>OY856409.1:1761524452-1762171952 GCA_963693085.1 Alisma plantago-aquatica
CCATGGCCTGAGCTAAAACCTATACACATAAGTTGTAGTCCTCATAATTACATCATTTACATACTTGGAGCTTACAACCACAAACTTGTGTCGATATATGCAAGATACAAAACTCCCCACTCGCACCTGAGAATACAAGGATAACTCTAGGGCTCTATAAGAACCCCACTAACCTCCTATCACTATAGGTCTCCGAACATTGCCTCCTTGTTACTCTACATGTGTTGGCACTTTTGATCACCTAAAAAGATGTGGTGATCCACGAGGTGAAACCCATGTCCCAACTAGAGATATAACTCCAAAAAATTTATTTTTACCAGTGATATGAGTATAAGTAGTTAAAAGTAGATAGTATTACCAAGTTGTAAAATTGAACAACTTGCGTCATAAGCAACTCTAGCTAGATGTAGTTGTACAATTGTCTTACCACATTATAATACATCTATAATTTAAAGAAAACATTGCAAGGGTTATCATCCAAAATGATACATCGAGAGGCCTTAACAACTATGCTACACGACTGAGTTACATTTTATTAAGCCCTACGTAGATTCAGGCGTACCACTCAAACTACTAGCTGACCACTACAAAATCAAAATCAGATCCATATAAGATCTGGGATAACTAAAATCTTAATAACTCTTCCCCTCAGTCAGTACAAGTAACAACCATAGTGGCTCATCATCTCAACTACTAAGATAGCCCAGTGCACCTTGGGTACTCATCCCAAGAAACTCGAAAGCATGGCTTATGACCCTTAAATTTGAGTTATGTCCCCAAACATTCTCAATTATTTGTCACATACAAGACACAACCTTGACCTCTCTCCAAACCTTGATATCAAGATGACAGGGAAATCCCTCCATGCACCCACATATACTTAATATTATATGACTCCAATTTCCTTTCATGTTACTCATTTCACTATCCAGTAACTCTGGTAGTGGAATAGTTCTACAAACTCATGGCACTACATGATTGAAGTTTCACTTGGTTCATTAAACCAGTTAGGTGCTTTTGTACTACAACAATCAAGTTACGTATAAACACCAAAAGTCTCTTACAAGATCATTGGGATACACAACCTCAGAAGAATATGACGTATTTAAGCAGTTCCTCAATGCTCCTTCATAGAGAAAGAAACCACCTTGGTCATCGAAGGGATTAATCACCAACTATAGTGTATCACAACATAAACATCACTATGTTCTAAACAACATTACTTCATGTAATGGCATATCAACATTCAATGTTTAATAGGGAAAAGTTGTCCTTTGGATTATGGTTTTCATCTAACCATTTCTACATCACATAACGACAAAAAAAACAATATAACTACCATATATTAACCACAAATCAACAAGTTTCCAATTATGGGTATTAAAACATCACTTATGTGTCACTTTGAGAAATCATTTCACCTATATTATGAAGTTTAGACCGATCTTACTTGGTGACCAATCCAAAGTTCAAAAGAATAATGTTCATAAAGTATGAACTATAGTTAAGATTCATGGATCATCATTTTGTTGTACAAAACAACACTAAAAATGCCCATTTTTAGCATGATTATGAGTTTCTAGAGCTAATTTTCAAGGACATGCAAGTACATAGTAGGCAAGAAATACTTTAAAGTTATATAATTCACCTGGTTAATGAGAGAATCTGACAATAGAAGAAGAATAACTCCAAAATCAGCAACAAACTTTCAAATTGGACCACTAAAATGCCCAAAAATGCCCTCTTCCTCCATGGGCAGGGTGAAAATAGAGCAAGGAAGAAGAAAATAAGAGTGCTCAACCCACATGCACAAGGTTCTACCAAGAAAAAACAAGAACTCACAAGATGCCAAAGTACTCAGCCATAGGAGGGGAGAGGAGTGAAGAACAACAAGAAAATGAGTAAAAGAACAATACACTTACTCGAACGAAGCAAGAAACATGATCAATAGCTAGAGATCATCCCAATGATCATTGTTACAAGCACATGCATCCATGAAAAGCTTGAGATCGTCATCTTCAAAGAACCTTCTTCATTCCCCACTATCCAAAAACCTTGTCAGGCGACACTGAAGCTCCTCCAATAAGAGAGAGAGGTGAGGAAAAGAGGGGCTATATATAGGGCTAACCTAGAAAGTCATCGATTGGAACACCCATCCACCTAGGTCCTGTCAAGCACTGAGACCTCATCGGTCAGGAAAACCATCAACCATCGAAACCTCTTCGTCACTAGAAACTAGTCGACCACCAAAACCTCTTTATCACTCAAAACATGTTGGTCACCAAAAATGCTATCGATCCAAACTCCATCAGCTAACAAATCATGGATTTCGTCAATCAAAAACCCTAAGTCCTAGTATAAAAATCATGTCAGTCACCAAAGAGTCCATCGACCACCCAGGAACCCATCACACACAGGGGAAAAACAAAAAATTTCAACCGATGAAAGCATACACTACCAACTTAGCAAAACTTTGTAACGTTGCTAAGACAAGGTTCATAAGAATCCAAAGGAGAAGTAAGATTATAAAATCCTTATGCACATGATGAAGCAACTTAATCACATCCTTGTTCAAACCACCAAAAAAGGGCAATTTACATAAAAGTCCATAAGTTGCATAAATCCATAACTTGAACGAACAAGATCTAATTTTTGATTATATTTTAAATGTAGTTTTGTCATTTGGTGTGACATCACAAAAGAAGTTTAACTCTTAATATTTAAGCATCTAATTAATCCAATTATTCCAAACAAATTATGTTTAAAGATTAAGTAGAGTTAGGGCATGCAGAAAGGCACACCCGTCCCGTCGTCTAGGGCTCTGGCGATCACGGTGGTGGTCTAGGGCTCCCCCCACGTGCGGCGCTCAAGCTTGGGGGAGGGGGTCATGCATCCTGCTGGGCCGTCACCTTCTCCCCCGAGCCTCCTCCTCAACTTGCCTCTTCTTTCCAGTTTCCTTTTGCAGGTGCCTCTCTGAGCTCCTCATCTCTCCCCCCTGGCCATGCGACCAGGTTGTGATCGGGTCTTCTCTTTGGTGTGTTGCTTGTAGGAGGTGGTGGTGCTCTTCTCCTGGAAGAGTATTGCTCAGATCCACCTTGAGGCCGAGGTGGGTGTCTGGTGGGGGTGTCCTCGCTGGGGTTCCGGAGGAGGCGGGTTTTCCTCCTTTGTTTCTGCCTTGCAGGTTTTCACTTGGGTGCTAGTTTCTGGTAGGCTATCTGCCTTATTCCATCGTATATCGGCGTTGTTTCTTCCTTTGAATAAGGATTGTTACTCCTTCCTCTGTGAAGGCGGTGGTTTTTCTGGGTTTCCCCCGGTAATTCAACCTTGGTACCGCTAAATCTCATCTTTGCTCTAGATTGATCTCATTACTCAGTTGTATGGCTTCATTTAAGTTGATATACGAGTAGAATACCATCCTGTTTCAGCACCTCTAGCACTACTTAACACTCAGGTTGAAAGAATTCTTCAGGAAAAGATGCTTAAGACAGCCTCAAGGAAGAAGAATCAATGCATAAATGTCTCTCTCTTGTTCCAATATGAGTTGTAGTGCCCTTGAGTTACTGAACGTGACATTTGTATGTTCTATTTGTATCTTTCTCCCCAATTGTAGATGTCGTATGGCTAACAAGTAATGAATCGATCCATTTGCTCTAAAAAAAAGTAGAGTTAGGGCCTTACAATAGATGTCATTCACATATCAATAAGACAAAAAGATTTGGGCTTATTTTGTTGTGATCCACCCTTTGCACAACCTCGTATCACCAGGTGGATACCATATTGGAAGATCCCACCATTATGGACCACCACAATGACTTGACCAAGAGAGGCTATCTCAATTGTCTACTATTGATCTAGGATCTAAGCAGAGAAGCCAGATGAATCTATCTAGATGAAGAGCATTAACTTATGATATTGCATCGATGGGACCTCACCCGTCAGCATGAAGCCCCCCCCCATCCTTACTTTATGTCACCATAGCAACAATTGAAGAAAGACCTAATGTTAAAAAGATGACCATCTGCCTAACAACACCCTACCATATGCAAGAGGTCAATGAAGATGACCAAGAGGACTTCCCTAGAATTGCCTCCAACATCAGGGAGATCTCCCTCATCCTTGAATACATGTAGGGTGTTTGGACCACTTAGAATGATCAACCGTATGAATACATGATCTTCCATCCAAGTGAGGAAGCAATCAAGTTCAATCCTACCCCCATAGTTGACCAACCATGCTCAAAGCATGTCGACATTGGGAGAAGAAAAGAAATCCTTAAAAAAATTTATGATGATAACATTGGAAATGTGAATATCACCAACCCAACAACTATAGAAACAAACACACAATCCATCCACAATGATTTTGGTATCCTATAGATCATTTCTAGATGCCCATGTCAGAGTGACCTCTAGAAGAGGGGTCATAACATGCTAAAGAAGATTATTGTGTCACTTTGGATTACTATGACGGAGCCTACAACATGATTGAAGGGTGGGGTGTAAACAACATATCTAAGACATTAGCTGCAGAACACCCAAAATCCCTCATACACCCTATGCAAACCACAAATGAAGTCCAAATCTGGTCTATGGAGGATCACAATGTCTTGAAGACTAGGTCACCTTCCATACCCAAAAATATTGTTACAGAAAAAAATTGTTAGAGGAATGACACCCTAATGGGGGTGGAGATCCAAGAGTGTCTATACAATCACACTCCAAGACATCCATATTCTATTCCACAAAATCTCAAAAAAATTATAAAATCCACAAAATCCCAAAAATCACAAATTTCATAAAATATAAAAATAGTAGAAGACTTGTCAAATCTCTAAGATTTTGGTGATAGTTCACTGAAATGGCACAAATCTACAACAAAAAATGTGCCAAGTGTGATAAATCCCCATATGAAAAAGGAGTATCAACATTTTCATATTGAAGACGAGACAGAGAAGGTTAATCTCAACTCAAGCCTCAAGCCACATAAAGTCAAATAGGAGCACATCTACCTCAGCTTATCAAGGATAGTTGATAGAGATCTTACATCACTACATTGATGTATTTGTCTAGAACTTCTTAGATATGCCTAGATTGTACAAGAAGATCATGGTTCACTAACTTCTTATTATCCTAGGTATCCACCCTATTAAGCAATAAACTAGGTGACTACGACTAGAATGCAGATTCAAGATCAGAGAGGAAATTAGAAAATAGTATAATGTTGGTTTCTTAAAGCCGATGAACTAACCTACATGGATTGCCAACATTGTGCCTATATCAAAGAAGGACGGAAAAGTATGAATGTGTGTCGATTATCATGATCTCAACAAAGCACCCCCTCTAAGAAGACTTTCCTCTACTGATGGAGCCTCCACTCATGTGAAGTTACATGCACCACTAAAAATCCTAGAGATAGTAAGTCTCTAAGTTTAGCCTTGCATGTGCTATAATAAGATCTCCACCCACGTATGATACAGTACGTGGAAGACTTAACGTATTACAGTTGAGGGTTGAATCCACGAGACAATGGTCTTGTTAAGAATTAACAAGATGGAAAATGTTATAATTCTACTTCTCTACCCAAGAGTTGATATCTAGATCGAAGAGATGGTTTGATGATTAAACTAATATGCAAATGTAAATTAAATGGCAGTAAAGTAAACTTAAGGTTGTAGATAATATTTGGAAACCACTAGGATGTGATCGAGTTTCACCACCACTACGCATGGATCATAACATACGTCATAATAACATGGCTTGCAATAAGAGTCTATACAATTAGTATCTTTGTAGATTTAGCTTCCTTTCAGATGGCTAACTACAAGAAACGTGGGAGTATTGCAATGCCAGCTATCCCCGATCGAATGGTCACTTACTTTGCATCACTCCCTTCGCAAAGTGTGTTCCTCGATATGTCAAAGTTGTACTTACATACATCAACTGATTCCATTTCATAGTATGAAAGTACAACAATGGAGGTGAGTTTACCCTACTCCTTGAAAAACATTCCTAGATACTGAAATAGATATATGGTGACTACATACATCAAGAACCAACATACAATCGATAATCAAATCTAAAAGCACAAACTTAGACAATTCACACTAGTAGATAATAGGTAACACAGGTTGGTGATCTAGAAACTAGCATTCATTTAAATGATTGATGTTGAACTGAAAAGATAGCATTTTTATTGCAAACTCATGAATTACAAGGCATGGAATGAAAACATGGGTAGCGGGGCTACTCCCCGCACCCTAGTGTATGGAACTACTCGCTCATGGAAAGAAAAAAGAAAGAGACATGAGAAGATAAGGAAAATATCATCTCGATGTATGAGGGAGGAAGGTTGACCCCTTGGAGTAGATAACAACTATCTTCACACTACGTGGTTGCTTTGGTGATGAATCCTTCACTCCCCACCTTCTTTGTCGATGAGAGAGAAAGTAGGCTTATGGATGGAGTGTGAATCTTAGACCAGAAGACTTGGGGCAAAGGATGAAGGATGAAACAACTCTGGAACAAATGAGACAGCCTTTGGGCGTCTCAGACTCCCTCCCGAATGAGGACCCCTTGAGTCCTATTTATCAGCTCCAACAATCTTGAATGGTCTTGAGAACTTTTGGGTCTTCACGGTCTTGAGACCATTAAGCATCCTCACAGTCTTGGGGAACCAGTTGGGTCTTCATGGTCTTGAGACTGTTAAACATCCTCACGGTCTTGGAGACTAGTTGAGTCTTCACGGTCTTGAGATCGGTAGTCTCTTCGCATTCTGGAGATCGGTATCGTCATCTCAGTCTTGGAGACCGGTTGGGTCTTTGTGGTCTTGGGACCGGTAGTCTCTTCATGATCTGGAGACTGATATCGTCCTCTCGGTCTTAGAGATTGGTTGGGTCTTTGTGGTCTTGGGACCGGTAGTCTCTTCGCGGTATGGAGACTGGTATCATCCTCTCAGTCTTGAGATCAGTATCATCCTCTCAATCTTGGAGACCGGTTGGACCTTCACTCGGTCTTGGGACCGATGGATCTTCATGCGGTCTAGGGACTGTTTGGTTCTTCATTTGGTCTTGGGACCATTTGGTTGAGACTTTTGTAATTTTTTTTGGGTTTATCTATGAGAAGAAAAGAGAAATATCAATCTATTGGTATATTTACAATAAAGCTAGAAAGTTAAGTATTTAATCTAATTTATCTAAGAAAGAGTATGGAAAACTAAGAAAAACTTAGTAAGATAACATCACAAAATGGGAGGTTATCACCCCCTCTAAGAGTCTAGCTTGTCCTCAAGATGGAAAGAGTTAAGGCACATAGTGGCGAGGCAATTTTATTTAGTGAAGATTTCCATACTCTTGCTTCAGTTCTATGCCAGAGATCCCCTTAGGTTTTTGTTGAGGCTTCTTCTTACTCTGGCTCTTTTAGGTATCGGGAGTTGCATGGTCCTCAAGTTTCTTCCATGTCACGTAACTCTCATTGGGACCACCTTTTCCTTGATTGTATAATGTGCATGCCTTTGACTCTAAGTCAGTTTTATACTTCTTTAAAATTCCTACTGGAAGCTAAAAAGGTATGAGGGTTGGCTGAAGGATGGTGTGTAACTCTCCCTTCGAGGGGGGAGGGTTTATCTAAACTTTAGGGTCTTACTACCGGGCGCGACACATCTGACTTCATGAGGGTAGCTGAATGTACCGGTCGGGCAAGACCTTTGTCAGTTTTTCATATATTTAGGGACCTTCGAATCTTACTATCGGGTGCAACACATCTGCCTTTGTGAGGGCAGCTGAATGTATCGGTCGGGCAAGACCTTTATTGGTTCTTCATATAAGTCCTTATACATGGCACACCTCTCATGTTTTTATTCAACACTCATGCTTTTATTCATATGCTCTCTGGCTTGGGAATTGGGTATTTAGGGATTTTATTTGGGCCACCAAGCCTCTTTTTTTTTAAAATAAGAAAATTGTTCCCTAGAGTTTCCAGACATGCACTTGTTCCGGTTTCGTGCTTGATGGTCCACTTGATTTGGATTTCAACTGGTCCCCTCACGTCCTTGAGAGTGTTGGGTTTGTTTCGGCCGCAGTTTTGACATGTGGAGAGTCTGATATAGAATTGAAGCAAATGCATGGAAATCAAATGTAGATGTGATTTATTAATTCACCATTACGTGACTAATTGCTACTCTGTAATTGCTTCTGAGGACTACTTTGTCTCTAACTTAGATAGGGGTGTCCCCTTACCAAAGTGAATGTTGTCTTATGTACAAAAGTTATTCTGTCAAAGAAATTATTAGAAACTTCTAAACATCGAAAAGAATAATTTTTGCAATTTCAAAAAAAGAAAAACAATGGTGAAATAAAAAGAGAAGATTTGAATATAGTATCGTTTTCCTTACCCAATGTACTCCCCCCAACTTATCATTCACTTTGTCCCCAAAGTGTCAAGGTGATAGGTTGAGAAGTACATGGGCAAGGGTGTCAAGGTTCTGTTAAACCCAGATTGGTGGCGAACTTTCCCCGGAGTGCGTGATAGTCCACATCCGTCATGTCCTCAACGCTTTGTCAAGAACGGTGAGGGTATACATCCAGTAAATGATGTGGAATCTGTAGTCGTTGGATTCTCTAATTTGCTGGGGACATCTGTGGCAGAAGGCTGGGTGCTTGAAATGTGCAATGTTGCATGCCTTTGTGTGCCCGCCTAGAATATCATGTAGTCATTCAGCATAGTCCTTTGCCACTTCCTCTGTGGGTGTCTTTGCTAAGATGTCATACTGTCTCTGGTTTGGATTGATCTAGCTATCAGAGCTATTGTAGATAGTTGTAGTTCCATTATGTAAGTTCATTTCCAGAAGCATCCAATGCTCAGAGTGAAGGAATGGAAACAAGATGAACTTTGGAGTCATATGTTTAAGGTATGAAATAAGAAATTCTATGGTTTTGAAGTTATTTGATTCGATCAAATCATCCTTCAGATATGCTGACGCCATGTAAACTGTAGGTAAGTCCTGTGCTAAAAGATATTGGTAGGCCGCCATCACGCTCATGGATATTGAACCTTTTACATGTACGGTCTCATGGAGTGCATCGGCGATTACAAGAATATTCCCTTCAAGGAAAACAAGCTCGTCATTCTCTGCATATAGCCGAGACATGGTGAGTCTGAGTTCATTATCAGAAAGACTCTTGCATGCAGCAAGGTCAAAATTTGGGAATGTCGGTGTTATTTTAGAAAGAAGCACCATATCTTTGGGGGATCTATTGATAATAGCTCCCGTTAGTAGATCTATGTCCCCCTTATCTTCTGCCATATCAAAAGTGTAAGGATCCCATTGATGTTTTTCTAGGATCATGGCGGTTTGTTGTTGTTGTTGCTCCAACTCCTTTAGGATTTGTCTGAATGGTTTCTTTTGAGGACGTTGGATGATAGAGAACAGATAGCGGGGTACGTCGTCATGTCCCATTATCGGGTCCTTGAAGAACCTTCTGTCACAAATAAGTTCCATGGCATATCGTCCCCGTAAAGCATGTATGTCTTCTTGAGTTAGCTCGGTAAAGGGGATGTGTCTATTGAGTGCCTCAGTGAATCTGATTGTGAAAAGAGCACAATCCCCTGAACCTTCTAGCGTCTGAATGGATGGGTTGATGATCTTGAACCATGGTAGGATCCAACCGTGTGCAAGAGATGGGAAGGTGGCCCATATGACTTTGAGAAGCCAGAATGGAATGCATCACACTTCTCTGGATTCTGAACTAGTGAAGTTAATGGTTCCCGCCTTAAGCTCACTGGCACAGAAATTGTACACCTTGGCGTCACAGGCCTCGGTGTCAACAATCATAAGGAACCAGTGGCCAGAAACTTTGAAAGGAACCGTGATGTAGCGTGCCTTTCTCGCAAGACCCGTTTGCAGCCGCTCGATGGATTTTGCCTGTAAGTCCTTGTTCAATAGGCATAATTCTAGGGTAGGTGAAGCATCGAAAACTGGCTGCTTTTCTTTGGGCTCCAAAATTCCTCTATTGCGTTAGCAAGCAGTACATGGAAAATAGCCATCTTCACCGCCGACTAAGGTCATAGAAGAACACAGAAATCTTCGCGTGTCAGCTTGCGCCTTTGTCTTTGTGTTGTTATAGAGGATGTACCCCCCATCCTTGGCATCGTCGAAAATAGTGTTTAAGATGAAGATGTCCTGAACATCTAATGTAGAGATGGCCGCCAGATCTAAGTCGTGCATCTTGTGAGGTAGGGGTGGCGGCGGGGGAAGGTCTTTTGGAGGAGGAAGTGAAGTCTGTTCATTGTCATCAAAATATTGTGGCAGATCTTCATTCTCTTCAGAGTCGGTGTCAAGTTGATCGTCGGTGTCGAGACTCACTCTGTCAGAATCCTCCTATTCTAGGGGAAGGACTGCAGCTTACTCCGAAGCATATGGTTCGTTAAATGTGAAAACTACGATGAGTGGGCTAGTGCTTGTTTCCAGTATGCATTGTTGAAACTCAATAAAAGCCGCATCTTTGGCAGTGTCCCCCAGAGAGCCCATAGCAGAAAAATTGAAGGATTAGTCTGCATAGGACATTGTTACGTTGTTGGTATTGTCTGGAGCATGAAGATCTTTGCTACCATTCTTTTGGTGGTATCCACCATCTCCCCTTTTTGGGGTATCTGCTCCTTAGCTGGTACCCACCCCAACATTGCCTTGATCGTTTCATCTAAAGAGGAGTTGTCAGCTTTGGAGTCAGCTGAGGAGTCAGAATCATCTTCTTCATCATCATCGTCGTCTTCTTCATCCGCCTCCTTGTCTTTGCTCTTTTTTGTCGATGCTTTCTTACATTGTTGATGTAGAGCTTGTAGTTCTTCAAGTGCCACTTGCACGTGCTCGTTGGTTTCAAGCAGTGCGTCGTGGCTTTCCTTGAGATCTGTATAACGTTCTTCAATGGAGAGGAGTCGTGCTATTAGATCTGTCACTTTTGTTTCTAGCTGGTCTAAAGCTTTGTTTGCATGCTCCTCCTAGCGACAGATGATTTGTGTGACGCTGATTTCAATGTGATCTATATGCGTGCTCATTGTAGCTTGTTGTTGTTGAAGCTCGCAAAGGGTCATAGGCAAAGGTTGAGATTGTTTGGTGATCCTGTTGACTTGTTGGACTAACGTATCTTGCTGGCTCTTCATGCTAAGCATCAACTCCGACAGGGTATGTAAGCGGTCATCAACTAGGTTGACTTGCTGGACTACTAATTCTTGTCATTGTTGAAAGCTTGTGAGGAGGTTAGGTAAGGCGTTAGTCTTCTTGTCTATGTTGGATACATGCATGGAAAGCCCCTACACACAAGAAAGAATAGATTGTAAGATGTTATAAGGGTCGGAGAGGAGTGTTCGAATAACATTGAATTGACGTCTGAATGCCTCTCTGACTTGTGAAAATGGGACCTCAGTGGAAGGTGGGTGGGATGTTCGAGGTCTGGGTGGAAGGGTGGTGGTACCGAGTGAAGGAGACACCATTGGTGGACTCGTAAAAAGTGTAGCGACTGTAGAGGGAGTCACTAGCGGTATGGTGATGGAAGAGAGTGGTGGTGACATCCCGGTGATGGAAGGTGGAAACAGGAATGCAGGAGGGAAGGTGGTGGAGGTAAATGTAAGATCAGGTGTTGAGGTAAGAATTAAGCAGAAGATGTGGTGGAAGTTGAGGTTGTGGAGAATGGAATGTTGGTGGGTATGATTGTGGAAAATGGTGGAATAGTGGTGTGGTGTAGAATTGTGGAGGATAGCAGAGTGGTGGGAGATGGCGGGGTGGTGGAAAATGGAGGAGTGGTGGAGGTAGATGTAGGTTTGGTCTCATTATGGGGGTGCTCTGCCCCTGGGGTGATCTTGGAGGTGGGCATCTCTAACTGCTGTTACTTTTATACACATAGTTTGGACGGCCATACCACCGGTATTTTTGTTGCTCTAGTTGCAGGGGCAGTAGCTCTTTGCTCCGTTTGCCCTACTTTTTCCAGTTGTCCCTTCCCTTTGACAGAGGCTTGTAAGTTGGCAAGTTCCTCTATAGTGAATAGATATTTGTCTTTCTCATAATCATCAAATTTAGGTAGCGGTAGAAGTGTCCTGGATGCTTTGACAGTGGGGCATAAGACATAGTGGAGCTTTGCATCCTTTGCTTATATGATATAGGTGTTTTTGAGAATCTGCTTGTTGATTAGGTTATCACCTTTTAACAAAGTGCAGTTCTGGAGTGGTCCATCCATCTTGTGGTATTTTAGAATTGTAGTCACGTGACCACCCATGCAGATTTCCTTCCCAGGGGCATAAGATGTATGTTTATGTATCAAATGCCATCCGATATTGACTGACTTCCCCTTTAAGATGGACCATAGTATGAAGAGGTCCGAGATGAGCACATTCCCACTCTCTGTTCTAGGGAAAAGCGCTCATGTTATAATTATGTGTAACATTTGCACCAGGCATGAGTGGATGTTGGAGGTTTTGCAGGTTTTGGAATCATAGTTTGGGATTCCAGTCAGAGATTTCCAGAAGGTGTGCATGTTGAACAATTGGTGATCCAGACCTTCTTCCATAGCATTCTTCAGTTGGTCTGGGTTGTCGATGAAGATTTTGTTCAACAGGTGTTCAGTTAATGTAACCTGCTTTCCAAAAAAGCAAGGTGATGAGATTGTGTTCACCCCCATCCCTTTGTTTTCCCTTGTCTTCCATTGGTTGTTTGCAGAAGTGAGTGAAAAATTGCAGTGTGGGCTCGAGATAAGAATTATCGGCAACAAAGAAGAGCGTGGAGAGGTTTGTCTTGTCAAGGAGGTCGATAATTCTATTGTGTATTCCCATCCTCTTTAGTATATTGGAGCAAATGTACTTTGTTGGATTCAGAATTTTGTCACAAACTTCTTGATGTTGAATCTGAAGATCAGTTGGTGCAATTGCAGTAGTGGCAGAAGGAGGAGTTGCTTGTTCTGCCAAGACCGGTTCCCGGGAGGTCATGGGCTGGACTTGCTTCCTTGTCCATCTTTTTGTAGGTCATTCGGATGCAGTCTCCTGGGCTTTCCGCTTTCCCTTTCATTCGCTGGTTGGGGATTCTTCATTGGAGTTTGGCTCATAGTCAGAGCTTTCATCGGCTGAGGAAGGTTCTTTGAGGTCCTCAACTGGGTCCTCAGCTAGAAATTTGTTGACACGCTCAAGGTCGTGAATGACCTTGGTCAAGTCAATTGGAGTTTTACCTATTTTTGCAAATAGGTCAATGATGTGTTGGAGCTTAGTTCGACGCTCCAAAAGCTATTCCCCGGTCCAGTGACCGGCTTCGGTGACATCCTTTGTAGGTGAGGCCATCTTATAATTTTAACAAGAAATCATATATTAGAAGAAATTGAAAT
Organism: Alisma plantago-aquatica; assembly: GCA_963693085.1. Taxonomy (NCBI): domain Eukaryota; kingdom Viridiplantae; phylum Streptophyta; class Magnoliopsida; order Alismatales; family Alismataceae; genus Alisma; species Alisma plantago-aquatica. The sequence continues at coordinate 1,761,537,810 of OY856409.1, forward strand.
TAAGTGCTAAGGGAATTATTGTATGAATGTTGAAGAGAGTGAAAAAATGGTGCTAACATCGCGGTCTTAAGGCCGTGAAGACACCTTGTGGTCTCAAAACCGTAACAAAGGTCACACATTTTCAAAACCGTGTAAAGGTCATGCGGTTTTGAGGAGTGAGACCGCGAGGGTGAAACCACGAGGGTGAAATCATGAGGGTGAAACCGCGAGGGTGAAACCATGAGGGTGTATGCGGTTTTCAAGACCATGAGAACCTATGTAGTGTCAAAACCACAAGGAACATGCAGGTGTAGAAACCATGAAGGAGTCAAAGCGGCGATGGTGAAGGAGATAGCGGTGGTGATGGGTGCATGTTGCGACGACCAGATGTGCGATGATGGTGAAGAAGAAAAGCATGCGCTGCGGTGATATTGGTGATGATGATGATAGTTGTGAGCATCGTCTACCTTGTTGTAGGGTGAACCAGCGGGGAAGAAGAAAGAGATGGTGTTATGAAGCATGAATGCGAGAAGTGCGGTGTGAACACTGCAGCTAGAAGCGTGTGGTGGATGGAAGGTGGTGGGGAGAGATGCAGAGGCGAGGCTCAGTTTGCACGGGAGCAAGGGAGAGAAAATAGGGTTGCACGAGAGAAACTATGAGCGGAAGGAAAGGAATAGGAGGAGGTAAGGGTATATTTATAGATATGGGGAGGTTCTTGTATTCCCTTTAGGGTAAACGGTCTCGGGACCATTTGGGTCCAAACGGTTTCGAGACCGTTAGGACCAAACGGTTGCAAGACCGTTTGGATCCAAACAGTTTCGAGACCGTGAGGACCAAATGGTTGCAGGACCCTTTGGATCCAAATGGTTTTGAGACCGTGAGGACCAAACGACTTCAGGACCATTTGGAGAAGATTATTTTGGTTATTGATTTTTTTTTATATATTTTTATATGAATGAAAGAAAAATGACTAAGTGATGAAAATGCTATTTATGCAAGAAATTTATGAGTCTAAATAAATTAATCAAAATTAGAAAATTATTTGAACGAGATAGATATGTGATACTCAGTTCTTGGGTTGCCTCCCAAGTAGCGCTTTGGTTTTACGTCACTGGCTTGACAAGATTCTGGCTTAACTAGGTAGATGCAGTGGGGTCATGAATGTCAATGGTTTGTCATGGAGTTTTATGGGATTGAGTATAGTATCTTTTCAGTCTGTTTCCATTATCAGTCCTTTCTCCTCCATTGTCATCAAGGATGATGACCACTCCACTTGGGTAGATGTGCTTGATAGTGAAGGGCCCGGGCCACTTCGTGTAAAGTTTACCGGGAAACATTTTGAGCCTGGAATTGAAAAGAAGGACTTTGTCTCCGACAATGATATCTTTTGTTTTAAGATGGCCATCATGTCACATTTTAGTTTTCTCTTTGTAAATCCTACCATTTTGGTAAGCAGACATTCTTAGTTCTTCAAGTTCTTGTAATTGAAGTTGTCTGTATTCGCCAACACTTTTGAAATCAAAATTCAACAGTTTAATAGCCCACCAAGCCTTGTGTTCTAGTTCAACTGGAATATGGCATGACTTTCCATACACCAAACAGAATGAAGTTGTTCCTATTGGTGTCTTGTAGGCGGTACAATATGCCCAAAGAGCATCAGGAAGCTTGGTGGACCAGTCTGTGCAGTTTCTATTGACAGTCTTATCTAAAATGGCTTTCAGTGTTCTGTTTGAGACTTCAACTTGGCTGCTTGTTTGTGGATGATAAGGCATGGAGACCTTGTGTTTTACTTCGTATTTTCTCAGAAGGGCTTTGAAGCTTCGTTCCAAAAAATGTGACCCTCCGTCAGATATGACAGTTCTAGGAACTCTAAATCTAGGAAGATAATGTCTTTGAACAACTTAATAACCGGTTTATAATCACAAGATATAGTGGATATAGCTTCTATCCATTTGTATATGTAATCCACAATGACTAATATATAGGAGAATCCATATGATGAGGGAAATGGACCCATATAGTCCACTTACCATACATCAAAGAGTTCAATCTCCTGCCATAGAGTTAGTGGCAATGCATTTCATTTGGATATCCCTCCAGAGAGCTGACATTTACTGCATGATTGTAAAATTTCATGTGCATCTTTTTCTATTGTCATCCAAAAGAAACTTGACTGTAAGACTTTAAGAGCAGTCTTCTTTGAACTCATGTGCCCTCCAGTGGGGCCAGAATGACAGTGTTCCTAGACTGGGGTGATTTCTTCTTCAGCAAGGCAACAATGGAATAATCCGTCTGCACATAAGCAAAAGAGGTGAGGTTCATCCCAGAAGTAATGCTTGACGTCATGAAAAAATTTCTTCCTATCATGATAGGAAGTAGAAGGATGGACAATTCCCGTAGCTAGATAGTTTACTATGTCGGCGTACCAGGGGAATCCAATGGTGACCTTCATGAGTTGGTCATCAGATAGAGAGTCATACATAGGTACATTATCTTCATCTTGAGCCTCAATGCGACTCAAATGATCGGCGACAACATTTTCCACCCCACTTTTTTCCTTTATTTCTAGGTCAAACTCTTGAAGCATCAACACCTAGCGAATAAGTCTAAGTTTGGCATCTTATTTCTGAATCAGGTATTTTATTGCTGAATGATTTGTGTAAACTGTAACCTTTGATCCGATCAGGTAAGAATGGAATTTCTCAAAAGCATAGATGACTGCCAGAAATTCTTTTTTTGTGGTTATATAGTTCTTTTGGGCCTCATCAAGCATTTTTTATGTGTACTATATCACATCAGGCTTCTTATCTATCCTTTGCCCTAGTACTACTCCTATAGCGTAGTCACTGGCGTCATGCATTATCTCAAAGGGTTGTGACCAATCAGGAGCTCTTAGTGTAGGCATAGAGACTAAAGCATTTTTTAGAGTCGTGAAACTATGTAAAAATTCTTGATGGAAATTGAAATCCGCATCTTTAGTTAACAAGTGAGTCATGGGCTTTGCTATTTTTGAAAAATCTTGAATGAATCATCAATAAATTCTGGCATGGCCCAAGAAAGCTTGTACTGCTCTGATGTCTTTTAGTGGTGACAACTTTGAAATAACATCTATTTTTTCTTTGTCTACTTCAATCCCTCTTTCAATCACCCAATGCCCGAGGACAACACCTTCTGTCACCATAAAGTGACATTTTTCCCAATTAAGGATCATATTTGTTTCCCCGCATCTTTGTAGCACTTTACTGAGATTAAGCAGACAGTTATCGAAGGAATCTCCATAGACTGAGAAATCATCCATGAATACCTCCATGATAGATTCAGTTAAACCTGTAAATTTGGTGGACATACATCTTTGGAATGTTGTGGGTGCATTACATAGTCCAAAGGGCATTATCCTAAAGGCGTAAGTTCCAAAAGGATAGCTAAAAGTTGTATTTTCTTGATCTTCAGGGTGTATCAGAATTTGATAAAATCCTGAGTATCCATCAAGATAGAAAAAGAATTTCTGGTGAGCTAGACGTTCAAGGACTTCATCAAGAAAAGGTAAAGGAAAGTGGTCTTTCCTTGTTGCCTTGTTCAATTTTCTATAGTCGATGCACATCCTCCATCCGGTAACAGTCTGAGTGGGTACAAGTTCATTTTTATCATTCAAAATGACAGTGGTCCCCCCTTTTTTAGGAACTACCTAGACTGGACTTACCCATTGGGAGTCGGAATTCAGATAGATAATACCAACTTTTAGAAGTTTTAGAACCTCAAGGCAAACTACCTCTTTAAGATTTGGGTTTATCTTCCTTTGGTGCTCCCATGATGGTTTAAACTCTTCCATCATAGGTAATTTGTGCATACACAAAGCTGAATTTACCCCGGTTAGATCGGTCATCTTATATCCAATGTCTTTCTTGTGCTTTCTTAATTTAACAAGGATTCTTTCTTCCTGGTCATCTATCAAAGTGGAAATGATAATGACCGGACACAGTTTTTCTTCGTCTATAAAGACATGTTTGAGTCCAGCTGGTAGGACTTTCATTTCCGGTGCCTTGGGCACTTCAATAGTCTCCAGAGTGGTGACAAATTTCAGCATCTCAAAGGTAGCTTATGGGTCTTCTTCGGCTCATTCTAGATATTTCAGACATTGTTGAACTAGTTCGTCGGTCGAAGGTTCGGCATCTGGGTTCATCAGGGAATTCTCCAGAGCATCAGATGGTTCAGGAGTTTCTTTCTTTAGCTGGGACATTTGATCAATTGCCTCAAGAAGAAAAAGTTCTTCGTGAATGCTGGGGCTTTTTAGGCTGTCAAAGACTCTGAATTGAACAATTTCCTTCCCTAGCCTGAAGGTAATTGTGCCTGCTTAGACATCAATTAGCACTCTGGCTATCACAAGGAAAGGTCTGCTGAATATTATTGGATATCTCAGATCTTCTTTTATGTCCATGACAACAAAATCACAAGGGACATAAGAGTCTCTTCCTACTCTTACTGGGATATCTTCAATAATTCTCAAAGGTGCAATAATGGTAGAGTCAGCCAACTTGATTTTCATTATTGTGGGTACCAAATCGGTGAAGCCCAATCTTTTACACATAGAAAAGGGCAGAATAGATATGATAGCCCCCAAATCAGCTAATCCTTTCTTTCAAGAGGTGTTTCTGATAGAAAATTGGATGCCAAAGGAGCCAGGGTCCTTCTGTGTTTTCAGCATTTTGTTGAGGATGATATAAGAAGTAGTCTAAGCTAATTTGACGATCTCGTGTTCTTCGGTCATGTATTTCTTTGATAGCAAAGTCTTCAGATATTTAGACTAAGTTGGGATTTCAGAGAGAGTGTCAATGAACGAGATATCAACATATAGCTTCTTCATTGCTTCCTTGAACTTTAGAAATCTAGTATCCAATTTAGTCTCTTTCAATCTACCTGGATAGGGTATCCTGGGCTTGTATGGTGGGACTTCTGGTTCTTTGGAAACTAGTTCTTTGTCCTTCTCCTTATCGACCTCTATAGATTTTTCAATTTCTTGATTTATGTTTATATTTGGAATGATTTTAGTGGTATCTTCGTCTTCCTGAATGACTTTGGCATCTTCAGTAAGAACATGACTAGATCTTGTGGTAACTGCATTCAGTTGTTCTGGTCTATGTTGATCATGTCTCGGATTTATTTCTGGCTGATCGGTGAAAGTACCCACTGGAGGTTTCAGTTGAGCTGCAATTTGTGCCAATTGGGTCTCTACAACTTTTTGTTGAGCCTGCTAGTTTGCAAGCATAGTCTGTTGAGATTGCAACATTTGCCTTATCAGAGACAACTCATATGTTGACGGAGGTTGAGCATTGTTTTGTTGATACTGTGTAATTTGTTGTTGTACTTGAGGTTGTTGTTATTGAGATGTTGGCAACTGGAGTTGTTGAATTTGCAACTATTGTGCTGGAGTTGTTGCAATTGTGGGTGCAACCGAGGGTGAGTGTATTGATATTATGAAGAAGAATTTCTTGGGTAGACAAATCTTTGAAACCCACCTTTATAGTTTCCTTGGTTTCATTTATAATTTCTCTGGAATCCAGGTGGTGGTCTATTAGAAGACCCACCTTGTGTTTGGTGTTGCGGATTGGTAGTTCCCGTGGGGTTCCCATACTGAAACCCAGGGTGGTTTCTTGGTTGATTCGAATTATAGTAGGCTTGACCCGGTATGGTGTGGATAGAGTTAACCTGATCTAGCAGTTGATCCTCGGGTTGTTCAATGATTGGTTCATATTGTGGCTGAGGTGTCTACAGATTCATCATCACATCGTATAAAAGGCCACATGATAATGTGGGGTGGTCTAATGCATGACAAGCTTCACAAGTCTCACTAGCTGCTTTAACTTGTTGAACTTGGGAGTTCTTCTTCCTGCCATATTCTCTAAATACTATTTCAAGGGCTTGCTACTTATAAACTATGTTTTTTAGAGCTTCAATGATAGCTTTCATTTCTATAGATTCTTCAGCTTTGCAAACTTTTAGGACTCCTCCTATAGACGACCTTCCCCAATTAGATTGGTTCTCGGCTCCGAGCGTAACAATCTTCCAAGCATCCTCATAATTCTGTCTCATGAAATTTGCTCCAGATGAGGAATCCAAAAACTTCTTTATTTCATCACTTACTCCTCTATAGAATGTTTCTATGAGCTGATTTTGTGAGATTTCGTGATGTGGGCATTTTCTCAGAAGTTCCTTAAATCTTTCCCATGATTCTACTATGGATTCTCTAGGAAGTTCGAGGAACGGTTTGATCTGTCCCCTAATCTGGTAGGTCAATGAGGGAGGAAAGAAATTATCCAAAAAAAATTCTTCCAAGCGAGCCCAGGTGGTGATTGACTCTCCATCTAAAGAATTATACCAGCTTAGTGCCTTTCTAGACAGAGTGAAGTTGAAAAGTCAGAGCATGATTACATCGAGCGTAGCTCCGGCTTGTGGCACCAATCTGCAGAGTGCCTTGAATCGCTTCAGATAGTTCATGCAATCATCTCCAGTGTTTCTAGAGAAGGAGATACCTTGCATGATTTGGATCCATTGTGTTCGAATATCAAAGTTAGGAACATTAATGAGTAGAGGCTGAACTGGGTGATTATCCTCAGAATTCTTAGGAACATCATAGTCTTGAAGCTGCTTGTTCCTTATCAATAACTGAGCAACTACTGTGGCTGCCACATTTTCAGCTTGAATGCGAGCTTGCTCTTCAGCTCGAACTTTGGCTTGGACTTGAGCACGTGTATCAATGATGAGTTGTGCTCTCTAAGATGTAATAGCTGCATTAACTCTTTCCAGTATCAAGGCGGCTTGGCATTGTTCTTCAGCCATCTGTCTGGCTTGTTGGCAGTTGAGTCTGATGTGTCGGTGGAAGTTTCATTCTACGTTAGAGTCGTACTCTAGTTCAAGGGAGAATCCATGGTTTTGCATACACGTTTTCTACCCGAGTAGAAGAAAAATCACACTCTAGATAATATGGGAAAATGATGGAATCAAAAAGATATGAACTAGCAAGTTGACAAATGAAATTAAAACGTTCCTTTGTCCCCGACAATGATGCCAATTTTTTGATGGAGCCTCCACTCGCGTGAAGTTGCATGCACCACTAAAAATCCTAGAGATAGTAAGTCTCTAAGTTTAGCCTTGCATGAGCTATAATAAGATCTCCACCCATGTACGCTAAGGCACGTGGAAGTCTTATTGTAGTACAATTGAGGGATGAATCCATGAGACAACAGTCTTGTTAAGAATTAACAAAATGGAAAATGTTATAATTCTACTTATCTACCCAAGAGTTGATATCTAGATCAAAGAGTTGGTTTGATATATAAACTAATATGCAAATGTAAATTAAATGGTAGTAAAGTAAACTTAAGGTTGTAGCCAATATTTGGAAACCACTAGGATGTGATCGAGTTTCACCACCACTACGCATGGATCATAACATATGTCATAATAACATGGATTGCAATAAGAGTCTAGACAGTTAGTATCTTTGTAGATTTAGCTTCCTTTCGGATAGCTAACTACGAGAAACATGGGAGTATTGCAATGCCATCCATCCCCGATCGAATGGTCACTTACTTTGCATCACATCCTTTGCAAAGTCTGTTCCTCGACCTGTCAAAGTTGTACTTCCATACATCAATTGATTCCATTTCATAGTATGAAATTATAACGATGGAGGTGAGTTTACTCCACTCCTTAAAAATTGTTCCTAGATACCGAAATAGATATATTGTGACTACATACATCAAGAACCAACATACAATCGATAATCGAATCTAAAAGCACAAACTTAGACAATTCACACTAGTAGATAATAGTTAACGTAGGTTGGTGATCAAGCAACTAACATTCATTTAAACAATTGATGTTGAACTGAAAATATAGCGTTTTTATTACAAACTCATGAATTACAAGGCATGGAATGAAAACATGGGTAGCGGGGCTACTCCCCGCACCCTAGTGTATGGAACTACTCGATCATGGCAAGAACAAAGAAGGAGACAGGAGAAGAGAAGTAAAACATCATCTCCACGTATGAGGGAGGAAGGTTGACCCCTTGGAGTAGAGAATAACTATCTTCACACTGTGTGGTTGCTTTGGTGATGAATCCTTCGCTCCCCACCTTCTATATCGATGAGAGATAAAGTAGGCTTATGGATGGAGTGTGGATCTTCGACCGACAGTCTTGGGGCGAAGGATGAAGGATGAAACAGCTCTGGAACAATTGAGGCAGCCTTTGGGCATCTCAGACTCCCTACCGAATGCGGACCCCTTGAGTCCTATTTATAGGCTCCAAGAATCTTGAACAGTCTTGAGAACTTTTGGGTCTTCACAGTCTTGAGACAGTTAAGCATCCTCACCGTCTTGGGGGACCAATTGGGTCTTCGCGGTCTTAAGACCGTTAAGCATCCTCACGGTCTTGGAGACCGGTTGGGTCTTTGCGGTCTTGGAACCGGTAGTCTCTTCATGATCTGAAGATCAGTATCGTCCTCTCAGTCTTGGAGACCGGTAGTCTCTTTGTGATCTGGAGACTGGTATCATCCTCTCGGTCTTAGAGTCTGGTTGGTTCTTTACGGTCTTAGGACCGGTAGTCTCTTCGCAGTTTGGAGATAAGTATTGTCCTCTCAGTCTTGAGACCGGTATCATCCTCTCAGTCTTAGAGACCGGTTGGACCTTCACCCGGTCTTGGGACTGATGGATCTTCATTCGGTCTTGGGACCGTTTGGTTGAGACTTTTGTAATTTTTTTTGGGTTTATCTATAAGAAGAAAAGTGAAATATCAATCTATTGGTATATTTACAATAAAGCTAGAAAGTTAAGTATTTAATCTAATTTATCTAAGAAAGAGTATGGAAAACTAAGAAAAACTTAGTAAGATAACATCACAAAATGGGAGGTTATCATCTACCACACATTGACATCCATTTAGACAGCACAATTGATCATGCACTCCTAAATTTCATGGACGTGTTTTCCTGTTACAACTAGATCAAGTTGTCTAAGAAGATAAAGAAAATAAAACCTTCATCATTGAATGGGAAATATTCAACTATTAATTCTTTCCATTTGGTCTCAAGAATGCTAAAGCTACATGTCAAAAAACAATGATCACTCTGTTTCATGCATGATACATAAGGAGGTGAAAGTCTATGTGGATGACATGATAACCAAATATAAAAATCCAAAAGACCACAACACCAATCTCAAATAGTTGTTCTAATGACTACCATGGTTCTTTTTGTGCTTAAATACAAGCAAATTCATCTTTGGGGTTACCTTTGGTAACTTACGAGGGTACATCATATGTCAGAGAGTAATTGAGTTCAACTGTGGGAACAATAAGGATATGAAATCCCCTCCCCTAGAATCGAGAAGGAGGTATGAGGCATGCTAGGATGCCTCCAATACATCAACTACTTCATATCCAATATTAAACCTATATGTGAAATGTTATAACCTTGTTTTGCACATGTTTTTACATATGTTTTATTACAAATAATAAAATATGTAGTAATTTATATGCCTTGTGTGAAAATCTTGGTTTTCAAGTGCAAATACACCATATGGAATGGATTTTATGTATTTTTCTTTTTTCAATAACCCCTTAATGGATATTGGGTAAAGAAAAGATAAGAAAATCCAATAAGAAAGGAATTACTAAAAGTAATGGACAATTGGTTTTTCAATACAGAATATGTGGAGTTTTCTAGAAAAGAATAGGATGAAGGTAACTAATGACTTGGATTCGGTTCCATATTGTATTTAATGAGAAAAGATATTAGAATTGGAAATCTTGCTAAGATTAGGAGAGAAAAAGGATTAATTGATGACTTAATTAAATAAAATAAAGGGGAGACTTGGAGACAAAGAAAAGTACCTTTAACTTGTGTATTTTGGTACTAAATCTCAAACAAATCTAGTTATAGGTGTTAAAGATTTTTGTTCAAAATTTGGGATTTAAAGGATTAAAGGAGAGAGATATGAATTAAACTAGATTTCATTAAGTGAGAAGGATTTAAGGAAATACATTAATATCACGATTTAAATCAGGAAAAGGAAACCATACCCGACCCTTTAATAATGTGCATGGCATGATAGTTGTTCGATCCTAGATCTAATAATGCTTGTGTCATCGTCTACCCCACACAAGAAAGGAAACCAGGAACATTCAATTCCTATTTGATTTCATGAATTCCTCTCATCCCAATGAATGTGCAAATGTGGAAACAACTCCAATGCTTTCTTAAGAGGAAAATGCATCTAACCATCCTAGGAATGGCCTACTTTAGAAGGCAATCTAGGGTTTCCCTAATTTCCTCCATGAATGGTACTCAATCCTTGAAACCATGACTACAAAAGGAGGGGTAGCAACCCTCTGTGAGACTGCAAAGCAATCCACAAGTCTCCACTTGATGCCATGATCTCATCCTTGCCTCCAATGTGGGTGCTAGCCTCGTCCTTCACCTCTTTCCCCTTCTATGTACATCAAGAGATCTCCTCTTTGTTCTTCCTACTTCGACTGCCTCTGAGCAATTAAAAGCCATAGCCGAGTCTAAAGAGGCGCGATGGAGAGGAAGTGTCATTGCTTTCCGCTTAGGAACCTTGTATACCAGACTCAACTGGTGAGTTGACTCACACAAGAGCCTACTCATGAGACAAAAGGTTGAAGATAACCTTGGTGAAACTACGTCTCTACCTCCACGACTTCTAATTAAGAGGTGAGGGTGATTTCTGTCTTCTTTCCTTCTTTTTCTGCCTTTACTAGTCAGGACATGTGAGCATGGTCCATTGACGTGGCATGATCTGATTGGCTTGGCCGTGGCCCTACGCCACATTGCCATTATAGTCATTCACCTACATGGCAAGCTGTGATTGGCCAGAAAAGAATAATGATCTAAAAAATGTAGAAAATCACAAGACTATCCAAATAAAACAAATTATATATGAAAGTGATTAGAAAATTATTAGGAATTCAATAAAATTAGTTGCATAACCTAATTCTACTTTGAATTCCAAAAGAGCATTAAGTTTCTAACTTTAATGTACTAAAAGCATGAAAACACTAATTTCTTAGTTTTAATGATCAAAACTTGTGGAAATGACTGTAATGGATAAAGGCTAATATTTTTGGATAAAAAGGACAATTTGAATCTAATTTAAGATTCAAAATACATATAATATAAAAATTAGGGTTTGTAAGTTGAAAAGCATTAAATGTGGTATTAGGGTTTGGAAAGCCAAAACCAATGAAACCCTAATTTGACCCCAAAATCCTAACTTGGAACCCAAGTCAGTTGTAATGTTAGTTTGTGGACAAAATAGTAAGACTTGGATGTTATACATTAATTTCAGGGTGATTATTGCTTGATACAACTTCTCACATTTATTTGGACCTTTGATCACCTCTGAGAAGGGTATGCGGTTACACCTATGACTACTCACCTTATTGACTTCCGTGTTTTTCGGAATTTTCCAAAATGATTGCAAATTAAACTATTGGATGTTTATTTACTTTCCTACAATCTATAAGGCTCCTATGAGTTTTACATGATGTATGAATAACTTGCTTGAACCCCTCATACCAACTTTGGAAGTTTGAAAATAGAAAGATTGAGAGCGAGTCATTGAGGTGACTAGGACCAAGCCCCAGATTGGGAAGGTCATAAGGGGTCAAGCACCAGATTGGGAAGACCATCATGAAACCAAGACCCAAATTGGGAAGGTGGCCTAAGTCCACTGAAGGGACACAATAGTAGGAAAGGGTATCACAAAGATTGAGTAAACAAGGGTAGATAATTTATTATGGAAATGTTAATGTGTTTTTGTAACAATAATTGTGTCTATGGTTGAATATATTGTTAATTTAAATGTGAATATTTTGTCCCCTCCCACATACCCATATATCTCTGTATACTGACAGCATTTTGTTTCATGACATTTTAGGTTAAATTGCTATTAATATGCAAAATTGGACATCTAGTGAAGAAGGCACCAATAGAAAAGATGCTTAAAGTTTTCCTGCAGGGTTATCGATAAATAGATTTATTTTTATGTTCCAAACAACAATTTTCCCTTTCATGCACATCCTTAAAGGAGAGTTATCTTCCTATTATTGTCAAACTATTTTCCATTCAATGAAATTTATAATGATTTTTTTGTTAATTTCTAAACCTCGATCCTATAAATATGATAATGGCCTTTGCCCTCTCAGTCTGCCTGAATAAGGGATAATAGGGGGATGAGGTCATTACATGAACCTATCTTCAAGCTACTCAAGACAAATTAGACAAAACATGAAATGAATAGTGGGATGATGTCTCCATAACTTAAAGATTATCTCACCAAATTGCCCACAGTAAAACCAACAATGCCATGATATCCTCTCACCCTTTGATTATCAATATGAAAAAGGTTGACGGTAGAAATCTTGAGTCAATAAAAAACCAATGGATAGCATGCTACCTATTATCTATCTAGGAAGATCAACGATATTGAGGCTTGCAACACTATAACTGACAAGTATTGTATGGCCTTGATATATACCACAAGGAAGTTGTGCCACTATCTGATGCAATATCCACTATAGCTAATTGCAAAGCGTGACCCACTCTAATATTTGTGTGCCCAACCTACCCTCACTAAACTACAAGCCAAGTGGTAGGCAATGTTATAAGAATTTGACATCACATATCTACCAATGAAGGCATTCAGGGAGCAAGCTCTGGCCGATCAATTAGCACTTGCCCACTCATGAAGAGGTGAGACACGAGTATGAATTCCTTAATGAAGAGATATGAATGGTCAACTCACCTAAAATCATTATCCCTCAAAATCTTGACTTATAGGTGAACTTCTTCAATAGAGTTATCAATCGCAAAGGAGTTGAGATGGGAGTGGTTCTTTAAAATGCCCACAAAGAATAATTGTTAGTAGATTTATGGATGGAGTTCAACACCACCAACAATGTGACAGCATATAAAGCCTACATCTAGGGGGTCCATATCACCAAACAATATGGGACACATCATGTCTAGGTGTATGGTGATTCCCTGCTAGTGATATCTCAAGTCCAAAACAACTAGAAGACTCACCATCAGAACTTGGTCCTGTACTAAGGATACATGTGTTCTCTCACTCGCAATCAATACAATTTCCCTCTACTACATCCGAAGAGAGCATAAGACATTTATCAATGATTTCATTACCCTTGCTTCCTGGATCGGTCTAAGGGGACCAAAACATCTATTTTGAAGCATAAACAATTTCTCAACCTACCTATTGTGTGGTCATAATGTAGTCAATAACAAAGAGAAGGTTTGGTTTCCTAAAATCAAAGGATATATGGAAAGTCAAGATATCCCTAAAGGCCTCTTCCAAAGGGAAGAATAAGCACTCAAGAACATGCCATACAATATGTCCTAAGGAAATTACAATTATCTTTCAGATCTTACAACCAGACTCTCTTTCGATGCGTTGGAAAGATAGAAGCTAAAGCCCTCATGAAGTAAGTCCATAGATGACTTTGTAGAACATAAGTGAGTGGGGTCATGCTATAAAAAATGCAACTGTTGGGATACTGTTGGAACACCTTGGAAATGGATTGCTGCTAATATCTCTACAACTATTGAATTGATCAGATCCATGGTGAATATATCCACAAAAATGCTAATCATCTATATAGCAAGGCCATGCCTTGGCCATTCTCTACTTGGCGGATCTATATGTTTGGGAAAATAAATCCTAAATCTTGGAATAGGAATTGCTTCATCCTAGTCACCATAGACTACTTTAGCTTGCCAATTGAGTTCCAAATCACATCTCTTAATATACTATAAGAAGTAGAGATTCTTGAGTCTATTGCCTTAACACTCTATAATAATGGTAGAAAAAAATTCTACACCATGCACAACGTCATGAACCAAGGACAACTCAAGCATTCAACAAGAAGGCCCATCTTGAAATTTCCAAAAGGGAAATATGGTGCTCCATATCATCTAGGATGTGATTCTAAGGGAAATTACAACCCTAAATTGGAAGTTCCTTATATTATCCATGGAATCTATCTTTGGGGTGGCCTATATCTAAAAGACATGGATGGACATATTCATCTGCATCACACAAATTCCAGCCTTATCAAGCACTACTACTATTGATAAAAAAACTTCAATGATACCATGTGTCTAGAATAGAGCCTGGTAAGGAGCCAAAACTCCCACCCCTTTAAAATTCATCTAAAATCTACTTTGGTACCTGGACGCATTACCCTGTGCAACCTGAAGAAGAAAGGTTAAAGTAGAACCATAGGGCCTAGGACAGAAGGAGAACAACCATTACTGAGGCCCCAAAGGTTCACCAACCCTAATAAACCTATCTTAATAAGATTCTTCAAGGTCTTCATGATTGTAGAAAAGTAAAGGTAAAGGCCCATGATGCCTATCACAACAAGTATGGCATGTTTGGAAAACTTAAAGTCTCAAAAGACAAGTTATATCTGACCCTCATGGTCAATGAATAATTACATCCATATAATGATGAAATTCACATAACTCTAATGATGAAAACTACTAGATTCAACTACATAAGGGGATCATTGAGGAATAAAGTAGAGTTTGAAACACCTTTCGTTATTTAAGCCTCATTTCTTAGAAAGGGGTGGGACAAATCTTTGTATGGAGAAACCTTGGAATAATGAGTCAGGAAACCTTCACTAGGCAAACCCCATTCCTTTTGCACAGAATCGTAATTCTCATACTAAACATAAATGTCCATGCAAAAATTCAACTAAAAATATCTAAAACACATGGGCGTCTCTCAAAAAATCACAAAGTAGCCCTTTTTAGGCATGCATATGCTTTTGATGGATCACTACACTAGAGCATGTTGGAAGTAAAGTTTACTAGGGTGTCTCTAACATGTGGATCCTTCACCCAAATGGGTAGGGAATTGTCACTTATACACTCATTACATGGCATGATTTTAGCGCCTAATGTGACATCAAGGTCCAACAGAACCCCTAATCCATCCCCTCCCTTAGAATGAAGGTACCTCTCCTAGCAAAACTAGCTATGAATGGATGAATCACCTACTAGTAGGAGGCTAGGGTAGATGATGTCATAGAATGATAGGGGTTATAACCTTATGACTTCACTGAGGAAAGAAGATGAAAGGGAGGTGACCCCAACATGTGTTCTTACTTAAAACCATCCCTGATGCACTAAACACATACGTAAGAGATCTACATCAATCCCATTTTACCAATTCATCGAAGGGGGCTCATAGTTTTAAGCACCTTGAAATAAATAGGGATCAAGGTCCATATGCATGATTAAAACACCCAATGCCACATGTCATGAATTATTTTTTTTCAAAATAATTCCCTTACAAAACTGGGCATCTCAAGCTAACATACAAAAAATAATAAGAAGAAGAAAACATTCAACAAATAAAAACTCCTAAGAAGTGAAAAGATCATGCTATAACTCTTGAAGTATCATAGGTTACTACCATCAAAGGTGCATATGTTGTCCATGCTAGGAATTTTGAACAGTAGTCTCCATCGATAGGGAACTCATCACAAATCATCCTGTTGAAATTCAACCACATGTATACAACTTCCTCTTGAACCTATTGGGACTAGATTAATAATTTCTTAAAGAAGGATGGGATCTCTATAATCTGATATGTGCATTGGAAGCGGTTGAACTGTCTCTGCCCCAAAACTGGATAGCACACAACACAATGCTCCAATATTGGCAAGATGATCAACCATTGAAAACTAGGGATTGCAATACCACATTCTGAGTTATTAAGATGTAACTTCATTCATCCTTAATGTATGTCTACTAATGTCAAACTAGCAAGCCACCGATCCATAACACCATATAACTAAAAAGGTTCACTAATTTTTATGTGCTTCAACAAGTTTTCTTCGCAGTGATAGTGAGGCTTTAAAGATGATGCATATCCCCTAAGTAAATCTACAAATTTTTTAAGGTGTCCTACATGTTTCTTGTCAATTTTGCTTCATATAAGCACTCATAAAGGTCATCCAATACTAAGGGTATCACCATTTCATTCCACCAAACCAAAGCCACAACACTAGAGACAACAATAGTCTATTGGCCCATGACTTCTCCAAAGAATAGATCCACCAGGATGATTAAAGTATATGCTCGAAAACATGGCACATCTATAGATCCAACATAACTGCACATATTTCTCTAAAAGAAATACCATAGGGAAGAAATCCTAATAAATTGACCATCTTGGGTCAACCATGAGCAGCTCATGGCTTCTTCACACCTAAAAGATTAGTCAGCTTCACAACCCAACTTGACTTTCTTGAAACAATAGGCAAACATTCATGCAGGGGGAGCCAGATGTATTTTTCCACATATTCTAGAGTAGGAGTCTGAACGACATCACCAAAGCATAAGGAATGACTAAGAGGGTCCTAGAAAGGGATCACTACCAACATAAACTCTCTCACAATAGGGAAATAAGCAAGATGACATAGATGATGTGTCATGCAAATACTCACCATCTCAAATTCCTCTATGTCATAGAGATATATAATCCAACAACACACAAGGGAAAAATTTAGAGGATGACATCTCATAAGTGAAAAATCACTTATTTTACAGTCTCCCATGACTCAGAGTCTCAAAAAGATAGAATGTGCGGAATAAGAAAAGTTATGCCCCTCCATTTATTGTTTTTATTATGACTGATCATGCCATACTAGTTCCCTAAGGAAATGAGGAATCATTGTCCTTTTTCTTAATGAAACGATACAATATGTCCTATTTATAGTTGGGGGTGTTCCTTTGAGTGTGGGATCACTTAATAATGAAAAACAACCATTTAAAACTCTCCAACGATTGGAATCAATTTTTCTGTGTTATTCATACAGTACATTCGATTGAGTTACAGTAAAGGTAGCTCAAGCGATCCACTAATCGACAAAGCCAATTTTCAAACTATCGGTCAAGTTTGTGATAGGAGTAACTCGATCGATCAGCTAAAATCAACTTTTTCCAGTAAGTTGGTCGGTCGAGTTATGTGAGTGTACAACTCAACCGATGCAACCATTTCCAAAAATACATCACAGATCAGTCGATATCCAAACTCGACCAATTAAAGTGTTGTGACAAAATTTCTAAAATGATTTTAAAGTTATCAAACGATGGGATTAATTGTCCCTGATTTTTTCTATGGGAACCCATTACACTAAATGAGAATACTCAAAACACAAAACACAATTAATACTTAATTAAACACAAACCCAGAAAATAGGGTAAATTAAAACCGATTTCAACAATTCCCAATTGCTCAGAAACATTTATATAAAAGCCCAACAACTTTCTTTAATTCACATAATGGTCAATATTCTTTAAAACTACCCTGTAGCCTCAGCTACAACATAAACTTTGCAAAGGTACACTATCCACATATTCAACATATTCAACCATCAACATGCTATATAAAGCTTGATTAAATTGAACATCATATACAAACTTTTCATATGTACCTGAGAGTACAAGGACAACTCTAGGACACACTAGACCACTAAACAACCATCTCTAGGATTTATTACCTTAGATGCTTCTCACTGTCATGATACTATTCTCACTGCGGTCGATCACCTAAAAAGATTAGGTGACCCACGAGGTGAGACCAAATCCTAGCGAGAGATATAACTCTCTCCAACATATATTGATTAAAAAATATTAAACATTAAATAACTTTGCAATTGGAGTATTTAATAGTCAATTGGAAAGATTGAACAGTTCAAGCATGCTAAACAGATTAAGCAAATAATCTTAGCAAGAAGTATGATTACCAATGTATATATAGGTAATAAATAAATCCATTTCTTGTATCAAATATCTACTCAGGTTTCATAAGATTGCATCTTATAACAATCATTATCATTGATCTGACTATCATCATATGCCTAACTAACAACACAAGAAATCTAGAAGCATAAGCATCTTTAAAGTGAACCAGTCTACATAATAAGTAGAGCTAACATCATATCATTTCAAGATATCCATTTCAAGATATCCATTTCTTGTCACAACTTCTAGGGTTTCAACCCTTATTGGAACATGAAAATGATTTCACCTCAATCAGGGCTCAACATGCCCAAAGGTCATTTAAGACCATCACATTATTCATTTCAAGGTCATCCTCATCATTCCACACCTTAAAAAAGCTCAAAATATCATCAACTATTATGTCTTCGTAGGTATTATTATGGCAAGGCACTATGATATTCAAATAGCACTACATTGTGGTTTAGACACAAGAAGAGTGTAATATATTATCACATTAATCATGCAAAAGGGATGATTATAACCAATCACCATAATTTAATTACATTAAGGTTAGGTATAGCAAACTATATCACATTCAAGTAACACACCCACTTATTATGGCCATTTACTAAATATAACTATAGGAGAGAAATGTATAAAAACAAATTAATGATATTGAACCATTGAATTCTTATCACTAGGACCCATATATAATATCATGGGACTCATTATAATCCATTGTATGTTGAAGCATCCAATCTCATTCATTGGATCGGGTTCATTGTTCAAAGTTATCAACTGAAGTATAGGTCTAACCATTAGATCAATTGAATTAAGGAACCATTGGTTTAAGGTTTATTCGAATCTATAATTACATCCTTAACTTACCATATGTGGTGATGACCTAATCCACCATTAGTTGTGATCATTAAGTCACTATTGATTGTTAGATCCACACTATATTCATTTAACACCATCAGATATTAAGCTAATGACAACATTGATTGATAACATCATTAGAGAATCACATTGTTGCTCACTAAGATTCCAAGAGAGCCTAACACTGACCTAAGGTGTGACTATCAGTTCAAATCATATTTCATAACCCTTGGCCACCACCTTTGGTTGTTATGAAGACCACACCATTGAGGCATGTATTTAGAAGAGAAAATAACCTAGAAACCCTAATATGGACCATCGGTTGATAGGTGCTTAGCACCATAGGTGGTGATACCAACCTGAATTAAGTCATATACTTCCTTAGGAAGAATGTGCACATGATTACAGGTTCATGTAGAACTGGAAACAAAATAGGAAACACCATAAAAATCGAAATCCCAAACAAGCTTAGCTTCTTAATGCTTAAATCACCATTTTTAAGCAAGAACATGAGCTAACAAGGTTATAGCAACCAATATAAGTAAAGAGGGTGATAAAACTCACCTCTACAGAAAAGAATAGACTTCTAACAGAAATAAACTTGAGCCAAGAAAGTAGAAAACCCAAGAGGAAGCTCTGAACTTGGCCAAGCAGACACTCTTCTTCACAATGAATCAAAACCCTAGAAGAAGAAGCAAGAAAGGTTGGAACTTGAGCTCTAAAGAAATTTTCACCATGAAACAGTAGAGTTACGAATGGGAGGAAGGTCTAAGAAAGGAGAAGAGCAAGAAAAATAGAAAAGGAAGGAATAAAACAACTTTCCTTGGATGACCTTAGAAACCCTAGGTAGGGCTAGATGGGGCTCTAGGAGACCTTCTTCTCCAAAAAGAGGTTGTCTTCTACCTTAGACCAATTTGTTCTGAAACCAAACAGAGCAAGGTCCATTCTCTAAGCTATAGGAAAGAGGGAGTGAGCAATAATTTTTATTTGGAGATAGGAAGGGGTATACATAGCTTCATGGATAAGGAAGGGGTCAAGCATGAGGTGCACATGAGCTTTCCATGTGTCCATAGCCTAGAGCTTCTATGTCCATGAAACACCTCCCTCACTTGCCACCTGAACTTTCTTTCCTTTATCTATACCCTTATACTTATCTTTATCCTTATCCTTATCTTGACCCTTATCCTTATCCTTATCTTTTCCATTACTCTTATCCTTATCCATAAAGGGGGAAACCCCAAAAATGTCCTTAAAGAGGAACACCTCCAAATCAAGAACAACTAGGATCCCCATAGCCCAAAAAAGTCGAGAATGATAAGCAATCCTATAAAGATCGTAATTATTGTGAAAATATACAAATAAAACCTCCCAATTGGGTAAATTCCAAAAAAGTCCAGAACATACATAAAATTTCATAACTTGCTCAAACAATGTCCAAATTGGACCAAATTTGAAAATTAAGCTCATATTATGATTCCAAATCATATCACAAGGTTATATTAAGGTTATAAGCATTCAATTATGATAATTTATCTTGTTCAACACTTTAAGAAAGTTCAGGGGCCTTACAACTATAAACCCCTAATAGGGATTTTGCCCCCGAAATCTAAGATACACATAGATGGACACTTCTCATGCACGTCATCCTCAATGTTACACATGGTTATTTTCATCACCTGGTGATGTTACATCATTCCCATAGAAGACATATTCTTCTCCCTCAACTCTTGCATGTGTCACCTTGGTTCAACATAAGAACTGTTGTTTCACCTGTATAGGTTTGGTAGTACATTTCAACTAGGGATTCTAAATGTCACCCTAAACTATTCTATCTATTGTACCCCACATCCCTTATAGGTCATATTTTATGGCTCTTATCAATATGGAACATCATGTATCTCTTATCCGGTGTAATTCTACAAGGTTTCATCTCTAAGCTCCTTTAATGATTATTGTAATTAGAAACTCAATCAATCAAGTGAGCACACCCTAATTGTCAAGAACTATAATGCATATGTTCTTAGAAGATTCTTCAATCATCTTAATGATGGATTGCCCATCAGTCTAGTTCAAGAATCACACAGTTGTCTGCAACCATTAACAAATATAACTTCCTATTTGACATTGTTAGGGGTAAGGTAACGACATTGTCTTCATTTTCCCAGGATTCACACAACACACTTAGTATATGTATCATAACATCCAAGACAATACTCTAGTTAACCCCCAACTCACTCTTGCTACACTTGTCACACATGAGTATAGTTGCTTCAACATTCTTAAGGTTTGGCAAGATGTTAATCATGTTACTGGCCATCTCTGAAATACTTTGAGATGTCATCATTCAAAGATTGACACAACTTATGAGACATAACCTGATTACTTTGTTCCTCCTATTTATGGATGTTATTGATACATTGGTTAGGATAAATGACTAAACCCTAAACTCAACATGGTCATGTAACTTATGTCATCCATGTAACTCTTATCCATTGATATCTTGATCCTAAGTTCCTTTTAAAGGAACAATGTAACACATGTCTAATGATCAACAAACTATCTATCATTGATAGTGGTCTTGCCCAACCATCAGCAAACCATACATAAAATTATAGAATCATTCTTCATTTCCTAAACAACATTTGGAATATCCACATCAACTCTCTCTCCCTCTCTATTGGAGAGGAAGACTGAACAAATCATATAATAGATATCTTTAACTCATATATAACTGATACACTCTAGATACTAGTATTCATTACCTTGGTATCCACTACATGTTCTATAAAGAACTCATAACCTGGTTTCATCCACTTCCACAATATCATAACCAGCTAAGAACATATAGGAGGAATCCCTCTAACTCTTGGAAGGATAAAAAAGCATGCTCATTAAAAATATAAAGATTTTAGAACAATAGTGCAAGGCAATCACACATCATGTCAAGATATCCATCCCTGGATTATAGAAAATCTATGCGTACCAAGTTCCATGATATCCACTTGGAGGATATGCCTAAAAAATAAAGAACATAAAGGGGAACACACTTCCCACATCACTACAACATTGACCAGGGGTCACGAGAAAAAGGTAACCAATTCTATCTTCCCCATGAAAGTTACACTTTTAATGCATCATTTTACCCTTTTACAGCTTGGGTTCCTTTCCATTAGCATAGGAATTATTAATATTATCACATCTCATTGATCTTTTCTTATTAACTCTTCATCATTCATATGTATGTCCTTTCATGTTATCATGTTTCTTCAACCACTAGTCAAGTAAAAAGTCATCATATTCCATATTTTCTTCGTTAAACAAGGAACTTATCCCTTGATATCTTTCACATACCATGTATATATTACATTAACACATTCTTACACACACAGGTTGGTCTAATATTAACTCAGGATCCACTTGATTCCTATGTCATGTTCTCATTCATCTTCACATATTATACTTATAATATGACCTCTATTTTTCTTATGTAAAGTCCATACCTTGACTCACTTTACTAGCACTGACTTATCTATCTTTTACTTTATTATCTTCTCAAATTACAACTTCAAGAACTCCTCTTTTATCTTATCTGTATTTAGATTTAGGTTTCATGGTGTTGTATCTTTCTCTTATAGTTACCAAATATTCAAGTTTTGATAGGGTATGATGAATTTTTCATCTTCTTTAGAGTAAATTGAGGTATCTGCACCATGATTTCTGATTTATTATGCTCTTTAGATTGTCTCAAAATGACTACTTGATCAGAGTAATAAAAAATATAACAATCTAAGAGTTCCACACATACCTTTTATTCAATACATGAATACTTGGCCAGGGCATCGAAGTACTGAGATTAGGAAGTATGCATCATGCTTTTATGTCATATTCCTAACTTAGACATCATCCTAGTCCTAAGTCCTAGTGTCCATGTAGACTCAGCAAACCTAAAGCTCTGATACTAACCTGTGAGAACCCATTACACTAAATGAGATTACTCAAAACACAGAACATGATTACTCCTTAATTAAATACAAACCCAGAAAATGGGGTAAATTAAAACTGATTTTAACAATTCCCAATTGCTCAGAAACATTTATATAAAATCCCAACAACTTGCTTTAATTCACATAATGCTCAATATTCTTTACAACTACCCTGTAGCCTTAGCTACAACATAAACTTTGTAAAGGTACACTATACACATATTCAACATATATAAGCATCAACATGTTGTAGAAAGCTTGATTCAATCGAGCATCATATACAAACTTTTCATTTGGACCTGAGAGTACATGGACGAATCTAGGACACACTAGACCACTAAACAAACATCTCTAGGATTTATTACCTCAGATTCTTCTCACTGTCATGATATTATTGTCGCTATTGTCGATCACCTAAAAAAATGTGGTGACCCATGAGGTGAGACCCAGTCCCAGTGAGAGATATAACTCTCTCCAACATATATTAACTACATCATATTAAACAGTAAATAACTGAGCAATTGGAGTATTTAATAGTCAATTTGGCATATTGAACAGTTCAAGCATGCTAAACAGAGTAAGCAAATAAGCTTAGCAACAAGTATGATTATCAATGTATATACAGGTAACAGATAAATCCATTTCTTTTATCAGATATCTACTCAGGTTTCATAATATTGCATATAATAACAATCACTATCACTGGTCTAACTATCATCATATGCCTAACTAACAACACAAACTATCTAGAAGCATAAGCATCTTTGATTTGTCTAGTAGTATGACATGGCTATCAATATTGAGATATATAATAAAGTGAACCAGTCTACATAATAAGTAGAGCTAACATCATAGCACAACTAATTGCATAAGCATAATTAGTAGTTTAAGCATTTTTAATTACATAGCCATGGCTAGCAGTATTAGACATTGCTAGAAGCATAATATTAAATACCAGTGTCAGTATATTTGACAACATAAACAGGTTTACAACATGAACAAACCTACAACACAAGCATATCTATCATCTCTCATTGTACTATATATCATCTCTATATAAGAAGAGAAAACAAGGGTTATCATCCAATGTGAGACATTGTGTATATCCCTAAAAAATATACTACACGGCTGCCTTACATCTTTTATTACGCCCTGGGGAGTTTGATTCATACCACTCAAAGTCCAACTGACCACCACTTGGTCGTAATCAGTTCCATATAATATCTAGGAAGAGTCGGACCCCAAGATCTTCTTCATACTCAGTCAGTACGAGTCTACACCATAGTGACATATAGTCAAACTACAAAAAAATGACATATAGTCCTGTAACTAGCCCACCATGGTACATGTCAAAGTGCTAGTATATAGGGTATTTAAATCCAATCAATGAGGTAAAACCATTGTTGTCCTCTAATCACATCATGTTATAATCACTGAGACCCGACCGTAGTCATTTTCAAAAAGCAGACTAGGTGTGACCGCAACCATCCTCTCGAAACACTTAGTGTCAGGATGACAAGCACCCCACATACTCAACAATATGTGCTCTGAGTTTCCCTTAGGAATACTCATTTCACCATCTGGAAAGTTATGATATTGAGATGAATCTATGTCACATGGAACTACATGATTAGAATTTCACTTGATTAATTATTGCCAATTGGGTGAATTAAGGTTTCATAATCCAAATGGACATACAAACCCTAATTCATTTCTATCAAGTGTATAAGCAATTCAAATTTAGAATATATAAAATGTTTGAAGTATAGATCTTAATCATATAACCATATCCTAACATCCATTGCATTGTAATGAACCACATTATCATCATATCATTTCAAGATATCCATTTCTTATCACAAGTTCTAGGGTTTCAACCTTTATTGGAACATGCAAATGATTTCACCTCAATCAGGATTCAAAATTCCCTAAGGTCATTTAAGACCATCACATTATTCATAGCAAGGTCATCCTCATCATTCCACGCCTTAAACAAGGCTCAAAATATCATCAACTATTATGTCTTCATAGGTATTATTATGACAAGGCATTATGATATTCAAATAGCACTACATTGTGGTTTAGACACAAGAAGAGTGTAATACATTGTCACATTAATCATGCAAGAAGTATGATTATAACCAATCACCATAATTTAATTACATTAAGGTTAGGTATAGCAAACTATATCACATTGAAGTTACTCACCCATTTATTATGGTCATTTATTAAATATAACTATAGGAGAGAAAACCCTATAACAACAAATTAATGATATTGAACCATTAAATTCTCATCAGTAGGACCCACATATAATATCATGGTACTCATTTTAATCCATTGGATGTTGAAGCATCCAATCTCATTCATTGGATCGGGTTCATTGTTTAAAGTTATCAATTGAAGTATAGGTCTAACCATAAGATCAATTGATCCAAGGAACCATTGGTTTAAGGTTTATTTGAATATATAATTACATCCTTAACTCGTTGTATGTGGTGATGACCTAATCCACCATTAGTTGTGATCATTAAGTCACCATTGATTGTTAGATCAACACCATATTCATTTAACACTATCAGATATTAAGTTGATGTCAGCATTGATTGATAACATCATTAGAGAATGACATCGTTTCTCATTGGGATTCCAAGAGAGCCTAACACTGACCTAAGGTGTGACTATCAGTTCACATCATATTTCATAACCGTTGATCACCACCTTCGGTTATCATGAAGACCACACCATCGAGTCATATATTTAGAAGAGAAAATAACCTAGAAACCCTAATATGTAAGAATGTGCACATGATTACAGGTTCATCTAGAAATGGAAACAAAATAGGAAACACCATAAAAATTGAAATCCCAAACAAGCTTAGCTTCTTAATGCTTAGACCACCATTTCTAAGCAAGAACATGAGCTAACAAGCTTATAGTAACCAATATAAGTAAATACGGTTATAAAAATCACCTCTATTGAGAAGAATAGACTTCTAATAGCAAGAAACTTGAGCCAAGAAGGTAGAAAACCCAAGAGGAAGCTCTGAACTCAGCCAAGCAAGCACTCTTCTTCACAAGGAATCAAAACCCTAAAAGTAGAAGCAAGAAAGGTAGGATCTTGAGCTCTAAAGAAACTTTTACCATGGAACAACAAAGTTTTGACCTTGAAGAAGGTCTAAGAAAGGAGAAGAGCAAGAGAAATGGAGAATGAAGGAATAAAAAAACTTGCCTTGGTCAAAAACCCTAGAAGATGACCTTAGTAACCCTAGTTAGGGCTTGATGGAGCTCTAGGAGACCTTCTTCTCCAAAAAGAGGTTGTCTTCTACCTTAGACCACTATGCTCTGTAGACAAACAGAGCAAGGTCCGTTCTCTAAGCTAGAGGAAAGTGGGAGCGAGCAATGATTTCAATTTGAAGATAGGAAGGGGTATATATAGCTACATGGATAAGGAAGGGGTCAAGCATTAGGTGCCCATGAGCTTTTCATGTGTCCATAGCCTAGAGCTTCTATGTCCATGCAACACCTCCCTCACTTTCCACCTACACTTTCTCTCCTTTATCTATACCCCTATCCTTATCTTTATCATTATCCTTATCTTGACCCTTATCCTTATCCTTATCTTTACCATTACTCTTATCGTTATCCACAAAGGGGGAAACCCCTAAAATGTCCTTGAAGAGGAACACCTCCAAACCAAGAACAACTAGGAGCCCCATAGCCCAACCAAGTCGAGAATGATAAGGAAACCTATAAAGATCGTAATGCTTGTGAAAATATACAAAGGAAACCTCCGAATAGGGTAAATTGCAAAAAAAGTCCAGAATGTACATACAATTTCATAACTTGCTCAAACAATGTCCAAATTGGACCAAATTTGAAACTTAAGCTTATATTATGATTACAAAGCATATAACAAGGTTAGATTAAGGTTCTAAGAATTTAGTTATGATAATTAAGCTTGTTCAACACTTTAAGCAAGTTCAGGGCCTTATAACTATAAACCCTAATAGGGATTTTGCCCCCGAAATCCAAGATACACATACATGGACACTTCTCATGCACATCATCCTCAATGTTACACATGGTTATTTTCATTACCTAGTGATTTTACATAATTCTCATAGAAGACATATTCTTCTCCCTCAACTCTTGCATGTGTCACCTTGGTTCAACATAAGAACTGTTGTTTCACATGTATAGGTCGGGTAGTACATTTCAACTAGGGATTCTAAATGTCGCCCTGAAGTGTTGTATCTATTATACCACACATCCCTTATAGGTCATATTTGATGGCTCTTATCAATATGTAACATCATGTATCTCTTATCCGGTGTAATTCTATAAGGTTTCATCTCTATGCTCCTTTAATGATTATTGTAATTAGCAAATCAATTAATCAGGTGAGCATCCCCTAATTGTCAAGAACTATAAGGCACATGTTCTTAGAAGATTCTTCAATCATATTAATGATGGAATAGCCATCAATCTACTTGAAGAATCACACACTTGTCTGCAAACATTAACAAATATAACTTCATGGTTGACCTTGTTAGGGGTAGGGTAATGACATTGTTTTCATTTTCCCAGGATTCACACAACACACTTAGTAGATGTATCATAACATCCAAGAGGATACTCTAGTTAATCCCCAACTCACTCTTGTTGAAATTGTCACACATGAGTATAGTTGCTTCAACATTCTTAAGGTTTAGCAGGATGTTAATCATGTTACAGACCATCTCTGAAATACTTTGAGATGTCATCATTCAAAGCTTGTCACAACTTAGGAGATATAACCCGATACTTTGTTCCTCCTATTTATGAATGTTATTAATACATTGGTTAGTATAAATGACATAACTCTAAACTCATCATGGCCATGCAACTTATGTCATCCACCTAACTCTTATCCATTGATATCTTGATCCTAGGTTTATTTTAAAGGAACATAGTAACACGTCTACTGATCAACAAACCATCTATCATTGATAGTGGTCTTTCCCAGCCATCAACAGACCATACATAACATTGTAGAATCATTCTTCTTTTCCCAAACAACAATTGTAATATCCACATCAACTCTCTCTCCCTCTCTATTGGAGAGGAGCACTGAATAGATCATGTAATAGATATCTTTAACTCATATATAATCGATACACTCTGGATACTAGGATTCATTACCTTGGTATCCACTACATGTTCTAGAAAGAACTCATAACCAGATAAGAATAAATAGGAGGAATCCCCTAAATCTTGGAAGGATAAAAAAGCATGCTTATCACAAAATATAAGGATTTTGGAACAATAGTACAAGGCAATCACACATCATATCAAGTTACACACCCACTTATTACAGTCATTTGTTAAATATAACTATAGGAGAGAAAATGTATAACAACAAACAAATGATATTGAACCATTAAATTCTCACCATTTGGACCCACATATAATATCATGGGACTCAGTCTAATCCATTGGATGTTGAAGCATCCAATCTCATTCATTGGATCGGGTTCCTTGTTTAAAGTTATCAATTGAATTATAGGTCTAACCATTAGATCAATTGAACCAAGGAACCATTGGTTTAAGGTTTATTCGAATATATAATTACATCCTTAACTCACCATATGAGGTGATGACCAGATCCACCATTAGTTTTAATCATTAAGTCACCATCGACTGTTAGATCGATATTAGTCTAATGTCAACATTGATTGATAACATCATTAGAGAATCACACCATTTCTCATTGAGATTCTAAGACAGCCTAACACTAACCTAAGGTGTGACTATCAGTTCACATCATCTTTTTAGAGAATCACACTGTTGCTCATTGAGATTCCAAGAGAGCCTAACACTGACCTAATGTGTGACTATCAGTTCACATCATCTTTTATAACCCTTGGTCACCACCATCAGTTGCCATGAAGACCACACCATCGAGTCATGTATTTAGAAGTGAAAATAACCTAGAAACCCTAATATGGACCATCAGTTGACAGGTACTTAGCACCATAGGTGGTGATACCAACCTGAACTAAGTCATACACTTCCTTAGGAAGAATGTGCACATTATTATAGCTTCATCTAGAACTGTAAACAAAATAGGAAACACCATAAAATCAAAATCCCAAACAAGCTTAGCTTCTTAGTGCTTAAATCACCATTTTTAATCAAGAAAATGAGATAACAAGCTTATAGTAAGCAATATAAGTAAAGAGGGTTATAAAACTCACCTGTACTAAGAAGAATAGACTTCTATCAGCAAGAAAATTGAGCCAAGAAGGTAGAAAACCCAAGAATAAGCTATGAACTTGGCCAAGTAGGCACTCTTCATCACAAGGAATCAAAACCCTAGAAGAAGAAGAAGAAGCAAGAAATGTATGATCTTGAGATCTAAAGAAACTTTTACCATGGAATAATAGAGTTCCAACCTGGAGGAAGGTCTAAGAAAGAAGAAGATCAAGAAAAATGGAGAAGGAAGGAATAAAACAACTTGCCTTGGTCAAAAACCGTAGAAGATGACCTTAGAAACCCTAGGTAGGGCTAGATGGAGCTCTAGGAGACCTTCTTCTACAACAAGAGGTTGTCTTCTACCTTAGACCACTTTGAACTGCAGCCAAACATAGAAAGGTCCATTCTATAAGCTAGAGGAAAGAGAGAGTGAGCAATGATTTTGATTTTGGAGATAGGAAGGGGTATATATAGCTTCATGGATAAGGAAGGGGTCAAGCATGTGGTGCCCATGAGCTTTCCATGTGTCCATAGCCTAGACCTTCTATGTCCATGCAACACCTCCCTCACTTGCCACCTGAACTTTCTCTCCTTTATCTATACCCTTATCCTTATCTTTACCTTTATCCTTATGTTGACCCTTATCCTTATCCTTATCTTTACCATTACTCTTATCCTTATCAATGAAGGGGGAAACCCCTAAAATGTCCTTGAAGAGGAACACCTCCAAACTAAGAACAACTAGGAGCCCCATAGACCAACAAAGTATATAATGATAAGGAAACCTATAAGGATCGTGATTCTTGTAAAAATATACAAAGAAAACCTCCCAATTGGGTAAATTGCAAAAAAAATCCAGAATGCACATAAAATTTCATAACTTGCTCAAACAATGTCCAAATTGGACCAAATTTGAAACATAATCTTGTCTTATGATGCAAAGCTTATCACAAGGTTAGATTAAGGTTCTAAACATTCAACTATGGTAATTAAGCTTGTTCAATACTTTAAGCAAGTTTAGGGGCCTTACATTTTCTCATCTTAGTTACAAGTCATATAATCAATTCAAATAATTACAAAATAATTCTAAGGTGATTTAGAGTGTTTTCCACAAAAGTGCATTTGTATTACTTTTGAATTGAAGTTGGACAAGCTAGGTCTTGTGTAATTTGATCCTTTTCGTGTACCTAAAGCCTGGAATCAATCTTATGCAAACATATTACATACATATGAATAGAATGTTTAAGTCATTATCAAAATATGGACAATGTATATCTCTCAATCCAATAGAGTTGTATTGGATTCAATTGGATATAATGCCTATCTACATAGTCAAGTTGTGGGAAATCATCCAAAGTTTACTCATGACTTTATAAAATGTAAATCTTGGCTCACTAGATGATTGCATTCTACAATCTTCCAAATTGATGGTGAGAGCCATTAATTTAAACAAAATAGTGGGATCGATAGTTAGTTAAATGCCTAACTAATATCATCAATTTTATCAAATCAAATAAAAAAATGTTTGAAAAATGCAAATTTTCTTTTGCAGAAATAAATGGTAAACAATAACACATCCTCTTTGTGATTAGTCCTTGAGAAGGTAACTGAATGGGATAAACTTACATAATTGGTTTAGGACTTTGAGAATTGTTCTCACTCATGAGCATAAGCTTTATGTCCTGGATACACTAATGTTATAGGAACCCACTCCCAATGCACCTAATGTTGAAGTGGATGCTTATTGTAAGCATGTTGACGATGTTGTAGATATAAAAAAACCTCTTTCTATGATCTATGAACTATGAGTTGCAGAAACAACATGAAAATATGGACATTATTGACATGGTAACACATCTCAAGAACATGCAAAAATATTATGTAAAGTAGAAAAAGTATGATGTCTTTAAGGATCTCTTTCAGTGCAAAATCGCAAAGGGAGATCCACTACCACCCCATGTTCTCAAGATTATTGGGCATGTGGAAAACCTAGATAGATCGAGATTTAGTTTAGGCCAATAATTGGTCACATATGCAATCATTTACTAAATCATATAGCCAGTTTACCATAAAATATTACATGTACAACTCGGCTAAATCGTTGTCTAAATTGTTTGGCATATTGATAAATACCAAAACACAAATGAAGAAGGACAAACCTAATCCATGATGGTGATCAGTGAAGGGGGGTCCAAGGGTGAAGGAAAGGCCAAGAGAAGTTTTGTGGCTAATCTAAAACCCAAGTTTTTTGCACTCAAAATGAGAAAAAAGGTAAGTGTAAAAGGAACCTATCCTTTTCACTTAAAGGAACTAAAAAAGTTGAATCGAGGGATAGAACTTTTTACTTTGGGTATATATGTTATTGAAATCAACTTTGCTAGTTCCTCATATTAGGTATTTGTACACCAGATGCGGATCTCAAATTTTCTCAAATATACAAGATACGAGGAGGATTAGACCTTTAAGGAAAGGTGAGGTTGAACTGTGCGTCACTAATGGAGCAAGAGTTGCTTCCAGTGCAGCTAGAACCTATGAGTTATCTTTGAGTGGGCTTATAAAAGAGTTAGGAAACTACTATTATGTTCTTGCCATCAATAGAAACATCATATCTATATCTATTTTGGACAAGAGTGGATTCAAATTTCTTGTAGAGAATGGTCTATGTTCTATTAGTAAAGATAATATTTTATATGTAAGTGCCCTAATGTCTCACGGTCTATACTCATTAGTTCTAGAGACAAGTATATATAACATAAATACTAAAAGACTTGGTGACTCAAACATACGACATTGTAATCTAGGGAAAATAAATCAGAAACCCATTTCTACATTCCATAAAGATGATTATCTAGACTCTGTTGGTTTTGAACCAAGAGAGACATGCTAGTCGTGTTTATTGGGTAATATGACAAAAGCACCTCTCACTGGAAAAAGTGATAGAGAAAATGATCTAGTGGTTCTCATACATAGTGATTTATGTGAACCTTTTAGAACAAATTCTTGAGGTGGTCACTAATATTAAAAGCACTACGATATGATTGATGTAGAGAATACTTGACCTAAGAGTTTAAGGACCTTCTGCGAGATTGTAGGACTATATCATAATGGGCTTCACCTAAAATATAATGATGTATCACAAAGAAGGAATTACACCATGTTGGATATGGCACAATCATCTATAAGTCTAGTTGATCTTCTCTCTTCCTTCTAGGGATATCTTAAGAGAATGCAGAGTTTACACAAAACTGTGTACCATTAAAATTGGTTCAAAAGATAGTATAAGATATGGCATGTGAAGTATCCAAATATGTCTATTATGAAGATTTGAGGATGTGAATCTTATGTGAGAAATTTTTTTATTGAAAAGTTTGGTCTCAAATCAGATAAATGTTATTTTGTTGGATATTACTTTTATATTCTATCTGACAACAAAGTGTTTGTCGCCATGACTGCTATGTATTTCCAAAGGAAAGAGTGGGAGGAAAGTATAACTCTAAAAGGTCAGATAACTACAAAAAAACATTAAACCTATAAAGGTACACAAGGAGGAAGGAGAGTCACAAACTATTGTTCAGTCTCAAGTTCCTCATGTAACACGTGAACCTCATAGATCTAATAGAACATGTCTTGATCCTGGGAGATTTGGATATCTTGTGGATGAAGAAGGTGATTACTTGGACATAGATGATAAGAGAACAACCTACCTAGAAGCTAATGAGGGGCCAAAATCTCAGAAATGTCTTGAGGCCATGTGATATGAGATGGATTCCTTGTACTACCAACAAGGTATGGACCTTAGTGGATCCACTTGATGGGGTAAAACTCATAGGGTGCAAGTGGGTCTTCAAAAAGAAGGCGAACATGGATTGTAATGTACAAGCCTATAAATGAAGATAGGTTTCAAGGGATTTAAAACAAGTTCAATGTGTTGAAAATGACAAAATATTTTCACCAATTTCCATGGTTATATCCATAAGAATCATGCAGGAATCAAAGAGAGGAAATTTATGCATGTGTCATGGAATTAATCTCTCTAGAGCCCAGTGTCCCAGTTCTTGTGAACAACAGGAACACATGAGTAAGATGCCATATGCATCCTCTATTGGATCTATCATGTATGGAATAATTCTTACTCATCCCAGTGTTTCATATGCTTGGGCACAACAAGCATGTATCACTCAGATTTCGATGAAGTTCACTAGACTACCATGAAGAACATCCTTAAGTACTTGAGAAAAACTAAAGATCAATTTATTGTTTATAGAAATAAGGAAGAGTTGGGTATAAAGGGTTACACTGATGCACACTTCGAAATTGACAAAGATGAGTATGAATCACAATCCAATTTTGTGATTTGCCTCAAAGAAGAGCTTTGAGTTGGAAAAGTTTAAAGCAAGAGATAGTTGTTGATTTTACAATAGAATCCAAGTATCTTGATATTTTGAACACAATGGAGGATACTGTATGGATCAAGAAGTTCATTAGATGAACTTGGGATGATTTCAACCATTGATGATGCATTAGAAATACTATGACAAAAATGGAGCTATCAAATAGGGTAAGAAACCTAGATTTCATACTACAACATTTCCATCTCATGTGAGAGATCGTACAGTGATGGGATGTGTAGATTTTCTATGTATCGAATAGAAGAAAATGTTGTTCACTGCTGACAAAAACACTTACATAGTAATTGGATTCATGAGTGATGATATCCAAGTAAAAGAGGGAGTATGTTGATATGCATGCCCATAGAGATAATCATATGATGATTGTATTGGGAATCATGTACCTGATTTGATAATAATAAAGGTAATCACATCTGTTATGTTTGTCTCGGTCATGAGATGATGACAAAAACATGATAGATGTCTAAAGAATGATGTTACTTGATGACATATGTCTTTAGGTTGAGGACATAAGTAATGAAATCATAAGTATGATAAGAGTACCTTCATTCTTGTTATGTCCCTAGTCAGATATTATTGTGGAAGAAAATGAGATGAGGATAGTACATAAGACGAGAATGTGTGTTGATGATGACTGAGTCTCGCTTGTCATGATATTGGATATCGAGTCAAACACATAGGTACTTGTTAGAGAACATTGTACCAGACAGACCTACCTTGAGAGTGATACATGGAAACCATGGAATGGTAGCCAATATCAGCTCTCAAAGTGATAGTGGTGATTATGGTTCTCAGACCTAAAGTCACTACACTCATCACATGTCATTCATTGAAATTTTAAACTATTCAACATGACCTTGAATAAGTGTTGCTATAACGATGGTGATCATGTGTGTTATGACACATGGGGATTGAGTGTGAGTGATGTAGATGGGATTAGTCCCTCCTATTGGAATTGATATCCCAACCACTTCATAAGTGAGACTAAGAAATGTATGACCATACTCATGTGAGTCAATGTGTTATTTGTGAGATCACATGCATCTCATATAGTATGCTCTAGTGCAAGGAACATAGACTGAATCTTAAGAGAATGACCATTCCATGCCTTGTGTTTGATCTAAATATTTGAGACAATGGAACTATTCAATCATGCTAACATTGATCGAAGTAGTAGGTTGAAGTTGTTCTCTAACTTTCCAATTACTTGGGTAACAATGATGCATTTCTAGATACCTTTCGTTGCTTGTTATGTCATAATATGGTTATGGACATTCATTGCCAACATAATTTGGGACCGATAGGATCACACACATAGGATGTACATAGAATAAAAAAAAGAGTCATCAAGGAGACTTCCTCTCCCTGACCCCTCATTGACCTGTGGAGGCCCGACACATGAGGAGTAAGGTAAACCAAGTGTGCAACCCATTAGGTCTGGCGCAAACCAAGTCAGACATAAATCCCAATTTATTCATCCCCATGAGGATTCAAACCTAAGACATCTATCTGCATTCACGGTTCGATCACCATTGAGCTACACCCTAGTGGGTGGATATACTTAGAATAGGAGTTTACTCATGGATAAGATTTAAACTCATTGTTAAAAGTGTTTAGGTAATCAAATTAAACAATACTAGTTATTAGTCAACCGAATGGAGTGTCAAATCGACTGACTGGTGTTCCTATCAATGGACGAACGTGTCTAGTCGATTAATTGGACCGCCTTTGAAACTAACCAATTGGACTTGGTCAAACAAAGACATGAAATGACCAGTTTGACTAGGTCAAAAAATTAATGATATGCGTAATGACGTGCATTATTTGTCATATTAAAAGCAAGTGTTATTGCGTTAATTACCACAAGTCAATTGACTGATTGGTAGTGGGAAACCACCATCAAACCATGAGATCTGAACTTTTGTATAATATGGGATTGGAAAATCCTAGCCCATCCACTTCTATATTAGGAGGGGGTGGCCATGGGTCTCAATAGGACTGCACTTCTCATAGTTATACAACATGTGAGAGAGCCTAAATAATGTTACCTAAGAAAGGGAGAGATAATAAGGGGAGATGAATTCCATGCTATCATGTTGACAACTGAAAGGACAACTCCTCCTCGTTGTCTCTTGAATTGCACATGGAGTTCCCAGTGGACCGCATTGAACACGAAGAAGCGTGGAATCTATTGTTTCAACTCTAGGAGGATTTTGTCAATCACCGTCCATAATTGTTACACTAGGAGGATGCCATCAACTACCATCCATGTGCTACTTATGAAGGGAGCACATCACCATGCAAGGGTAGTTACTATAATTTCTATAGGAAAAGGTACATCTTACACCCTCTTTCCTAATACACCATTATTTATGCGATCTAATAGTTAGGGTATAGAAAATTTTCATTTCCACCATATCTATCTCCATATTTCCTAACAATACCAACCACATGATTTAACCCTTGGCAACACATACTTGTTTGGCAAGTCCAACACCTACGCTTGTGATAGATACCTTCTTGTTGGACTTTGCAACTCATCTTGACATTTAGAAAATATGGCATCTGTCTCACATCTACACATCTAAAAAAGTTGAACATGATCTTCAAATCATAATCCATTGCCAACTCATGATATATTCATATTTTATCAAAAGCATCTCTTGATAGACTAAATCATCACATAGAATTATGATGGTCCTCCAATCTTCACCTACTCCAAGGTGGTTGTGCATTACGACCTAAAATTGGACCACCCACAACCAGTTTGATATAGAGTGTCATGGACTATGACCTTAAACTGGACTTCTTGGTCCTAGTATAAGACTCTTAAAAGATCCCCCTTTCTTTTTCACCATTCACCACACTAACCCACCAAGTTGTTCTTCCACCTTTCTCTAATTGGGTTGTTGATCAAGGTAAATTAAACCATATTGAGTAGGATCTAGAGTAGTGCATGCTACTACTTAAGGTTAGGAAAGAATGACATAAGGTTGAAGCTTCTCTCACTTCCCAATTAATCTCCTAGGGGAAAAGGGTAATTATAAACAAACCTTGGTTTAAAAGAGACTACCCTAAACCTTAAAACCCATAGTAGGCCCGAACCTACTCCCTCTAAAAATTATATCCTATGACAACATCCTTCTAAGATAAATATATATCCCACGATTATAAACCCCAAAATACTACTAGGAACATCCAATGACAAGTTGGAAACTCATTTTATCCTACTTGAGATAGGGACATGCATCCCCTACCTATCACATATCATTGATGCTAGAAAAACATGATTTTATTGTAGGAAAGATCCAATTGAAGAAATATGAATGAAAAAGCATATCCTTTTACATGCTCCCATGAAAAAGGGAGAATGTTGATTTATACAATATAAATACGTGCTAAGTCCTAACCTAAGTGATATATTATTGTATATTTATGACTGTACCTTATTTTGAAATATGGTTTTCTATATTGTAGGTCATCACGTGGTCCTCACACTAAAGTTGAATTTATAAATGCTCCATTGAGATTTCTAAAGGAAGCCTTATAGACAATCAACCTATGGGAGCCCCTGAGTGAGGCCCCAACTTTTTTGACTAAGATAAGTGATCAACCCTTGACAGTTTATTTGAAATGAACATAGTCCCTTAAGGATTATACTTAATTTTAGAATGCAAATTCCATCATATGCTTGAAACATTATACACGATGAAAGCAATGGGAAGGGGTTGAACATAGGGACCTGAGGACATTTAGTCATATAATATTCATCTCTTACTTAGCTAAGAAAAATAGGTGGTATATATATGAACACAACTTAAACTACTCAAGGTAAAAAGGAAAAATAAAGAAAGAAGATTTCATCAAATGCTACTAATCAAGAGACAGAGTTCCTAGATATATAACCATGAATTAGGAAGTCCATGTACCTCCTTCTTGGGCATAGATGATGTGGTAATATTATAGCACTAAAAATTCAAACTATGCAAAAGTCCCTAAGTTTTTACCTAAACTGTGTACAGTAATTACCACCTGCACATGAACATGTCTTATCATAGTATATCTAAGCATCGAATCCAAAGGACAACCTTTTTAAGAACAATTTGAATCTTTAATCTAATAAAAAAATATTTAACAGGGATAGATGGTTGATTTTTGAATCGTTAACTAAATTATCAATGTAAGAAATATAATTAAACTAAGCAGTAAATGATTTAATAATAATAAAACTACTTAGATGATAGGTTTCACCGCCACTGCCTATGTATCATTGTCTCTCACTACATCACTCATTCATACAAATATTTAGATTGGACCAAGAAATTTCGTATCTTTTTGGAGTATGAAATTAACAAGGACAACTTTCCCCATAGTATCTATGTCTCATTACCTACAGATCCTTAATCTATCACTAAAGAGAAATCCCTTCCATGATCTCATCCTAGATTCAACAATATTGATTGGTATTCTAATGCTAGATTTCAAGGTCACCATGTTTGGAATTATAACAATCATACAAGATTGGTAGCTAATATATAGATCATGCAATCAATCAATTGATAATCAATATAAAACTCCATACAAATAGAAATTCATAATATGAAAGTACAAGATACGAGCAACCTGGATAATTCCCTCACCCCAGTAAGACATGTACTCCCTGATCTTATTCATTTTACAAAGAAATAGAAAGAATAAGAAGAAGAAATTCATGGAGAAAGTAGTGTGTGGAGGAGAATCTCAGTGGTCTCATCTCAACTCTTCAATGATACCTGTAGTCTCCAATCTTGACCTTCTAGTGGAGCACGTCTCCACATCAATCCATAAAATTTCATCTCTAAACTTGCTTGGTGATGTGTAGGGTTGTATAGGAAATAATAAGTCTTAACATTTTATCCTAGAATTCCCTCAATTATTTTTATATCTGCGCAAAATGTTTGTGATCCATCAACATTAATCCAATGGATGTCAACTACATATTTTCATCACAAGAGGTTTGGGCGACTTTTGTTATGGATGGTCAATCCAAAGTAGTCATTAAACCATTATGTATATAATTGAATTATCTCATCATAACAATTTGAGTTGCTCAATTCCAACATTGGATGTGGCATTTAGAATCATTTTAGTACCAAGGTATACTTTCTACAAAGATATTGTAATTTCTTTTGGACTTCACGATCAGTCGATCCACCTTACTGATCATCCGGTCATTTGATCAGCCAATCAACCTATATTATTCCATGTACTTGTTTTGTAGACAATTAAGTTTGGCATCCAATGTCTTTTAAATCATCCAATTCAGAATTTGTATGCAAAATTTATGGTCATTTCACTGACCATCTATACATTACTGATCCTCACCTCAATTATCAGAGTCAGGGAGTGACGATATGCAATATTATATCATTTTATTGGATTTTCATAAATTAATATTTTATTCTATATTATTCTTACATCAAACTAAAAATTATATACCAAAAATATATTAAATTACAAGCAAAATGCGTAAAATACTCAAAGTTTAAAACAAGTGAAATATTCAATAAAATGAAAAAAATTGCAAAACAAAAGCTAAAATGCAACTAAAAGCATGATGATAGATATTAATCACAACTCTAATCTTGAACCTTAATCATCTCTGAGAAATATAAAATCTAGATAACTCTCCAAATAAATACTTTCAACCAATGTATATGCCTCATATTCACATCATGTTTGAAGCCCTACCACCAAGAATGGCCAAGAAATCTAGATTTACTATAATCACATAACACTACTTTGCACATTCTCTATCCCAACTATCCTTCATACACATTCTTCCCTATTGAAAAAAGCACAATGCAAAAAAGTGATATTTTTTTATATTTAGGATTATCTCATATATTCCTAAGAAATTTTTGCACAAGAATAGTATTTGATTGTGGAAGGTTGTTTTGGGTGTAGTTTTCTTTCCATGGGTGGAAAATGGATTAAATGGGGTTATGAAATAAGAAATATGAAGCTCTCCTCCATTCGACTCGGGAGTACTACTGCAATTATATTTATTGTATTTTTATGTGTGCACATTGTCATCTTTTCTTTATTTTGGTGATACACCCCTATGCATAGAGAGGGGTATGGAAGAAGAAACTATTGATCAAGAAAGATGGCATGCCACCCCAAGCTTAGAGTTTGGCCCACTTTATGGAATTCTGATTATTTAATGAAATGGGGGGTAAGATGGAGATATAAGAAATTTAAAAGAGTGATGATCTGATTCATATCATATATTAGAATTTAGAGCACATAGACAATCTTAAAGAAAAATTTAGTTGGAAAATATTGTTAAGTGGTTTTACATACTCCTGGTCTTTCTTCCAATCAACATCCAAATCTGTCAAAATAGCGAGGTCCTTCACAATGTCAACTTGTTGGCTCTGGGTTTTGCATGTGGAATGCACCCAACTCCTCAATGGGAATTGAAAGAAATACAATTCAAGAGAATATAGAAAAATGAAGTGTTTCCATAATGTATACCTCATGTTAAGGTTGTACCTAATATGAAACAACTAAATATGTAATTGAAGTTGGTTGTTTTTATTCCACAATAGACTCAAATAAGGGTGGTTGATCATTGTAATCCTCTAAATGTGTGCCTAGAAAAGGCAAAGGCAGAGGAATATCTAAATTTACATCCAAATCATGGAGACTCTCTTGTTGAACGTTTTTCACATAGAAGTTGTAAGGACCCTAATTAGCAGAATAGTGGAATACAAGTGTACATGTCCAATTTTGGCTCCAGTTCTCTGGATGTGTCACTATCTCTTAATCACCCATTGTCATCTATAGAGAGACTCAATTGTCATTACTGTCATTGATCACAAGTGTGGTCTACTCTGTCTTTTCTAAGTAGCTTTTTGATTGACCCTCACATGACGTGACTAGCTGAGAGAGTAGTTATATTAGATGATTCCATTGTGCCTCCAATCTTTTTCCCCATACATCTCCATCATCTATCATTGCATGTTGGTTAAATATTATTGCTTGTTGTCATATAACATCTTCTAGAGGGAATCCATCCTCTTATCTCTTTAAGGTATTTAATGATTTACATAGTAAGTCTCTTCACTATAAACCCCCCAAACATTGATGACCATAGCCTTCCTCTTCAGGAACTCATCTTCATAGAATGACTCCTCATAATATCCCTAAAATATTTTTGATTACAGTTTGCATCATATTTGTCTTTAAAAAGTTTAACATCATGTTAGATGTTGATCCTATGAATGGTTGCTTTGGCTTTTGGAGTTAATTCACGACAACCCCTACACTCAATGTTGATCCTAGCATTCTGTATGATAATGATCTTACACATCAGTATTTTGAGCCTTTTAAGTATATTCTCGGTAGCCCCACATGTTCTGATTGAAGGAGTCACATTTCCCATATTGTATGATTTGGGGCATTGGCCATCTAATTTTAATATGGTCCCTAAAAAGTACAGTGATATAAGTATCAAGATCCGGAGAAAATTTATTCAATGAATGTACATAGAATTTTTTTACAAAAGAACAAAAATAATAAATTACAAAATCTAAGATAGAGTTAAAATAAATTATGTAACCAAACTAATAATTTTAAAAACAAGTTAAAAATTACAATAACAAACTAATGGGTTAAATAAAACTAAGAAATTATATAATAAAATAGAAATTAGAAAAAGTGAAGTTATAGAAATCAACTAGAAAGCAAAATCCTAACTTTATCTCGATTGACTAAAAATTTAAAAAGTCTCTTCATCTCCGACAAAGGTGCCAAAATTTTAATGTGGTAATATTATAGCACAAGAAATTCATGTAGAATAAGTCCCTAAGTTTTTACCTAAACTATGTGCAATAATCACCACCTACAAAAGGACAAGTCTTATCATATATATACAAGGATCAAAATTAGAGGACAACCATTTTAAGAATAATTTGGAACTTCAATCTAATAAAGAAGAAGTCTCTAATAAGGATAGTTTGGTTTAGTTTTGAATGATTAAAAAAAGTAACAATGCTAGAAATGAAATTGAACTAAGAAGGAGGTGCCTTTTAACAATGGTATAGTCACCAAGATGATAGATTTCACCACTATTGCATAAGAACCAATTTGGTCACATTACATTACTCATCCATACCTATATTTAGATAGGAAACAATTATTTTCATATCCTTTTTTAATATAAAATTTACAAGAACAAATTTCTCCATAGACTCGATGTCTCCTTACCTACAGATCCTTAATCCATCACTCCAAATAACCCCCTTTCATAGCCATATCCAAGATACACGGATATTGATTAATATTATAATTCTATATTTCAAGGTCTCTAGGATTATAAAATTCATGCAAGATAAGTAACTAATAAATAGATAATGAAATTAATCTATTGGTAATTAATCAAAAATCCATATGAATAATAATTTATAACAAGAGGTTACAATATACAAACAACATGGATAGCCCACATTTGAGGAAACAATATACTCCCTAATATTATTCTATTTCAATAAGAGAGAGGGAAGAAGAATCTAATGAGAAACTAGCATTATGGAGGAGAAGTTTAGTGGTCTCGTCACAACTCTTGAAAGGTAGATGCAGTCTCTGGTGCTGATCCTCTGACAGAGCACGTCTTCACTTCAAGCTGGTCAATTTTTGTCTCAAGACTACCTTGGTGATAGATAGGATTGTGTATGAGAAATAATAGGTCTGAACCATTTTCCCTAGACGTCCCTTAAGTGTTTTTATATCTTTCCATAAAATATCAAATCTATCTAAATTAATCCAATGGCTGTCTGTTGCATATTTCCTTCACAAGAATTTTGGACAACTTTTTGGCTAGTTAATTGAGCCAAATAAGTCAATAATTATATTCTTTTCCTAGATACACTACTTCAAATGTGACAAAAAATGACGTTGTTATCTTTAGTGTCTGTTTATTAAGACAACGATCATGATTTGATCATCTGAGAAAACACTGGTTGTATTTTTTTATCATCGATCGCTTCTCAAAGCAACTGACATAATATATCACCTGCGAAGATATAATTTCACATAAAATTTTTGTGTGGCATTTTCCTCTAAAACCCTATATCTCTTTTTCTTTTACTAATATCTAATGCTATAAATATATGTATGCGCCTTGTGATAGGGGAAGTTTTTCCACCCCCAATTGATGTTTTTCGTTAGTTGTGTCTTCAGTGATTGACGAGAAAGATGTATGCACCATGTGTCCCGGGAAATTTTTCCACCCCACTTGGTGTTTTGCTTCATTTGTACTAGACATAACTAATGACTTAGGTATCATTGGGTTGCGGGGTTATGCGTCAGTTTTTGTAGACCGATGTCAAAGTTGTATTTTTCAGTGGTTGTTTGTCTATAGCCGATGACCTACTCCCTAGCTCGTCGGTTGTCTAAATAACTAAGGGGGTATGTATTACTAAAACCTTGTGAGAAACCCTTTTTCCCTCTTTGTCCTACCAGTGCTTCTTTAGATATCAAGCTCTGGTGATTTTATGACGGTTTCTCCCTCTTTTGCCTCCACTTCTGCTGCTACTCAGTGCGTTTGTCACCATCGTTGTTGCTCAACCGATGATTGATACTATTGTTGCTTCACTTACCGCTGCTGCTCCCGCTCTTAGGGACTTTGTTCTTGCCTCTACTGCTAGCTGCTCTCTGTTGTTGCTGCCATTGCTAGCTACTTCTTTTCCTCCGCTACTTGTTGCTTCTCTAGTGTTGCCACTCTAAGCCAAGGAGTGTGTTGCTTATCTTTCCTATAGTCTGGTGAGGTAGGTCTTTCTCTACCTTTGTTTTCATGTGCAAGTATGAAAAATCAAAATGTGAAACTGTGAATGGCTCATTAAATCTGTTATAGTTTGTTTGATGGTAACTAGTACTCAGATAACCATAGTGATTATAGAGATAAATATATGTTGATGGCCTAGATTTAATTTTGATTGTGATGAATTGTATGATTGTGATGAAAATGCATGTATGTAACTATGTATTTAATTATAATTGAAATTTATTTGTAAACCCTAATATGTCGTTCCCTAGAATTAATTAGATTGTGATGAATCGTAAGCCTAAAATTATTTCTAATTATGTATTTAATTACATTGTGATGAATTGTAATGAGATTGCTATGAATTATAAACACTAAAATGCATACATGAGATTTCTAATTAGAAGATTCTAAACCCTAATTTCTATATTGTGTCGTTGGCCTAAAAACCTGTTCGAGATTTACTCATTAGGAGTAAACCTTGGACAGTCCCTGATTTTGGACAGTTCTTGTGCACTTCATCTCACTTAGGATGTAAGTGTATAATGCATGCTTGATTTAAATAAATTTCAATACCATTTCCCCTTTAGTTCTTTGGGTACATATGTAGGTGGGAATTTACCCATCTACATCGATGTACTTGGATAACTATGAGGAAATGTTGCCAAAATTTATTGAAATCAGACACACATTATACACTTACTAGTGAGATGAAGTGCTAAAGAATGGGATAGGTGGTATACATTCATGAATGTGAAAGCTACTAGATGGTTAGAGATCAATTCAAAACTGGTTATTTTTTTCTAAAATTTGTGTTTCATAAAATTGTAGGTGAACAAAAAATGTCTTCTTGCCATTGATGTTCCATCACACAATGTCATAGCAGATGCCTAGGCTTCTATCGTCATTATGGTTCATGGTATTCTCCTTCCCACTGATCACCTTCATGTGAGAGTCATATGTGTCTTTCTGACAATGAGAAACACACATCTCTCATACGAGAACTTGGATGCCACCACAATCATGGAGGTAGAAGGAGGCTTTACTGGATGGCCCAAATGACTCATTTATAGATTTAGGAATGACAAATGTATATTGAAATCTATTATAAAAAATTGAAAGCTAATATGAGAATACATGCATGCAGTCCATAACAGTTAAGAAGCCCTAGGGATCCAAAGCCTTTGTCCCCACATTTTATTCCACAGAAGTTGTTTGCCTCCTTAGGCCCTAACAGCAAGACACTGACAAGATTTTTAGTCAATATAGACCAAACAAATACCCCGTTGGTCAGCCTTGGCATGAAGAGATCATAGGTATAGAATGTGACATTGTCATAGTGTTGGCAGATGTTTCAGAGCTATTTCAATACGATTGAATGAACACGTCAGTGATGGAACTTTAGATACGATAAGTCTGAATACCCTATCATATGTGAAAAACTATTTAACTATTTCCTATATAAGGATACGATAAGTCTGAATACCCTGTCATATGTGAAAAACTATTTGACTGTTTCCTATATATTAACTACATATTCATATATTGTTTTGTCATTTGTATTAGGCTACTGCTGATTACAGAATAGAAAATGTGGGGTTTCTAATGCCATCATTTATTAGCAATGTACTTAGAGAT
Source organism: Alisma plantago-aquatica (assembly GCA_963693085.1). Lineage (NCBI taxonomy): Eukaryota > Viridiplantae > Streptophyta > Magnoliopsida > Alismatales > Alismataceae > Alisma > Alisma plantago-aquatica. The sequence goes on from OY856409.1 coordinate 1,761,582,573, forward strand.
CCGAGTGACATCAAAGATTATGTGACTACTGTGATGTAGTTTTTTGGTGCTTCCAAGAAAGTGATCTTACCTCCCTTCAACATCATGTAAGTTATGGGCTTGTTGTTTATATGTCTAACTTATGAATACAATAGGTTTTGGAATTTAATTTTTACTTTATTTGCTTTCTATTCTTAGAAATAAGCATTGATAGTTGTTAGTGATTATCCTCGAGACTTAAATTGTGCATTTCTTTGATCCTTTGGGTGTAAAACTTCACAAAATGAAGGATGCCAATTGAAATTGGCAATTTATGTGTAAGCATAGTTTTTTTGGTTCCCAACATAGTTTATAATGTTTGCATCATATGAGTTATATGGGTCTGAAAGCATTCCATAATAGTGAAGGAAAAGAAGATAAGAAAAAGAAACTAATAACTTGGGAAAGTGATGATGTATATAGCCATTTCATTCCAATTGCATAATATATGACCAACTCTGCTTAAATACATTTATAATTGTAACTATCTATATATAGTGCCCTATACAAGACAATGATTGGGCATGTGCCTATTATGTGATGTTGTACATGCAGACGATTGTCGCACACACACAACAAATCAAATGTATAAAGAATGTAAGTTATTAGTCTTGGATCATATTAATAAAGTAGTCTCATTTGATAATACAAACAATAAAATATGATTAGAAGTCTCATTCTCTTTATAGTTTTTTTAGAATACTAAACCCTATACATTTGAGCAGTTGAATGACCTACACAAATAGTGGGCAAAGTGCTTCATAAAAATGTGGACTTGAATGACAAATGGGAGGGTTGATTGATATTTTTTGTAGTTCAAACTTTGATATCATATTTTTTTGTTTATATTATTATACATTGTGAGACTTAAAATTTGAGATGACAGTTGATGTTGATATGCATTTTTGTGTGCAAATTGAATGTGAAGTTCATATGTGTGTGAATTAAATGTGAAGGCATGGGGAAGAGAATGATGTGTATTTATGCATATATGTATGAAATTGAAGTGTGTTTGAGAAATGAAACAATTGAGCTATATGGGCATGGATTTGTATGCATTTGAAGTGAAAAGATGATAGTATGTGTGGCATGTTTGTGCCTATTTTGTATATATATCTTTTTTTGTAGGTTTTTCGGCCTATTGTTAAGTTGCGATGCATGCAGAGGCCTACAATTCTTTAGAGTTTTCAGTTTTGAAGAACTGTAGGAAGTAGATAGGCTAGCAGCTGGATAGCAGGTCTACAGACCTGCTATATAAAAAAATAGACATTTGTCATCAGTTATTTGTAGTGACTAACTACATATCCATTCTACATCAATTATTTACAACAAACCGACACGGTATACCTAAAATTTTCACTATTCAATCACTGATAAAATGGACTTCATGATATCTACTTCGGTGATTTATCATAACACAACCGATGAGGTAATTTTAAAGGCGTCAGTTGTTTTTCTTGCAACTGAAGAAGATAGGTCAAAGTATAACATGAATACGTTTCCCGCTACGTGTTAGATCGTCAGTTTTACTGTAACATGAACTTGACAACAAAATGCATTATCATTATTTTTGTGAATCGACTAAGAATGGCTTAAGTTTTATCATTGCCCACTTGGTCACCAGTTTATAACCGATGTTGTATCCCTAAAATAATTGATACCATATACCCATTCTATAGTAGGGATATTATAGTTTTTGCACTAACCCAAGTTGAATCACTCAACTTTGACATTAGATGTGGAATTTAAAGTCAATTTAGTACCATGGTATACTTTTTGTAGAGTTACTATAATTTTTGTTAGACATCATGATCGGTTGATCCATCTTGCTAATTGACTGAGAAACCTATAACAATATATGTACTTGTATTGTAGACAATTGAATTTTGCACCCATGTCTATTAAATCATCCAATGGTCACATGATCCTCATTGAAATACTTTGTCCTCCATTAGTTTTTACAACATGGCTGCTACCAACACCTCGACACGTGCATCAAGAAAATCAATGACATGATATGGAATTTACTTTGAAGCACTAGATATTGAAAAAATAGAAGAGCATGGGTCTTGTGGGACAAAGTATCCATGTCAGAGTCCTTGGGGGGTTTGGTGCATCCCTTTAGGTTACTGCCAAGGCCTTCTGCTACAAAGCATGATGGGAGATATTGACTAAAAATGCATTTGGGTCAAGTTCTACAAGAACAAATATCAAAGTTCTTATCGGAATCATAATGTCGTGTGTCCTACATATATGAAGATGGGTACTTTAGCTTCCATGTATTGGTGGAAGATGTAGATGTGTTTCCCAGAGATCATTCCCATAAGAAATGGATTTCTTTCCTTTTGGAATGATAAGTAGGGTGATAAAATGTTTAGTCAGTACACCATTTTTATCAACCTAATGCACTCCTTGACTTCCAAGTCAAGGATTTCTGTACTAATGATGATGGATGGGCTTGGGTTACCCTCTTTAAAATTAACATTGAACATGATATTCAAGTAATTAAGGACTTTTGCTTAGTTATTTCTGACATTGTTGATTGATTATTGTGGAATTATATGAGGGATGGGACTTCTACTCTGAAATATACTAAGAAGGTCATCCATAATATGATGTATCTATAACCCACTCCAAGCCTTGGTTCCAGTCATGCGTTGTAACACATAATGATAACTTACTCATATGGAAGATTTATAAATCCTCTATTCTAAGAGATGATAATATTACAAAATGTCAAATCCAAATGGTGTCTTCCTACAACTGTTGTGCTTCTTCTATGATCGAGACTTCTGAGCATATTTCCCTTCATAGTGATGTTACAATGTTCTTATAGATATAATTATGCAAGATTATGCAGTTGGACACTAATTGGTGTGATGGTATCCTAGAACACTTCCATCATGTTTGCAAAGATGCATATTCTACAAATGTGCTGAGATAGTGGTTGTTGTTGTGCTTAGCACCACTCATTATTTGGTATTTTTGGATTTACATATGTACTTCTAAATTCGTATCTTAGATATTGAACCTGGAGACACCTTCGTAGGCCATCATTTCTACCATTATTTGAGGATTATCTAAGAATGTTTACAAGAGGATTGAGGCTCTTTCTTTCTATAGGACCCTATAGGAATGCAGAATCATTAATCCAAGAGTAAAGATACAACACATCAACTTACATAGGTGGAAATCCCCAGAAATGGCAAACCTAAAGATTAATCTTACGGCTAGATGCTCTACCTTCCTCTATGACCTTTCTACATATAGGGTTGTTGGCTATGTGAGAAATTACCATTGTTGTATTACACTCTCTTTTAGATACTTGGTGAGTGGTAACAAACTAATTGAAGGTTATGCATAAGATTGTTTCACAGCTTTGAAACTTGTAGATGTGCATCAACTCACCTTATCAATCATGGATCTAGACGATAAGCAGATTCTAGATTGCATTTGCGGACATGGGTCTTGCTCATGGAGATTGATCACTTGAATTGGAGAGATTAAACTTGTGGTTGAGGAGAATCCCATCATTGGCTAACACTGGCACCATGTCTTGAATTCCATCTCTAGAGAACTTGATTTTTGGCATGTAGACAAAGATGATTTCTATGTGGTTAGTATTACCTATGCAAGTTAGAGGTCTTGCCATGCTAGAGAGAAGAGGTTACCATACACAGTGACAACATAGATAGATACTTAAGCTCTTTAAATAGACATAGTGGATAGATACTTAAGCTCTTTACATAGTGACATAATGTGTATTTACTCTCATTTTTGGAAATTTGATTTTGTCGGGATTGGTATGGTTGGGTTTCTACATCACTTTATATGACAGGATTTGTTGATCCCATTTTTGACCTATTTTCCTACATGAGGAGGGTAGTATGAATAGTATTTCCACCTGACTTAATTTCAAAATAGTATGCAAAAATTATGTCCATTTTAGTGACCATCTATACTTTATTTATCCTTACTCAAATTGTCGGTGTTGGGGAGGGAGGATATGAAGTTTTTGATCATTTGTTTGTCTTTTCATAGAGAGATAGCTACTTCTATCTTCTTCTTGCTTTAAACTACAAATAATATACCAAAAATATATTAAATTAAAAAAAACTACATAAGCTACTCAAAGCTTAAAATAATTAAAATATTGAGTAGAATGTAAACAAAATATGAAAGCCAAAATCCAAAATGCAATTAAAAAATATGATGAATAGATTTTCATCACTACATAACCCCAAGCATCCTAACCCAACATGTACCATGGTAGATACTCATGTGGGGTCGTCACACACTCTCTCACGCAAAGCGAATAAACCCCACCAATAGCCCAATACCTCTCTTGAGGGTCATGGGTAAACATACTAAACTTTACAGAATTATCTCTTACATCCAAAATAGTCAGTAGCTCTAGGAGTGGCAAAAGATCTACCAAGAATCCTAACATACTAAACACTTCCTAGGTTAGATAAACCTTGGTCTTATCTAACCTTGGATTCTGGGTGGATCCTCCCTTGCCTTTTCCTCTCAAAGTTTAGTTTGAATTACATTCTCTACTTGTCCTTACTACTAGTCTTTTGATATTAGTAAAAATGGAAGTTCATACAAGAAAGAGATCAACTAATCCAATTATCATAACCAAAAAGAGAAGATAGAACAATTTCATGCTACATCTGAATGTTAATTACTTGCTTAGGGACAAAGTACACAAACATGGCCAAAAAAGGGTACATAGCCAAGAAGGAGTTCAAGTATCCATAGACAAGCATAGTTGGCATCAATCAAAGATGGAAATGCATTGTTTGTACAACAATAGAAGAAAAGAGGAAGAGAAAGAGACTATCCCATGAAGGAGAGATGTGTCTTGATCCTTATCCTCCAGATGGGTCGGGTTTCATCCTTTGAGTTATCTTCCTTGGTCTTCTAGATTTCCTACCTTATAGTAGCATGCAAAGTTGGATGGAGATGAACTAGCCTGTGGTTGGATGAACCAAGGTTGATTTTGTTTTGTGGCTGGGTAGGTGAAGCATGAGAATAGATGGAAATGAATGGAGGATCAAGGTGGCTAATGGAAAAATGGTGTGTCTGGTTGGAAATGATTGAAAACCAACAAGAATAGACATAGGGCCATGGGGCTCTAAAACATATGTCAGGAACCAAAAGTATGTAGAACCCTTGACATAGAGGCCAATGAGGGGTATTTATAGTTTGTAACCCGACCCATTTTGGATGAACTGGGGTCAATCTCTTGTGGCATCTAGATTTGTGACACAATGAAACTAGCCTAGCTTGGATAAACTTGGGTCAAGTTTGACATCCGTCTATTGGTCATCAATGGTCTTGACCATCGGTAGGTGCCACTAATGGTCGCCATTAGTAGGTTCCATCGATTAGTTTCCATCCATGTCTTGGTCGATGATGCAATCCATTGGAAGACGCCATAAGTGAGCATCTTTGGTGGACATTCATTAGATTATGTCCTATGAAGGAAAGTTTATAATGAGCCAATTATGGACAAACCTGGGTTGGTTTGGATGAACCTGAGCTTGTTCTGTCTCCAATAGATGTATGTGGGTGTGAGCAAACCTAGGTCTATTTTGTACATACCCTGGTCACTTTCCTCTCCAAGTCATGTGTGGGTGGGAGAAAAACTGAGCCAGCTTTGTACAAAACTTGGTCAGTTTTGTCCTATTAGCTGTTGGATTGTTGGTGGACAAGTAGTCTATGAAGATGATTGATGGAAATAAGTGTTAGATGGACGAGGTCAATTTTGTGTGAACCCTTCCTGGTTTTATGAAGATGGGATGCTTCTTGTTGGGACATGTTAATCCATCCATTCTGGATGAACCTAAGTCTATATTTTATGATCCCTAGTAGGTTAAGTACCAACCCTAGTAGGGTACTTGCAAACCTTGGTGAGGTTTGTGGAGAAACTAGCCAAATTTGTCAGAGTCCTTCTGATCCTTGATGCTTTTTCAAGGAAGTCGATGTCTCCTCAGTTTGGTGCCTACAAGCCCCAAAATTTAATAGTTGATCAACTATATCTACTAAAAGGGGTAAATTACAAAAATATAAATATTCATATTCGTGTGCATATCAAGTGTATTGTAGGAATGAAGCTGTGTTTAATTTCTTTGCATCAATGCCTAAATTTGAGTGTCATCAGCCACCCCAAGTTTAATTATTTACTTTTCCTCGAGCAAAATTCAGATCTAAGAACAAAAGATAACATCCAAATTAAGATTGGTGATAGACTCTAAGGTTAGAAAAAATATTTTAAAATTGTAGTTCTCCTGAGACATGTTAGTTCAGAATAGGCCCCCACATTGACAAAACCCTACTAAAGTAAGATCAGGAAACATATGTGCATGTATAAGAGAATTCACTTCAACCCAACATGATTCATGGGAGCTTGAACCATATTCTTGAGTGGTAAGTCACAGCCACTTAAGGAATCACACATGCAATGAAGGTGATTAAAGATTCATCATCACTATCCATGTAAACCACCCAGGAAAGATACTCATCTCACTTATTTAGTACCTAAAGAACAAGTAGAAAGAAAAAAAATTAATGACTTTTGAGGATCCTATTATGCATTCTAATGATCCAAATAGGCAACAACCATGCAATTTGAGCCAGACGGTCCAAAGTAGTGATATAAACTCCTTGTACCACACTTGAACCAACCATGCTTCTGGGATGGCCTCATAGGTCTTTTAAGGTTTCCTAAAGACTCTTTGTTTCTCTTTTTGGGTGGCTATACTAGGCATGACCTATCAGCATTTGCAAGCATAGTTGTATACCTACTAGGAACCATCTTCAACTCTCTTAAGAAAGAAAACAAACACTCATGATTGTATTCATAATCTAGATTTTACTCTCTAAATTCTAATTTGTAGACTATGTTGTTGGGCATTTTTATAATTTTCTAGATCCTAGAGCCATTTTGAATAGCTTTTGGTATTTTTAGGGTGGTCAATCCTCATTTGTGTATTTGTATGTTTTCTTTATTTTGAGTCAATATAGAGTGAGAAGGCATATAAACCGTCAAAGAAAAATAGCCCAACTTGATTAAAGCTCAAAAATCATCATCATTTGCTTAATACCTTGGAAAAATATATAGTTTGGTTCAAGGATCATTTGAATATAATCATATCTGAGAAAATACATCTTAGAGTTTGATCATACACAAGCTCCTCCAATCGGCCTCTAACCCTAGTACAACTATTTACAACATAAACTATTTAAAAACAACATTTTTAAATCATGAAGCATATCCCTGGAATCCATATCTGAACTTGTAGAAAGGATTCAATGAGATGAATGAAGTTGGAGGTGAATCAAATAAACATTGGGCAATTAGACATGTAGATGAGCATTAACCATAATATTCACACCATCATAGCTTAAAGTGTCGATCTAGAAATTTGGAAACAAATTCTTACTAACTAGTAAAGTTATGCTATCAACACATAAAGAGTAGGAAAAGAAAAATTACTCAAATGCTTTATGTAATAAATTTTGAAAATTGTATACTAAATACAAAAATAATGGAAAAAATTTACAAGTATTTAAGCATGAATACATGAAAAAAACTAAGAGGTAAAAGGGTTAATATACCTACCACCACAAGCATAAACTTCTGCTCATCTATGAGAAAAACCTCAACTTAGGATTGTAGGTATGGTGTGCATGGATGTAAGAAAAATAAATTTATCAAATTCCTAGAATGATGCATGTATGCAAAGATATATTTAAACACTTAGAGGAAATAAACTTGAAAAACAAGATATGTTTTAGGGTTTAGGGTTTAGGGTTTGGGTTTAGGGTTTAGGGTTTAGGGTTTAGGGTTTAGGGTTTAGGGTTTAGGGTTTAGGGTTTAGGGTCGTCTTCCTGGTTCGGCACCATGAACAATAGTTGGCGGCATCCTCCTAGCGGGTGGGAAATGCCTCCTCGCATCTTTAGTAGTCCATACAGACCACTAAGAACTCCTATCCTTCTTTTAGAACATACTGGAAATATGTGTCCCTTCTAGTCAACGTGCTAGCGTCGACTTGTTCTCCCTTATTGTCTCTCCCTTTCTATCTATCCCTTTATCGGGTAAGACTTGCTTGAGTTCTCACATTACCACAACTGTGAGAAGATAACAATTTTCAAATCTTATTGTTGTGTTTTTGAAAGCCTTAACTAACTCTCTATTTATAGGAGGGTCAGGGTCATGATTTCCAGATAAAGAGGGAGTGGAAGAGATAGAATTTCATGAATTTTCTAGAACCTACGAGTGATGAACTGATCGGTTCACCAGAGAACTGGTCGGTTCACCAGCGAACTGGAAGACTTGAGTGGATGCATTCAACACTTGAGCCGGATGATTAGAATTTAATATTCAATTAATGCAAAACAAGATGTCAACATCAATTCTTAATCCAATCATATTGATCAACCAAATAGTCGGTTCAAACATCTGATCTGATCGGTTCACTTGTTGAACTCATTCTTTCATAGTATTGATTTCCAATCTTGTTTTAATTGAATATCTAACACTTTAGTAATCAAGTTTAAATGATATTCATGAGTATACTTCTATTCCAGGTGTATCCTATGTGTGTGACCCTATAGGTCCCAAGTTATGTTGGTAGTGAATGTCCATGAACAATTTATGGCATCTCAAGCAATGAGTGGTATCTAAGAAGACATCATTGCTACCTAAGTTTTTGGAAAGTTGGAGAATAACTTTAGCCTACAATATGTGGTTAGTTTTATAGTGTTCATATAGTTCCTTTGTCTTTGATATACATATTGAACTCAAGGCATGGTATCATCATCCTCTTTAGTGTTCAATCCATGTTCCTTAATTAAAGCAGACTGTCTGAGATGTATGTGAGCTCAATATCACATATTGTCTCAAACAAGCATGGCCATGCATTTCTCAGTATCACTTATCAAGTGGATAGGATATCAAACTCTTATAGGAGGGATGAATCCCATTGTAACATACTGAAATTCAGGGTCTTCCCTGCAATTTACCCACTTTTGAGCTTTTCTTTGCTTTCTAGTCCAGTTGGACCTTTTTCATAAATTTCCCTTGTTTTATATTCTTTTTGGACCCCTTGTGCCATTTGAGCACAATTCGAGGTTGAAATCACCTTTTTCCCTCATTTATGATAATGGAGGGGTGTTTGCACAAATAACCCAATTAAGGAGATAAGTGAAGTTTAATAATATAATTTGCTCATTAAGGATGGATATAGGTAGATAATATTAATTTGGAGCTTTTTGGATAAATATATTAATAATAATAAGCATTTGAATTAATTATGAGTATATTAACCTCTTTACTTTCTCTCTCCTCCAATTTGATGATAAATGTGTGAAAACATATTTAAAGGTTGATATTTTGCTCTTAATACTCATACATATCTATCACCTCGAATTTGACTCACTAATTGCATTAATATAGTCATTTCATAATAATTCACACCTTTTAATGTGTTAAAATACACTTTAATGAGAAATATATTAATTGAGGACCTTATTGGATATAAATATGAAATCTAATTATATATCATCGTTCTAAATGCTAACATGAACCTATGGTCCAAATTTGGTGGCTTTTGGAGTTCAATTGACCCTTCAAATCCATTTTATAAGTATTGAATATAGTGTGACCTTTTCTTAAATTGATTTCATTAATTTGATGCGTAACGCTATGGTTCAGTCAATTTTTCCTGTCACGCGCCCTTAGCTGCTCATATGATGGTCACGATCTAATCGTTCTCTGATCTAACGGCTGACAGGTCATCACCTTCCTCCCGCCACTGAACAGGCGCGTCGCCCCAGCTCCTCAGAGTCGTTCTCCCTCTCTCCTTCTCCATTTAACGTGATTCCTTCACCGTTAGCTCCATCTCACGCCACCAGTTCGAATGAGACCTAGCTCATCACCCCTTTCTCCCTGGCGGCGTTACACCCAAACCGACCCCTTCACTCCTCTCGAACCCTGAGTCGCAGAGGCGACCTTGGTCCTCTTCCTACCTGTTTAAGGGGTCGTCGAGCACCCTTAGATCCCGAGCAAGCCTCCTCCACACTCAATTGGCCCTAAGCTACCCTCAGTCACCTGGACCTACTCGATGTGCTTCGCCGGAGACCTTGGCCCACTGCTTGCAGCACCGACCTCCTCTTTCAAATTAGATGCACGGTGAGTTTCTTCGACGTCTGCCCATCAATTCCCTAGTATCTCTTTGTCCCGCGACGCCCCGTTTGCCCTGACCTACAAGCCGCCGGACCTCAACCACCGCCACCTTACTATCAGGTTTGTAATGCTCCTCTTCCCGTGCTAGGACCTGACCTAGGTTTGTTTTCACCTCGCAAAAAGATCACCGACCTTCGTTTCCCAGTTCCTGTTGTTTCCCTTCGATTTTCATTCTCCGATCGGTTCCCCTGTTCTCGGCCAGGTCGACATGGTTTCGTGGCCTCCCGAGCAAGTATCGCTAATGATCTTGCTCTTTGACTTCAGTAGGTCATGGCAATTTTCTTTTCGGGTTCAGTTTGTGGAGTTGCGCCCTCATGGCGAGTTGGGGTCGAGGAGTCGAGCTCCAGATGCCTGCCATCGCCATGGCTAGCGAACGATGATCACAGGTCAGGGAATGACCTTGGTATCCCCGCACCTCTGACTTCACGATTTGCACTGCAGGGGCAATAAAGAGTTTTCACATTTGGTTTTGTTTTCTCGCAGGGGGATATTGCGAGGTTCATATGACTCTTTTATCCTCACAGCTTCAATCCATATTATCAGAACCATAAGGGTATTTTAGTAATTTCATCTTCGTTCATTCGCCCTTGACCGAGGCCTAGCGAGCCTAGACCGGCTGACATGGCCAAAACTGATTGGCCCAGGTCACCGTGGGTCCGACCACTGTGGCATGCATTTTGCAAATATAATTGCCTATGTGGCATCCTCCTAATTTCTGATTGGTCGAATTTACTTAATTCATAGTAAATCAACCGTTGGTCAGAAAAATATGAGTAAATAGTCAATGGAAAGGATGTTTAACGTAGAATTCGATTTTATGGTTTTTGAGTCATGATTTGGATTCCTTTTTTGAGGTTTGCTTTGAATGCCTTTTTAAGTGTATAAATGTTCTAAAATACCTAATTAATTCATTTTAACTCCAATTTGTAAAATAAAATATGTTTTCTTAATCAGGAGAATATGAATAATCGTTTGGTCAAGGTTTTGAGTCACAAATCGAGTTTTGGTTTTCAAGGTAGAAAATTAGGGTTTTCCTATACTTTATGTCTTTATATATATATTAATACATGTGTAATAATGTAACTAGGGAAGTATGGAATTGGATGTAATCAGCATGGTGAATGTTATAGGTAATTAATTTAAACAAGTATGTGAAACCTATTTTGTATGTGAGCCCTATTTCAGTATGTGCAACCTATTTTGTATGAGAATCATATTTATGTGAACATCCATGGTGAATGTGAAATCTATGTGGAAGGTAATTGTACAAACTACCTATCCTTCAATTGGGTCTTTTCCAACCCCACAATCATCATCGTGCTAGCCTGATTATCTCTCTAATTGCATTTATTGGCTCTTTACTTATTTTATGCTTCTAATGCCATTGTGGCTCATTCATTTGAATAAGGTGAAACTTGATATATGTTGCCTCCTTTACTTGGAAATGCTTAATCTTGCTATTGCCAATGTTGGCTCATCCTTTTGAAATGATTGGGAACATTGTATAATGTTGTGGCTTATTGGCCCTTTTATTTATTGGAGTTCTTGGATATTGTTGCTGCGTATGATGGCCTGTTTATTTATTTTTTGGGTTTTATTCCCAATGCTACGATGTTATCTTGTTATACTTTTCACTCTACTACCAAGTGAATGTTTATGCATGATATAGTTATTGGCCAATTGACAATGTAGCGTACATGAGTACAAACCACCCACAGGGCACTGGGGTTTTAGTCCCCCTGCCATTTTATATATTAGGCACTGGGGTTTTAGTCCCCCTGCCACTTTTTAGGCACTAGGGTTTTAGTCCCCCTACCATTGGTGAGGTCTGGTAGGTGCCTCACCCTACACTGAGAGGATGTTGAGTCATAATTTATATTCATGCAAATGTGATATTTTTTGATATTTAAATGTGGTAGTTTTTCTAGAATCTTAATCACTCATTTGCTCTCACTTCTTGAAATTCCTTAACGGAATATTTTTGCTTAGCTTATTGATTGCCTTTATCATATTTTTAACACATACCTTTTATCTTTCTCTTGCTGGATGACCCCAACCATCCAGGTTAGGATCAGAGTGCACATGGAAGCTTGGTGGACCCAAGGCTAAGGATAGGATAAGAAGAAAAGGAACATATAGTCGGCTTGATCATATTTGTTTTTATGTTTTAAGTTGTTTTGTTTGGAGACAATGTTGTGTTAGTCTAGTCTTCCTCTACCTAGATCCTAGTTCCTTGTATAAAGATGTACCCCAATTGGGAAGAATTTGTAATGTACTCTTTATACATTTTGAATAAAGTCAAGTTTTAATTCTTCCGCTGCCACATAATTGGTGATTTGTTTATCATGTGTAATAGTAGAGACTTGGTCTTTATAGCATGGTATCAGAGCATCAAGGTAGTCGGATTCTTGACTAATTCAAAAATTGTCTCCCTAGAGTATATAGTTACCCTTTAGTTAGTTTTTCACCTTGGAGTTGACCTAGCATGAAAGTTTAATTTAGGATCATAATAATTAATTAAAAATAAAATTTGTCAACTTTTTGGTGAATTGTCTATTGAGAAGCTACTAGAGCAAGAAGTTGAAGTGATGGTGTCTAGAAAGGGTCAGAGCTTGGGGGCTGGCAATATTTTCCTCTGCCCCACTAGCTTGGTCACGAGGACTCCTGAGCTCATATGACCTGGCATGGCCTGATCTGATACAGACAGCTCGAAATAGTCTATCTTTGGGCATGTTGATTAATGGTTGAATACCTTAGGAAGACCTTAAGTGATGATTTGATCTCTTACACAAAAATCATCCTTAATACCTTATACTCCTATGTTTAGGGTTTAGTGTACCCTATGTTACACCCTGAAGCTTGGTTAGTAAATCCTTTTGGTGTTGAACCTTATGTACCTTGTACCCTTAGTTTAGTTTGACTTAGTTGACCCTTTTATGGGGTAGAATAAGGTTAATGGTGTTAGTACCCTATTTGGTTTTGCAAATCTAATTTCGAAGACGAAATCCCTTTGTAGGGGGATGGAATCCCAATTAAAAGCAAAATCAAATACCTTTGGAGTTAGAAACCCTATCCATGTGGACATATGTACATAATAACTTATGTGAACAAGAAATTTACCAAACACATTATACTTATAATTCAACTTGTTTGTTTATACACACATGAATATGTAGTAACTCATATAGAGATAATTCATATGCTTGAACCCTAATATAGGCTTGATTCACATAATAATGAGTTACTCATTACTAATGGTGAATATACATAACGTTGACTATGCCAACCCAATGGTAAAATGTGTATGGATAATGCACCCTAAGGATGCTTAACATGTAATGATCATGTTGACCTAAACCCTAATATGTAATCATATAGCTTTAACAACATATACATATATATACCCTTAATGCCTTTCATGATACATTAGTGACATTAGGTGTCATCATCACATAATATACCTTAATGCACATAAATGGATTATAGTCACAAAGTTATCAATATATATATAAGGTATATCACCATGAACACCTCATCATAATTTGATATATGAATTAATTCATTAATATTTAATGTGTTACATCCTATTCACTAAAATGCATATAATGACTCAAACATGATAATGAATAATTGGATTCACATAAATATTCATAAATGCCTAATGTGTATTAAAAATATGTATAATTTATAATATGAAGTGTAATGGACGAAAATGATTAATGATGCCATTAATATGAGTATGAAAGATGATATGAAAATGTGTAATATGAACATTATTTGGAATTATTATAGGCTCATAACTTGTTGAATAATATTAACTTTTTCTACAAAATAATTTGTGATAATTCTACATGATAGTTTTAAGAGGATAATGGAAAAATGAATTCATGTTATTAAGGTTTTTGACCTAATACATTAATTAATGTTGAAATGGCTTAGAAAACCCTAATTGTGCTTAAAACCCTTGATGGGGTAAATACACATGATATAATATTGAGATATAATTGTTTTGAATAAAATGTGGCACAAGTAGTAGTATAATATACAAGATACCTCTTCATGATGTAGATTATATTAATAAGGCAAAAATTTTAATTAGGTTGAGTTGATAAAAGGCTATAGGTTTTATGGAAACCTTAGTAACACATGACTTATGTATATTTTGTGTTGTACCCTAGATTAAGGGTTATAACCTAGTGTTTAAGGTTGGGATGTTGCACACCCACCCTCTCTTTCTCTCTTGTTGTGATTTCGGGGACGAAATCCTCTTTAAGGGGTGGTGTGTTGTAACATATTGAAATTCAGGGTCTTCCCTGCAATTTACCCACTTTTGAGCTTTTCTTTGCTTTCTAGTCCAGTTGGACCTTTTTCATAAATTTCCCTTGTTTTATATTCTTTTTGGACCCCTTGTGCAATTTGAGCACAATCGAGGTTGAAATCACCTTTTTCCCTCATTTATGATAATGGAGGGGTGTTTGCACAAATAACCCAATTAAGGAGATAAGTGAAGGTTAATAATGTAATTTTCTCATTAAGGATGGATATAGGTAGATAATATTAATTTGGAGCTTTTTGGATAAATATATTAATAATAATAAGCATTTGAATTAATTATGAGTATATTAACCTCTTTACTTTCTCTCTCCTCCAATATGATGATAAATGTGTGAAAACATATTTAAAGGTTGATATTTTGCTCTTAATACTCATACATATCTATCACCTCGAATTTGACTCACTAATTGCATTAATATAGTCATTTCATAATAATTCACACCTTTTAATGTGTTAAAATACACTTTAATGAGCAATATATTAATTGAGGACCTTATTGGATATAAAAATGAAATCTAATTATATAGAATCGTTCTAAATGCTAACATGAACCTATGGTCCAAATTTGGTGGCTTTTGGAGTTCAATTGACCCTTCAAATCCATTTTATAAGTATTGAATATAGTGTGACCTTTTCTTAAATTGATTTCATTAATTTGATGTGTAACGCTATGCTTCGGCCGATTTTTCCTATCACACACCCTTAGCTGCTCATCTGATGGTCACGATCTAATCATTCTCTGATCTAACAGCAGACAGGTCGTCACCTTCCTCCCGCCACTGAACAGGCGCGTCGCCCCAGCTCCTCGGAGCCGTTCTCCCTCTCTCCTTCTCCATTTAACGTGATTCCTTCACCGTTAGCTCCATCTCACGCCGCCGGTTCGAATGAGCCCTAGCTCATCGACCCTTTCTCCCTGGAGGCGTTACGCCCAAACTGACCCCTTCACTCCTCTCGAACCCTGAGTTGTAGAGGCGACCTCGGTCCTCTTCCTACCTGTTTAAGGGGTCGTCGAGCACCCTTAGATCCTGAGCAATCCTCCTCCACACTCAATTGGCCCTAAGCTACCCTCAGTCACCTGGACCTACTCGATGTGCTTCGCCGGCGACCTTGGCCCACTATTCGCAGCACCGACCTCCTCTTTCAAATTAGACGCACGATGAGTTTCTTCGACGTCTTCCCATCAATTCCCTAGTATCTCTTTGTCCCGCGACGCGTCGTTTGCCCTGACCTACAAGCTGCCAGACCACAACCACTGCCACCTTACTCTCAGGTTTGTAATGCTCCTCTGTTATGCTAGGACCTGACCTAGGTCCGTTTTCACCTCGCAAAAAGATCACCGACCTCCGTTTCCCGGTTCCTGCTGTTTCCCTTTGATTTTCGTTCTCTGATCGGTTCCCCTGTTCCCGGCCAGGTCGACATGGTTTCGTGGCCTCCCGAGCAAGTATCGGCTAATGATCTTGCTCTTTGACTTCAGTAGGTCATGGCAATTTTCTTTTCTGGTTCAGTTTGTGGAGTTGCGCCCTCATGGCGAGTTGGAGTCAAGGAGTCCAGCTCCAGATGCCTGTCATCGCCATGGCTAGCGAACGATGATCACAGGTCAGAGAATGACCTTGGTATCCCCGCACCTCTGACTTCACGATTTGCACTGCAGGGGCAATAAAGACTTTTCGCATCTAGTTTTGTTTTCTCAAAGGGGGATATCGCGAGGTTCAGATGACCCTTTTACCCTCACAGCTACAATCCATATTATCGGAACCATAAGGGTATTTTAGTAATTTCATCTTCGTTCATTCGCCCTTGACCGAGGCCTAGCGAGCCTGGACCGGATGACATGGCCAAAACCGATTGGCCCAAGTCACCGTTGGTCCGACCATTGTGGCATGCGTTTTGCAAATATAATTGCCTATGTGGCATCCTCCTAATTTCTGATTGGTCGGATTTACTTAATTCATAGTAAATCAACCGTTGGTCAGAAAAATACGAGTAAATAGTCAATGGAAAGGATTTTTAACGTAGAATTTGATTTTATGGTTTTTGAGTCATGATTTGGATTACTTTTTCGAGGTTTGCTTTGAATGCCTTTTAAGTGTATAAATGTTCTAAAATACCTCATTAATTCATTTTAACTCCAATTTGTAAAATAAAATATGTTTTCTTAATCAGGAGAATATGAATAATTGTTTGGTCAAGGTTTTGAGTCACAAATCGAGTTTTGGTTTTCAAGGTAGAAAATTAGGGTTTTCCTATACTTTATGTCTTTATATATATATTAATACATGTGTAATAATGTAACTAGGGAAATATGGAATTGGATGCAATCATCATGGTGAATGTTATAGGTAATTAATTAAAACAAGTATGTGAAACCTATATTGTATGTGAGCCCTATTTCAGTATGTGCAACCTATTTTGTATGAGAATCATATTTATGTGAACATCCATGGTGAATGTGAAATCTATGTGGAAGGTAATTGTGCAAACTACCTATCCTTAAGTTGGGTCTTTTCCAACCCCACAATCATCATTGTGCTAGCCTGATTATCCCTCTAATTGCATTTATTGTCTCTTTACTTATTTTATGCTTCTAATGCCATTGTGGCTCATTCATTTGAATAAGTTGAAACTTGCTATATGTTGCCTCCTTTACTTGGAAATGCTTAATCTTGCTATTGCCAATGTTGGCTCATCCTTTTGAAATGTTTGGGAACATTATATAATGTTGTGGCTTATTGGCCCTTTTATTTATTGGAGTTATTGGATATTGTTGCTGCCTATGATGGCTTGTTTATTTATTTTTTGGGTTTTATTCCCAATGCTACGATGTTATCTTGTTATACTTTTCACTCTACTGCCAAGTGAATGTTTATGCATGATATAGTTATTGGCCAATTGACAATGTAGTGTACATGAGTACAAACCACCCACGGGGAACTGGGGTTTTAGTCCCCCTGCCGGGCACTGGGGTTTTAGTCCCCCTGCAATTTTATATATTAGGCACTGGGGTTTTAGTCCCCCTGCCACTTTTTAGGCATTGGGGTTTTAGTCCCCCTGCCATTGGTGAGGTCCGATAGGTGCCTCACCCTACATTGAGAGGATGTTGAGTCATAATTTATATTCATGCAAATGTGATATTTGTTGATATTTAAATGTGGCAGTTTTTCTAGAATCGTAATCACTCATTTGCTCTCACTTCTTGAAATCCCTTAATGGAATATTTTTGCTTAGCTTATTGATTGCCTTTATCATATTTTTAACACATACCTTTTATCTTTCTCTTGCTGGATGACCCCAACCATCCAGGTTAGGATCAGAGTGCGCATGGAAGCTTGGTGGACCCAAGGCTAAGGATAGGATAAGAAGAAAAGGAACATATAGTTGGCTTGATCATAGTTGTTTTTATGTTTTAAGTTGTTTTGTTTGGAGACAATGTTGTGTTAGTCTAGTCTTCCTCTACCTAGATCCTAGTTCCTTGTATAAAGATGTACCCCAATTGGGTAGAATTTGTAATGTACTCTTTATACATTTTGAATAAAGTCAAGTTTTAATTCTTCCGCTGCCACACAATTGGTGATTTGTTTATTATGTGTAATAGTAGAGACTTGGTCTTTACACCCATATACATCACTCACATGCATTCCTCATGTGTCACAATATATTTGAGCATCACCTTTATGGTAACCCTTATTTAGGGTCATGTTGGATGATGTCAAAGCACGTCAAAAAACATGTGATGAGTGTAGTGGTTTCAAGTTTAAGAACCAAAATCACCACCATCACTACTAAAGATGATTCTAACTACCAATCCATGGTTTCCATGCATTACTCTCAAGGTGGGTTTGTCTAATACACTATTCTCTAACAAGTATCTATGTGTTTGGTTTGATATCACATATCATGACCTAATGAGATTCTATTATCAACAAACACTCACTCTAGTCTTATGTGTTATTGTTGTCTATTAGATTCCACAATAACAAGTGACTTGGGACATAATAAGAATATATATAATCTTAACATATGTATGATCCCATTGTTCAGGTCCTCAACCTAAAGACATATGTCATCGAGTAATATCATTCTTTAGATATTATTATGTTACATCACAATCTCATAATTAAATAAAATAGAAAAAATGGAATATTGTCTTTATTGTTATTAATCAAATTGTTTACAAGATATGCCATTACAATCATCATATTATTGGCTCTCTGGGCATACATACCAACAATATCACCAACAAAGACTTTGACACCTGACTTTGACACCTTGCAAGGAAAGTATGTTATGGAGACCATACATGATAGAAGATTCCTCTACGAGCATCCAATTGAAGATTTCCCAAGGAGGATCTATTCCATTGTCCCCCTTCTAGAGAATAAGAATTGAAGAGAAGAACTAAAATAATATTTGGAAGGGTCCGATAAACCTAGTTCAATAGAACATTGCAACTGCTCCACCATGCCCAACACCCAGACAACACCTCCCCCCTTACCAATTTAGATTTAGGCTGACATACAAAGCAACACTAAGATAGAAGTAGGGGAGGGAAGAAGAAGCAAGGATGTTGAATCCTATGAGACAGTAGTAGATGAACTATATCCCACAAACCTGGTCACCCCTACATTCAAAAAATTTGACCGGTACGCATGCTATTGGCTATTATAAAAAAGATTACCCTCAACATGGAGAAACTAAAACTTGAGGAGGATAAACACTCACTATCTTTATAAGGGATAATATTCATGTCATTAAGATAGACCTTTGTGAGATAGTCACATTATAAGGTTGCATAAGTGTTAACATCATGACTGTACTTTTAGCTGATGAGCTTGATGACATATACATGGCCAATTAAAAATTTGGGGGATATCATCATGAAGGATTTTTAGAAATATAAAGGCTAACCGAACAACTCAAATATAGACTCCCTAAGCTCATCTTTGTCCCCACCCTTGAAGAAGGACACTTGACTCTACTTTCCATTGATACAAAGTCTAAAATTATCTTTTTATACAACAACTCTGATGCTCTATTTGACATGAAAAGAACTAAATACAAAAAAAAATCCACAAGCATAAATAAAGATAAATCTAACAAGTCATAAAATATATCATCCAAGTGACTAAACAATACAATCAAAAATTTTACAGTGGATGGAGAGTTTGAAAAGCTACAATTCTATCATAGGAGCCCATACAAAACTCCATGTTCAATTAACCATGATTTTAAAGTCAGTTTCTAGATGCAGATCTGATTAAAAATATATAAGAAGGTGTAACATTTACAAGATGGTTACTACCACCACATACGAGGATCCTACACCATCAAAATCTTGACTCCATCACATGATGAGTTAAACTTTGACTCGCCTTTTTACATCAAACCCCATCCTTGGACAATCAAGGGAAAGAGTGAATGATAAGTTTGGGGGTGATAATAGGCTAGTTAGGTAAATCCTCTATCGCAATAGTTTCTACCTCTACATATATATTGTCTTCCTTTTTTTTTCCTTTTCTCTATAATTTTAAATATTTTTCTAGGTGCACATATTGCAGCAAGAATGTTTTTAAAGAAGATACAAATTTGTTTTAGGAAAATTTTGATCCAAATTTTTGGGATGTTATTCTCTCTCACAAATTTAGATCATTTTATCTTCAAGCTACTTCATAGCATAGAAAATGCTAGAGTGACTGATTTGGGCAATAATTTTTTTTCCAAGAAAGGGGTGCTAGACCATGTATTTGTGTCGTCTCTATCTAAAAACATTGTAAATTATAAAATAATGCATCCTATTCCAAAATGAATTATTTGAATGAAGGAGGAATGCATCTAGTACATTCCTCATCAATCAATTAAGACTTCTAGTACATGTGGGAAAGTGCTTACATCTCACATAAAAAGAAAAAGATACCCATTCTAGTGCTAAATCCCCACCAGCGATAAAGGAGGCTTGGATGTCCATGAATTCTTAAGATACCATCATTCCTGAGCCTTGTGAGAAAGAAAAAAATCTTGAGAAATAAAAACACGAGACTTGTGCCAGGTAAGATGATGAAGGGTTTTTCATAGTTAGTGTATAGCTGCATTCAATATCACAGATATGTGAAAGAACCTAGAAGCCAAAAACATCACCCCCTATCTTTCAAAGGCAATCTCACAAACCTCCTAAAATTAAAACAAGACTAATAGTTGAGTAACATTATTATTACAACTATATCCATGGTTGAGTGACCCTGAGAAGGATAGGTTACACCGCAGCCTTAGCCCACCCCTACAGATCTCTCTTGCCTACCCAAAAAAATAAAAGTTGGGAGCGAAAGCTAACTTCAGCAAGATCGATGCACAAGTATGACTAGGAATTGAGGCTCTGAGTGAGAATCACGAAGGAGATACCCTTCCCATAAGAAGGTAGTATTAGATAAAAAGGCCACATAAATCCAAATCTATGAGAAGGAAACTAGGGGCATTAGAAAACAAAGAGAAACTTGACGTACATATGGCATAAGAACATGATCAATGCTAAAAAAAATAGTAATGAACTGAACAAAACAAAGCCCTTTGACATTTCTTGATTCTTTGATTCTATCTATTATCTTGAGGATAAGCTAGGTTCAAAGTTTAGGGGGAGGGTTGATAAAATCCAATTTTGTGGATGATTTGTGCCTATTTTTGTCTTTAATTTCCCTCATTAGCATAGGCTTCCTTGGACTTTCTAAAATTCTGTTTTTACTTTTAATAAGAAGTAATTACTCTTTTATATGTAGAAAATTGTCAACTTTGACTCAAGAAGAAAAGCCATCAGTTTCTAGCTTCCACAACACAAGAACTGATGGAATTATCCTCAGTTAGCAACCTTCGATAGTTGTTAAATGAAGGACCCACATGTTTGGTTATGAGTGCAGCCATCGAAGGTCCAAAGGTCGGCCCTCAACAAATGACTTAGCAAAGTCCATCAAACAATGGTCTCAATGGATTCTCTGACCAAAGAGATGCCAACAAACATTTGTCTACTGAAGAAGCCATAGTAGCTTCACATACCAATGGTCATGCTAAGTGCCATGGATCAAAGGCCTTGCCGCCTTCATCTACCAGAGTCCATCTTCTTATGCCCCAGTAAAGTGTCATCAACTAAAGACCCAACTGACTCGCTACTGAAGGACTCCCCACCGGCCTCGTCTACAAATGGATCAAATGGGTTTCAATCTACTAAAGGATCAATAGGTATTCACCAACCATGGTGTAACTGGACCCCACCAACATATAGTTTGGCAAACTCCTAACTTCTGATGGATTCTCTGGATGTCACCACGATTATCATTAAGCATGTTCCTTGAGACATGTTCCAGGTGAACTTGGGGTGCAAGTAAGCCAATCATGAGTTCCTCAATCATTGCACCACTCCCTATAAATATGACCCCATTTCAAATAGAAAGGGAGGTTTGCTCAGATGATGAAGTCCTACCACATTTCATACTCTCCATCGATTTCAAAAAAGCAAGGACAAAGAGTCCTACTTCTTCCTTCACCCCGTAGTGACCAAGAATGAGACTCCAAGGTTTCTTGCACATTCACTTCAACTCTATCAGCTCCAAAGAATTCTTATAGAGATGGACTTCATGAGCTACTATCATCTCATCATTTACAGTCTCTAGAGGAGTATGAGGTCTTCATTGAGATTTAGTACCCTTACATATGGTTACCGTTATTTTGTGTTCTTCCATCTTCTCCCCCTTTATCCACCTTGTTCATCCCTTTTCATCCATCCTTTTATCATGGATATATTAATTTATAAATCCATATTGTCACTGACAATTAGGATTGGCTAGACCATTTTCTTGGATTGGGAGTATCCATTAAGGCTCCTCTCAACATGTAAATACTTATTTCCATTGATGTATATACTCTTAGAAATGTTTGTATTTATACTCTTGTTCTTGATTGGCTTACTTTCATGCACTACTAAAATAATGGTCTATAGTGTCAGTTTTTTTAAGCCTATAGCGTCACTTTTTAACCGACGCCTAAGTGGACGTCTCTATAGAATTTTCTCTATAGGGTATGTTGTTTTGACCAAAGAAAACTGATCTTATAGAGTAAAAATTGACCCAAGAGGCTATAAAAAAACCTGACCCAAGTGCGAAAGAAGAGGTTGTAAGGTCGGTTATTCCTAAAAAACCAACCCTAGAAAGGTCCTGTAAGGTCGGTTATTGCTAAAAAACTGACCTTATAAAGAAACATAGGTTTGCTCGGTCAAGAAATATGTCGATCGAGAGGATTTTGTTCGAGAAAATTGCTGACTAAGAAAGTACTGTCTTAAGCTTCCCAGATCCTATAAGGTCAGTTTTTCGTTAAAAAATCGACCCTAGAGAGGACCTATAAGGATGGTTAATTAAAAAAATCGTCCAAAGAGTGTAACAAAAATGAGCTTTATCCCATTGCCTATAAGGTCAGTTATTCCTAAAAAACCAACCCAAGAGAGTACAAAAAATGAGCTTTCTGATCCCAGATCCTATAAGGTCAGTTATTCCTAAAAAACCAACCCAAGAAATATATAAGGTCAATTTTCTTTAAATAACCAACCCTACAGGTTAAAAAACCGACCCTATAAAGCAATAGAGGTACTATAAGGTCATTTTTAGGTCAATACAGTAACTTGCTTGGTTGAGAAAGTTGTCGACCGAGAGGATTTCGGTCAAGAAAATTGTCCACCAAGAAATTTATTGTCTTAAGCTTCCCAGAGCCTTTAAGGTCGGTTATTCCTAAAAAACCGACCCTATACATCTACAAGGTAGGTTTTTTAAAATAATCGGCCCTAAAACTTACAATTTTTTTAAAGAAATTTTTTTTAGAACAAAAATCTTCAGAACAACAACATGTAGAACAAAAATCTACTTTATAAAGATCAAAACCTGCAATAGAAAGTAGACTTGCAAATGCAATGATGCAAGCCAGAAATTCATTCCAAAGCCACATTTGCTAGCTTTTATGTTCAATCCTATTCGAATTGGATAATTTCCAAACCACACACATTCATAACAAAAATAGTTCATATATCATTTAGTTGAGACATTTCATACACATAGCACATCATAACATTCACAAAATGATAGATTGCAAGTCTGAGATGATATTAAAATTCATGTCAGATACAAAAATAAATTTGAAAGAGTTCCAGAACCACATACATAAATGGAGCTGACATATGCATTCAATCCAATGCTATATTGACTTCATTTAGAAAAGCATCTGACCACTCTTCTCGGAATTCATTTAAATCCTCAAGTGTGTAAGGTTTAAAGATCTGCAATAGAAAATACACATGCTAATATTTTATAAAATGAATACAACTCACTTGTAAAATTTTGATGTTATTCTTTATTACCCGGTCTATAATCTGAATGTCATGTGATGCTTGTTTGATAATAGTTTGCATATATTTCATTACATAGTAGCCACAAGCCCAACCATTATTTTGTATAGGACACCACAAAATAACAAATTATACTTAATGTTAGTAAACTACTATAAACAAAGTTAAGACTATAAGAGTTGAATAAGACTAAGCAGCCGTCAAAGTAGCTACCTTGACATTTGTCAAAGTCAATATCTTTAATTTTGTGGGTATTTGTCCTCCACCTTCACGAAAATCCTTTATACCCCTATCAATTAAATAATTACGATAGTTGGTAAAATAGAAAATCTATATAGAAATATCATGTTGAAGCATAACAAATGACTAAATTTATGCTTACTCCATAGTTGGAAATTTCAGTTTGTGGCCCCTTGTTATTTTTCCCATTGGGTCAAGATAATAAAGAGTCATCAATTTTGGGAAAAACACCAATAATTCCCAATGTCTACATCTGAGTAAGAATAAAAAAACATTAAAATAAAGAACTTTATTCATTATTAAAATTATATTGAATAATAATACTTATTGGACATTAAAAGGAATTAGAATAATTTCCTTTCCCACACTAGAAAAATATTTTAATGCAGTAGAGAAGGACTCATTCACATCCTCAATATGTGTCTCCACTTGTCTAGTGACTAAAGGAACTAGGAATCCAACATTCTTTATATCAAAGTTTATGACCTCGGTATATAAATGGTTGTATAACAATTGTAATCATTTCATTATATAGAAATAAGTTTAAAATGTGTATTAGAATTTTCTATATTGATGGATCCTTACCTTATCCATACTTTTAATATCAAAGTATTTATCCAATCATACTGGAACAACACTATAATATCATCAAGAAAATTATAATTCTCAAAGTCCCTCCCAGTTGCATCTTCTGTTAAATTGATCAACATTTGTGATCCCGAGCTTTGGTTGGCTAAGTATCCACACAAACATTTACATTTACTTCCCAACTTGTCGAATGTGGATTCCGGAATAAAAGATGGCTTGGGCATAGGAGGAAGACTAGTAGAATTTTTACTTTTTGGTTTACAAACCTATTAATTAAATCACATAATTATATTACATGAGTTCATATATGTAGTCAAATATGAAAAACATGGTAGAATTTAGGTATACCTTGTCATTGATAACCAAGTGTCTAGGCCAACCCACCATAGCACCTTATGCTTCTTCAATTGTACTATATTCAAGATTATATATGGGCAGTGATTTGTCCCCCATTCCTCCATATACAAGATGGATGGACACCTGACAAATGTCATCAGTAATTGGTTGGCAATGCAACGTACCACCAAGGTTGTATACCTTGCCCGCTGCCACAACATTATATTCTAGAACCTCCACTGCAAGTTTATAGTTCATACCAACCTAGAATTGAATATATATGTTATATACAAAGTGGTAAACCAGATACCTACTACAACTATATATATATATATATATATATATATATATATATATATATATATGTGTGTGTGTGTGTGTGTGTGTGTGTGTGTGTGTGTGTGTGTGTGTGTGTGTGTGTATATCATACTAATAACACATCATATAGAACAAACTTACGACAGATTTTTGTGGTGGGTCATTGGGAGTGCTCCCATGACCTTCTACAACTGGAGCATGGGCTTGTACCTCATCATCTAAGAGACGCACAGTTTGAATAGGCTGAGAATGTTGACCATGCTGAAATGAAGACATTATTTCTTTTTCTTTCTATGTTGCTAATGCTTTTCCTCTTGTGTAAGACCTCCTGTACAACCTCTTTTAGATTGTGAGGGGCCAAAATAAGACTTGAATTCTATGCCAGCTCCTAATCCCCTAACACAGCCAGGATGCTCCTTTGTACCAAGAGCAACTGATAGTTCATCCATGCAGCCAGTTGGTATGAACTTTCCTTCCTTCCTTTGCTCATGGAGATCAATCTATTCATAGTTAATAAAAATATTAAATCACAATAAATTAGATATAAATAAATAAAAGTTTTTGGGAGTTACTCTTTACTTAGTTGGGATGAACTTACCATCTCTTGTGCCACCTCCTTAGTTGCAGGGTTGGGAATTTCACCTGCTCGATTTTTAATAGCATCAATCCACCGCAAGTGTCAGGGTGGACACTCAACTTGAGTTGTACTAGACTCTTCTCCAGAAGAGAGTTGCTTCTCTTATAATTGGCGGTGGCAAGCATATCCACCGGGCCCCAAGCGATGGTCATGCACATTTTTGGCCCATCTTTCCTTTTGGGCCTTGTGAATAGTTTGATAATTTAAAATGAGGATATTGCAATTTAGACTTGGCAAACATATATAAAAAAATTCACCTCCTTAATTTTATAAAAATATTCATACAATACATCACAATCTTTATACCTAAAACTCTTCCGATTTCCTAGATGCAACAAATCTTTCCCACACCTCAGGATCTATAAAAATATATAGATCTGTTGCTTTATTCTTTTTTTTAGGATTATCTATAAATTCCCTTTTGAGATATGTCTTAAAAGCCCTCTATCATACACCACAACATTGTAGCACTTTTTTCTTGTGATCTTCTTCATTTAGATGAAAAACACCCTATGCATACAAAAGAAGCAATAATGTTATTTTAACAAGGATATGTCTTTCCAAGCAAACTAAATTAGAGAATCAATAAACAAAAAACATATTAAAATAATATCACTTCAACTCACAGATATAGCTTTCCATAGAAGGTCTTTTAAGGCATTAGAAACATCATGCCAATTGCCACCTTACTGCATGCGGTCGCCCCTACGTAATGCTTGAAAGCACTAGCATGTTCCCTAATAGGTGCTCCTATGACATCAAACTGGATTGGCAATTTCTCCCCTTTAGCCCTGAGCTCCTATAGCCTACGCATCAATGTGGGACCTATACATTTCTTAGCATCACCACTACCATCCTCATGGTGCTCATGCTTAGAATGTTCATCTTCACTTGCCATTTTAGAACAAACTGTAAGTATACATTATAAAAGAAACATAAGTGATACTAAAAGAACAAGTGGTGATATGATGTATATTTAAAAGATTACGAGCTTTGATGATAATAAAATAAATAATTCAAAGAATACATGCCTCTAGTATTGGTTGAGTTGTTAGTCAAGTAAAATTCCTTCAGCATGGTCTTGACGTTTATAGTATTCATCGGTGTTAACTTCAACATTTACACTTGACAAGACAACTGAGAATGGGATGGAATCATCATACTTTTCATAGTATTCTTCTTCATTTATATGATCTACAATAAACTGTCTTTTTCCATGAAGAACGACAAACCAAATTTTATTTGCCGGGTCATCAATATAGAATATTTGTTTTGCTGGGTTTGCCATGATGAATGGTTCATCTTTCTCACCAATCTTTTGAAAATTAACCAATGTGAAACCCAACTCATCCACTAAAACTCCTTTGTTGTTATCAACCCAATTACACCTAAAGATAGGAACTCTAAAATTTGTATAGTCCAATTCCCATATGTCCTCAATGACGTCGTAATACGACATCTCATCTTCGAGTGGTCTTTTATCTTTTGCACTAGAAAAATGCAACAAACAAGCTTGAATATTTACCCCACTATTTTGGACTACACTACTTTCATCTTGACACTTTGTGTAGTAGAAAATCCATTTATGTCATATCCTTCATATGACATGACATCCATTTTTGGCTTAAAGGCGAGCCATTTTATGTTCTCAACAACATTATTCAGTGATTCATATAGTTGATTAAAGACTTTCTCTTCAAACCACCTAATAAATGTTCGATTATGCTCTTTTGTAAGCCACATTGAACTGGATCGTGGATGATTTCTCTTGATAAGATCATTGTGTTCAGTGATGTAGCTACTAACTTCATTGATGTTGTGTAAAATATACAAATGTGCTTGTTCCCACAACTCATGACTAATTCCTTTCACTCGTGCTCCCAGAGTTCCTTTGCCACAATAAGATTAAGTGTGATGGGAATTTTTTAGATCGCTAGAAGTGTCATTGCAATTCAAAAAATCATTAAAAAAGTCCATCACCTCCCTGGCTACATAACCCTCAATAATACTCCCTTCAGGACGATAATGATTCTGAACATCACCTTTAAAAACACTCATGTAGTGTTTAAATGGATACATCCAGTGTAAGAAAATTGGACCCAACATCTTCACCTCCCTTGTTATATGTAATACAAGATGAACCATGATATCAAAAAATAACGGAGGAAAGTACATTTCAAGCTGACACATGGTAACAATTACATCTTTTTGTAATTTATCGAGAGTATCAGGATGTATCACTTTGTTGCATATTTCATTGAAGAAGAAATAGAGTATTGTGATTGCAAACCTTACATGCTTCGAAAATATAGTTTGAATAGCCACAGGTAAAATTTGTTGCATTAATGTGTGACAATCATGAGATTTGAGACCTATCAACTTCAGATCCTTCTTTGATACCAATCTACGAATATTAGAAGAGTATCTTTGTGGAACCTTAATATTAAACAAGCACTCACAGAAAGTCTTTTTCTTCTGCTTTGACAAAGTGTAACAAGCTGGTGGTAAATATGTTCGGAGACCCTTGATCTCCATTGATAATTCTTTTCTTATACCCATTAATTCTAAATATTTTCTAGATTTGATGTCGTCTTTAGTCTTTCCCGGTATATTCAATAGCGTACTAATGATGCCATCACAAACATTTTTTTCAACATGCATGACATCAATGCAGTGTCTAAATGAAAAGAATATCCAATAAGGAAGATCCCAGAATATTGACCTCTTCTTGTATAGAGATTTGTCACATGCGAGAGTAAGACCACTTGAACTCCTTCCAAATTCATTAACAATATCTTTCACCCTGTCATATACAACATTTCCTGGTATAGGTTTAGGAGCACTTCGTTCCTCAGTTGATCCATTAAAGGTTTTGTGTTGCCTTCAATAAGGATGCACTTGTGGGAGAAATCTTTGATGACCAAGATATACAATTTTACCACCATGTTTTAGTCGGATTGAATCAATATTTTCCTCACAAATAGGACATGCTTTGTATCCTTTTATGCTATATCCAAACAAATTTCCATAAGCTAGAAAGTCATTAATTGTACAAAACAACATAGCACGCAAACTAAAGATCTCTTCACATGAAGCATCATATGTCATAACACCTTCTTCCCATAGATTTATTCAGTCATCAATTAGAGGTTGAAGGTAAACATCAATGTCATTTCCAGGTTGCTTGGGCCCTAATATCAATATTGACAGCATGACATACTTATTTTTCATACACAATCAAGGAGGAAGATTGTATATAACAATCATAATAGGCCAAGTTCTATGTTGACTACTTAATGTACCATAAGGATTCATTCCATCTGTACAAAGTCCAAGTCTAAAGTTTCTTGGTTCTTTACCAAATTGAGGGTATAAGAAATCAAATTTCTTCCATTGTGGTGAATCATATGCGTGTCGTAGGATGCCATCATCATTGGCCTTTAACTCCCCATGCCAAGAAAAATTCGTTGCATCTTCAGTATTAGCAAATAAGCGTTGAAATCATGGTATTATTGGTAGATACCACATCACCTTGGCAGGAGATCCATTCTTAGCCTTGCCTGAATTTGTGGTCTTATACCTTGACGCACCACATTTTGGACAATTTATCAAATTACTATAGTCCTTCTAAAATAAAACACAATCATTTGGACATGCATGAATCTTCTTAGCCTCCATTCACATTGGCACATCGTTTTCTTTGCTTGATATGTTGAAATTGGAAGATCGTTGCCTTCCGAAAGAATTTCCTTTAACAAAGATAACAATGAAGTGAAGCTCTTATCGCTCCACCAGTTTTAAGCTTTAAGAGTATATAATTGCATCACAACACTCAACGTTGTGATCTTAGTACAACCCTTATATAACGGTCTTTCAGCATCATGGACAATGTTTGCAAATAAAGAAGGTGGATTAATGACATTGTCCCAACAACTACGTAGCATATCATCAACCATATCATCCTGAATCGGTTTATCATTTCCATTATCATCATTATCTATGCCACAACTATTAGTATCGACATTTTCGGATCCATAATTAAATTTCTCTCCATTCCATTACCATTCATTATAACCTTGTATGATCCATTGCATATGACATGATTCTTAATTTCCTCAACAATATCAACTTTCAAATTGTTACCACCATTTCTACATGGATAATAGAACCTATATGTAGGTAGTTTCCTATGTTCCTCATCAAATCTGATAAATTCATCAAGACCATTGGAAAACTCTAGACTGCAACGGTTCTTGATACACATCCAACTTCGATCCATTTTCTAGATCACATTAAAATTAATTATAAAACTGAGCATTTAATATTGATACTATAAGATGTAAGTTTTTATTGATAGGAAGTTAATTACTTTTATACTAAAGTGTACTACCTATTCCATTTTGAATATTTAATCTCACTAGTAACTGTATAATGTATGCTTAGTTTTAAAGAAAATTTCAGCAACATTTCCCCTAAGTTCTCCAAGTACACCGATGTAAATGGCAAATAACCACTCACATATGTACCCAGAGAACAAATGAGGAAATCCTACTAAAATTTTCTTCAAAACTAAACATACAAACACACTTACATCCTAAGCGAGATTAAATATCCAAAAATAGTCCCAGACCGGGGACTATCCAAAATTTACTCCTAATGTGTAAATTTTGAATGAGTTTCTAAGTTAATATATAAATGTATTATTTTCATATTTTTATATTAAGTTAAACATCATGCATTGATGATCTCATCTATAAACCCTAAAGTGTCAATCTAGTAGTACACATGTCTAATCTCATATTTCTAGAATGTATACAATGATTACATATGTGACTGATAATAAAATGTAGATATGAAAAAATACATGTTTTTATTATTGGTTGGGTTACTATTCATATAAAATGGAAAAACAATGCAATTGACCTGAGCCGCCGAGATGAAAATGAGAGAAGACCATGGGTAGTGGAAGGCACGCAGGTGCCAAAGAGCAAGAGGATGACCGCCGAGTGCTGGAGCTTCTACAAGAAAAAGGATGACTGTCATGAACAATAATGGGCAAACTAAGAGTACTTTCATAGATAAACATGCATTATATGTACTGAATTGAAAATCAATTAGGTGCTCTTGAAAAATATAAACTGAAGGGCATGCCAAAGAGTTGTCATGAACAGAGAAATAATCTTATCACAAAAAGTAAAAAACCTCAGGTATGAGTTCTACACTCCTTCTGGCATCATAAAACTATTCTAACTTCTTATAGAAGCTCCTGAGGTTGTGAGTGGGCACAAAACCTGTGAGTGGGCACATAATCCCCATCCCAAAATAATATAAAGGCACATAACCTCAAAAACTAAAGCATATTATAAAACCATAGTACTACTGAATCAACAAGCATGCAATGTAGAGGCAAATAAAGTTTAATCATGATATTAAACAAGATTATCCAACTAAAAGTTTAACATTAGATCGTAGAAATCCATCATGAGCAAATTAGGGTTTTAGTGCACAACTAGCATAACACAAAGCAATTGCACCAATTAGGATTCAACTAGAGATAGCATGAACAAGAGTACAAATCCTAGATTCCAATATGCAATATCAACAAAGAAGTGTCAACGTATAACTGATTTTCAATATCAAACTCTTAAAAGAATTTGAATAAATATCAAAGGAGAGATTTTACATATATCCTTCAAATTAGGTCAAAAGAGAGAGCAAGTAGAACAATTGCTCGATATAGACTTAGAGGGATGCAAGATACCTCAATGATGCGTGTCGTGGGTCAGGGTCCAAACCCTAGATCCAAACATGTTATTTCTTCACCTATTAACATATTAGATGTAAATAATTAATTAATAGTTGTATTATAAACCCTATAAATATCGACTTCTTATTACATTGGATTTAGGTTGTGAAACATACACCATCATATAGGGTTTATTTTTCTAATTCCAGAACATGTTTTTACTTAATTTTTTGATAAGCCTTGCATTGGTTATGAATTATATAAGCTAACTATTTACTAAATAATAAAATCAAATCCGATTTCAAAATTACTGGTGTAAAATACTAAAAGACCCATGCATCACACATCATCAACTTGATGTGTGATAGGGCACCCCCGGGGAAAAAAATCACTCAAAATAATCTGTGATATCATCTCACATTAGTGATGAAAAGGACATAAATATCTCTAGAAGCATGACATAAAATCAAATAATGGTGGGGCAAACTTGTACAATCACATATGACCATCTCCTCCATTAGAGAAGCCTGAAGAACACCTTATAACTCCACTTTGGGTGTCAAAACATGGAATATATCCATATCAAGGATTCATCTAGTAGAGCACCAATGGCCCTTCTTACCCACTCCATGATCCTCTGATGGAGCCAAAGACACCAAGAAGGGGATGCAAGAAATGTAGGACCCCTTGCTAGCAGTTTTGCCATGGATAACAAAGAGAAAGCACATCAGAAGGTTGAAAAAGAAAAATTAATGAAAACATAAACCTGCCAAGTTTTGTGTTAGTTCAAACTGACCACACAGAGACATTGACGGAAGAATTGAGGCAAAAACACAAGCAGTAGGGCATGTTTGGTAGGATGATGTTGGGTGTAGTTTGATGAAAAAGAAAGTTAGACAATAACAATCATGTCTTTTGAACTCTCCAGATTTTATTTGGTACAATGAAATAAGAGTTGGCTGTTTTTATTTGTAATCATTTGGTAGCAGCAACAACCTCCGTGTTTTACACCATTGTCCATGTTGACACTAAATGTTCGCACACTAGAATTGTGTGTGTTGTTCTCAGAAGCTTGTGCAGTACAACTGTCCAACTCGCAAAAGCGCCAACTGCACCCAACCCATCATTTTTTGGTGCAGTACCAACTCCTTACTTTTGGACTTTCAGGGAAACAAACTGGGAATCACAACTCCTCAAACTACACCCGACCTCACCCTAACAAATGAAAAACATGTTCTAATATCTAGAAATCGGATGAGCTACTTTGGTCCAACACCCTACCAAACAGGCTCTAGATGAAAACCATATCTCAAATCTAAGAGCAACAGGTTGATGAATGAAATTTTGGGCAAAACTGCTAGCAAGGGTTTTGCTATAAAATGGGCAAATAAAAGTACCTAACCTTCGGTTGGCGGCAGCGGCCACAACACGGCAACGGGGGCATCTCGGAGTTGATGACTGGAGGCATGGTAGGGATGGCTCATCGGAAGGGGCAGGACAACAGGGCTCCTCAGATACGATGATAGAGAACAGGCGCTTTGGTCTCTAGCACTTTTCTCACCCAAGTAGAAGCTCCGATGGCAGCCCAAGCTCTGGCAGTGGTGGCTAGCTCTAATGATGGTGGCGCCTCCGGTGATGGCGAGCAACAGCATTGGAAATGGCCAAATTGCTAGAACGATGAAATAGAATGAGAAGAAGAAACAGAATGAGAATCTATAAGAAACCTGGGTGCGCGCACGCGTGCTATTAAGGATCGACCTCTGCGGTTAGTTATTACACCAAACCGACGCAATAGAGGTTTGCTCGGTCGAACACTTTGTCGATCGAGATTCTCGGTCGAGAATTTTGTCGACTAAGAGTGGCCCTACAAGGTCAGTTAAAAGGAAAAAACTGACCTTAGAGGTACTTATAGACGCGCGAAGGCAAAATGGAGCCAATTTTTGCCACGAGATTCTCGGTCGAGAATTTCGTCGACCAAGTGGCCCTGCAAGGTCGGTTAAAAGGAAAAAACTGACCCTAGAGGTACTTATAGATGCACGAAGGCAAAATAGAGCCAATTTTTGCCACGGGATTCTCGGTCGAGAATTTCATCAACCGAGGGGCCCTACAAGGTCGGTTAAAAGGAAAAAGCCAACCCTAGATGTACTTATAAACGCGCGAAGGCAAAATGGAGCCAATTTTTTCCACGGGATTCTCGTTCGAGAATTTCGTCGACCGAGGGCCCCTACAAGGTTGGTTAAAAGGAAGAAACCGACCCAATAAAGGACAGTGCCCAAATTTTTTCATTCCGACCTGCATGGACGGTTATATTAAAAAACCAACCCAAAAAGTCATTTCAGTCGAGAATTTTTTCGGCCGAGAGTGGCCCTACAAGGTCGGTTAAAAGTAAAAAAAAACAACCCTAGATGTACTTATAGACGCGCGAAGGAAAAATGGAGCCATTTTTTTCCGTGGGATTCTCGGTTGAGAATTGTCGACCAAGAGTGGCCCTATAAGGTTGGTTAAAAGGAAAAAAAGACCCAATAGAGGTCAGTGCCCGAATTTTTTCATTCCAACCTACAAGGACAATTATATTAAAAACTGACCCAAACAGTCGACCCTACTAGGTCAGTTGTTTTAAAAAAACCGACCCAATAGAGTTAAGTGGTGCCTGAATTTTTTTCATAATTTCTAGGTCGGTTTTGCTAGTAAAAGTGACACTTTCGGTTGCGACGTTATTGACCAAAAATGTAGTAGTGATGACTATCTACCATCTTGTGTTGTTTCATTACTAATGCCTCAAAAGGGCAATGTTACCTTATATCTGGAGTTACAGAGTAGCATGAATGCATGAGAATTTTGGAATGCTAAAGATGATGACCTATGATTATTTTTTTGATTGTATGATTGCCATCTCGAGAGATAGAGAGAGACACTCTTATGATCTAGATCTTTCCTAAGCTCAAGGGAGGAAGGAATAGACAATACTCATGATTGTTTGTAAATTATGCTTGGAGTATAACATGAGTTTGAGTGTTGCATGTTGGTGAGAGACCTTAAAAAGATGAACCTAGTCCAAGTTATTTCCATTATTATTCAAAGCATCCTGAGATCCAAGGTCATTCTTGTCTTGTTTATATAGTTTCTCTTTACTTTTTCTCTCTAGTTCCTTGTTTGGTTATCATTGTCAGGGACAACTAATGAATGAATATTCATCCTAGTTTTAATGAAATTTTTATCCTAGATAACATTCAAATATCTTAGTTTTCACAATAAATAGCTTTGTTTCAGTCTACTTATGTTTTCATGCTAATTTGTAGGAATTTGATACTTCTTTTTAATCCTCTTGTAGGTTCTGAGAATTATCCCTCTTCACCAAGAAGGCCTAGGGGGTCCTGCTGATGGACATTTTTTGTGTGTCCAAGGCCGTAATAAGCATGTTGATCGACATGTCGTCTGACCTTCAAATATCATCAATTATCGAGCTATGGTGATCAACCTTCAATTTATCAACCTCCAGATCGATCAGTCTTCACTGAGCTCTTGAGAGGACCATCAAACTTATTTCTCAAGCATCCCATCGACCTTCAAGGTCAATGACCCAATAGACCAATGACTAAAGAATGAACTCCATACCGATTGACCTCTTTTGGTTGACCTTCCATCTATCAACCTCCTGTGTTGACAACCATAGTTCACTGTCCATCCAATCTAGCTATGACAATTGACCTTAGTTGATTTCAGCTTCAAGCTATCGATCTCACCTAGGTTCTTCCATCACCAAGAAATGATCTTAATCATCCATGTGGCATGAATCCAACAACTGACACTCAATAATGAAGGCCTTTAAATAGACATAGTATGACCCAAAAGGAGGTCGCTCAAACCCCACGCTAGTCAAGTTTCACTTGTTTCTCCATGATAAGGAAAGTCTTTGGACTACCATTGATGAGAGTAATTGACCTCGCTAGAGAGAGCATCCACCTCTCGAGGTTCTTGAGCAATTGACCTACCTACTTTCTAGGAGCAATCGACCTCCCCACCAAAGGATCTATTAACCTCTAATAGTTCAACGAAGATCAATCTTCAACATCTCCATAGCTATCGCCATCTAAGTGCTTGATATATATATGTAAATTGACCTTAACTATCAACCTCTAACAGTCAAGGATGATCGACCCCTTTATCAATTGACCTCTTGGATAAGTTCTTGTCTGTTTTCCTTCATCAACCAGAAATGATCGATCTTCAACCCAACACTTGATCAACGTCTTGCAATTGATTGTTTCCAATCATTAGTGATGTTTGACACTTCCCTCTCTACTTCAATCAGTTGTAAAAATCTCTCTATAAGGAGAGAATAATCCTTTCATTGGGGTGTGGGGACTAGCCTGCTACCCATTTCTTGCAACTTAATTCTTATTTCAATTCTTATAAGAACTCATTTAATTAACGATCAATCATTTATTATATATTTTGTGGATTCATCGCTTGCTCTACGTGATTAATTATAATGTTAGGCCACAAGAACTTCAATGTTTAAGATTTGAATATCGATTGGTTTTATTTTATGCCCAGATGAGAACTTTTGATGGCTAGTCTCCAGAGTAGTAGATATATGATCTGTAAACATCAAGACATCAAGTTTGCAGTGATATCTTCTCATGCAAGTTTCTAACTCTAAAAGGATAAACTCACAAAATCTAATAAGATATTTGTCCTACTTTGGATTTGAATGAATGTCAAAATTCAAGTAGTGGCGGTGAAACTCGATTCCTCCCTAGTGTTTTCCAACATTAGTCTAAACCCAATTTTAGTTCCATCTTTTACTTTCTCGTAATTAGTTTAAATAAACCAATCAAATCTTAGTTCTAAATATTTGTCCTAATTTATTTGGATAGAAACTAGAAGGTCCCTAAAAAATTGCCCCTTGGGATTTGATCCTCAACTATACTACGATAAGGCCTATCTATTTTTAGTTGGTTTTATTGCATGCTTGTTTAGGTAAAAATCTGGGATTTATATCTTTGGTGAATTTGTTGGTGCATTAATTTCTACATCAGCAACTTTGTCTCCTTTTGGTTACACATAACTAAGATAAGGCCTTAAGTTCTAAACACATGTCACCCTTATCCATGAGTTTGACACCATTTACTAGCATGTGGCCCCGTATTATAATTGAGGGTGCCTTAGTATCAGGTATAAATATAATGTTTGATCACTTTCAGATACTCCTCCTTTTTGTACATGGCAATAAAGGCAATTAAAACACTATAAAAGATATTGGATTCCACTACAAGATTGATATGTGGCTGTTATAGACATGAGAACAAATGGAAGTGAGGGTAGTTCAATAATCAAGTGGATGTGATGCAACACATCTTATAGGGTGGAAGAAAATTGATTTGCAGGAATGATATGTGTGTTGTGAAGACAAATAATTTGTGAGTTTCAAATATGGGCATGCCACAAATAATTTGTGCATGGTCTTGTAAACAAGGAGCAACTCATTATCTTTGTATACATGAGCACAAAAAAAAATTAAAGAGAAGACTACTCTAGAAACACCTAGCCACATTGGAAAAAGTTTCTTCCCTACTATAGCTAGTCCTTGGTGATTTCACACTACACTACACACAAATGAAAAATCAGAAGGATAATTGATATATATTGGTGTTGTAGAGAATTTGTGACGACAGGCCGAGATGATATTATTACTTACCTCATATGAAATTCAAGAGAGTCCCTCTCTAGGAATGCTTGGATCGACTCACAAAAAAAATTGACTTGACAAATACCCTAATACTACAAGTGAATTGTTGCCTTGCCTTACTTAGATCATACATGTGTGTCGGTCTGAACTAGAGAACTCACTACCACACATACCACCCACTTAAAAACATCAATATGATAGAATCAAATAACTTCTTTCAAATTTGTGTTTTTGAGTAGAAATTAGATACAAATATTGTTTTCAAAACGACCCTTAAAGGTCTTATGTAGAGGGCAAATTGGGATCTCAATGAAATGAACAAATTTAAAAAAATTAACAAAATTTCTTGAGAAATAAAATACAAAAGATACAGCTACAATTGAGTGTCAACTATGTAGAGGATTTGTAGAAACATATAATTTATCTATGAAGATATTACAATCATCTACTCTACCTAGAGGAGAAATATCTGAGGCAAAAAGCAAGGTGAGATTGGTTGATAGTAGGTGATGTAAACACATAATATTTTCAATCATTAGTGAAGGCCAAAAGGAGAAAAACTATAATTATAAGATTGAAAGGAAGTAATGGACTTTAGGTGGAAGAAATAAGAATGCCATCACAAAAATTATCAGAGATTATTTCAAAAACCTCTTCCGAGAAGACTCAGATACAAGGAGAACTAAACCAACAACATTTTATGTAGGACAATTCCCTCAAAATGCTGAAAGGGGAAGTGAAGAGGTGTGGGAATTTTGGTAAGGAGGACGAAGTGAAGAAAGTGATATTGAAGATGAATTTCATCAAATCACTAAACCTAAACAAGGTTGATGTTGTTCCTAGCAATGGAACTAGCTCAAAATGAAAAAAAATCCATATGTCGAATGATATCCAATTATTTTTTAGGAGCTCCAATCAAAGAGAAGATGGCCAACTCAACCTTGGTTTTGGTCCCTAAGATGAACACACTAGAGGTTGTTAACCAATTTATACCTATTGATCTTAAAAATGTTAGACTTAAACTTATTTCAAATATGATTGTCGAACAAAATTAACCTCACTTGGCTTCTTGGGTTTCACCTATATAGACTAGCTTTATTCTAGGGAAACAGATATATGATAACATCATACAATACATGATATCGTCCACTCTATGTGGTCGCGGGAATGGAAGAAGGTAATTATGGTGTTGAAGTTAGACCTATCAAAAGCATATGGTAGGACGAGTTGACCTTCATCATGGATACAATCAGACAAATAACAGAACATGATTACCTAATCATGATGATACTGAACATGATTACAACCAGAGTGGTTTCAATTTCTAGGGAGGGAGAAATTTTGGAGCCTTTCAAAACCTCAAGAGGAATTAGGCTAGATGATATAATATTCTCATATATCTTTGTCTTATGTCTAGACTGTCGAAGTCATGCCATAGTATCATAAGATAAGAACAACAAATGGAAAACTTTTATGGAAACTAGATACATCTAGAGTATGACACATTTGTGTTTCACATACAAATTAATTATATTCAAATAAGATACATGCTTCTATGCATGAACCATGACGAAATTCACAAAGAGATTTGAACAATAATCAACATAAGAGTTAACTAAAGAGAAATCAACAGTTTTCTTCTCAAACAACACAAAATCTAGAGTAGCCACTTGGATCTTTCAAATAACTACAGTTCCAAAAACATGTAACATCAAAATATATTTCAAGGTTACAATTATTGATACAAGAGTAAACAAGGAACTCTACTTGGACGTTGTAAACAAGGTTGAAGCAAAGAATTATATTTGTGGGAAAAATTCACTATCCTTTTTTGGAAGAGCAACCCTAATCAAATCATTGCTCAACTCAACCCCGATATACAATATTAAAAAAATTGTATATCTTGTAGCTAGATGTGAAAAAATTGATTAATTTATTAGAAATATTCTTTAGAAAGGAACTAGAGATCACAAAAGCACTCATCTTGTACCTTGGAATAAAGTCATTGATGGTATACACAACATATCTTGAATGTTAAAATGATACAATTGCAAATGAATCTCTTCTTATGAAGTCATGTTGGGACTTCATCAATGAAAGATGTGTCACCTGGAGAGAGTTAATGAATGCTAAATACCATAATAAAATCAATGATAGCATTGCAATCAGGTCACATTTATGGAAATATGTACTGCGTAGTCAGCATCGACTTCGACAAAAAAAAAATGAAAGGATATCCTATCAGGAGTGAATACTATTGTTTGGGAGGATCAATGGGAAAGAGGAGAGTACAAGACCCATCTAAAGCAAGACATGACTGAGATTAGATATCTGAAAGTAGGTTCCATGGTGAACCTAAATGGGGATTTGGATTCTATATTTATATATGAATAGTTTGAAGACAACACATGCAAAGATAGGTGAGCTATGGTACCTTTTGAGTGGAACACATGCACATATAAATACATGTATTCAATGGAAGTCAAGGGGAAATTTTCATTCAAACATTTGTTTTGGTAATTAAGAATATTCATACACAAAAAACACCTTGTAGATGGACTAGGTTCTAGAAACTCAGAGTTCCACATGTGAAAACCACACTTTGTCTCTCCATGCACAAAAGCATGTTACAAAATTACAATAGGTGGAGGAGAGGATTTAGTGAAGACTTGACATGCCATAGATGAGGAAATAGGAAGAAATAGCATGCCATGGCTTATGATAATGTACTAAAGTTAGATGTATATATGAGAATATATCAAATAAAAACACATGTTGTGATGACTCCTCACTCAAAATTTGTTATAAATAACAGTCAATACAAGGATTGTCCACTATGGTTTGCGATTGGTACATGGAAAGTATGGAAGGTCGATGTCAATTGATCTTTCTGAATTTACAAAGATGAAACCAAAAGAATTCTTCTGAACAGTTAAAGTTGAGGTTATCAACAACATTCATGTTTTATAAACAAATATGGAGACTCAAGAAAGCATATATATATGATCTACTGATTGGATCCAACCAATTAAGTGAGAAGTGAATATGTATGTTGATGCATAAATTCTCACAAAGAGAATGAGACGGAAAAAGCTATGTCCTCATAAATTGAGTGGGGCATTGTATCTCAATAGGTATCTAGATAAAACATGGAACTATTGTCATAGAAGGAAACTATGTGTGATTCTAAGAGGAATGCACAAATGTAGACATACTGACACTACTACCACTTTGATAACTAATTGCCAAGTAGCATTCAAAATGTTGTTTCGCACCATGGATGTCCCCTCAAAATACTCCAAGCACAAGAGAGAGATTTGAATCAGTCATAGTTTTCAAACTTGTCTTTAATAGTAGAAAATGTAATTTGGTTGTGGATTCCCTAGAGCAAGGAGCAGTCAGAAAAGGCTTAATCATGTATATGGACATACTGCCCTGAGATCTTGTCCCAAGTGTTTAAATAAGACTCATCTTTGTTCCACAATAGTTTAAGTTTTCCCATGAGTCTGTGTCCAGGGTAACATGGTGAACAAAAATAGTTAGGGTTCTCAAAAAAAGTAATAGAGGTCGCCTACACATGAAACTT
The DNA here is from genome assembly GCA_963693085.1 of Alisma plantago-aquatica. Lineage (NCBI taxonomy): Eukaryota > Viridiplantae > Streptophyta > Magnoliopsida > Alismatales > Alismataceae > Alisma > Alisma plantago-aquatica. The sequence continues at coordinate 1,761,623,694 of OY856409.1, forward strand.
TTTTTTGTTAGGCACAAAACTTATAGGTTTTCAATAGTCAAGGCTGGTTTAGCAAGGGATTTGATTTGCATTAACTTAAGAACTAACTACTGAAATAAATAACCTCTAAATTCATTAACAATTTCCTTTAGTTCATTTTCAAATTCAAGAGATGAATATCAAACTAGGGTTTCACACACCACATATTGAACATCAAACAATAAATGTTATAACCTAATTTTCCCCATGTTTTAATAATATAATATTAAGGAAACATTAGAAAGATGGTTCTCTATGTGTCTTATTTGGAAATTGTGGTTTGAAAGTGAAAATACTCCATTTGGAGTAGATCTCGTGTAGTTTATTGTTTAATCCATTAATATATATTGGATAAAGAAAAAGAGGAAATTAAATAATAAGGGATTCACTAAAAGAAATCATAATTAGTATTTTACATATGTAAATATGTGGAGTTTTCTAGAAAAGTGTTGTTTAAGGAAATTAATAGATTGGTTTCAGTTCAATATTGTACCTAATGAGAAAGTACATTAATATGGTATTTTTTGCCAAGTTTCGATGGAAAAAGAAATCAATTGATGCCTTTAATGAATTAAATATAGCCTTTTCTTAGAGGCAAAAAAAAGTATATATTAACTTTGGTATTTTGGACTCATAACATCCATACACCTAGATATTAAGTATTAAAGGTGTTCCTTTGAAATTTGGTATTGATTGGACTAATGGAGAGGGAGATATGAATTATCTACTATTTCCTAAAGTTAAAGAGATATGGAGGAATATGAATTTAATGTCCCATTTAAATCAAATTGGGAACTTAGTCACTACACTTTACATTTTCGAATGTCTTACTAGCCATCCAGTCTGAGATCTACAACCTAAGGATTGTCTTATAGCTCTCGCTAAAAAGGAAAACTGACTTAGCAGTGTATATGAATTCCTAATGTCTTGATCTCTCTACTCACTCAACCTTTCCTGCTGATTCCTTCTCTTTCGGCCTCGGGAGAGGAAACAGGACCCAATCATCCCCAACTTTGACATATTCTCAAAAGGGATTAAGATTTCCCCAGTTGTTAGTAGGAAATGAGATTTTTTTGGAAGGTTGGGGGGATGCCTCCCGCACCCCCTATCTCCTATAAAAGGGTCGAAAACCCTCTTGAGGACCAGTATAACCCTTTTGCAAGATCAGGTTGTGAGACACTGCCCCATTATCAACAACTGTGGCCACCTTGATCCCTTGTTTACCGCCAAAGACCTAGTTCCCTCCTTCTCAGTTCTTTCCTTCTCCAACCAATTGGAGTGCACTAACAACTTCAGAAGGGTGTAGTGCAGATCTCCATACCATCGCCCAACATTTAGGAGCCAGACGCACGAGATCAACACTCCAATTGACTTGTCAAAACTTATTCACGAGGATGAATAGGACGGAGGAAGGAGATAATAGTGGTCGAATTTACCAGCCTACCCCGAATTGCATACAGAAGGGATGAGGGTACTTTAGTCTTTAAATCCTCTCTTATTCTCACCCACATGAGCATTCAGATAGCCAAGGTGGCACGAGCCCATAGGCACAGGCCTGGCCCACGGATGATTGGACTCATCCGAAAAAAGTCTACTTTGGTGATGTGGCATACTCTACATGGTAGTACATGTTTATTTTGCAAAAATCATAACTAATTATGGGTAAATCGGATTGAGATAAGTCTTATATGAAAGTTAATCATAAAAATGAGAGGAATCTAAATAAAGTAGATTTAGAGTCTAATTATGCTTCCTACTCTAAAAATGCATAAAGATACAATGTTTAATGTAAAATATGAATAGAAACCCTAGTTTCATGATATTAATGGCTAATACTTGTTTAAATGATATCAATAGATAAAACTTAACCTTATTGGAAAAAAAGAGCATCTTTGACATATTTTGGGTTAAAATTTTATATGTTGCTAAAATTAGGGTTTCTAAAGTGGATAATTGATAATATGTGTTAAGGTGGTGATTAATGTACATAAACCCTAGATTTAATACTAATCATGTGAATTACGTTTCTTGAGATGTAATCTAACAATGTTGAACATGTTGGTAATTTAACACACCCATGATCATAATGATGTAGAAATTAGGGTTTTGAAGTTAAATATCATAACTTGATGTGTCACTAAGGAGCATAATTGAATCTCGTAATATAACATGATGAATTTTATAATCATGGCTACACTCAATATGCATTAGGGTTCTTAACTCATCAAATCAATGAACATGGGACTTGGGGTATCAAACATAACCCTAACAATAACTCAATAATAAGGAAAACCCCTAGGCTAGTACCGAGTAGGGTTTAATGTGATTAATTTGGTGGTGACACTTTAGGATTTACATATATGCGTATATAATGTGATTTCTTAGATACAACTTTGTTGATTGTATTTCTTGAACATATTTGAGATATTTTCTACGTGATCTACATGGTTTACTATTGAGGTACGTGCTTACGCCTATGATTACCCGCATTAGTTTTCTGATGTTTTTTGAGTGTTTCTCGAGGATTGAACAACTAAACTATTGGATGTTTATTTACAATCTGTTCAATTATAGTGCCACTATGACTATTACATAAAGGAAGAATATGTGAAGAAAATTCTAGTTATTATTTGCAAGTATTTGATGGAATATATGCTGTTATTTTACTTGCACACTTTTGCATGCACCCCACGTACACAATTTAGCATGTTATACTGATACGTGTTTTGGTTTCATGACATTCTGGGTACATACTAGAAAAGATGATATCAAGATACAATGGACATATGAAATTGCTTGAAGACACTAAAGTTAATTTATATAGAGGATTAGCTAGATTATTCTTCTCGTATGTACAATTTTGATGATGAAAAGTTATGTATGTTCTAGAGGAACATCTTATACACATCATATTTTAATTAATGGCTCTCATCTTTTTGGCCTTCCTTAACTGGGAGTTGCTGAGAAGTGACATTGTTCCAATAAATATATAGATGAATGCAAGGTTCTTATGGGAAAGCAAGTAGGAAAATATCACCCTCATCAATAAATGGATTAACTTACTATTATATGTAGCACTTGTGTCACTAGGTAAGAATTAGATCTCTTGGTATCCCTTGTCCAACCTAACCACTTCCATGTATTAGATCAAATAGTTGTAATGGACTATCCTTATCCTTATAAAACTCTCTCAACAAAAATTGTAAAGCGTAACACATATTTATTGGATGGAAAACTTATATGCATAACACACACATCAATCATGAAATAAGAAGAAACATGCATTCAATCTATCAATAATCATCCATGCTCTTGATTTTTAGGGGAGAATCTTAAATATCAAAGAAGGCCACGAGACACTACTAAAAATGAACCTAAAATAGCACAAAAAGGAGAGTAAACCCCAGATCCCTATCAATAGTTTGTAATATCCCTTAGAGTGACTGGAAGGTGGACCAATTCCTCTCCTATAGATATAGACGAAACTCCACATGGAAGGAACACATGTGGGTTAGTTGATGAAGAAGATATGCTCCCACTTCTCTTCTCGCACGTTGGGATCTTGGTTTTTTCTTCTCCTTAAAAAAGGCCTAAAGATTGAGGAGATAGGTTTCTTAGATGGTTCCCCCTTTGCTTTTATACGTAGGACAACAAATGAGTTCATAAATATTCCTATTAAAAACTTTTACCAATAATTTTGAATTACACAACATAAAATTAGTCGATTACTATATAATGTTTGTAATATGTCATGTAACTAAAAACATATAGTGTAACTTCTATACTAGGAAATGGCAACAATTTTAGACATTTAGTGTAGTTTCTCAACAACTCGTGTAATTGTCTGCATAAATTCTTTTTTCTAGTAGAAAGGAGCACATAGTTTAACATTATTTCATGATGTGTAATGTCATGATTCAATTCACATACCATCCAATCTCTATAAAATTGTAGATATCTCTCACTACTTCAGATCTTATGACCACCCAAGTGGGAGATAATTTGAAATAAAAGTACTTATAATCAAAGTCACAAGGAAAACTAAAAACAAAGAAAATAAGTATAACTTAGTAATATTTGTTCTCAAAAGGAAATAAAACCAATCGATAAGCATGCAACTAAGTCGGTAAAATATGATATGAAAACACTTATCAAATCTTCCTAAGAATAAACCATTTATTGTCCTTAAGCAATAAAAAAATCAATATGGAGATCAATATATGTGTAATTCATGTATCAATTGCCAAAAATGTACTCTAACCAGTTCCAACATGATTTGTTTTTAAAATTTAGTACAAACCTAGCTCAATTCTTCAAGGTTGTAAACTTATGTATCAATTACAAGTGAATGATATCCAATGACCATTAATTATAAGGTGAATTTGATGCCCATGTCAAGTTAATATAAATATAAAGTGCAATCATCCCAACTATAAGCATGAATCATATTTTTGAAAATCAAATAGCAAAAGCAATTCATGTACTTCATCAATGTAGCATAAATGTTTTATATATTAAAGACACATATTTCCGCACTCAGTTACTTTTATTAAGATATCATGCATGGAGATCCTATTGGATCTAATCAATCGTGTTCACCGTAAAGCAATTGACAATCACAACCAGATATATAAATTCAAGCTACATCAACATACTATACAATCAGCTTAGCCGATTTCATGGGTTTTTTGTGTAATACATGAATGATCTTGTTGAAATTCCCAATTTTAACATTCATGTCTTAATTTGAAACCAAATGAGCCTAGTATAACCCCCCCCCACATGCGTACATGAATCATATGAATTGAAGTATAGAAATCAATTTTCATCTAACCTTACAATTATTTAGGATAAAATCACCACAATTAGAGTTCATAGATATGAGATCCACATTAACATGCTTTTCACCTAATAAAACAAAAAAGACAAGTGCATTAAATACATCAGATTTAGCAAGTAGAATGTTGTAGGTGAAATTGGTTTTCAGTTAAGAATATGTGGAAACTTTGGTAGATTAATCATTTCTTATATGTTATATGGCAACTGATACAGATTGAAGCAATTTCCATAATATTTCCCAAATGAGTATGAAGAAACATGGTTTTGATGAGCGGGACATCTAAACATAAATATTACCAAATCATGTCAAAAATTTAAAGAAAGGAAACAAAAAAGGATGAAATAGAAGAAATATACGATTGGAAGAAAAATCTAATAAAAAATTGCACTACTTGCTAATTTCTCCTCCTAAGCTTGAATTCTACAATGTCCTCACTATAGCAAGCCAAGACAATGCAACTACATACCTCATTGTGATGGTGGGATTGGATAATATGGCAATGTTGACTGATCATGTGGTGATGGCTGAATGTGGTGTTATAGGCAACATCCATCTCAACACTTTTGATCTCTCTATCGAACATAAAAGTTATTTTTAGATTACTCCTAGTTATGTACTACAAATGGAAACAATTAATAATCATAAAAAATAGAATATGATGATGTTAAACAAATACATGATAATGACAATGAAATGAAATGGATGTAATAATAACTATGAAATGGAATGTAATGGATGTATGTGGTAATTTGAATGACCTAGAACTATCTAGTCAATAGTGTTCCTACTCTAACAAGGCCAAAACTTCCTAGAGAAAACATCAAAAGCTTATTCCTCCATTGCAAACTTCCTAAAAACAACATCAAAAACTTATATCTATATCTAAACAAGTTTTAAATTTATGATGTGACTCTCTATAAGGGGTCAAACTAGTAGAGGTCATTCCAAAGGGAACTAACATTAGGTGTGAAAATTCTAGTGTTTCAATAATCTAGGTATTTTTAAAGGTTGATTTATGGTTTGCATGAATTTAAATCAAGCTAATGAGAAAAAAATAACTATGATGAACTAGTTTTAGAAATCAATGATAAGATCATGAGAAATGGGATTACCCTAACTACACTACTCATGTTAAAAGATAAATAATGAATAAGAAAAATTAGTAGTTATAGGAAAATGATCACTCTATGCATCACTTTCATCAATGTGTGTACAAAACTAGTATATACCTAGTACTCTCATGATTAGAAAGTACTACATCTTGGTATCCCCATACCCAATCTGATCACTTGTATTTATTAGATGAAATAGTTGCACTTAAATCTCCTTACCCTTTGAATTCCATCTTAACATATAGTGAAGAGTGATGTAGTTGTATTTTAGGGTTCATCTTGTGTCCTTTTGCATTTCCATCACGTATAAATTTATTAGATTACATGTTATTTCCCTTAATATGCATATTTCTATCAAATGACTTATGGACACTCTTTGAATTTTTTCAGGTACTTGGACCATGCCTTGGATGGTTGGGAGAGAAGGAATATGTTCTAGGGTTCCTCTACCCATGGAGTCAAAAGAAGGTCTTAGAGCTGCCCCAACCTACCCTTACTGGACAAGAGTCAAGATAAATCTAACACGTCCATGGATCATGGAGTTCAAATCTCAAAGTGCAAGCAAAGCCCCCAACGCAGCTGTGGTGACACAAAATGGACGTGTTGTCAAAGAAAAATTCACAAGGGAAATCTCAATTTTGAAGTAACTTCTACAAACCCTCTACAACAAACATGCTACAACCAACCCACCATGGTCGTGTTGCCTAGAATGACCATTCTACCATTAGACCAACACTACTATACTATCGAGCATGGTAGTGCTGCATATCACCCACCACAGTTGTGCAACCCAAACTGACTATGCTGCCTACCTCCCATACAGACATATTGCCCAGCATGTTCGTGCTACCAGCCTTCCAAGAACCCAATATTTAATTGTAACTCTTGCTATTTATCAACATTGCCATTCCACCCCACCATGACCATTCTATCCACTACCTACCACGGTCATGCTTCCCAACATGATTGTGCTACTAAAAGCCTAGCAGCAGCTTCTAACTGCATTCCCATCCTACCCCCACTTAACCAAGTGCTTCCCCACCACCTATATATCCTTGGGTGGAGGATGGAGCATGAGTTAGCCACTCTATCTACCTCTCATCCTACCCTATCCCCCTCCACTCCATTCTTACTCAATTTCACCTACATTCCATCATCTTACACCCCAAATCCCTTCTTTTAGGGTTTTTGGCCTTCCACCACACATCCATGTCTTTCCACCTTGGAGGAAGGAGGGATCGAGTTGCTTCTACTGGGAGGTGGATAAGGAGGAGTCTCTATTGAGCTACCATGGATATCTACTCCTCTACTCATTCTTATTTCTCCATTTTTGTAATTTCTTGTTCAATGAGTAGCTAGGCCCCATAGGTGGGTTATCTGGGGTCAAGAATTTTACTTTTATGCCATGTTGGGGAAAGTGATATGTAATCAACATAATTTCATTTTATAATTATTATGTTATATTGATATCTCATTTCCCATAAATTTGTTTGTGGTTTGTGCTTGAAATCCCCAAGGAATCTAGGGAAATTGCTTATATGTAGCTTATTTGTGAATTGCTAGATCCAACTAGTGGACTCCTAGATAGCCATTCAACTTCCTACATGCTAATAGCCATTCAACTTCCTACATGCTAGTCAATTCACCTACACCTAGGTGAGAGATCTATGTAGCTAGTATAGAATCATTTAGTGTGATTAGCTTGGAGCCTTCTCAAGGCTAGATGGTAGGTGATATGGGGTCTAAAGCCTCATTTCCACCCCCCCACTACTACCCTCAGCCTAGGGGATTCTATCCTAAAAACCTAGGCTTGTCTAGATCCTAATGGAATTACACCAAAAAACTAATACAAGTGAGCCTTGTACGGGGGTATAGCAGGTGATGGGGACTAGTTCCCCTATAAACAAACTACCCCATATGTGGGCAATTAGTATTTTAGGGAAATTCATTAGCATCTATCTTGTTGTTTGGTTTTTTTAATCTAAATGAAAGATTAATGTTCACACAATCACCCCCAACTCAACTAGCAAGTAAATTTCCCTAAACATCCCACACTTCCCTTAATTGCACTAAAACCATAATTTCCTTCTTGTTTAGCCAGTCTTTACTTGTTTATCTCTTCACTTGCTTAATTAGTCTCTTGCCTTGCTCTTACCTTCTTTCTAGTTTAGGTCTTTAATTGCATTTTTGTTATAATTGTTAGTTTAATGTAGTATAGATCTCTTGTATTTCTTTCCTTAGTGTAATTTGCTTCCCTTCTCACTTAACTTGTCATCTTTCTCATTAGAACTAATAGTCTAGGGTTACTTAGGTTTTGTTTGGTTCTTGCTTTTCCTTTTATGGTTTGGTTGCTCAACCTTAGTGTAATTAACAAAATCAACCTTCATACCCTTCATACCTAGATTCCATAGTAGGAACCTAGTCAAAACTAACCTAGATCTAGTGCCCTTTCTTTTATCTTGGGTTTGACCCCCAACATTATGCTTTCCTATACTATAACATCACCTCGTGTGCTTGCAGGTGAAGTGGGTTACTTTATGTGAGTGAGCCTAGTAGGGCTTTATAAATTTCACCAAATGTTAGGGAAGAAATTATCTACCCCTCATAGTCTTCTTGGGTTGCTTCCTACCTTCTATGGATTGGAGAGTGAGAACCCCTACAAGCACTTAAATTCCTTTATTGAAGTGTGCTCTATCTTCAAGACACCAATAGCAGTGACGATTCCATCAGGATGAACATTTATTCTCCCTCAAAGACAAAGCCAAAGATTGGTATGACTCAAGAATGGACATTGTGAGTTGGGGAGACATGAAGAATGACTTTTTGAATAAATTATACTCCAATCCAAGGTTTACACATATGTGTCGTTCCATAGTGAGTTTCATCCTAATGGGTAATGAGCGGTTCCATGATGATTGAGAAATATTTCAAAATATGTTGAGAGAGTGCCCAAACCATGAAAATTCCTTTATGGTAGCCCGTTCATTCCTTTTACTCTAGTACCTCTCCAACTGGGTCAAACTATAGTGAATTCTTTTAGTGAGGTGTTTTCATGGCTAAACCACGTGAAAAGTCATGGCTATTATTTGATCACTTAACAGAAAGTTCAAGGATCCGAGCTTCTAGTATGGTTAATGATGGTGATAGAGCCTTTGGAGTGACACCTTCAGCTTCTAATGACTCAAGCCCACAAATGGTGAAGATTCATGGGAAGTGATGAGCTTTATGAAGAATGAAGTGGAAAGTGTTCCTTTTATCTTGGTTAATTTAATTAAGTATTTTGTTGAGGAAATGAATACACTTCATTATCATGGCAACACAAAACAACAAAGTCAAAGATATACCTCAAGGTTGAGGATGAAGTTCTCTCTAGATTGAAAAGCTTTGATTATGTGCAAAAGAATGTTACAAAGCTTGAGGAAAAAGTGGAGAAACTCTCTTCAATACTTTCTCTTCAAGAAGAAGCAAGACTATCTACCCAACCCATAATGAATTTCAATGAATCAAGTGGACCAATGGGTTTCTCCCAAGTCTTATATAGTCCACCTCCTATGAAAGTGTAGCATGTATACCAATTCCAAGGCCATCCTAAGACTTATATGAGTCTATCACCTCCATCAACACAACCTTATCCCCACTTCAATTACCAGCCTTTATTTTCTTTCCCACATCAATTCCAATACCAAGGTCCACCTCCTCCACAGCCACAACAAGCTCCCCCTCTCCACCAGTGACATCTCTAAGAAGTGGAAGATCTCTTGAGCAGCCCACAAGTCAGAGGAATGTTGATGAAACAAGGCCAGAGAGACCAAGTATTGATACTATAATTCACACAGTTGAAGATGATCCAATGACACCTCCTATTCAGAATGTGATACCGTGTGTTCTACCTTTTACTTTGTTGGCAGGTTCTACATTTTGTAGCATTCCACCTCATGTCATGACACTATAAGGGCATGTCATGAAAGAAAGTGATTCACCATTCCATGAAGCATTAGATGATCCTAAAGAAGTAAAAAGGAGGTAAAAACACAATTTGACATTTTAGAAATGTTTCAGCAAGTGAAGGTGAATATTCCTTTGTTGGATGCTATCAAGCAAATTTCATCTTATACTGAGTTTCTCAAGGACATGTATATTGTCAATAGGAAGTCAATGGGAAGGATGTCCTTGAAAATCAAGTTGATTGAACAAGTGAGATCCACATAACACTCACTCCCCATGAAGAGGATAGACTCAGGATCCCCACTCATATCTAGCTACATAGGGGGACATTGCATAGACCAATTCCTAGTTGACTTGGGATCTAGATTGAATTTAAAGCCATATAGTGTCTATGTTGAGATGGGGTTAGGCAACTTGAAACTGACTCATTGCATTCTCCAATTGGCAGACATCTCCATCAAAGTGCCTAGAGGAAGAGTGGATGATGTTTTGGTGATGATGACAAGAAAATGGAAACAATGTTCCTAGATAATTTCATTGTTCTTAACATGGATATAGAGGATAAGAAGATTCCCATCACCTTGGGGAGATCATTCCTATCTATAGATAATGCCAGGATACACGTGTGCAGTGGAACGATGACAATATCTTTCATGGGCATGAAGATAAAGTTCAATATGTTCAAGACCCCAACCCGGCGAGGTCAAATGAGGATGTTGAGCAAGGTCACTTAAAGAGTCCCACTAATTACTTGAAAGAAGGAGATTCAGATGGATGACCTCATGATAGCTTTTGTGGTCAATGGGATAAGAGGAAACCTTGTCGAATGCAAATGAGGGATGTATCTATTGCAAGAGTGGACACACAATGATTCTAAATGGTTGATTGATTGAAGAAACTACAAGAAGCATGATGAGTCATAAAACTTAGTGCTAGTGGGAAGCATCCCACCCCGGTTTTACACTTTTGTTTTTCCAAGAAACACACACAGAGACACACTATAATTGATGGTTTTTTTTGTGAATCACTTTGGAAGAGGTAAATTGGAGGAAAGATGATGCATAAAGGTTCCAGCCAAGGAGAATATCAAAAAGAAAAGATAACTACAAATTAGTAGAACATCTAAAGGAAGGCGACCGAAACGATCATTCTACATAGCACGACTATGGTACTGGCAAGCTAGAATGTTCATTCTGCACAGAATGTCCATGTAGCTAGGCTCCATCCTACTCACTAGACACCTTGAGATATCTATCCCCTCTTGTGTTTGTCTGCCAAGAATCCATTCCCTCTACCCTATTATCTTAAACTTCTATTTCATGTTGAGGAAAATATCGTTTAAAATTTTAGGGTGGAGGGTGGTAAGCCCTTGCTTTGCCTCATTTTCTCTATGTTCTTTTTTCTGAATTTTTGCTCAAGATGATCAAACACTATAACCAACTATCATACTTGTTTATCCATACTTTGTGAGATTTATTACATACATGCATGTCATATAGGTTAATTTCATGTAAATTTGTGTAACAATTCAAAAAATTTTCTCTTTTTCCTTACATTGCATATCATGTAGATTTGTGTAATTTTTGCATGATTGTAGCTAGAACGTACTTGTTTCTTGCTTTATTTTTTATAATGAAGGCTTAGATGTGATTGAAGGCAATTCGACACCATTTTGGCCAATTTTTCCCAAATTTAGAATTTCTGTCCTAAAAGCATGTTGACCTAATGTCCAGTTATTCAATTAAAAATGTTGATATGTGATAAATGCATGCTACATTATCATCATCTATTGTTAATTGGTCTCAATTCTTGACTTTTTACATGTGAAATGCCTCTCTCATGCTTGTGAATCTCTTAGTTGAATTGTGATTTAAGCAAGCCACAAACTCTCAGGTTTTATCAAATCTCATGATAAAATTGTGATTTTCATATTGCTCATTTATGTTGTGTGTCATTGCTTGATGAAATTATTGGAGTAACCTTCATATAGGAGACCTCATGTTAGAACTCAAACTAGTACCCCCTCTTTGACTCAGTTTTCTTTCATCATTCCTTATCTCTCCACCTTATGAAAAGATGCAAAAGAGCGCATCAGCCTTGGACACCATCCAAAAGTTTGGAGTGGCCATATCTATGTCTCCCAGCTTCACTGTCACCACCATGTGCCCTACCTACACCAAGGAAAAGAAAATAAAACATGCTCCTATGTAATAGCATATAAATGAAGAAAAGATGAGTGCTCCCATGTGATACCACTCCAATCTCTTACCACGACCCCTTTTTTTCCATCTGCATGCCCATTGACCTAGGAAACATCAAACCTATCTCATTATGCCCCTTTCCACAACCATGTGGGTTACTTATTGTGGTTGGACATATGAGATTGAATGCATGAAGGTAAAATAGCAACCCTAGTCATTTTTTATCGTCACACCCATGAAACCATTTACCCAAAGCTTTATGAAACCCATGTGGATTGATTGTGCATTCTATGCCCTATATTTTAAGTTTAATGGCTCAGTTCTTTAATCATGATTAGTTTATGAAAGAGGAGAGGAAAGAGATGAAATACATTTACTTAGTCATCATCGAGCTCATTTAGTCAATACACATATGTTGTAATGTATTTGTCATATCTTGTTTATTGAAAAACTGAAGAGAGATTGAGTTTGAGAATACTTGAGCACAAGTATGTTTTATGTTTGGGTGCTGATGCAACCCTATTTTAGTGCTTCATCTTGTGTCCTTCTGCACTTCAATCACATCAAATCTATTAGATTACATGTTATTTCCCTTAATATGCATATTTCTATCAAATGTACTTATGCACACTCTTTGTGTGGTTTTTAGATACTTGGGACACACCTTGGATGGATGGGACATAAGGAAGATGTTCTATGGTTCCTCCACTCATAGATGAGTCAAAAGGACTTAGAGATTCTCCAATCTACCCCTAATGGACAAGGGTCAAGATAAAGAGAAGAGGTGCATGGATAATGAAGTTCAAAGCTCAAAGTGCAAGGAAAGCCCCAACATGACTATGGTGATACATAATGGTTGAGTTGTCAAAGAAAACCCCTAAGCATGGTCGTGATACCAACAAATGTAGTAGTAGTTTTGCACTACATTTCCCATCCTACTCCCACTTAACCTAGTGCTTCCCCACCACCTATATATACTTGGGTGGTGGTTGGAGCTTGAGGTTATCCACTCGTAGCTTCCTCTCAACCTACCTATCCCCCGCTACTCCATTTCACCTCCATTCCACCACATTCCACCCCATATCCATTCTTTTAGGATTTTTCGCCACTTTCCACCACACATTTATGCCTTTCCACCTTGGAGGAGGGAGAAGATTGAGTTGTTGTTGCTAGGAAGTGAATAAGGAGGATTCTCCTCCGAGATACGATGAATTACCACTCCTATACTCATTCTTCCTTCTCCATTTTTTTATATTCTTGTTCTACGAGTAGCTAGGCCCCCTAGGTAGGTTGTTTGGGTCAAAATGTTACTTTGATACCGTGTTGGGGAAAAGTGGTATGCAAACATTACAATTTTGTTTGGTAATGATTATGTTCTATTTCTATCTCATTTTCCATAAATCTCTTTGTGGTTTGTGCTTGAAATCACCTAGGATGCTAGGTAAATTACTATTTAGCTAATTTGTGAAATTCCCCTAGGTCCAAATAGTGGAATCATAAATAGTCGTTCAATGTCCTACATGCTAATAAATTCTCCTATGCCTAGGTGGGAGATCTAATTAGATAGTATAGATGCATTTAGTATAATTATCTTGGAGCCTTCTCAAGGTTAGATGATAGGTGATGTGGGGTCTAAAACCTCATTTCCACCTCCCATTACTACCCTTAGCCCCTAATAACCTTAGAGTTTCTATCCTAGAAACCCATGCTTGACTAGATCCTAATGGAATTCCACCTAAACCCTAATCCAAGAGAGCCTCATATGGGTAGACAGGAGGTGGTAGGAACTAGTTCCCCTATACACAACCTACCACATCCAGGTCCAATTAGTATTTTAGGGCAATTCATTAGCACCTATCTTGTGGTTGGGTTTGGTAATATTAATGTAAGAGTAATTTTTACATGTTATCACCCCCAACACAATAGACAAGTACATTCCCCCAAATAACCCACATTTCCCTTTATTTCATTAAAACCCTAATTGCCTTCTTGTTTATCTAGTCTTTACTTGTTTAGCTTTTTACTTATTTAATTAGTCTCTTGCCTTGGTCTTGCCTTGTTCTTTCTAGTTTAGGCTGTCAATTTCATTTTAGTCCTAATTGCTAGTTTAGTGTAGTATAGATCTCTTGTCTCTCTTGCCTTAGTGCAATCTGCTTCCTTTCTCACTTAGCTTGTCATTTCTTACTCATTAGAATTTAATTGTCTAGGGTTACTTAGGTTTTGTTCGGTTATTACTTTTCCTTTAATTGTTTACTTTCTCAAACTTAGCGTAATTAAAAAATTCAACCTTGAAATCCTTCAACCCTAAACTCTACAGTAGGAACCTCACTCTAGTGCCTCCTATTCTCTCTTCAGTCTTTCCTATACTATAACATGACCATGTGTGATTGCGGGTGAAGTGTGTTAGTTTATGTGTGCGATCCTAGTAGGGCTATATAAATTTGAAAGACCATTGTTGTGTGTTTGAGCCTTTGAGGTGCACATCTAATCAAAACTCAATTGATCTAGGTGTGTAACCTCAAGGGCAAGGGAAAATGCACCAAAGAGCATAAGACATATATTAAGGATGCCCATTCATTGGTATAATAAAAAACACATCCACCAAGATATAAGAAGGAAACATGCATCCAATCCATGAATCATGATTTTCAACATGAAACAACATGGAATTTTATCCCCTACATTGAAGAAATGGAAACAACTTATTAATGTCATGATTTGTAGGGAAAAAGAACCATTAAGAATGGAGTCCAAGAGAAAATATGAAAAGTGAATTAAAAAAGAAGTAGAATGAAGAGGAAACTTCATAGAACCTTGTCGATAGTTTATAATATCTTTTGGAGTGACTATAAGGTGCCTGAAAACCTCTCCTTTAGATATGGATAAGAACAAAACTCCACATAGAAGGAATATATGTACGTCTGTCAGTGAAGAATATTTGCTTTATCTTCTCTTCCCATTCTCTAGGATCTTAGTTTGCTTCCTCCACTCTTGAGATGACTGTCCTTGAAAATGACCTACAAATGATGGAGATAGAATGATAAAAGGGTCCCCTTTGCTTTTATATGTAGAATCATGGTTTCATCCAAAAAAGTATCCTAGAAGACATTTTTATCCCATAATGTTGAGTTACATGATAGAAAAATGGATGGTTTTTTAATAGTGTTTGATATAGTTAGTAGTCAACAAAATGTGTAATTGGATAATACATCGTGTAACTTCTGGGCCATGAAATTGCAATGATTTGTCAATACATCGAGTAATGAAGGAAGGGGCAGGAATGAAGGGATACATACCTTTTAGCTATTAATTGTATAAACAAGCCAATAACCGTATATTGTAGCAAGAGAATGATGGGAAAGGGAGGGGAAGATAAAATAATTATTGTGATTGGTTTGATAAAGTGTTGGGGAAGGGAGGAAATAAAAAGAAATGACTCATGTGTATATATTGTAAATTTTCTACCCACTAAATTAGATTGAAGACAAAAAGATGAAAACAGAGTTAACATGAAATCGATTATAACATATGAAGTCAATTATATAATGTTGAAGGGAAAATGCGAGAAAATTGGAACTTTATAGAATAAACTAAAATCTTAAAGACAAACTTAGAACAAAATTTGGCAAATAAAAAGGAGGGATATTTATATGATGAGATTATGATAATACGGAATGAAAACTATCATGTTGAAGGAAAAAAAGGAGGAGAATTTAAATGTGGATGAAGAACTAAAACCATAAATAGAAACTTAGAATTAATTTTGATTGACAACAATTGGTAGAATTATAAGATAAATATTGTATCTTTGGGATATTTTTTCTAGAAGCATTTGAACATAGAACTTAGATAAGTTATGTATAATTTTGAGGAAATATAAATAGAAATATTAAATAAGTACTTGCATATTCGATAATCAATGTGTAAATAAATCCAACTTCACAACACAAATATTTTATTTTTAAATTATTTTATAATGTTTTTTCCTTCCACTCCCTATGCAAAGCATACATACTAAAGTATTGTCTCAACCCATCTCTTACGTTCACCTCCCTTCCCGCCAAGGTTTTTGATACTCTATGTAATAATGTGTTATCACTTGAGCTATTGTCTGACAACATTTATCTTGAAACTTTTGGTACTCTAATGGATAGGAAACTTCCTACAAAGATAATTCACAATATAAAGAATTTGATTTATATGGTATGATAAATCTTACAGACCACAATCTCTGTAAGAGAGGATATACATGCCAATCTATATGTTGCATATGTACAAATCATGAAGAACCTGCACCACATCTTTTGTTCACTTGCCCGACCACTGCCATATTGTGGATACATTACATTACTCGCACACCTGATGGTCATGATGGTATGTAACTTTTATACAACTCAACTATAAAAGATCACAAGGGATATACATCACAAAAACACTTATTGCTACCATATTTTGGATCATACAGACTAAAAGAAATAACTCAAAATTCAACAATAAAACTCGTGATACACATAGCCTCATATTTATACATCCGAGATGCATATAATATTTTTTTACTGTGTAGATGAACATGGATTAGAAGCCCTCATGAAGTATATCGATCATAAACTTATGGATTTTGGAGAAACATGCATGACATAGAGGACAAACACTCTCAGAAGGTCATAGATGGAGATAGTGGCGAGTGACAATAACATCTACTTTCATTATCTATTATTAGAGGCTTACTCTTGTTGCAAGAGTGGGTAAGTCTTTGGTGAAGGTAGAAGACTCATTGCAAAAGTAGGTAAGTCCTTGGTGAGGTAAAAGACTCTTGGACATGGATAGGTAAGTCCTTCGGTAGGTTGTTTGCTCCCTTCTCCTCAAAGGTATGGTTGGGTATCCTCATCCTAGAAAAAGAAGGTCATATGTTATAACTCTTATAATGGAATATAAGGAGTGAGGAATGGTTGAAAAACCCTAGAGGTTGACCTCTCTAGGTAGTAGATGTACACTCTCCTAGTTTGGAGTTTAGAACCACTATATATAGCTTGTGTTCTTGTGCTTGTTCAATCTCTCTCATCCTTTCTATGTATGTTTAGTTGCACTCAAATTTCATATTAGCAATGTTATATTATGATATATCTTGAAGGTCTAATGAATTTTATTTAAGTGGCTTTTAGCTCTATTCACCCCCCCCCTCTAGATCCCATTGTTATCTATAATAGATTGATCAAACAATCCTCCTTTGACTTTATATGAAGAATCATGGTTCATAAATATGTCCTAGCAAACATTTTTACACCATAATTTTTAACTAAATGATATAAAAGTGGTTTTCTTTTACATAGTGTTTGATATAGTTAGTAATCAACAAACTGTGTAATTGGATAACATGTTGTGTAACTCTTGGATCAAGAAATCACAATGATTTGTCAACACATCGAGTAAATGGGAAGGTAGAGAATGAAAGGGTATATACCTTACAACTATTAAAGGGTATATACAGTTTAGCTATTGATGGTATAAGCAACCGAATAACCATAGATGGTAGGAAGAGAATGATGGGAAAGGGAGGGGTGATAAAACATTTATCATGAGTGGTTTAATAAAGTGATGGGGAAGGGAGGGAATAAAGGGAAAAGACTCATGTGTATATATTTTCATTTCTCTCCCTAATAAATCAGAGTGGAGAAAAAAAGAAGGAAATAGAGTTAACATGAAACCTATCATAACATTTGAACTAAAACTTATAATCTCGAAGGGAAAATGGAATCTTGAAGAATAAACTAAAAGATTAAAGTTAAACTTAGAAGAAAATTTGGCAAATAAAAAGGTGGGATACTTATACTATATTAAGATATTTGGTAGTAAAATTTAGAGGGAACATAGAAATTTGAAGATGAATGTGATCGAATAATGATAATGACATTAAAACTATAATGTTGAAGGAAATATAAGGAGGGGAGTTTAAATGTGGACTAAGAACTAAAACCATAAATAAAAACTTAGGATTAATTTTAACCGACAACAATTGGTAGAAATGCAAGAGGATTATTGTATCTTTGGGATGTTTTCTTGGAAGCATTTGAATATAGAACTTAGATAAGTTAAGTACAATCTTGAGGAAATATAAATAGAAATATTAAATAAGTAATTGCATATTCGATAATCAACATGTAAACAAAATCCAACTTCACAACATAAATATTTATTTGCAATGTTTTTTCCTTCCTCTCCCTATGCAAACCATACATACTAAAGTATTGTCTCATCCCTTCTCTTACCTTTACCTCCCTTCCCGCCAAGGTTTTTGATACTCTATGTAACAGTGTGTTATCACTTGAGCTACTGCTCGACAGCTAATATCTTGAAACTTTTGATTCTCTACTGGATAGGAAACTTCCTGTAAAGATAATTTACACTACAAATAATTTGAATTATATGCTATGACAAATCTTGCAAACTACAATCCTTGCAAGAGAAGATATGCATGCCCGTCTATATGTTCCTAATGTGCAAATCACGAAGAAGCCACACAATATCTTTTCTTTACTTGCACGACCACCACCATATTGTGGATACATTACATAACTGACACACCAGAATATACCAACGGTCATGATGGTATGTAGCTTCTATTGAACACGGATATTACTACATCGCAAGGGATATACATCACTGAAAAACTGATGATGGCTACCATATTTTAGATCATGTATACTGAAAGAAATAACAGGAAATTCAGTAATAAAACGGTAATAGACAGGGGCTCATACTAGACATCCGAGATATATATCATATGTTTTTACTTTAAAGATGAACATGGATTAGAAGCCCTCATGTAGAATACCGATCATAAACTTATGAATTTCAGAGAAACGGACATGGCACATGAGACAATGACGAGTAACAATAAAGTCTACTTTCATTATCTATCATTAATGACCTACTGTTGGGGGTGCCTTCCCCATATATACTATTTCAGCTTAGATTTCATCCTTTTGCGAACTCCATACCTCATATCATTCAAAATTTGGCACTTCTAGTGCTATGAGCCAATGTCATGAGGTTTAGTCCAACTATGTTAGCGGTTATACGCTGATTTTATACAATGCTATGGAATTATTATAAAGATGAACAATATAAAGAATCTCTCGAAGAGATTCTTCTGTTGTTGTCGACTTATAACAAATGACCTACCTTTATTTCAACCACAAGAACAAGCATAGGATCTACACTACATACTGCACCTGAATGATACCCGTGGCAGGGATATGTACAAACGGAAACAAACAATCACCGAGCACCAGTCCCAGGACTTGTCAACAGCACTTCAACAACAAACAGTGAGCAGAGCCCCCAAACGACTGGGTTGGAATTCCCGTGAACAAGAATGAAGAAGGATGATATCATGATAGATCACGGATAGATGGTTCTCCTCAACAGTTCCGATAGAAAGCCATGTACGATTGAGTAAAAAGGAAGGAGCAAAAAGAAAAGAAGAGAAAAAAGGAACAAAAAACAAGCTGCTTCTGCAGCGAGATAAATATTATTCCAATCCGTACCGGTCCCTTCACCCCACACAGTGTTGGTTTTGTGGCGGCAGCTTTATCTGGTTTTTGGGTTTTCCCCTTTTCTTTGACAGGTCCACCAGCTGCTATACTGCTATAGCTATCCCAACCATGGCATGCAAATGGCGAAGCCCGCTTCCACCGTGTTAGTGATATAGCTCTTTTCCGAGATTTGATTCTCCTTTGTTTCTTTCTTCTGATGAGCAGGAAAACTACAACAAACAAGCAGGTGTGCTCCTTCCGAGAAGATCATTTCTTTATTTATTTTAAAAAAAAAAAGTATAAAAGTATTATAAATTTACTTATGGTGTTCTTCCACCGAAACAGAAGAGACACATGAAACGACAAACACTACCAATCTAGTTAACTACTGGTTAATCAAGAAATACGTCGGAGAATCTAAGCAAGAGAGACGTACCAGTTCTGATATATTATATGATGAATAAAGACAATGGAACGGCTGTGCGATGACAGTTAATTAGTCGAAAGCACATCAGAAATAGATTCAGCTTCTAGTCGAGAGCACATCAGTACTATGTATAAGTTGATCAATCGCAGAGTTACTAATGGCACTACACTCAAATAATTTAGCTAACATATATCTAACGGCCTGCTCCCACTAATAATGCCTAAGCAAAACAGGGCGTATGTACAAGTTAATTGATGTTGCTCAGCGGACGATCGATCCTGTGATCGTTTGCATATTTCTAAAAATAAAGCTATGATATCTAAACTAATCTTAGCTAGGTAAGAAGCTAATGCAATGACAGTACTATCAAGAATCAAGCTCGCTTCCTGTGCTCTCCGGGTGCACCCGCTTCTTGCCGTGCAGCGATACCCCAAAGAGCTTGACGTTAGAGCCGGCGCTGCGGTCCTCTTCCCCATGGTCGCCTCCTTCATCCTCTTCCTCCATGAATGTCACCGACGCCGCACGGCCGTTGGGAGGAGAAGCCGAGCGGCCGAGTTCCAGGAGTACGGGCCTCCCGGCTCTGCAGGCTGCTGGTAGCTGCAGCTGCTGCTGTGGTGGCTGGGCCGGAGCGACGTGGTTTTGTAGAAAGTAGATGATGTCATTGTAGAGCTTCTTCATGTGGGAGAGCTCCGAGAGCAAGAACGAGTTCCGGCGACGCAGCCGTTGGTTGTCCTCGGACAGTGCCGACAGGTAATCCCCACTGAGGTTGCCGGCAGCAGTAACAGCTGCCGCTGCGGAGATGGTCTCAGCAACCGGCATTCCCCAACCTGATCCGCTCACTGTGGCGGCACCAGGGAGAGTCGCGGCCGAAGAGCCGTTCATGTGCATGTAGGAGTGGTGGTAGTACTGGTGGTCGGGTGGCATGATGTCCGAGGGCGAAGGTCCGGGCATGGCGTGGAAAGACGGTGTAGCTTGGAGGAACAACGGGTCGTGGTAGTGCGGGTGGTGGTGATGGAAGTGGGACGGTGGCATCTGGGAACTCTTACGCCGGTGGATCTCCGATAGAAGTTGCTTCTGCCCCTTCCTGAAATACTCGTTCGCAAACTCCCACCTGTCTGCCACGATCTTACGGAAACCCTGGAATGGGGAAGCAGAAAACCACAAGCTTATACATGAGATATGATGATCATGAATATATCCGAAGCCGCGTGTATATGATCTCTACTTACGTAGGTGTTGAGCTGCCGCACGAAGCTGGAGAAGTTGTTGTGCTTGAAGTAGTTGGGGAGAAGGTCCCTCGCGAACTCAGGTGGCCGCCAGACCACGAAGGTGGTGTCGTCGTCTCCCCACGAAACGATGTGGTCGGTGTCAGGGTCGTCTACCAGCTGGTACGTCTTCGTCAGGAACGGAGCAGGAACAGGCTTGTTGTTGCCAGCCGACGGCGAGGAGACGTCCATGGCTGCCGGGAGAGAAAGCATCTCTCCGCACTTGTCCAGCAAGTAGGTCGCTCCGGCGGCCATTACTAGCTAGCTGGCCGAGCTCGTGAGCGCAATGAGATCGAATACCAAGCTCCCTGCTTCCTCCTCTATAATCGTTATCTGTAAGAACAGCTATATGCTTGCCTCACTGCCGGCCTTCTTAGGAGCTCAGCTCATGTCATATATAGAGATCGAGTACGTCGACATCCATTACCCCTCCCGTCTCTCCCTCACTCCAGCTCTCCCTTTCTCTCTCTCTCTCTGCTAGATACAGTCTCTCTCTTGTTGCGTGTTCGGTTGTTGTTTTCTCTCTCAAACAGCGGCAGCAGAAGCAGCAGCAGAGATACACACATACGGACATATATACTATCTAGCAATAGCATCGTGGCACAGCATAACACAACACTCATGGTACTGGTAGCTTATGATGGACGGGTGCATATGTTGCATTGCGCACGAGCTTGGCCGGTTGTCCACATGTAGCCACGTAAATAGCCCCCAGCAAAACACAAAACTATTTGTAGGTAATTAGGGTTGAAAATGACTTGTTGGGATACTCTTAAGTAAAAGCCACACAATCTTTTCTGTTTATGAGGGACCCCTCGGAAGCATAGTTTTGTTGGATTCATTCCAGTAAAGTGAATTTCAGGTTCACATCCTCATACACCCAATAGCGTGAATCATCGTTGTACTTGTTACCCATGTGAGGAGTTTTTCTTCCTTTCTCAAAATTGTTCCAGGGAAGGACTCAAACCTTAGATTCCATGTTTTAGTAGCACTCGATCGAAGAATCTTTTTCATCATCTTAAAATTGTAAATTTGTTTTAGTCTACATGGATTAGTACTTGAGTTTTTGTCCCTACACTTCCCTTTGTCTTCCAAGATTTCTATGAAACCCCTCTGCATTAAAGCATAGCTTGATGTCTTTTTCTTTAGCCAACCCACCCACACAATCACTCATAATATAATTTTTTTTTCTCTTCATGTGCCTTCTTTTCTCAAGATGTGTCAATGAATAATATGCATCTATGGCCCTAAAAGAGTTTGGAAAGAGAAAAACATAATTCTTGGGCTCAAATTTGACAAATAAGGTTGTTTTTAGTTTGAATTCATTGTTTAAATAAAAACCTAATTTATCATGCGTTTGAAACCAATATAAAGTCGTGTTCAAATGTTACGTAAAGAAAACAAGGACATTGTTGACCCATTATCGATATTTCATAAAAACACATGATTTGATGAAAATTATATAAAGATGAGACAATTCAATGCAATTTTGGAAAAAAGATATGGGTTTTCATACTCATAGTAGTTTTGCAAATGACTAGGTATATAAAAAGTAATAACATCTGATGGTGTACCGCCCATTCTTTGATTATTAACACAGTCCACATCCTAAAGTTATTTAATATACTCCATGTACATTTCCTTCAAATTTGCCTTTGTCTGATCCTATTTTATCCTCTCTCCACATGAGTTTGTCCTCTCTTACCATTCCCCTTAACTTACATGATCCATATCCTCTTCCCTACTCCTCCATCCTCCCCCACCCCACCTAGTTCACTTTCCTTCACGGACCTACTCGTTGCTCGCCTTCACATTTCCACCACCCCCTTACTTCCCCCTTTCACCTTCAACCAACATAAAGACCCTCTCATTTTCACTTAAGTTATCTTATAAAACTAAAGATCTCAATTTCTCAAAATTGATTACAAATATATTATCAAACCTGATCAACCTTGATTTGGTATCAATGCACCAATTGATATAAAATGGAACATAATTTGAGATTTTGTTGAAAAATTTCTAATTGACTTGAATATAAATATTCTAATTGTTTAAATAAGAACCTAATTTTTCATGGGTTTGAAACTCGTATAGTGGTGTGCTCATATGTTACCAAAAGAAAACAAGTACATTGTTGACCCGTTGTCAGAAATTTATAACAATACATGGGTTGATGGGAATTTTAAAAAGATGAGGCGATTTAATGCAATTTTGAAAGAATGATATAAGGATTCAAACTAACAATAGTTTTGCAAATGACTAAGTATATAAAAAGGAAGAAAAAATGATGGTTTACTGTCGATTCTTTAATTATTAATATAGTCTACATTCTAAAGGTATTTAATATACTCCATGTTAGTTTCCTTCAAATTTTCCTCTCTTATTTTTTTCTAATCCTATTTTATCCTCTCCCACAGGAGTTTGTCCTCTATTACCATTCCCCTTGACTCACATGCCCCGTATCTATTTCCCTACGCATCCTCCCCCAAACCCACCAACGTCACTCTCCTTCACAAACCTACTTGTTCCTCATCTTTACATGTCAACCATCCCATTACTTCCCCCTTTCACCTTTAAGAATGTAACTAGCCTTTCATGTTTACTTAATTTATCTGATAAAACTAAAGAACTAATTTTCTCAAAATTGATTACAAACGTTTTAGCAAACTTGGTCAACTTGACTACTAGTACATCAATTGATCTAAAATGAGAACTAATATAAGATCTTCTTTTTTAATAATTTTAATTGTTGACTTCAATATACTTATCAACCCTAATTAGATTCTTCTCTATCAAAAATTTTCCTCAAGATGGAGAGTACGTCTGTCGGTAAGAGTGAAGGAAATGATGGTAGTTTCAGCCACAGGGGTCAAGGTGGTCACAACCGTGGTCGTCGGGTGATTGGCAAGCATAAAAGGGGACGCTCAGACATCCTCAAAGATGATAGCTGGAGGATATTTCTAATGTCAAACATGCATAATCCTGATTTCAACAAATCATTATCGATATATGTGGCTAGAAGATGGAGACTTGGGAAATAGATGCTATCAAACACAGAGGCAAATCAGTAATACACTCTATAATGGATATGTGCGACAGACTCATGATTTCCAACACTGACAACAACCAATCTAACATCAACCATTGAGAACAATGACTTGACATGTTGGATTATAGGACATCCAAATGAATTAGGTGGAACAAAATGGGTAAGCTACATTTCGATCGAGTGTGTTGTTAGGAACATTGCATCCTGACAAAGAGGAAAAGTAATTTTCCACCATGTTGGCGGCCATGTGTTGGTATGTATACCCAGAGAGCCAATCATATGATG
This sequence comes from Alisma plantago-aquatica, assembly GCA_963693085.1. Lineage (NCBI taxonomy): Eukaryota > Viridiplantae > Streptophyta > Magnoliopsida > Alismatales > Alismataceae > Alisma > Alisma plantago-aquatica. The sequence continues at coordinate 1,761,648,371 of OY856409.1, forward strand.
ATTGTAATGGCTTAACATGTAAATAATTTGATTAATTATAAAGGCAAGCTTCCAATTAATTTTGTATATTTAGTTATGAGATAATGAGTAATATAATAAATGACTAGAAAATGATATTACTCAATGACGTATGTCTTCATTATGTGACTTGAAAAAAATGAGATTGTATGGTTGTTAAGAGTACATATACATATTCTAATTATGTCCTTGATTGATTGTTATTATGGAAGGTTGATAGACAATAATAACACATAAGATCAGAATGTGAGTTGGTTGATGATAGAGTCTCATTAGTTATGATATGGCAATATCAAACCAAGCACACAAATACATGTTAGGGAATAATGTATGAGACAGACCCAACATAAGACTAACACATGGAAGCCATCATCATGGAAGTCATAGTCATCTCTCACAATGATGGTGGTAGATGTGGTTCTTAGACCTGAAATCACTACACTCATCACATGTCGTCAGGTACACTTTGATATCATCAAACACAATCATGAAACATGGGTTGTTATAAGGGTGATTATTGAGTGACTTTAACACATGGGAAATGACTATGAGTGATAGCGATGGGATTTGTCCCTCCTATATGAGTGTGATATCCAAGGCCTCTTGATTTGCGAGACTGAGAAAAGTATGACCACATGCATGTGAGTCAATATATGATATTGGGCTTACATATATCTCATATAGTTTGCTTTGTTTCAAGGAACAAGATTGAATAATAATGAGGATGATGCTCCATGCCTCTAGTTCAATCTGGATATCAACAATAAAGGAACTATACAAACACTATAACAATATACATAGATTGTAGGTTGAAGTTGTTCCCCAACATTCCATTCACTTGGGTAGCACTAATGTGCGACTAGGCACCACTCTTTGCTTTTGATGTCATAAGTTGTTATGGGCACTCACTACCAATGTGATTTGGGACCTATAGAGTCACACACATAGGGAACTCATCTAGAAGAGGAGTTTGATCTTGAATGACAATTGGATTGATTACTAAAGTGTTTAGGTATTCAATTCACACAGCATATCAATAGATTGGATGACTACACTGCCAAATGACCATCTCACTGGGTGAGACGGCCGTTTGGATAGCCAGAAAAGCATCTCAAGTGTTGAGACGGTCGTTTGGGTTGTCAGGCTAATCAAAAATTGAATTATCTAAGTTCTACCTTATGAACTGATCGATTCAAACTGTTGAATTGATTGACTTAGCTCGACTCCCCAGACGGACATCTGGGTGAGCGAGATGGGCATCTTGCTTGGGTGAGATGACTCAGTTGGGAAGAACGAAGGTTTTGGATATTTCCCGAACTTTTTTTTATTACACATTACTCGTTGTGCAAGGAATTAATATGTGATATTAATTGGAATCGAAATTACCAAATTTTTGTGTGATTAGGAAACTATCAAACTGCCATCTCGTACACTAGACCACCATCTGGGTGTGCTAGACAAATGTTTGGAGTGTTACAGGTTGTGAAACTTGCAGAACTATTGCAAAAACTCAAGATCTTCTAGTCCTTTTCACTCCCGCACAGACTGGGAACCCTGACCCTGGCCTCTACTATAAATAGGTGGGTATTGGGGGCTTCGCAGAGCACAACACAGACAATTGAGAATCAGTTGCTCTGACAATTGTTGTCCTCTCTGGTTGTGGTAACCAAGAGTGCCCAAGCAAGTCCTACCTGACTAGGGAGGGACAAATATGGGAGAAAAACAATTGAGGATCATTGTTGAGGGAGAGTGAGTTGGTGACTAGTACACCAACGGAAGGTACAACTCCTTTTTGTCCATTCTAACAGGACAACAAGAGTTCTGGTTGGTCCGTGTGGACTAGAGGCAGAAGTCCTTGGGCTACTGCGAGGAGGATAACGTCAACTTGTAGTCCATGGTGACATTTGAGGAGCCACTACAACAATTGTCCGAGTCTGCTATCTATGGAGGAGCAGTCAGATGAGTCTCAGTGCAACCAGAAGCTGCATAGATACCATCTAAGACATAGTACTCATCTACATCGACAAGGATTGTCACTAGACTTGCTCCAAGACCAAGTATATCTTCATGAAACCATCTTTCCCATTGCATAGTGACGTGATCTGCTGGTTAATGGAAAATATGTCAATAAATTTTTTGTTTCAGCTTCCTATCTGATGTCGTATTTCCCAACAGTGATATCAAAGCCACCTTAATTAATTATGTTTTGAGATGTTTGATATGATCAGATTTTAGTTTTATTGTGTTTATTTATTGCATGCGGTGTGAATATTTAAACGGGTTGATGTGCATGTCTGTCTTATCACCACATAGAACCCATATATATATATATATATACACACATATATATACATACATACATACATACATATATATACATATATATATATATGTATATATATATATGTATATATATACATACATACATATATATATATACATACATACATACATATATATATACATACATATATATACATATATATATACTACCTAGGGCAGTGAGCCTAGGTGTTACATCTCTTCCTACACATTACAACTTCTTTTCTGCCGACAAGGAGTGGCTCAAGTGGTCAAGCACGATGTCTCCCCATGAAGGGACCTGAGTTCAAATCCCAGTTGCCGCCTTGATTTATCACCCTCTCGGGCGTTCAGCCTCCACTACGGGCATGGGAGAGGGGGGAGAAATCTTTCTCTCTTAATCCCATATATATGTAATTTACACACATTGCCATAAAATCGGTTTTGATGGTGGATGTGAAGTATGGTTATGGCCAAAACCCCAGATCTGTGTGTGTATGGTTGTTGTTATTTGTTCCTATTGTTAATCAGTTTGTGTACCGAGCCTCCCTCACCTTTCCTATTATAAATTAATGCTCTTCTTCCTATTTCCCGTCAAATGTAACTTGAGGTTTTCTCATATACAATCTAATAACAAATAGGTTAGTGTAATTTTATGTTTTGACGTGAGATGACGATATGCAAAAAGGCAAAATGAGCAGCTTGTGGTACGACTCGATCGACTGGAGGACGGAGGAGGCCACACAAATGGAGGATGAATTAATCAATTTGTCACCCAACCGATCGGCTGGAGGTGTTTAGACATTGCTTGGACCTGAAAACCAAATGACTACTTCAAAATAGCCCAACCGAGTGACTAGGAGGCGAGCCGACCAGTTCAAGAGTTGAACCGATCTAACCCATATCGGTTCGAGCACATATCGTCACCAACAATAGGTTGCATATGATGTAGAACCTAGGTGGTAGTAATTATTTGTGGCTTCAAATAATTACATTAGTATGGTCATAACCATCGATTGTGTGTTTTGTTTATTGCATGTTCTCGTATGTGGTTATAGGATGTATATGATATGTAATATGTATGTGGTGATTGGATAAAGTATATATATATTCATATGAACTCCCTCAAATAAAATATCAAGTCTTAGATGCTTTCCAAAAGAGGCACACATAAAAATCTTGATAAACTAAGCGTAGGTTACGCCTCCTCATGGTGCATCGTCTATCTCCTAGAAGTGTGATGGTGGTAATATAGTTTTCACCTCCACTGGGTGCATTATTACTGTGTCAGCTTTTGGGTTAGGCTTGACTGGTGATTATCAGAGCATCTGGGACCATAGTCATATAGATGATTATCGCAAGGGGTTGCACATATCTTCTATCCAGAATTGCATATGATGCAATTGCAAGAGTTTCCTACCTTGATGATTGACTGTGTCTGTGGTTTTAATTGGGCCGTAGTTAAATTATCTTGGATCTGGCCCACTAGAATATTGTACACTGCAATATCCCGAATTGATATTTAGGGCAATCAATATGAATAAAATAGTGGGAGTGATAATAATTAAAGACCTAATTAATATCGTCATATTTATTAAATCAAACCAAATAAAAAATGTTTTGAAAAGTTGCAATATTTCTTTTTAGAATCAAATTTCAAACACTAGCACATTCAAATTGTGATCAGTCCTCAAGAAGGAAAAAATAGGATAAAGTTCCACAACTAGTGAAGGACTCTGAGAAATTTTCTCATCAATGAGTAAAAGCTCTCTGTCCTTGATAGACCAATGCCATAGGAACCCACTCCAAATGTGCCTAAGGAAAAATTAGTGCTTATTGCAAGCATGCCAATAATGCCATAGACATTAAAATACCTAATGCTCTATTGTATGAACTATTAGTTGTGTGAACAATATGAAAACATGGACATTCTTGAGATGGAAACACATCTTAAGAATCATGCAAAGCAAAGAAGGTATAATGTCTCCAAAGAGCTATCTGAGTGCAAATTGACAGAGGGAGGTCCAACAGAACCCCATGTTCTCAATGTGATTGGACATGTGGAATGACTGGGATTTCTCTTAGGTCAAGAGTTGACCATGAATATGATTATGCAAGCGCTGCATGAATCATATAGTCACTTTATCAAATGATTGGCATGTTGATGCCACAACAAGGAAGAAGAAGGACAAATGCTTGATGACGATAAGTGAAAGTAAGTCCTAGGCCAAAGGCAAGGCTAAGAAGTTTTTTGAGGCTAAGTTGAAGCCCAAGTATTCTGCACTCAGTATATGGAGAAGGGTAAGTGTAAAAGGAATATGTCCCTATTTCTTAAAGGATAAACAAAAGAAAGTGCCACCTTTGTCACTTGTATGGACATTAGAAATAACTATCCTCTTCATAGAGGATATCAGGAAGAAGATAGAGATAGAGATCTCCACTTCAAGACCTAAGAAGAAGTAGGTAGAAATGTGCAGAGCAAGGGTTGCTGCCTTTACAGTTGGAAGCTATCATTCATTGAAACATAACATAATTGGCCAATTACTATTATGTACTTGCCACTAATGGAACCGATATGTCTCGTGTGACAAGAACATTATGTTCAATTTAAAAGATATGATCTTTTATGGCAATGCCCTATGTCTCACACACTATACTTGATAGTTGTAGAGACAAATGTGCATGGCACATATATTGAATGAATTGGTAACTCAAACAATGAATACCTATAATATTGTCATCTAGAGCACATAAAATGCATCTCTAGAATCCATATTATGGTTATCTAGACTCTTTTGGTTATTGAACCAATAGAGACATGCATGTCTTATTTATTGAGAAATATGACAAGAGCATCTTCACTAGATGAAGTGGGAGATCAACTATTCCATTAGGACTAGTACATATTGATGTACATAGACCTTTTATAATAAATGCTAAAGGAAGTTACTAGTACCTCATTATATTTATTGATGTTATCAGGAGACATGAAAATTCTATTTAATGAAATACAAGTTTGGATCTCTTGAAGTGTTTCAGGAGATCATAAATGAAGTACATAAAAAAATTGGTAAAAGTATTAAAATACCTCGATATGATCGATATTGAAATATGTAAACCAAGAGTTTGAGGACCTTTTGGGAGACATAATAGTGTATCATGATGAACTCCACCTGAAAAATAATGATAATGTTCATTAGAGTGTATCAAAAAGAAGGAATCACACCCTTTTAAGTCATGGTGATATTATCAATAAAAACTAGCTAATCTTACAATTTCTTGTGGGCACATGATTTACACTAAAACAATATACCATCTATAAAAAGACACTATATGATATATGGAATGGGATGTGTCCCAATATTAGGATTGAAATCTTGTATAAGAAAAATAGTTTCTTAAAAGGATTTATCCACAAATCACATGAATTCTTGTTGAACTTATATTCCAACCCGACAACAAAGTGTTTGTTGCTAGGATGGCTGAATTCTAAAATGGACATTACTTCTAGTGGAACACACCTACATCTTGAAAGATTATGATATCTTCAAGAAGGTCATTGGTTGGTCATATCTGATGAGTCAACAACCTACCTATAAACTATTGAGGGATCGAAATATGAGAAATAGCTTGAGGCCATAAGATCAGTGATGGACTCCATGTAACCATCAAGGTATGACCTTGGTGGATCCACCTGAAGGGGTAAAACCCATTGGGTGCATTTGGTTTTTTGTAAGAAGTCCAACATGGAAAGTTAAATTGGTTGAAAAGAGTTTCAAACTAGTTCAAGATGTTGGACATGATGAAGTCTTTTCACCAGTTACCATGGTTAAATCCATATGGATCATGCTTGTTGCTACATCTTGGCATGACTATAAGATTTGTCATATGGATGTTAAAATTGCATTCCTAAATTGGAATAATTATAAGGATGTGTATGTGACACATCCTAAAGGTTTTATAAATCCAAGAATGCAAATAAAGTCTATAAGCTACAAAGGTCAATCTGGGAATTGAAGCAAGTATCTCAGACCTGAAATTTTCTATCTGACAAGATAGTCGAAGGGTTTAACTTGATTCAAAATGAAGATGAAACATGTGATTACAAAAGATTTAGTTGGATCATATTTATGTTCTACATAATGATGAGGAATAACGTCCTTAACCTTCATATGTTAAAACATGACAAGGAAACTACCTTATATATGAAGAGTTTAGGTGAAGCATCCTATGTGATAGGGATCGAGGTCTATAGAGATAAATCTAGAAAGTTTCTTGACCTAAGTAAGAGAACGTACATTGGAAAGATGTTAAAGGGTTCAACATGCATGACTCAATGAGAGAAAATGTATCCATGTTCCATGGAGTTGGTCTCTCAAGATCCTAGTGTCCCAATTCTTATAAAGAATAAGAACACATGGATAGAAATTAAAATGCAATGTTATGTACTTATCTCATTATCTCGTATGTATTGGACACGACAAAAGGAAATCCAGTCATCTAATTAGTATTTGACATGATGAGAAGATATATATATATACATGCCTAGCAATCTCGTACGTATTAGACATGATGAGAGTGTATATATCAGATACTAGTGAGAGTCACTGGAATACCATAAAGAACATCCTTAAGAGCTTAAAGAATTGGTTCCTTGATTATAGTAATAAGGAAGAGTTGGATGTAAAGGGTTACACCCATGCATGTTTCCAAATTGACAAAATAATCACAATCTAAATTTATGTTTGACCACAAACGAGAACTGTAAGTTAGAAAGGGTTCTGATCTAATGACAATTTTTTGAATCTACAATAGAAGTTGAGTATCTCTATGTTATAAGAACAGCAGAGGATATTGTATGGATCAATAAGTTCATATGAGTGAACTTGTGTGAGGTTCCAACCTTTGATGACACAATAGAAATATTGATGTCAACAATGAAGCTACTAGTTAGGCTGGGAATCTTACATAACATACTATGACACTTCCATCTCATACGAGTAGTCATACAATGAAGAGATGTGAAAATTGTAAAATACCAACTTAAATCAAGCATTGCTAAACCCATTGTTTAAGAACTTGCACAATAGAAAAATGATGGTCATGTTATGACACTCAGGACGAGATCTGTGGGTGATTGGCTCTCAGTGCAAGTGGGAGTCTTTTGGTATGTATACCCAGAGAGCCAATCATATGATGATTTTGATGGAATAAATGTAAATTCAGTTATGAGATAATGAATAACATAATAACTGTCTACATAATGATATTACTCAATGACATATGTCTTCAAGTACGTGACTTGGAAGAAATGAGATCATACGGATGCTAAGAGTACACATACATATTCCCATTATGACCCTGATAAGTTGTTATTGTGGAAGGTTGATAGAAAACAATAACACATAAGATCATAGTGTGAGTTGGTTGATGAAAGAGTCACATTAGTCATGATAGGATAATATCAATCCAAGCACACAAATACATGTTAGGGAACAGTGTATCACACAGACCCACCGTAAGACTGACACATGGAAGCTATCATCATGGAAGTCATAGTCAGCTCTCACAGTGATGGTGGTGGTTGTGGTTCTTAGACCTAAGATCACAACACTCATCACATGTCATTGGGTACACTTGACATAATCAAACTAAATCTTGAAATATGAGTTGTTATAACGGTGATGATTGGGTGACTTTGACACATGGGGAGTGACTGTGAATGATAGAGATGGGATTTTCCCTCCTACATGAGTGTGATTTCCAAGGCCTCTTGATTAGCGAGACTGAGAGAAGTATGGCCATACACATGTGAGTTAATACATGATATTGGGCTTACATATCTCATGGTGTCTGCTCTGGTTCAAGGAACAAGATTGAATAATAATGAGGATGACTAATCCATGCCTCTAGTTCAATCTGGATATTAGCGACAAAGGAACTATACAAACACTATAACACCATACACAGATTGTAGGTGAAGTTTCTCCCCAACTTTCCATTCACTTGGGTAGCACTGATGTGCAACTAGGCACCACTCTTTGATTTTGATGTCAGAGTTGTTATGGAAATTAACTACCAACGTGATATGGGACCTATAGGGTCACACACATAGGAACTCATCTAGAAGAGGAGTTTGATCTTGAATGACAATTGCATTGATTACTAAAGCGTTTAGGTATTCAATCTACATAACAAATCAATATATTGGTTGACTACACTGTCGAACGACCATCTCACTGGGTGAGAAAGCCGTCTGGGAATCCACACGAGCATCTCAAGTGCTGAGACAGGCATTTTGGTTGTCAGGATAATGAAAAATTGAATTGGCTTACTTCTACCTTATGAATCAACTGATTCAATCTGTTGAACTAATCGGCTTGGCTCGACTCACCAGACGGGCTTCTGGGTGAGTGATACGGGCATCTCACATGGGTGAGATGGATCGGTTGGGTGGAACGAAGGTTCTGGATGTTAGCTGAACTTGTTTGGATTGCATATTACTTGTGGTGCAAGGAATTGATATGTGATATTAATTGGAATCAAAATTTCCAAATTCATGCGAGATTGGGAAATTGCCAGATGACCGTATCACAATGTGAGATGACTGTCTTGCACACCATACGACCATGTGGGTGTTCTAGAAGATCATTTGGAGTGTTGCAAGTTGTGAAACTTCCATTATTGTTGCAAAAATTCAAGATCTTCCAGTCCTTTCCACTCTCGCACATACAGGGAACCTAACCCTGGCCTTTACTATAAATAGAGGGGTACTGGGGGATTCCCGGAGCACAACACAAAAAATTGAGAATTAGTTTCTCTGACAATTGTTATCCTCTCTGGTTGTGGTAACCTAGAGAGCCCAAGCAAGTCGTACCCGACTAGGGAGGGACAACTATGGGAGAGAAACAATTGAGGATCATTGTTGTGGGAGAGTAGGATGGTGACTAATATACCAACAGGAGGTACAACTCCTTCCTATACATTCTAGTAGGATAGTAGGAGTTCTAATTGGTCTGCGTGGACTAATCTAGATGTAGGAGTCCTTTAGCTATTGCTAGAAGGGAAACATAAACTTGTAGTTTGTGGTGAGATCTGAGGAGCCCCTACAGTAGTTGTCTGAGTTTGCTGCCTAGGGAGGAGTAGTCAGATGAGTCCCAATGCAACCAGGAGCTACACAAACACCATCCAACATAGAGTTCACATCTACATCAATGAGGATTGTCATTGGACATACTCCAGGACCAACTACATCTTCGTGAAACCATCCTTCACGTTACATAGTTATTGACACGATCTACTGGTTAATGAGCAATATGTCAGTAATTTTTTTATTTCCACTACCTATCTGATGTCGTATATCTAATAGTATGGACATGGAGGAAAAGGAATCTTGGCAGAAAGTCCCCACCTCCAACGCAAGGATACGTCATTGACAATTAATCAATAAGTATTAAACCTAGAATATTTGGGTCTTCACAGGGGAAGTGATTAGAATGAAAACACCAATGATGCAATTCTTGAAGATGCCATGGATGACAAGAATCAGTCTGTAGCCATGAATATCACTAGATTTCCTACATCACCAACATATGACGAAGTGATGTTGTCGGTTACTCAACATAAAGTCACCTTCAGAGACATAACTATCAAATCATAGTCTTCTACGAATTCAAGATTTGTGGATGCTGACATTCAGCCCAACTTAGATCCTGATGATATCTGAATTGTTAATGAGAAAGGGTTTGATGAACTCTATTTTGCTTTGAAGGTATATATCCTACTTCATGCACTATTTTGATTCATTGTTGTGGTGAATTTGTTACACAAATCTATCAGATATCTGACCTTATGTCATAGATTATGTTCTATGCGGAAGGTGATGGAAAGATGTAAAGTATTTGAATTAAGCCTTAACAACTACATTGTCTAATTCACATGTGAATAATACTGCTTAAATACTATGAGAAATGGTCCCTAGGTAATTTTTGGAAGCAGTTTAATGGTACATTGTTGATTGACAAGTTCATCCAGTCAATTGGTTTACCTTAAACAGTTGTGGCCTGGGGTTAGATTATCGACTTGTCTTTACATCTATATAACAAGGTATTATTTGAAAAGATTGGCATGATTTTGGGGGAGTCTGTTTGTGTTATTGAACACATGCTTCAATGCAAATGTAATTGATTTTCTAGACTTGAAATTGAGCTATATTTTACAAAGCATGTTATGCAAGAAATTATAATTAGTGAAGTAGATTACAAGGTTGAATATGAAACCTTCCTTACCCTAGTTGGATTTTTAGTAATTGTTGGGTTATTTTGGAGGCGACAACTATAGAAGAAACAATAAAAAAAATCTCCACATACCCTACTAGCAGATTTCATCCATACCAAAATATTCAGAGAGAGGGTGTGTGGGATATACCTCGTCATGGAGAAAATTCGGCAACATCCCTTCATGTGGTGACGTGTGTAGCCCCTTGTGTGGACAAACAGCCATTGTTGACATCCTTTGAATGTAGGCAACTCAGTGTCTGTGTCTCTACTTCATCCACATGGATGGACTGGAACTCCACGTTGTGCTTCTCAAGCCAGTAGGAAGGAGTAGCCTTCTTCTCGACGACGTACTTGCGTCAATTGTTGTCCTTCTCTCTCGCTTGGGGATGATGAGGGATAGGGTTCATGTATAAGAGCGTGTCCAAGCATATCCCAAATGTCATCCGACATGCCCCTATAAATAGAAGAGGAAAGGAAGCAAGGTTTCTAAAAAACCCTTTGAAAACAAAAGTGTTGTAGTTGCATTTAAAATGAGATGCTTGTGGACTATTAAAAGAATAATCTAGAATCGATTAATTATCCAATTAATCATATTAATTGATTAACTAAGTTTCATCATCTGACACTCAGGATTAGTCAGGTGACTTAACTATTTAAATTTAATGAAATGACTTAAACATTTTATCCAATTAACTCATATTATATTCCAATTTTATTCTAGTAGATTACCTAAACGTTTTAGCAAGCAATTGGATTTGGAACATTTCCAATCACGTCCACAATTATAATGCTATCTCAATCACATCCGATGTGTGTGACCTGGTAGGCTCCAAATTATGTTGATAGTGATATTCATAATCATATTGTGATTTCACAAGCAATGATTGGTTTCTAACAAGAGTTCATTGCTACCCCAAGTAAATGGAGAAGTTGGAGAACAACCTCAACCTACTGTGATTGGTATTACAATGAGTGTATAGTTCCTTTACCTTTGATATCCATATTGAATTCAAGGGATGGAATCATCATCCTCTTCAAAATGCAATCTATGTTCCTTGACCTAGATTAGATTGTCTGAGATGTGTGTAAGGTCAATATCACATATTGATTCACATTAGCATGTCCATGCATTTCTCAGTCTCGCTTATCAAGTGGTCATGATATCAAACTCATGTAAGAGGGACAAATCCCATCTACATCACTTATAGTCATCCCCATGTACCATAGTGCACCCGAGAACCACCTTTATGGAATCCCTTATTTAGGATCACAGTGGATAACGCCAAAGCACACCAGACGACATGTGATGAGCGTAGTGATTTCAAGTCTAAGAACCACAATCATTACCATCACTATGAGAGATGACTCTAACTACCAATCATGGTTTCCATGTGTCACTCTCAAGGTGGGTTTGTCTGATGCACTGTTCTCTAACAAGTAATTATGTGTTTGGTTTGATATCACATATCATGACTAATGAGATTTTGTCATCAACCAACAAACACTCTAGTCTTATGTGTTATTGTTGTCTACCCACCTTCCACAATAACATCTGACTAGGGACATAACATGAATGCATATACTCATGACATATGTATGATCTCATCATTCACATCCTCAACCCAAAGACAAACATCATCTAGTAATACCATTCTTTAGACATTTATTAAGTTACATCATTATCTCAAAACTGAATAAACATAATAAATTAGAAGATTTCCTTTATTATTAATCAAATCATTTACAATATATGTCATTATAATCATCATATGATTGGCTCTCTAGTCATACATACCAAAAATATTATGGGTCACAATGACAACACATGTACGAAAGAAATACCACCAGACTCATCAGATAAAGACCTAAAGAACAAGCCCATGTCAGAGTGTCATGGAACAAAAATTGTTGGCTATCTTTTATGATAAGAATATCCATTCATGGTAACAATGAGGCCAACATAAATCATCATCTGCATCAATGCCTTTGACATCATTAGAACCAAAATGCTTTGATGCTTTACAACAAGATGATGAAACCATGCATGAAGAAGCCATCCTTCCTGAGATGAATTTGAAAAAACAATGAGACATCCAATACCCACTAAGGTATGGATAGATAACAGGAAAGAACCATCTACAATGAATTCATCCTCCCTTGTTCCCCCATTGCATGAATTCATCCATATGACTACAATTTCAATGTGGACTTATTAGGAACATACTCAAACAAATGAAGCATCACATACTGCTATAGATTTAGAGGAGGATGAGGTGATATCTTATATACCAAAATTAGAAATTCAATTAGATAATTCTTTTTATATCACTCTTTATTTCTCTAACTCACCTCAAAAAACGCTTTCACAATCTGGATATTGTCATTTAACATCAGTAAAGATAGGGAGGGTGACCCGCAATTCTTTAGTGAAGATAAAGTAGCCATTGTATCTCACACACATCCAGACAAGGCTTCTGAATAATCCAAATCTAGTGTAATGGAAGATGAAGAAAATTAAAGGCATTGACTTTTTAATAGATAAAAATATTAAATATCATTTGTAGATCTTTTCACATCCTACAAGACACAAAATAAACATCTCTGCCTACTATGATTACTTTTTTTTATTGATTTTACTTTATCACCATGTTATTATTGATGTTGGTTGTAACATATGTATGTATCCAGATTCATTAATTTCTCTTCTTCTTATTATTTAGATCATTTAATAATAAAGGTTATCATTTCTAAAAAAATGAACAAAATTACTATAAAGTATAATGCAACTCTCTTTCTCGTAGTTTAAAAAAATGATTCTAAAAAGGTAAAACATGGAGTTTCAAGTTTAACTTAATTTAAATTTGTGTATAAATAGATCTATACAAAATCTTGTGAATCCTAGAAGTATAAATAAGTCCCTACAAAAAGATGAACATTTACTCCATTTGATAATTATGAGAGACAAGACCTAAGACTCAAAAAATGAGTATGGATAAATCAAAGCTCAAAACCTAAAACTGATCTAATATTCTGGATTCTTCCTATATAAATTATCTAGGATATCTAGTTTGATAATATTTGGATAATGTCAATTCACTAGATAAGAAAAGAGAGAAAATTATAACACATGTATAATCCTAATATATATCTAAAATCTAGTTTTTACTTATTTTTCATGATTCAAAATTTCAAATTTTCCACACATTAAATATTGATAGTAAGATGTGTTATGTATGGTTTCCTTGTCTATTAGCTCCTATCCCAGGTCCAACTCTAAATTTGGTTAGGTTTTCACATTCTATTTCTTCAGTTTTACTCAAATCCTATTAGAGATAGAGATTCACATTGAATGCAATTTTCTTCCCCTCTTAACTCACTCCAAAACATATTTCACCCAGACTTATATATTCTCTACATTTTCCTTGTCATTCTGAGGATGAAAAAAGCCTCATGTTTCCAAGCATTAGAGTTTCCTAACCAACTTAGAATTCCTTTTTATTTGAGAAATCATCTTGATACTGGAATTGACCGATTCCAATCCCTTATTTATATGACTTGTCCATCAATGATCCCACACATTTAGTGAGCTATACCAAACTCCAAATTAGTATCCCATTTCCCATAGACCAACCCCAACTCCTCCATCATGGTTTCACTAAATAGTCATCTACAACCCTCTATAACGTAACATATTGCGTTATTGGATCCTTTTGAAGCTCTCACACTCCAATTCCAAGACTCCCACTTATAAATTATTCCCTATTTTAGTCTTCTATTTAGTTCTAAAACTCCTCATCCTTCAGACTGTTGGATTTAAGGGCTCTAGAGGGGGTGAATAGAGCTACAAAATTTCTCACAAAATAGATCAAACCTTCAAATTATATTAATTAGGAGCAAAGGCTTAATGGCAATTTGAGGTCATATCTAACAAGCATAGCAAGGATGAAAGAGATTGATAGAAAGCACTTGAAAAAGGGATGTAGAGTGGTTCCACACTTCAAACTAGAAGTGAGTCAGTCCACTACCTAGAGGGGTCAACCTCTAGGACTTTGCAAGTGCTTTTCTCTATTATATCACCATAGAGATTTATAGTAATAGACCACCAAAGGACTTACCCATCCAACCACAAGGAGATCTCCACTTTAATAAGGAACTTACCCACTTAGCTTGAGTCTTCATCCTTCACCAAGGTCTTACCCACTCAAGCTCAAGTCTTCTGCCCTGAAGGGCTTTGCTTGTCGTCTTGGTTCTTCAGCCTTTTCCTTCTCCTTCACTTGGAGAAGATCACCACCTCTTCAACATCCTTGAAGAGGACCAGCTACAACTTTTCTTCATGAGAGAAGGGGATAAGGAAGTAGTGGAAGATTTGAGAGCTTTACATGAACAAAGGTGGATCTCTCTTAAAATAATCCTAACTAACTCACAAATCACGAAATGTTATGTAAACTAGAGAGAAAGGGTCTCAAGGAGTAGTAGCACACTCAACTATAGCAAGGACCTTGAATGTAGTGAATGAGCATACTTGGAATGAACTCCAAGGGGTCCTATTTATAGCTGAGGGTGCTCCCTTGAGTTGGGAAATACTTAGGGCTGAAATATAGTCATTTTTGCTCAAGGAAACAGATCTATTTTTATCTAAACAAGTCACCAACGGTTAGAATCACTTTTTCTACATTTTTCATATAGTACATTCGGTCAAGTTTCAGTAAAGGTAACTCGACCGATCGGCTAAAAGACAAACCCAATTTTCAAAATATTGGTCAAGTTTGTCCTGGGAAACTCGATCAATTAGCCAAAATTGTATTTGGTCAGTAAGTCGTTCGGTCGAGTTCTGTGAATGCACAACTTGACCAATGCATATCATCAGAAAATCAATCCATGGGATCGGTCGAGATTGAAACTCGATCGATCAACAATATGTGATCAATTTTATAATTTGACTAAAAAGTAATTAAAACTTGGTACTAAGTGTCCCACATATTTTTCTCATCTTAGTTACAAGTCATATCATCAATACAAGTGATTACAAAAATTTTCTAAGGTCATTTGAAGGGATTTCCTTATTAGCACACTTGCATTTCTTTTGACTTGAACTTTGACAAGCTAGGGCTTGTGTAAATTGATCCTTTTCATGTACCTAAATCCTGAGATCAATCTTGAATACACATATTAGATACATATAAATGGAATGGTTGAGTCATTATCAAAATATGGACAATGTATAACCTCTAGATCAACATTCTCCCCTTTTTTGACAATGACAAACCATTCCTCAAACATATTGAAAAAGGATATTGAAATTATACCTTTGCCTTGTGAATTGTGGGGGATTCAAGATTTGAACAATGTGAATTTCTCCCCCTCAATCTATGCTTACTTTAACATGCATAGTTAGTCTATCTACACAAAGCAATATAACATACATGTACTATATGGTCCTTTAGCAAGTCACATAATAAAGCATATCATGAATAAGAAAAGGATCAAATAGGCAATAAACACAATATGCTTGAGCTTCAAGACATTAAAATTCTCTCCCCCTTTTGACATTATCAAAAAGGAAGGGGGTAGAAGAGAATAAAAAGTAGGTATTCTCCAAGCACAACTAGGCAGATATCCAAGCATGCAACCTTATAACATACATCAAACAGAGACAAGAGAAACACACAAGCTAGGTCATAATCAAAATATGGTGAAATATGGCACCAACTCATAAGATATAACTAATCAAAGAGTAAGAGTGCATAGAAGATATATTACAACTCATGAAGCATGTTCTCATAAAAACAACTACGAGTGAGAATTGATGAAAGCTAAAGATAAAATAGTACACCTCAGATCATGTGCCTAGATATTTTTAATACAAAATAGCCTAGAAAGATATATATGATCAACAAACTAGACTAAAAACTAAGAACATCTTGACATCTAAGCTATCTATATCTACAACATCGTCATCATCCTCAACATCAGGCTCGTAGTCATCGTCTTTGTTTGAAGTTGCAACTGCATCACCTCCATCACCAAAGTCACCACCAGAACCAACAGAGCCATCACCATTGTTAGATGAAGCACCATCATCACCATCACCATCATCAACAGTCTCGTCATTAGCCTAGTCAGGCATCTCCTCATCAACAGAAGGACCAAAGTGACGACCGGGCCAACGAGCATTCTGCTCATCCCAAGTCATACCAAGAGCATAAAGCTCATTGGCCTGAGGGAAGGAAGGAGCAGATTTGCCAAGACTGGCAAGCAAAGTGGCCAAGCGGCTAGCAGGTAGAGGCAGGATGACTGGAGCAGGTCCACCTACAGCAGAGGGTGTGGGAGCAACAACAAAAGTCTTAGGTGCATGGTAGAAGTGATTGTATGCATAGGATGCATAATCACTACCGGGGTACGGCTAGTAGGTGAGGTAGGCTGAGGAGGTGGAGGAGCTCAGGTTGAGGTAGAGGTAGGTGCAGCTGAGGCAGAAGTAGAGGGTGAGGCACCGGGTGTGGTGGAAGAAAAGATAGGTACAAATTTCTTAATAGTGGTCTCAGTGATACACACTCCCTTCCTGGCTGGTCTGTAGTGGAAGTCAGAGAAGAGTGATTTCTCAGTGACGAACTAGAAAAGACCACATATCAGGGCAGGATATGGAGGATGGGTTCCACAGATGTTCTTTCCAGAGTCAAACAAATGTCATGTGGTGGAGGATGTATCTAGACCGCTTGACTCTGGCATTTTCTAAGAGGCAGTACATTATCATAGCAGTGTTTTCTACAATATACATTTGGTTTTTCTTTGGGTGGATGTTGCAGTTGACCACTAGGGCTAATTCACGCTTCTTGAAATCTAAGGAGGAGGAGGGTAGGGTGATCTTATTATTATAGGTAACGTCAGGTTTCTTCAAGTAAAGATGGATATCAGGAAGTGTGATCTCATTTTTCTTGTAGAAACCTTCGGGGTCCAACAGGTCAAAATACTCACCATAATCCTTATGCCAGGTATCATTCTCATTGGCTCCTGAAAAGAAGATATTCAGGATATACTCTGAGATTTGGAATTTCTTCCCGGCGATCATAGAAGTAAGGATAACTTGAGTATTCGGAGGGGGTACAAGGGAGTCATAATTCCAATGCAAATTCATGTAGCATTCGTGAACGACTTTCATGCTAGACATTGAATTTTGAAAGAGCTCACGCTCGACACCCAGGGCAGATAGGTGATGAACTTGGAGCAACCTTGCCACTTGATCGATGATGGCTTGACACCTAGGGCTAGGCTCAAAAAGGGCTCTAAAAGGAAAAGGACTCCTAGGAAGAAGGTCCTTATACCAATTTACAGCCTCAATTGAGACAAAAAGGGTCTCATCAAAGGGAATCAAGGGGGAAGATGAGTAGCAGGATGGTGTATTACTAGGGGCATCTCTCTTTCTTCTATTTGAAGCCATGGAGGTGAAATGAAGAAGAAGAGATCAAATGCACAAACCACTCCACTAAAAACATTCACACACCTAGGTTAAGCTAGGGGGAAGGTCTGGGAAGGTCTCCCTAGGTCGGATAAGGGCTAGGTTAGGGAAGGGAAGGTCAAGGGTTGAGATCTTAGGGCTAGAAGGAGTGGAATTGGTCGACTATTCTCTAGTTGAGAGGGAGAATAGTCGACCAAACCCAACTTAAGGTTGCTTCAGACCGTCGATCGGTCGAGTTCTGTGAGGTGGAAACTCGACCGATCAGTCCTTTTTTAAAAAAGCTCTCGGCCATGGATCGATCGAGTTTCTCTTGGGGAAACCCGACCGATGGTCAACCTGACCTAAATCCATCAAACTTAATTTCTAGCCATTTGAATGCTAATTAAATTTATTTTTCAAGTCCACTATGTATATTGAACATACTTAGGCACATATCACTCATCATTGGGTACTATTTTATGATAAAACAAGCTTTTGTGAAAAATATCCAAAAATAAGATAAAAACAAGGCTACATGAACAAAAAAAATCAATTTTAAGCATATTAGCTAGCAAAGATCATCAAGATAGATGAAAAACATATAGGATAGATGAATACTAGCTAGAAGGCATATCAAATTCATTCAAAGCAGTTATAAGTAAATTTGATCTAATAAAATTAAATTGCTCTCTAGCTAGAGGTTTAGTGAAAATGTCTGCCAACTAATTTTCCGTGTCTACATGCGTGATATAAATATCCTTCCTAGCAATGTGATCATGAAGAAAGTGATGGTGAACCTCTATACATTTATCTCTACTATGCAATATAGGATTGTAAGATAAGTTAATTGCACTAGTATTATCACAATAGATAGGAGAAGCATCAAAATGAATGTTAAAGTCTTAGGGCATTTGCTTCATCCATAGGACATGGGCACAACAACTCCCGTCTGCAATGTACTCAGCCTCGGTGGTTGATAATTCCATGATGCTCTGTTTCTTAGAGAACCAAGACACCAAGCATGGTCCTAGGAGGAAATAAGTACCACTTGTGCACTTTCTATCAATCAAGCAGCCTGCATAATCGACATCACTATAGGCAGTAAGAGTAAAGTCCCTTGACTTGGGATACCATAGTCCAAAATTTTAAGTTTTGTCTAAGTACCTTAGACTCCTCTTAATAGCTCTAAGATGAGATTTCTTAGGATTTGATTGAAATCTAGCACACAAGCCAACACTACACATTATGTCAGGACTAGAGGCAGTTAAGTAAAGTAAACTTCCAATCATACCTCTATAGGGATTCTCATCTTCCTTTTCACCTTCTTCATCTTTATTGAGTTTGGCGGTGTTTGACATGGGTGTTTCCATCGTCTTGGTATTCTCCATCCCAAAGCGCTTAAGTAGTTCATTGGTGTACTTGCCTTGGTTGATGAAGTTCCCATCTTTAGTTTGTTTGATTTGAAATCCGAGGGTAATGTGAGTTCATCCATCATACTCATTTTGAATTCACTTTGCATAAGATCACTAAATTCTTTGCAAAGATCAAGGTTAGTTCCACCAAAAATGATATCATCAACATATATTTGAATAATAAGAAAATTGTTAGAAGTTTGTTTTGGAAACAAGGTAGAATCCACTTTGCCCATGATATAACCATGATCTAATAAAAAGTTCTTTGATTTCTCATGCCAAGCCCTTGGTGCTTGTTTGAGTCCATAGAGAGCTTTTTGCAACAAATAAACATGGTTATGTAGACTATCATGTTCAAAGCCCAGAGGTTGTGCAACATACACTTCCTCCTCAATTGTACCATTTAAAAACGCACTTTTAACATCAATTTGATACAAAAGAAAGTTTTTATGACTAGAAAAAGCAAGCAACATACGGATGGACTCAAGTCTAGCTACATGTGTATATGTTTCATCAAAGTCAATACCTTCCTGTTGATTGTAGCCTTGAGCCACTAACCTTGCTTTGTTTCTTACTACTTTGTCGCTTTCATCTAGATTTTTACAGTAGACCCATTTGGTTCCAATGCTCTTTCTATCACTTGGTCTTGGCACAAGGGTCCAAACTTTGTTCTTCTCAAATTGTTCCAGCTCCTCTTGCATAGCTAGGATCCATTCTTCATCCCCAAGAGCTTCCTTGACATCTTTAGGCTCTAGTTGTGAGATGAAGGCATTGTTGGCTTGTTCTTTGTTGAATTCAACCCATGTCTTCACTCTCTCAAATGGATCACCTAAAATCAGCTCCTTAGGATGATTCATTGCACATCGGGGAGTTGGATCCTTCTTTTCATCATCTTTGTCTTCTTCTTGAGCAGCCCCCTCATTTCCCTTTTGGGTGATGTTGAGCTCTTTAAAGATAGGAATCACTTCATCTACAACATCATCATTTGAAACAATATGTTTGGGAATAGAGGGGCTAGTCTCAATAAAATTTACATTAATAGATTGTTCTACCTTAACAAGCTAACATTATAAACTATGTATGCCTTGCTAGTAGTGTTATAGCCAAGAAACAAAGCCTTATACAATTTCGGATCAAACTTGTCAAGAGAATCTTTCATATTCAAAACAAAACAAGGACATCCAAAAACATGGATATACTCAATAGAAGGCTTCCTACCACGTCATAGATCATAGGGGGTTTTCTTAAGCAAGGGATGAGTGAAAACATAGTTTTGCACAAAACAAGAGGTACTAACAGTTTCAACCCAAAACTTCTTAGGAATGTCATACTCAAGAAGCATGGTCCTAGCCATCTCCTATAGAGACCTATTCTTCCTCTCTACAACCCCATTTTGTTGAGGTGTTTGAGGTGAAGAAAAGTTGTGTTCATAACCTGATTCTTGACAAAAATGCTAAAAAAGCTCATTTTCAAATTCTCTCCCATGGTCACTACGGATGGAAACAATCCAGCAAGAAGATTCATTCTCAACTCAATTGTAAAACCTAGAGAAAACATCATGTGTATCACTCTTTGAAATGAGAAATAAGGTCCAAATATATCTAGAGAAATCATCGACAATAAAAAGACAATACTAGGAACCATGAAGCGATTGCGTTCTCATTGGTCCAAATAGATCAAAATGAAGCTCAAGAGCCCTCTTAGTGCCAAGGACTCCTTTGGATTTGAAGGAGGACTTGGTTTTCTTTCCTTGTGTACAAGGTTGGCATTCCCCATCCTTTTCAAAATCCAATTTAGGAAGTCCCTTGACTAAGCCCTTTTTGCTCAACTTCTTTAATTGATGCACATTTACATGACCAAGCCGACGGTGCCCAAGAGAAATATCATTAAAATTGGCTACAAGGCATCTACCAACCACAGGCTTAATAGAGTTAAGAACAATAACATAAATATTACCACTTCTAGTTCCCTTATATATAATTGGTAGGTTAGGGAATCTAGAAATAAACATTCAAAAGCAGTAAATAGTACAAGGTAACCATTATCACAAAGTTGACTAACACTTATTAAATTGTGATGTAGGCCATCCACAAAAAGAACATTCTTGATACATAAGGATTCACCTACATCACCCTCACCTTTGCTTTACCTTTCTTGTTGTCCCCAAAGGTGACAGATTCTCCTTTCTTCTTTGTGAAATTGTTGAAATGGCTTATGTCATCAGTCATGTGCTTTGTGCAGCCACTATCAACAATACATCTATCTTTTTCCTACAAGAAAGGAGAATGTCAGTTCCCAACTCAAACTTTGGGATTCAGAGTTAGCTTGGTGACCCATTTCATCTTTGGGTTGGTCCCCTTAGGCTTGTAAGGACAATAAGTGGATTAATGATCATCACATTTGCAATAAGAACAAATCATAGGATTCTTAGTGCCCAAAGATTCTCCTACAAAGAAAGAGATCTCCTTGCTCTTTTTCTTACCCTTGGCCCTACTCTTACACTTTGAGGCTCCCCCTATAAATCCCAAACCACTAGTACCACTTTGTTTAGTATAATGATCAAGGATTTCATTTAGGGAGTTCTTCCCTTTGAGGAATTTCTACAGGGATGCTCTTAGTATATGGTTATCATCATTTAAAGAAATAATAGTAGAAGATAAACTAGATATGTCATCCCTATCATTCATAAGATCAATCTCAAGACATAAAGCTTTAGTAAGATATGAATCCTTTTCAAGAGAGATAGAAGCAACATTAACACTAGGCAACAAATGTAACATCCCTGACCTGGGTCATTGGTGCGCTCCCGCTAGAGGCTTACAACACCGGCCAACTAGGGTGGTCGAGTGCAATCCACGAGGTCGGGAGGCACGGGATGATGGATGGGATCCTTGCTTTCGAAATTTATATGGTCCCAAATCAAGTCTATCGCTAAAACTAAAACAATGCGCCCGCAAGTGTACGGGGTACTGTTGTAGTATAGATCAAAGGCAAGATGTCGGGTCGAACCGCGGAGATAGAGGGGGCGCTAGAGTTAGAAAGCGTGAGCTATGTTCCTTATGCAGAACTTAGGGTTTTTAGGGTTTGAAGGTTTGTTTGATTGATTAAGCTAAACAAGCAAGTAGGAAAATCTATGTGAAACTAAGTTATCAAAAGACTAAATTAGCAATCTGAGTTAACAAGCTATCGAAACAACAGCAAGAATAGATTGCACTAGACTAAGCAAGCAACTAGCAATTGAGAACCTAAGTTAACCACTAATCAGAATCAAAAACCTAAATTACCACTTAGCTAACAAAACTAGGCAATTAACTAAGTTAACTAAAGAAAATGAACTACACTAGCATTAACAAGCAAACTAGGCAACTAGGGTTTTAAGCAATTAGACGAAGGAGGTGGGCCGTTTGGGAATGTGACCTTGACATTATTTGGGGGATGTCACCATAATAAGCAATTAACATATCTCATTCTAGATTACCAAACCAAACAACAAGGTGGGTGTTATGAGAATTTACCCTAAGCTGCTAATTGGAGAACTAGGGCTAGGTGTAATTCTCATAGGACGTACCAAGTCTAGGTCTCTGGGATAAGTGGTATTAGTCAATTGAGGACCAAGGGTAAGGATGGGAGTAGAGATGAGGGTATTTGACCTCATGCCACTAGCCACCTCAGCCTTTAGGAAATCCTAGGCAATTGCACTAATCACACTTATACTAGTCACTTAGAACTCACATTTGCATGTAGGAAGAAGGTGATTATGTAGGAAGATAGGGGGCTAGCTAGGGATCCGAATTAAGGACCTAGGAGCCAAACCTATGATAGCTACATAGAAACCAAAACATCCTAGAGACAAATGTCTTCAAACACCACAAGGCAAGCAATTAATGTAATTAAACAACAACCACATGCACAAGTAATGGGAAATGAGATATAAGCAAAGGCAATCATCATAGAAATGAAATATTTTCATTACAAATTATATTCCCCCAACATGGTATCAAAGTCACATTTTTGCCCCAAACAGCCCACCCAAGGGGGCTTAGCTATACATGATCAAACTAGGGAAAGAAAGGGATAGAAGAAGGGAAAACGCCATGAAGCTCGATGTAGTGGCCTCCTTCTTCACCTCCAAGCAGCTGCAGACGACCTCCCTCCTCCAAAGGTGCAGGGGTGCATGAAAATGGTGGAATGGATGGATAGAAACCTAGAGAAACTAGGTTTCTATGGTGGAAATGAGTGGAAAGTGGGTGGAAATGGGGTTAGATGCAAGGGAGTAGGTGGATTGGAGTAATGGAGGCAAGGAAGCAGCTAGGGTCGGCTAGGGGTTCTCTTTCCCGAGCCCTAGAAGCAACTAGTGCTTATATAGGAGCTAGGGTTGAGTGGGGGTAAAAAAGGAAAGTCAGTGAAAGTTGTATAGGTTTTGGGGTGGTGGCACGGCCGTGCTAGCCAGCACGGCCGTGTTGGGTAGGAGTGAGCACGGTCGTGGTGGAGGGGAACAGCCGTGTTGGCTAAGTGTTAATTTAACAGGTTGGTGGGTGAAAACGAAGGCTGGTGGCACGGTCGTGCTGGGCAGCACGGCCATGTTGGGTACTAGGTAGAACGGCCGTGCTGGGTAGCACGGCCGTGGTGGCGGAGTTGGGAGGAGGTCGTTCTGAGCAGCACGCCCGTTCCATCTTCATCCAGCACGGCCGTTTTGGTCAGCACGGCCGTGGTGTGGCCTTTGTAGCACGACCGTGCTAGTCAACATGGCCGTGGTGACTGACTTGCTTGAACTTACAAAATTTGTCGATCAACCTGTAATTTTGCTCAATTGCCAGCACGGCCGTTCCATGGCACCACGGCCGTGCTGGGGTCTTTTAGTGCTAGCATGGCTTCAAACTTCATAATTCTTGGATGTTTTTGCTTGGGGACGATCCTTGGTCACTAAGGTAGGTTGGGGGAGCTTTGGGGCCTCCTTTGGGTCCCTCCATCACACTCGTCCATCCATTGTGGTCCAAGTACCTGAAAAATAGTGCAAAGAACATTCATAAGCGTATTTGCAATGATAATCAAATTGGGGGAAAATACTTGTAATCTAACATGTTTAGATGCAACTTATATACAAAATGGCACAGGATGGAGCCCTAAAATAGGGCTGCATCACCACCCTAAACTTAAAACATATTTGTCCTCAAGTATGCTCCAACTTAATCTCTCTTTTCCGTTCTTTTCAACAAAAACAAATGACAAATGCAAAGCAGCAGAAGATTATTGAATATATATAGTCTTGGAAATGACTAAGTGCATGTGTCTCACATCTCTCCTCTCCTTCTTTCAGAACCCAATCATGAACTGAGCACTGAGCATACAAACTTCAAATATAAAGCATAGAAACACAAGTTGTCCATATGTCCTTTATGTCATTCCGGGTAAACCGTTTCATGTTGATGTTAATCACAGGTGACTAGGAGTGTTGTTTCGCTTTCATGCATTCGGTCTTATGCTTCAAACCACACTAGATGATCCACTTGGCTGTAGAAAGGGTAAAGTGAGCTAGATTTGATGTTTTCTAGCTGAATGGGTATAAAAGAAGAAGAAAGGGTTGCGGTAAGATTTGGAGTGCTTTTACACACTCTTCTTTTCTTTATTTGAATGCTCTTAAATAGGAGCATCCTTTTATTTTATTTTTGCTTTTCTTTTTCTTTTTCTTTGCCCTTGGTATAGATAGGGCATATGGTGGATGGAGTGAAGTGGGGAGGTAAAGATGTGGCCACCCCAAACTTTTGGAGGTGGCCACGGCTAATATGTGCACTTTGGCATCTTTTTATGAGGCGGAGGGGTATGAAGATGGTGGAAGAAAAGTCGGATCAAAGAGGGGTCATCAATGTAGTTTTCAACATACGATTCCCTGCATGAAAGTTAATTCAACACTTCACCAAGTAATATCACATCACATGATAGAATTAACACAAAATTCATATTTCTACCAAGTGATTCCATTGGCTTTAAGCGTTTGTCGCTTGCTCAATTCATGATCCAACCAACACATTCACAGACTTAAGAGATGTGGTTCACATGTAAAAAGTCACATACAAGACCATATATCAATAAGATCTAAGAATGTAGCATGCATTTGTCACAAGAGTAAACCTTTTCGTTTCAAACATTGGAGATTAAGTCAAAACATCCCATCAGAGCAAGAATATTCAAATCTGGGCAAAATTGGCCAAAATGGTGCCAATTTGCACTAAATCGCATCTAAACCTACTTTAGGGAATTTAAAGACATAAAGCAGAAAATCCTACTTAACAAGCAAAAGAAATTATCAAAAACTACATGAGAATGCAATCCATGGTATGAAGAAGCAAAATTTTTGAAAAATTACTCAAAAATGACGAGAATGAAGGCTACATGACATGTATGGATGCAAGCAGAAGACAATCTATACTAGGTGGGTTAAACATCAAACAAATAATGATCAGGTGGAACAGGCAACTGTCAAAATAAACTGAAAACAGAGTGCTTACCGCCCTACCACCCCAAACTTTTGAATCATGTTGTCCTCAGCACAAAACTAAAGCTTAGGGATGATAGGGTAAAAGTCAGGGTTGTGGTGGTGTGGGGTCCTGCGGCGGGCCAGACTGTGGAGGAGGCTGCTGGTAGTAGTGGCCCCAGTACTCCGCCTGTGGAGGCGGGTATGTCTCCTGGTAGCCAGAAATTGATCCCCAGAAATCCTCCCCCCACTAGGGGCTTCTTTGTGTCTGCGCATGCTGGTACTGATACATGTGGTTGATTTGGTGATGCATCTGCTGCTGATCCAACCACATGTCCTGTTGCATTTTCTGAATCTCCTCCAACTATGCATGGATGGATGCCATATCATATGCATTTGTCGGAGGTGGCTGCGCCTCAAACTCTTCCATTCTCGGCCTTGTGCGGCGTGGATGCTCTAAAGATTGTTGCTGTTCTGGCACATTTGTTTCCCCCTCCTCATCAGGTAAGACTACACTTGGTGCTCTGTATCCTTCTCTAGGGGTTTCTTCCTCATATCGTGATAACCGATTGAGAAAATCATCCACAGGCCCTGCATTCTTGAGCAAAGGGAGGGCATGGTAAGGGAGTTCCAAAGTGATTCCAGGGTAGCCGGGGTGCAACACATAAAAAATTTTGTCATCCTTGACAGAAATCATCTGTGACCTTGCAAGATAGT
Organism: Alisma plantago-aquatica; assembly: GCA_963693085.1. Classification (NCBI taxonomy): domain Eukaryota; kingdom Viridiplantae; phylum Streptophyta; class Magnoliopsida; order Alismatales; family Alismataceae; genus Alisma; species Alisma plantago-aquatica. The sequence continues at coordinate 1,761,675,002 of OY856409.1, forward strand.
TTAGGTCCACATGTTTGTTTCCATCTACCTTAGTGAGCCCTTCCAGATTGCATCCCAACGCCCTCACCAAAGTGGTGACAATCCCTCCGATGATGAATGGATTTTTACTTTTGGATGGGATTGTCTTCACGTGATCAATAAACATGGCACCCACGTTCACGAACCCCGCGCTTGCAACTGTAGCTATGAGAAAAAGGTCTTTCTGGCCGCCTGATCCTTGATTATCATAGCGACCAAACATGGTATTTGCCAGCACTTTTTGCAGATATCTCATGAATGGGTTGTAGATCTTGCTTGTTTTGGATTTTCCTGAAGTGAAAGTGGATTTGCCTGTGATCATCTTCCACATCTTGGCGTAATCTGCCTTACCATTCTTGTCAAATCTTCCCCCGTCGAATTTCCTTGCCATTTTTGGGTTGGGGGCAAAGATTGCATTGATCTGAGAGGCATTGAGGACATGTGTTGAGCCGTTTAATTTGAACCTAAGAGCATCCTCTCCTCGAAACTGAACCTTCTCTAAGGTTGCGAAGAACTCGTGAGTGATCTCCAAGTATGCATCTTCGGCCTTAGTTAAAATGTCGTACAATCCACAGCGTTTTAGATGAAACTCAAAACTGAAAAAGATACCTAAAGCTTCCATTGTGGGCACACATGCATATCTAGTGGAAATCACCCTTCTTGTCATACATTCGGGGTGAAGGGGTTTTAGTGCTGCACTTCTTGTGACTCCTCTACCATAAGTGGTTCCTTGTGGTTGCTTCCCCGCCCATGTGAGTCTGTCTTCCTCTAGTCTTGATAGGATATCCACTGGTTCATCCTCCAATTCCTCGCTCTCAGTATCATCCACTTCCTCTTCTTGATAGGTATGTGACCCCGAACTTGTGTCCAAGTTCAAGGGCACTCTTTCATTTCTTCCACTAGGTCGGGCAGATGATGTCGAGTGTCTTGCTTGAGTTGGTCGTGGAGGTAGGCGTGAGGACGAAGCTTCATTGGTTTTCTTAGCCCTTCGCTCACGAGCCGGTGCAGTGACTTCAATAGAATCCACCAGATTCCCCATCTCTTCTTCTTCCTCCTCCTCTTCCCCAGTGTTGTTGTAGCTTGGATCGGAGAAATGCTCGCTTGAGGGAGAGTGTAGTCGAGAAGTGCTCATCGAAGCCGACCGTCCAAAGGAACGTGAAATCGAATTGGACGGTGAGGAGGCGCTGCCGGACTGCTGTGAACCGGCCGCTCATTTGGACCTTCTTTTGCCACCGGTGAGGATGCTTGTGGTCTTCTCTACTCCTTTCTTGATTGCTTTGCCCATGCCCTTCATGATTGCATGATTCTCTGACGAGGAACGAAGCTTGCACTGGAAAATGCAGCTCCGGGCTGATGGGGCAGAATTTGCATGTGGCTGGAGAAATTGGTGGTGATGAGCGGTGGAAATCGAAGCTAGAGGTTGGGGAAGACGATTAGGGACCAAAGGAACCTCAAATCCGAAGTTTGGGAGCAAGAGAAAGCGATTTGGGGGTGTAGGGAACTCGCCCTAGTCGCCAGACGTCGCGGCACGGCCGTTTTGGGTCGCAGAAATGAGCGAGGGGTCATGTTGGGTCGGGGTAGATGTTAGGTTAATTTGGGCTAGCACGGCCATGGTGGCCAGCACGGCCGTGTTGGTTTTAAGCCAACACGGCCGTTTTGGCCAAAACGGCCGTGTTGCCAGGGGCCAAAAATCTCCAATCAACCTGTAAAAAGCGTCTTTGTCAGCACGGCCGTTCTGTTTCAGCACGGCCGTTCTGGTGTGGTCCCTGCACGGCCGTTTTGAGCAGCACGGACGTGCTACTCTCTTTTATGTCAAAACTTTAAAAATTCATCAAAACTCTTCGAAACTCATCGTTTAATCGTCATGAGTGAGCTTTTCTTGGTGGGATATCCACCACCTTGACTGACTGTGCCTCAATCTTCAGCTTGGACCTGTTCAACCTGTCATTCCATCAAAACTAAAAACAAAACTATCAAGCACAAGTGTGCGTGTGTGTATTTGTGTAAAAAAAAACTAAAGTATCAAAAGAAGGGTTTGAGAATCTCCAACCACGTGGGTTGCCTCCCACTTGCGCTAAATTTTACGCCTTCAGCCAAGCTTATTGATTGTTGTGCTCCTTCATTTCTTTGGAACTTTCAAGAGATCTTTGTAGTAGATCCCTTTCTCATCCTCATCTAAGCATTCCTCTTCATCAAATTCTTCTTCTACCAGCATAACAACATCAAAGTCTTGGTTGGCCTTGTCCGGGCCGACTTCAACGACAGGTTTCAGCCTTTGCCCATTAACAACGAATTCCTTAGCTCCTTCTTTTGCACAAATGATCACTGCCCCGGATGGGTACACCTTCTTGACAAGGTAAGGACCTTCCCATCTAGAACAAAGCTTTCCGGGGAAGAACTTCATCCTTGAATTGTACAACCATACCCATTTGTCGGGCTCAAACTCTTTCTTCTTTATGATCTTGTCATGTAGAGACTTGGTTCTTTCCTTGTAGTTCTTTGACATTTCATAGGCTTCATGTCGCATCTCTTCTAGCTCATGCAATTGAAACTTTCTTCTCATTCTGACACTCTCTTCATCAAAGTCCATCCTCTTCAAGGCCCACAGTGCCTTGTGTTGCATCTCAACCGGAAAATGGCAACTCTTACCATAGACAAGCTTGAACGCTGTAGTGCCAATCGGGGCTTTATATGCACTCCTATATGCCCATAAAGCTTCATTGAGTTGAAGTGACCAATCCTTACGGTTCAGTCGCACCGTCTTCTCCAAAATGAGCTTTATCTCCCAATTTTCCAACTCAACTTGACCACTCGTTTGAGGGTGGTAAGGAGTAGCTACACGATGGTTCACCCCATGTCTCTTTAGCAGTCCTTCAAAAGTGTGGTGAATGAAATGACTCCCGCCATCACTAATCACAGCCCTTGGAACACCAAAACGGCTAAAGATGTTGGATCTCATGAAATCACACACCACTTTATGATCATTTGTTCTTGTTGCCACAGCCTCAATCCATTTTGATACATAGTCTACGGCAACTAAGATGTAGACATACCCGAAAGAAGGGGGGAAATGACCCATAAAGTCAATCCCCCAAACATCAAACACTTCTACCACCAAGATAGGTGACAAAGGCATCATGTCCCTCTTTGAGATAGTGCCCACTTTTTGGCATTTGATGCAACTCTTACAAAAGTCATGAGCATCTTTGAACAACATCGTCCAGTAGAATCCACATTGAAGAACTTTGGCGGCCGTGCGTTTCCCTCCAAAATGGCCTCCACACATTCCGGAATGGCACATAGATAAGATTTCTTGCTGCTCCATCTCCGGAATGCACCTCCTAATGAGTTGGTCTGGGCAATACTTAAAGAGGTGAGGGTCATCCCAAATGTAGTTCTTTACCATGGCAAACAATCTCTTGCTTTCCTCTCGTGTCCACATGCTCGGTATCCTCCCACTAGCTAGGAGATTCGCTATGTGCTTGTACCATGGCTTTTGGACAGATGAGACTAAGAGGAGTTATTCATGTGGCATTGTCTCTTTGATTGGACTTGTCATATCAAATGGTCCATCAAGGCGGGAGAGATGATCTGCAGCACCATTTTCTATCCCTTTCTTATCCACAATTTCTATGTCAAATTCTTGGAGCAGCAAAATCCATCGGATCAACCTTGGCTTTGAGTCTTTCTTGGACATGAGATACTTCAGTGCAGCATGGTCCGTGTAGATTGTCACTTTGTTTTGCAAGAGATACGGCCGGAACTTGTCAAGAGCGAAGATCACCGCAAGCAACTCCTTCTCGGTAGTCGTATAGTTTCTTTGAGCATCGTCTAACGTTTTACTTGCATAATAGATAGCATGAGGAATTCGGCCAATGCGTTGACCCAGCACAGCCCCCACCGCCATATCAGATGCATCCGTCATGATCTCAAACGGCAAAGAGAAATCCGGGGGCTGCATGATAGGAGCAGAAATAAGCCTCTCTTTTAGATGATTGAAGGCTTCCACACATTTGTCATCAAACTAAAATTCAACATCTTTCTCAAGTAATCGACAGAATGGTATTGAGATTTTGCTAAAGTCCTTGATAAAACGCCGGTAGAATCCTGCATGTCTCAAGAAAGATCGAACATGTCTTACGGTCGAAGGAAAGTCGAGTGTAGAAATAAGGCCCACCTTGGCCTTGTCAACTTCAATCCCATCTTTCGAAACTCGGTGTCCCAGAACTATACCCTCAGGTACCATGAAATGACTTTTTTCCCAAGATAGAACTAAGCGAACTTTCACACATCTTTCCAGAACCGCAGCTAGATGTAGCAAGCACTCGTCAAAGGTCTTCCCAAAAACTGAAAAATCATCCATGAAGACCTCGAGTGACGAGTCAAGCATGTCAGCAAAGATCGAGGTTACACATCTCTGGAAAGTGGAAGGGGCATTGCACAATCCAAATGGCATTCTCCCGTAGGCAAATGTACCACTTGGACAAGTGAATGTCATCTTTTCCTGGTCTGCCGGATGCACAGCAATCTGAAAATATCCTGAGTACCCATCAAGAAAACAGTAGAAGCTCTGCCCAACCAATCTCTCTAATATCTGATCAAGAAACGGAAGTGGGTAGTGGTCCTTCTTTGTCTTTTCGTTGAGCTTCCGGTAATCCACGCACATTCTCCACTTGGATTTCTCTCTCACCAGCATAAGCTCACCATCGACATTTTCTGCAACTGTAATCCCGCCCTTCTTGGGCACAACCTGGATGGGACTCACCCATGTACTGTCAGAAATGGGATAGATGATCCCTGCATCGAGCAACTTTACAACCTCTTGAGTTACAACGTCCTTCAACTTTGGATTTAGCCTTCGTTGCATTTGACGGGTCGGTCTCGCATCTTCTTCTAAGTATATCCGATGCACACAAATGAAGGGGTCAATCCCTCTCAAGTCAGCAATAGACCATCCAATGGCTTGGATGTTCTTCCTCAAGACTTCCATCAAGGCATCTTCTTACTCAGGAGAGAGAATGGTGGAAATGATCACCGGGAGGGTGTCATTTGAGCCAAGGAATACGTACTTCAATCCTTCAGGAAGTTTCTTCAGCTCAAGAACTGGAGGTTCTTCAAGGGAGTTCTTCAAAGGTGCAGAAATAGAGGGGAGGTCCTGGCTTGCAGCCACTAAGGCTAGTTCACACTCTTCATCATCCTCATCATCGTCGTTAGGGAACTCAACAATTGGCTCAAAACCTCTACCTTGAGTAGCAGTCTCAATCCATGCGGGTAGGAACTCTTCAACAATCTCATTTAGGCATTTCACCAAATAACAACCTTCTTCGATGGCCCCTATCACTTCAACTGTAGTAGAAGACTTAAAGATGTTCAACCGGATCTTCATGTGCATGAATGTAACATACATGGTCCCTGTCCTCACATGGATCACGGCATCAGCTGTGGCTATGAAAGGTCTTCCCAAGATGATTGGCACCTTTCTAGCTTCCTTTTCCATATCAAGAATGATAAAATCGGCTGGGAAGAAGGCAGATGTATCCTCATCTAGACGGACCAGCACATCATCCACACACCCTCTAGGCGTCTTCACAGAACGGTTGGCCAACTGTAGAGTGAAATGGGCCGGCCTCAACTCTCCCATTTGGAGCTCAGCAAACAGATCATAAGGCATCAAGTTTACGCTAGACCCCAAGTCAAGAAGAGCCTGGTCTATGCGATGCACCCCGATGTAGCATGAGATGATGGGGGCACCGGGGTCTTTTCTTTTCCGGGGGATGGTGTGTTGGAGAATGGAGCTCACTTGCTCAGTGAGCTTGATCTTCTTAGGCATTCTCCCTGTTGTCTTTCTTTTGAAGGTGCACAATTCTTTAAGGAACTTCGCATAGGACGGGATTTGCTTGACTGCGTCTATAAGAGGTACATTGATTTTCACTTGCTTGAAGATCTCCAAAATATCATCCGCATGCTTCTTCTTTTTCTTTGCAGCAGAAGGCTCCTCAAGTGCATCAGGATATGGCAGGAGTTGGGACCCCAATCGGTCCAAATCAACAGTATCATCTACTGGTATCACTGGAATCACAGTATCACGGCTCGGAATCACAGTATCACTGCTCGGTGTCACAGTATCATCATTGCCTCTTATCACAGTATCATCATTCTGCATCTCAGTATCAACCTGCTCTGCCTCAGTGTCATCTCTGCCAACAACAACACCATGGGGGCTCTCCAAAGTCCTACCACTCCTCAAAGTAGTCACAGCCTTCACATGCTCATGGGTGGTAGAAGGGGGGGCTTGTGGAGGTGGTTGTGGCTGTTGGGGTGGTGGAGGCCTTTGGTGAGGGGAATTGGGATTTTGAAGGATGAATTGGGGTTGCGGTTGTTTTTGAGGTGGGGGGTGATATTGTGGAGGTGGTTGTTGGTAAGTATGAGGTGGGGGTGGAGCATATTGATAATTGAGCGGTGCTTGAGGAGGCGGAGGAGCATATTGAAAATTCCCATCATTGTTTGGATTCGGCATAGGTTGAGAGGGGAGTCTTCCTTCTTCTCTTCTGACCAAAGAGAGAGAAATTTGATCTAACCTCTGCTCAAGTCGGCTTATAGACTGGTCATGTGCGTTGACGTCCTTTTTGACTTCATCTAGGCTTCTTAGCCTTCCAAGAACCTCGTCCTCAAACTTAGAGCTGTAGCGTGGCTTGTGCTGCCCCTGTCCTTGTCCATCCTCATTTGGTTGTTTCCACGAGAAATTTGGATGGTTCCTCCACTCGGGAGTGTAGGATTGGGACATTGGGCCCTGGTTGTTGCATCCACCAAAGGAATGTAAAGCATTAACTTCCTCATATACAACGTCCACAGCCATTGCGGGTTGGCTAGAAGAGCCACCCACTTGATTCTTCATCATTTGCATCATATCTGCCATCATTTTCATTAGATCGGGGTTGGTGGTATTGCGTGCGGGAGCCACGGAGGATGGTGGGGGAATGTAGTTCCGATCGCAATGCCCCCCCTTAGTGGAAGCTCGGTGGCGAGAATTCTCGACGAGATGTTCAAAAAGTGGCCATGAGTCCTCGGGTGGCTTGGCCATGAACGTGCCCCCGCAAGAAGAATCTACATTGTTTTGGCTCTGCTCCTCAAGCCTAGTATAGAAGGCTTGAACCAGCTGCCAAAGCGGGACCTCATGGTGAGGGCAGTCACGAAGCAACTTCTGGAACCTCTCCCATGCCTCATGGAAAGGTTCGTTCTCTTTTTGGGCGAAGGATGTGATGCACCTTCTCATGTAGGATAACTTGGCTATCGGAAAGAACTTCTTCAGAAACTCATTCTTTACTTCATTCCATGTGACGAGCTCTAGCCTCAAGACGTACCACTCCTTGGCTTTCTCCTTGAGGGAGAAAGGAAAGAGCATTCTGCGGATCGAGTCGTCGGTGGCAGCAGGCGTGCAGAAGGTCGAACACGTTTCTAAGAACGCGTCTATATGGTGATAAGGATTTTCGTTCTCCATTCCGTAGTATGTGGGAAGAAGTCCCAAGAGTGTTGGCGGAATGGAGAACTGCTGACCGGGCATCTGATCCACCAGCGTGGCTATGGGGGAATTGTAGTTCCCCGGCGTGAAATACTCATGAAGCGGGCGGTGCGGTGGTGGAGGTGGAACATCCGGTGGTGGGTTGTTCTCGGCCATCTCGGCCTCTCGGTGTAGGTTGCGGCGAGCTTGACGTCTTCTCCTCCCAATCTCGGGGTCGTAAACCACCAAGTCGGTGCAAGTCGAACGCGTACTACGCATGCGCAACGGTCACCTGCGCAGGTCACAAACAAACAACAAGGAGCCAAGTTATCGAACCAATATGTAAGAGTAACACAAAGAATAAAGAATAGCAATGGTGAGGGCAAAAGGAAAGGCTAAGCTACACTATCTAACTAGGCTGAGCGCCTCTATTCCCCGGAAACGGCGCCAGAAAGCTTGGTGCGCTCCCGCTAGAGGCTTACAAGACCAGCCAACTAGGGTGGCCGAGTGCAATCCACGAGGTCGGGAGGCACGGGATGATGGATGGAATCCTTGCTTTCGAAATTTATATGGTCCCAAATCAAGTCTATCACTAAAACTAAAACAATGCGCCTGCAAGCGTACGGGGTGCTGTTGTAGTATAGATCAAAGGCAAGATGCGGGGTCAAACCGCGGAGATAGAGGGGGCGCTAGAGTTAGAAAGCGTGAGCTATGTTCCTTATGCGGAGCTTAGGGTTTTTAGGGTTTGAAGGTTTGTTTGATTGATTAAGCTAAACAAGCAAGTAGGAAAAGCTATGTGAAACTAAGTTATCAAAAGAATAAATTAGCAATCTGAGTTAACAAGCTATCTAAACAAGAGCAAGAACAGATTGTACTAGACTAAGCAAGCAACTAGCAATTGAGAACCTAAGTTAACCACTAATCAGAATCAAAAACCTAAATTACCACTTAGCTAACAAAACTAGGCAATTAACTAAGTTAACTAAAGCAAATGAACTACACTAGCATTAACAAGCAAACTAGGCAACTAGGGTTTTAAGCAATTAGATGAAGGAGGTGGGCCGTTTGGGAATGTGACCTTGACATTAGTTGGGGGATCTCACCATAATAAGAAATTAACATATCTCATTCTAGATTACCAAACCAAACAACAAGGTGGGTGTTATGAGAATTTACCCTAAGCTACTAATTGGAGAACTAGGGCTAGGTGTAATTCTCATAGGACGTACCAAGTCTAGGTCTCTGGGATAAGTGGTATTAGTCAATTGAGGACCAAGGGTAAGGATGGGAGTAGAGATGAGGGTATTTGACCTCATGCCACTAGCCACCTCAGCCTTTAGGAAATCCTAGGCAATTGCACTAATCACACTTATACTAGTCACTTAGAACTCACATTTGCATGTAGGAAGAAGGTGATTATGTAGGAAGATAGGGGGCTAGCTAGGGATCCGAATTAAGGACCTAGGAGCCAAACCTATGATAGCTACATAGAAACAAAAACATCCTAGAGACAAATGTCTTCAAACACCACAAGGCAAGCAATTAATGTAATTAAACAACAACCACATGCACAAGTAATGGGAAATGAGATATAAGCAAAGGCAATCATCATAGAAATGAAATATTTTCATTACAAATTATATTCCCCCAACATGGTATCAAAGTCACATTTTTGCCCCAAACAGCCCACCAAAGGGGGCTTAGTTATACATGATCAAACTAGGGAAAGAAGGGGATAGAAGAAGGGAAAATGCCATGAAGCTCGATGTAGTGGCCTCCTTCTTCACCTCCAAGCAGCTGCAGACGACCTCCCTCCTCCAAAGGTGCAGGGGTGCATGAAAATGGTGGAATGGATGGATAGAAACCTAGAGAAACTATGTTTCTATGGTGGAAATGAGTGGAAAGTGGGTGGAAATGGGTTAGATGCAAGGGAGTAGGTGGATTGGAGTAATGGAGGCAAGGAAGCAGCTAGGGTCGGCTAGGGGTGCTCTTTCCCGAGCCCTAGAAGCAACTAGTGCTTATATAGGAGCTAGGGTTGAGTGGGGGTAAAAAAGGAAAGTCAGTGAAAGTTGTATAGGTTTTGGGGTGGTGGCACGGCCGTGCTGGCCAGCACGGCCGTGTTGGGTAGGAGTGAGCACGGTCGTGGTGGAGGGGAACGACCGTGTTGGCTAAGTGTTAATTTAACAGGTTGGTGGGTGAAAACGAAGGCTGGTGGCACGGCCGTGCTGGGCAGCACGGCCGTGTTGGGTACTAGGTAGAACAGCCGTGTTGGGTAGCACGGCCGTGGTGGTGGAGTTGGGAGGAGGTCGTTCTGAGCAGCACGCCCGTTCCATCTTCATCCAGCACGACCGTTTTGGTCAGCACGACCGTGGTGTGGCCTTCGTAGCACGGCCGTGGTGACTGGCTTGCTTGAACTTCCAAAATTTGTCGATCAACTTGTAATTCTGCTCAATTGCCAGCACGGCCGTTCCATGGCACCACGGCCGTGCTGGGGTCTTCTAGTGCTAGCATGGCTTCAAACTTCATAATTCTTGGATGTTTTTGCTTGGGGACAATCCTTGGCCACTAAGGTAGGTTGGGGGAGCTTTGGGGCCTCCTTTGGGTCCCTCCATCACACTCGTCCATCCATTATGGTCCAAGTACCTGAAAAACAACGCAAAGAACATCCATAAGCGTATTTGCAATGATAATCAAATTGGGGGAAAATACTTGTAATCTAACATGTTTAGATGCAAATTATATACAAAATGGCACAGGATGGAGCCCTAAAATAGGGCTGCATCAGTCACGCTTTAACCCTAGATGTTTTGTTTAAGAAAGATAATTATATGCTTACTCTTATCTTTTGAAAAGTAATTGAGGCTTAATGTAACATCCCTGACCTGGGTCATGCTTTAACCCTACATGTTTTGTTTAAGAAAGATAATTATATGCTTGTGCTTATCTTTTGAAAAGTAATTGAGGCTCAAGAGGAACTTATGTTTCAATTTTAGTCCTTTTTGAATAATGTTGAAAACAATGTTTTGCCCGTTTGCAAATTACCCAAGTTGAGGGGTTAAATTGCAAATGTTACATGATAAAATGTTCCTCAAGTGTTGGAGAATCATAAGAATGATAATTATGCTGAGGTATGGCTTCCACAAGACTGAGCACCAAGAAAGAGCTTATTAAGTAATGTTTGTGCATCAAAACCTAGTTTTGGTGTAATGTGCAATTTACCCAAAACCTAGGGTTCAATATGCAAAATACCACTTCTAGAGAGTCCCTAATGTTTCTTGGTATCATTTTGAGACAAGAAACTTAGATGGGCATCTCATTTGAATCTCTTTGGGGAGAGAGAATCTTGATATTAAAATAATCATGATTTAAGCATAATTGAAACCCTAATTCAATTTAATGCAAAAATAAATATATTAATGGAAGTGCCCTTCAACGAAAAATGTGATGGTTGAATTTATATAAGTATGGACGTCCTTGTGCCTTGCAATGGCACCGAAATATCTATAGTGAGTGGAGAGCCAACTCACATTAGTTAAAGAAAAAGTAATATCCACTAATTTTTGGATATTATTATTATATTGATTAAGGTGCTTAATCATTTTCTTTTAATTCGTGGATAAAGAAGAGGATTTCGAAGGGGAGGATGATGGATTCGTATGTAAGGAAGTGAGGGGGATAAGTGGGACCAATTTAGGGAATTGAAGGATTTTTATAACACTTTCTCTCTCTTGAATTTCCCTTATATACACTCCATTCTTTCACCCACATGAAAGGCTTTTTCGACTCTTCTTTCTTTCCTTGTTTTGGCCGAATACAAGGGATATTAGGAGCAATAGGAGGATGTAGCCTAACCTATATGTGAGCTCCTTAATCATCTTCAACCTTGATTTCATGGTGGAAATCGAAATTCAATGCTTATTTTCTTCTTTTCTCCTTTCAATCTTCAACTTTAGCCATTCTTTTCACTCAAAGACTTGAGGACGGACCTTGGGAAGTTGAGAAAGATTCATTTACCATTAAAGACGTGAAGATTGAAGCTTGGATTCAACTTTGAAGGCAGTTTATATAACTTGAACACTTAAATGTTATTATTGATTTCACTTCTTTATCATATGTTGAATCTTTCTTCTTTCCCAAAATTCCTTTTGATTACTTGATGAAAACACCATAAGAATCATAGTAATTTTCGAAGGTTTGAAGCTTGAAGATGATGATGTCATCTTAGCACACACCTCAATAAATATCATGAGCAAAAGGTTTTCAATTTTGATGACCAAACGGTCTCAAGACCGTTCGGTGATCAAACGGTCCCAAGACAGTTTGAGGGAAAATGGTCTCAAGACCGTTTGAGGTCAAAAGGTCTCAAGAACATTTGGGGTCAATTGTTGGTATGGATGGATGAAGATCCAATGGTCCCAATTGATCTAATCACAATGGTTACAGTGATGGATGATCCATTGATTACAAACCCTAATCGATTGATTGAAGAAACCCTAAATTGATTCAAATGTGTTCAAGGTGGAATGATCAAACGGTCTTAAGACTGTTTGAGGGAAAACGATCTCAAGATTGTTTGAGGTCAAATTGTCTCAATACTGCTTGAGTTCAAATGGAGTCATGGATGGATGGAGATCCAAGGGTTATATTTGGATCTACTCTCAATGGTCCAATTGATGAATGATTAAATGAAGAAAACCCTAATTGATTGGTTGAAGGAAACCCTAGATGATCCTTTCGGTTTCAAGGTAGTTTGGACCAAACAGTCTTGAGACCGTTTGAGTCCAAATGGTCTTGAGACTATTTAGAATCGAACTGTATTCAAACCATTTGAGATCAAACAGTCTCAAACTGTTTGGAGGTCCAATCGGTTTCAAGGCTGATTTATCTAATCAGTTTCAAATGTTGATGGGTCCAATCAGTTTCAATGTACATATGATCAAACAGTTTCAAGGGTTAGATGCCCAAATGGTTTCAAAACCATTTGGAGGGGCAAACAGTCTCAACCCTAGATTCCCAAATGGTTTCAAAATTGTTTGAAGGGCAAACGGTCTCAAAACCGTTTGGAGGTTGAGGGGTCAAAACCGTTTGGAGGTTCAATGCAACCAAAACTATTTGAAGACCTAATATGATGAAAGATCAATTAACCCCATGATTGTTAATGATGTAAATCAAAGTTAATTACAATGGTTGTACCTTTAAGGTACTAGGGTGATTAGTAACCTTGTAGGGGTTAACCTTTGATGCTTAAGGAAGCAATATCTCAATACACTATGCTAACCCTAAATGTATGTACTTGAATGAAGGGTTGACCTAATCTAATCGAGCTTGAAGTAATCAACATCCTAGAGAGGATGAGAGAGAGGAATTCATACATGTATAATAATCATGTAGTGGTTAAGCCTCAACACTTTCAACATGAATAAAATATGTAATTAGGATACGATTCTTGATAAAGAGATCATGGAACCCTAATCGAGAAGGTTGATGAGCCCTAGCCCTAATTTAGGGCAATGCTAGGTGAAACCCTAATCTAGGGTAATGGTGTAACCCTATTATAGGGTGATGATATGAGAAATCCAAATTTAGGGTAATATAATGAAAACCCCTAATTTAAGAGGATGCTTCATGAAATCCTAATTTCAGGTAAGGTTACATGAAACCCTAATTTGGGGAAAAGTTATAAGGAACCTTAATTCAAGATAATGATATGTGAAACCCTAATCTAGGGTGATGCCATGTGAAACCCTAATCTAGGGTGATGCCATGTGAAACCCTAATCTAGGGTGATGACATGTGAAACCCTAATGCAGTGATGTGATGTGAAACTCTAATCCAGGGTGATGTTATGTAATGCTATATGAAACCCTAATTTTGAGTAACAGTGCATGAAACCCTAATCTTGGGCAATATGATGATAAACCATAACCCTACTTTTGGGTATCGGGATGAGTATCCCTAATTGACATGATTTGCGAAACCCTAACCCTAATGAGGGAATAGTGATACTACCCTTACATTGCATAGTGCTGATATGTGATTGATATAACTGTTATCATGTGTACTAACCATGCAGGTATCATGAGATGTTAGGCATAGCCAGGTATGAGCTATGATGTTTTATTATTGAAAATGTTTTATGGGCCTTGTGAGCCTTAATATGATTTGTTGTCTAGCAAGAGGTAACAAGAGATTAAATAGGATTTTGAGCCATGTGAGATGCTTGTATAGCAAGTATCATGTTTACCTTGGTCAGATGACCTGAAGGTATTAGTTACCTAATAAGTGGTAACAAGTGTTATTTGATGAACTAAGGGTTTGAATACCCATATTCCATAATCATGATGATGAGATGTTAAGGGATGAGAATGCCCATGATGTGATAAGGGATTGAGATCCCAATGTTTTATAAAGCCTCAAAAAGTACTTGATAGAAGTATTACACATTCTTTGTAGCATCTGTTATAATAATTCTTGTTTGAAACTTGATTGATACCAAGAAGATATGGTAATGCACTTAATTAATCAAGTGGAATCTTATCATGTAGAGACCTAACCATAGATCAATCAGCATCAGGATTTGCTGAATGGTGAAACGGGTTGCTCCGCGGCATAACCCAGAATGCATACGTTTGAGTATGTGGGGGTAATGGGTGAATATCCTATGTACAAGAATGGTTATGGACCATATCCTAATAAGAGCATGACTATGGGCCATGACTCCACAATACCAAGCATTGGTTATGAGCCATATCCTGAAGAGAGTATATGCTACGGGCTATAACTCTATAGCGAAGTTGCCAGTATACCCTGGAAAGCTATTTAGCAGAGACACTAAATGTCCAGCATGTGGTCTTGCACTGACCGAGACAGATGAGGTCATGGAGTCCGGCTCTTCCATTGACCTAGGTATGGAACCGATACTTTACGCCATCGTGGTCGGTTGGAGTATGAGAGGTATACCTCAACTCCTCAGGGCTTAAGTATGATTGTAAAATGTAATCATCCGTGTAGCATATTTGCTTAAAGTTGAAATACGAGAATCATTGGTTAAATTTACCTTGCTTAGCATATCCTAGATGTATAAATGTTATACATGTTCTTCAATTCCTTATTGGATAAGTGGCATGCTGCTTAATCAAGTTATAGCTGAAATGCTTTGAATAAGAATATTGCTCTAATCTGTTTAGACATTGATTTATCTGTTGTTGAATATATATGATTCCTCTGCTCAGTTTTATTCTATTAAACTGCAATAATAATGTTTCTGGCGGAGAGTTATATCTCTCGCTGGGACAATTTCAATTGTCTCACCCCCGTGGAATCCAACATTTTTAGGTGGACGAGGAAGAAGAGGCAGAAATCCTATAGCAAGGGAAGAGCAGTAGCAGCATCAGGGATAGCAGTGATATTCCAGGTGGAGGCACTGGCTGTCATATTTTGTATAGAGAGTCCTATGTGTCATCTCTATACTCTCAGGTCCTCAGAGTTAGTAGTTAGTACTTTTAATGAATCAATTTGAGATTTTGGCTTTATGCCTTGAGGTTCTTATGCTGCTTGTGTATAGTTTTAACAGAGCAGTTGATGCTTGTAATCATCGAGAAGGGATGGTACATGATATGTACTTATGAACCATGTTGTAAATAAAATACATTGGTTCTTGATAAAAGAGTTTTCCTGTGTTTGGATCTCTTTGAAAATAGTTTTAATTTTTAGTGATTTTTAGTAATCTGCTGTTAATGATTGCTTCTGCTTAGTTAATGACGTTTTGTTCGAACAGTGTGTAAAAAAAAGGTCTAGAAGATAGATCATTTACTTGACTAAGCAACCTAGAATTTTCAGATTTTATCATTTGAATCTCTTTGAGATAGACATCTCTCTCTTCTCTACAAGCATCAATAAGAAACTTAAATTCAACATTTTCAGTTTTAAGCAATTCAAGTTCTTTTAGGCAATTTTAGTTCTCTTCCTTAAGATTTTCAATGTTCTTAAGGTAGATACCATTCTCAAATTCAACCCCATTGTAGTGAAGTTCAAGGTCAAGTTATTGCCCTTACAAATTATCAATACTCTCAAGTTTGGTTTTCTCATTCAATTCCAAAATTTCAAGCTTAACATAAAGATCATCAATAATTTTTCCTAACCATTTTCTTTTAGATTTACATTTAGCAAAAGAAGAACGGGCAGTAACAAGCATGTCAATAATAGCTTCTTTAGGAAATTCATGCAAACTTACCTCATTCATCTCACTTACCTCACCAATGTCTTCACTTGTAGAGGCCATGAGAGCAAGGTGGCACTCTCCATCTTCTTCGGAGCTAGAGTTGCTTGAAGATGAAGCTTCCCAAGCCGCATGAGTTATATTCTTATGTCTCTTCTCCTTCTTGTCCTTCCTCTTGTGCTTGCTCTCCTTCTTGTAATCCTCTTCTTTCCTTGAGCTGCTCTTGTGGTGAGACTTTCTTGACTTTGGGCATTCACTCTTGTAGTTCCCCTTTTGACCACACTTGAAGCATCCTAGAGTAGAGGAGGAGGAGGCTTGCTTTCCCTTGAAGTGCTTGCCCTTGATGTAGTTGGCTTCATGCTCATTAGGGCCTTCATCTTCACTAGAGTAGGAGGGAGAAGTCTGGTAAGCAAGTTGTTGTTGAAGGATGACAACCTCCACTTGTGCTTTGAAAGCACTATCTTTGATCTTCTTGGCTTCCTTCTCTTATTGCTTAGCTTCTTCTTCTTGCTTGTTAAGTCCAGGCTCATGGGATTGAAGATTGCCAATGAGTTCTTCAGTTGGAATGTCACCAAGGCTCCTCACTTCTTCAATGGAGGTGACCTTTGACTCCCATCTCTTTGGAAGAGTTCTCAAGATCTTTGAGTTGATGACACCTCTATCCAAAGTGTTGCCCAATGCAACCAGCCCATTGATAATGACATTGAGCCTTGAATGCATCTCCGCAATACCTTCTTTCTTTCCCATCTTAAAGTTCTCTAGGAGGTTGTTCAACATGTAGATCTTTGCCTCCTTGACTTGCTTTGTGCCTTCATATGTGATGCACAGCTTGTCCTAAATCTCATAGGCAGTGTCCCATGATGAGATCCGGTTGAAATTAATGGGAGTGAGGGTTTCATAGAGGATGCTAATGGCCTTTGCATTGAGTTGAGCCTCCTTGAGAGCATCTTCTCTCCATGTTGCAACAACTCTGGTTGGCTCTTTTTAAGGTGTGACCATCACCTTCCACATATCAAAGTTCATCCCTTGAATGAGGAACTGCATCTGTCTCTTCCAATAGAAGAAGTTGGTTCCGTCAAAGACCGGAGGGTGCATGGAGAAGCCTCCTTGTAGGTTGAGTAAACCAAGTAGGTTGTCTCCCATCTTCTCATCTCATGGGAGATTGTTGGAGAAGATCCTTAGCTTAGATACCACTTGTTGGATCTAAGGGCTCTAGAGGGGGGTGAATAGAACTACAAAATTTCTCACAAAATAGATTAGACCTTCAAATTATATTAATTAGGAGAAAAAGCTTAATGGCAATTTGAGGTCTTATCTAATAAGCATAGCAAGGATGAGAGAGATTGATAGCAATAACTTGACAAAGGGATGTAGAGTGGTTCTACACTTCAAACTAGAAGCGAGTCAGTCCACTGCCTAGAGAGGTCAACCTCTAGGACTTTGCAAGTGCTTTTCTCTATTATATCACCACAGATATTTATAAGAATAGACAACCAAAGGACTTACCCATACAACCACAAGGATATCTCCACATTAACAAGGAACTTACCCACTTAGCTTGAGTCTTAAGCCTTCACCAAGGTCTTACCCACTCACACTCAAGTCTTTCTCCTTGAAGGACTTTGCTTCTCCTCTTAGATCTTCAGGCTTTGCCATCTCCTTCACTTGGAGAAGATCATCGCCTCTTCAACACCCTTGAAGAGGACCAGCTACAATTCCTTCTTCACTCAATGGAGCTTGCTTCAACTTTTCTTCATGAGAGAATGGGATAGGGATTTAGTGGAAAATTTGAGAACTTTACATGCACAAAGGTGGAGCTCTCTTACAATAATCCTAACTCACTCACAAATCATGAAATGATATATAAACTAAAGAGAGAAAGGGGCTCAAGGAGTAGTAGCACACTCAACTATAGCAAGGACCTTGAATGTAGTGAATGAGCAAACTTGAAATGAACTCCAAGGGGTCATATTTATAGCTGGGGGTGCTCCCTTGAGTTGGGAAACACTAAGGGCCAAAATATAGCCTTTTTGCTCAAGGAAACAGATCTATTTTTGTCCAAACAAGTCACCAACCATTAGAATCACTTTTTCTACATTTTCCGTATAGTACATTTGGTCGAGTTTCAATAAAGGTAACTCGACCGACTGGCTAAACACAAATCCAATTTTCAAACTATCAATCGAGTGTGTCCTGGGAAACTCGACCGATTAGCCAAAATCACATTTAGTCAGTAAGCCATTTGGTCGAGTTCTATGAATGCACAACTCGGCCGATCCATATCATCAGAAAATCAATCCATGGGATCGGTCGAGATTGAAACTTGAATGGTCAACAGTCTGTGATCAACTTTCTAATTTGACTAAAAAGTGATTAAAACTTGGTACTAAGTGTCCCCCATATTTTTCTCATGCTAGTTACAAGTAATATCATCAATACAAGTTATTACAAAATTTTTCTAAGGTTGTTTGAAGGGATTTCCTTATTAGCTCACTTGCATTGCTTTTGACTTAAATTTGATAAGCTAGGGCTTGTGTAAATTGATCCTTTTCATGTACGTAAAACCTAAGATCAATCTTGAATACACATATTTCATACATATGAATGTAATGGTTAAGTAATTATAAAAATATAGACAATGTATAACCTTTAGGTCAACACAGACCTCATGATTTATCCACCAAGACTTTGTGTGAGTTCATCTAACACTTCTTCCTACCCCTATGTCCTTCTTTGGTTTTTTCAGTAAACATTCTCACTGTAGATCTTCTGGGAACCTCATTACCCTAAATTGGGTTTTTAAAGTTTGATATAGATTAGGGAAGGTGGTGGATAACATAATAGTTGAAGCTAAATTAATTCAATTAATTTTCAATTACAAGAAATCAACCTTAAAAATAATGCTCATCACATTCAATTAAAAAATGTGGCTTGCTTATGATGATCTCTCCCTATAATTTATTTCATTACTGTGTTGTTGTGATGGTCATTTTGGTATTTTATTTGTTCTTTTTATCTAGGATGCACATAGGCTAGTTTTGAAGTCCAGTATTGCATGGTCAACTATAGCTAGTCCATTTGGCATGATTCCATGGATGTAAATTTACTTGAAAAAAATAGAAAATGGTATTATCTTTTCTATGATTGGATAAGAAATTTGAAAATCCAAAATAATTCATCCACTTCTTTAAAAATATAAATAATTCATAAATTGTGATAATGAGGGTGGATCACTCTCTCTCTAGGGTTAGCTCTGCCTTCTCTCTAGTTTTCTCCGGTGGCCACCGCTGGGGGGAGGGGGTGCTTCCTTGGTGCCTTCCTCCCCCTAGCCCAGATCATCCTCGAGTAACTTCCTTCGTAGCAGCAGGGTTTCCAGAGCCATGGCTATCAAACTCGTATTGGGGCTCCTCACGACGAGGGATGGGGTGAGGTGTGATGCGTCTCGCTGAAGACTGGTTCTTGGAGCTGGCACCATCGGCTATGGCCGACTCCATCCCGTTCAAGAGAGACAGATGGAGAGGAGCCAGCTCCCGAGGATCTGGTCCTCGAGCGCAGCTCCGCCGCCGTAGATCTAGAAGGGGATTCGTATCCCTTCCTGCCCTCTGTACCTCCCCGTTCCAAGTCATCTTCTGAGTTGGGTTCTGATGACCAGATCTTTGTGCCCTCATGACTTGATGGCTTGATTCCTACTCCGAGGTTTCTGCTGTGGTGGCGGCGAGTCCCCTTTGGTGACCTGGGCAGTGTTCCACACCTGGCCTACAGGCGACATTCCCTGTGCGGTGATGCTTCCAGACAACCTCGACTCCAGGTGTCGATGCACGGTTCACTCCGCTGCTCCTGGTGACGGGAGGATGCTTCCCCGATGCTAGTCGACCTCAAGGTGTTCGTCAACATAGCAGCTTCATGTGGGTTTGGGTTGGGGGGCTGCTTCTTCTCTCCCTCTCAGTCCCTCCTGTTGCTGTGAGTGTTTGTCGGAATGCTTCTTCGCATGAGCCAACATTCAGCTGAGATGTGCTTCAAGCCCTGGTGCGGTGGCACCTTCCTTTGATGATGCTTCCCTAATTTCCAGAGCTGATGGTCATCCTCGTAGTTCTTAGGGGTGGCGGGTTTCCCTTCCACCAGTGTCCAATTGGAGTCGTCATGATGGCAGGTCTGTTCCAAGGTCTTATTCGCTAACATATTGCTGCTGATCTCTGGGCACCTCCTAGGTGCTCGATGTTATGACTCAGTGCAAATAGGGGCTTCGTGCCCTTGTGTGGGTGCCCTTGTGGGTGCCTTTTGGTCTCGGACAGGTGTACCAGGATTCTGTGAGGAGCCCTTCTTCTTGTTCGACATAGTAGGATAAGAAGTCAAAGGTGAAGAAGTCAAAGGCAAGGGAGGTGGGGTGGGAGCTTCCTCCTAGCGGGATGGTTGTGGTAGAGCTATCCCATGGCTACTTGCTAGGCCTTTCTTGCAGGAGAAGTCAGGGAAGCTATTGAAGAAGGGAGCTTGTATCCCTCCCATCTTTGTGGGTGTTTTTTTGTAGTGGAGTTGACCGGTTCCATCTTCAACTTCTTTCTTGGTCGATCAGAGGCAAGTTGGGTCTGCTTGGTCTGCTTAGGCTTCTCAAGTCAGCTTTAGCTGGATGTGGCATCTGGTTTTGGTCCATCTGCTTGGGTGCTTTACTGAGAAAGATGATCTTTCCTCCTCTCCTGCTTACAGATACAGGTTGATGGGGGTGTGGTTCTTATATTTGTTGGTGTTAGTTATGTCTTAGGGCTAGACTTCTTGTTCTCTTGTGTATGTTTGTAAGGGCTGTTTGGAAGTTTATTTTTCTTGTTTTGCCCCAAGTGATGGTCTAAGTACCTTGATAACCTGATGTTTGGTGTATCAGGGATTAGTCTCTTTTAGGGGCACTTATGTACCTCAAGTTTTGGTTATCAGTAACACGCTTTTTAGATCGAACAAAAAAATATAAATAAATACTAAATTCTAACACTAATGGAAAAAGAAAAAAAGCTGAAGTAATTTGAAACTTAATTATACTTCTACGCACCCTACATAATTAGGAATTCAAAGATTTTTTTTCAATTCATTATGATTTATCAATGTTATATATGAATTCGAATTCAATTGTTCAATTAAGAAAATCCAACCCTCTAGGATCCTCCTCTGCTATAGACTACATGATAACACATCGGATGTTTCTATGGGTTGATGGTTTTTTTTAGTTTATATTTTGTGAGAAGCATGAATGGGTATGAATATACTATTCTTCATTACATGATAATCATGTATTGAGTATGTAAATGATGTATGCTTTACTTTATTCTTTCAGTTATAGTTTTTTCTTAAAAAGTTATTCATCATGCTTTATATTAAAGACACATGATGTGAGAAATTCCATTTTTAGTTTAAAATCAATGTATAATGTTGATTCATTGTTCTTCTCTATGATTTGAGTAGTAGTCATAGTATTAGCACTTTGGTACATTACATTCAGACTTAATGGCCTTGTGATATCTATTGAACAATAATTAGAACCTTGGTGCATGTTTATGAATGGAAGACATTTAATCAACCAAATGAATATATAAAAATATTATTAATACTTAAAGATATCATCTTCCATGTTATTATATATGTTTCCATTTGCACTATAATCTTGTGATGGATTACATTCCAAACTATTTGATTACTATTTATTTTGTGTGTGACATTACCCTGACTTACATTAATCCATTTCTTGCCTCCTTTTATGTGTATGTGATATAAATATGAGTATTTTACAACCATCCCACGCAATCTTTGATCTCTACATCTTACATATCTTAGATATTCTTCATCGAATTTCTTCCTGCTCCTTTTGTCTCCCTCCATTCCTACAACTTTCTGGATCATTATATATCTTACCTTGGTTCTTATATTTCTTCAATAATGAGAGATAAAGGGAAATTCATTCAACTGGGAAGAGGAAGAGAATGATAGCAGTTGGGGGATGTCAAAGAGAAGGCTTGATAGATGAACCAAGAGGTGGTGTATCAACAAGTTTTCTACTCTACATAACTACTACATGTGTATGCATAGTAAACATTTGGTGTTCAAAATGTAGAAGGATTATATCCTTGAAAGAATGATTTTTTGACATCATATACTAAGGACAATCTTTTATTGAGTTGCAAATGCATCAAACATGAGCCTATTAAACTAAACAAACTAAGGCTACATATTAAACTATATTGGATCATAAAAAATAAATGGTGATCCAGCTGGTCGCAACATGGAGCCCCTCATGATAGGTCCTGGGTTCGACTCCTACTGGAAGCACCACTCAGAAATGAATTTCCCATAATGTCAGTCAGCCTCAGATGTAACTTATTGAGATACCAGTGTGTCGGAACATGGGTCTCCCCGGTTTACCGTCCCCGCTATCTGGGCCTTCTCCTGGGGGGTTGAGTTTCCCTCGGTCATCGAAAAAAGAAATATATAGTGATGACAAAGCTAGTATTCAAAAAGAAATAAGCATATTTAATTGAGATGAGCTCACTATGAATTTAATAATATATTGAAAATTTTGTGCAAGACCTTATTGTGATCTCCAAACATAGTTATATGCACAATCAATAGAGAGAATACTCCTAAATTGAAGAGATAGTACATTCCAATGAATCAATTATACTACTCTTCTAGAAATATGTAATCTTTCATCCATATATAATGATAAAGAGTGTACCCTTATATGTAGAAAGTAGTCTAAATCCTATAAAAGTAAAATCAAAAGAATACACTACAAAAAAAAAATTAAACTTATTTGATGAAGATACATTATATACATATTGAGACTTTAGCATATGAGTTTTAAGTCAATTATCTGAGGCTTCATATAAAATCAATATTATGAATATTGGTTATAAAAGTATACAATTAGAAAATCAATTTGAGGTTTTTTTCAATTATTGAAGCCCTAATAGATTGAATGGTGCAATGGGAATCATTTTCATGAATGGAAATGAACTAGTGGCCAAATTTCCCCTAGACACTTTTATCTTTACAATGATAATTTATCTTATTTCTAATCATCAATTTTGATAAGTAAAATGAACAATTTTAAACATGTAACATGTTGTATTTAGAGTTGGTAGTATATAAATAAATCACGAATTTTGGATTCATGCACATGGCTCAACACCACAAGACATGATTGTGAAATATTCTTTGATAAAAACATACAATTAGCAAATATTATCACTATATCACCCATGTTTGAAATACATGCCAAAATGTGTGCATCACATTTCCTTTTCACTCAAAAGAGTTACCAAGAGTCATCAATATCATCTTGGTATTTTTGTTGTCAACCAACAAAGTCCATACTCCAACACATGAGCTATTTTTCTACTTAGTGATTGCATGACACATTCATGCTTTACTTAGGGATGGAGCTGTGGATGTTGAATATTCACTTTTCTTCTTTAGTGACTTTATAATTTTTTCACGTGTACTATAAAAATATTCAAAATCATAAAGGTACAGATTATAGTAAAGACTTATAAAGTCTTATATTACAATTATAACATATATTAATCCAAGTCATTATGGTGTTAAAACGACATAGCATAACTCACAGTTTTGGGTCCATAAAATTACATATGCCATCTATTGTGTGTACTATAGTAGGAATCAAACAAACATATCAGTAATATATTTTATGTATGCCAATATATTCAACTAAAAACATTTTCAATTTGTGTAACATCGACAAGTTTTCATTGAATAATAATATGCATTTACTTTCAAAAGATGATACAAAAATCTTTGGTTCATAAGTGTTTTGAAAGACATCAATTCTATGTAAAAGAAATGAAATATATAGATATAGTTTATGTATTGAAGTAATGCAATCATCTCAAATGAAAAAAAGTATATTTGTACTTTATACAGTAGTCACTACACTATGCATTGGCTCATACATACATACATGCATACATACACATACATACAAACATACATGCATACATACATACATACATACTATCGACAAGGAGTGGCTCAAGTGGTCAAGCACGGTGTCTCCTAACAAAGGGACCCAAGTTCAAATCCCAATTGCCACCTTGATTTACCACCCTCCCAGGCATTCAGCCTCCACCATGGGTGTGGGAGAGGAGGGAGAAATCTTTCTCTCTTAATCCCATACATACATACATACATATGTATGTATATAATACAATACACATGCGACCTAGGGATCCATGTTCTGGAGACTGACGGTGACTGAGTTAATTCCAAAGTTAAAGGAGGAGGGGGAATCCCCCCCTCCAATGGCGACCATGGAGCATCCAAAGAAAGCATTGACGCAAGTCCTGAGAGGATTCAACACCTACATAGAGAACGATTATGCTTCAACAGAGATCATGGATGGTAAGAGATTTGTCACTATTGATGAAGATACTTATGTCAAGATGGAGAAGAATTGGGCTCATACTACCGTCATGTAAGTTATGGGCAGAAGACCCTATTACTTCAATTTATTGGCTTGGATCACAAGGGTCTGGAAACTGAAGGGAGGCTTCAACTTGTACTCCAAGCCTGAGAAATTCTTCCTCCTGTGATTCAATAATGAAGAAGACAAGCAAGCTGCAATCAATATGGGACCACATGTTGGGTTTTGTGGGATAGAACAGGCAGTGGAAATAATTTTTTTTGTCTAATCACAAACCCATAACCAGTAGATCGCATCAACAACTACGCAATAGGAAAGATGGTTTAGTGAGTTATACCTGGTCCAGAGACTTACGCAGTGACAATACCTCACAACTAGTGTGTCCTTCAACCACCTAGTCTTTGACGACATCTCTGCAGCTCCTGGTCTTAACCCAGACTGTAGTTGACAGTCATCCTCCTAAGCGGAAGAAATCTCCTATCTCTATAGATAGTCCACACAGACCACATGAAACTCTAGTCATCATGATTTATAGATTATAAGGAGTCATCTCCTTCTGTCGGCATACTAGTCACTGACACACTCTCCCACTACTAGTCACTTTTTTGTAGTTGTCATTCCCTCGTTGTTCCACCCTGGATGGGTAGAACTTGCTTGGGATCTCTCAATTACCATAACTAGGGAGGACAAAAACTTTGTAGTGCAACTGATGTTCTGAGTTGTGTGTTTTGAGAAGCCCCATGTACCCCTCTATTTATAGTAGAAGGTAGGGTTAGGTTTCTCAATCTATGCAGGATTTTCCACAAACTGATTGCGCTGCGGTAGGTGAACTGATTGTTTCATAAATGAACTGGTCATTTGGGCAGGTGGGCCAATCGGCTCATATCTGAACTGTTTGTTTGGGTAGGTGAGTCGACCGGTTCACCCAGTGAATCGGTCATTTCACTTCTCAGAATTGCCCACAATTGACTTTCCTTATTTATTTCTAATTAATGCAAAGATTTATTCTTGTCCCAATCAAATTGAACAAGTGAAATGAGGATCTTTTCTCACGAACTGGGTAACCCAACACATGCTTGTTTGGTCCATGCAAACTGATCGGTTCACTAGAGTGAACTGGTTGTCTCACTTATCATGAGTCGATTGGTTCACCTAGTGAACCGATCGGTTGGTGATCCAGGTTGTGTAGAACTCACTCAATGCAGTTTTCAATCAATCTAACACTCTAATCAGTTGGTTCAACACTTAAACTTGATGATTATGAGTCAAGTCTATAAATTGAATGTTTAATTTAGTACCTAAACACTTTAGTAATCAATCTAAACATCATTCATGGATAAACTCCTCTTCCAGGTTAATCCTATGTGTGTGACCCTATAGGTTCCATTTCACATTGGCAGTGAATATCCATAACAATGCCCAATTGCACATCAGTGCTACCGAAGTGAAGAGGAAAGTTGGAGAATAATTTCAACCTACAATCTGTTATTGGTGTTACAGTGGATGTATAGTCCCTTTGTCACTGATATCCAGATTGAACTCAAGGCATGGACTTGTCATCCTCTATAAATGTTCAATCCATGTTTCTTGATTCAAAGTAGACTGTTTGAGATATATGTAAGCTCAATATCATATATTGACTTACATGTGCATGGTCATGCATTTCTCAGTCTCACTCCTCAAGTGGCCATGATACCATACTCCCTTAGGAGGGATAAATTCCATATCTATCACTCACAATCAAGTCCCCATGTGTCAAAGGCACCCAATCATCACCTTATAACAACCCATGTTTTAGAACTGCATTTGATGATGTCAAAGTGTACCAACCACATGTAATGAGTGCAGTGATTTCAAGTCTAAGAACCACAGTCACCACCAATACTATTAAAGATGATCCTGACTAACCAAGTGTGGTTTCCATGCATCACTCTTACGGTGGGTCTATCTGATACATTGTTCTCTAACATGTATCTATGTGCTTGGTTTGATATCATATATCATGACTGATGAGATTTTGTCATTAACCAACACACACTCTAGTCTTTTGTGTTATTGATGTCTATGGTTATTTCCACAATAACAACTGACTAGGGATGATAGTGAGAATGTACATACTCTTAACATCTGTATGATCTCATTATTCAAGTCACGTACTTGAAGACATACATCATTGAGTTTTTTCATTATCTAGACATCTATCATGTAATAGTATTATCTCAAAAAAAGATAAAGCATATAGACAGAAATTGCCTTTATTATTATCAAATCAAGTATCACATGCCTCATTGCAATCATCATATGATTAGCTCTCTAAGCATAATATACCAACAAACTCCCACTTGCACTTATAGACAATCACCCATAAATCATATTCCAAGTGATCTTAACATTTCCATCATGTTTCTACTACAGAAGTGCTTTTATAGCAGGTAAGTAACATTTTCTTCAAGTCGGTATATTGCATGTTTCACATCCCCTCGTTGTACGATAGCTCGTATGAGATGGAAGTTCCGTAGTATTCTATCTAAAATTCCTTTTCCTAACTAGTAGATCCATTGTTGTCACAATATTACTATTGAGTCACCAATGGTCGGAACCTCCCATAAGTTCATGCATATGAACTTCTAGATCCATGCAGTATCCTTTACAATGGTCGTAACACTAAGGTACTCGGATTGTTATTGTAGAATTAATCAATTGTCTTATGTTGAAACATTTCCAACTAACAATTCTTATTCCAAGGTCAAACAAAATTTTGTCATTTCATAAGCTTGTATCAGTATAACTCTTTTACACCCAACTCTTCCTTATTACCATAATTAAAGAACTAATCCTTTCAGTACTTCACAAGTATATAAAAATGTCCTTCATGGCATTCCAGTAACTCTTACTAGAGTTTGACAGATATCCATTCATCATGTCCAATACATATGAAATAACTGGATTTCATAACTTCTTGTCATGTCTAATACATACAAGAAGATGAGTTCATATATTCTTGTCATGTCCAATGCATACAAGATAATTAGTTCATATTTTCTTGTCATGTCCAATACATACAAGATAAAAAGACAAGTTCATACATGATAGATCCAATCTATCCATGTATTCCTTATTCTTCATAAGAATTGGGACACTTGGCTCTTGAGAGACTAACTCCATGGAACATGGACAAGTTTTCTCTCATCATGTTGAACCCTTTCAGCATCTTTCCGATGTATGTTCTCTTTCTTAGGTCAAGAATTCCTCTTGATCTATCTCTGTAGATCTTGATTCCTTTCACATAGGATGCTTCTTTAAAACTTTAGAATGTACTTTGTTGCCATATTTTAATATTTGCAGTATAAGGATGTTATTCCCCATCAATATGTGGAATATACATATGCTTCCACTAAATTCTTGTAATCACACATTACTTCTTTATTTTGACTCAAGATAAACTCTTTGACTATCTTGTCAAAAAGAAGATACTAGTTCTGAGGTGCCCACTTCAATCCAAAGATTGATTTATGCAGCTTCATGGACTTTATTTCCATTAAGCTACAATACTAAGCATTATCCTGATGGATTTATCCTTGGTAACTGCTGAAAAGATTTCATCATGTTTAACACCTTAAACTTGTTACAAACTCTTTGAAACCAAATTACCCTCCATGTCAGTCTTCTTCTAGAAGACCCAAAAGTACCCTATTGGTTTTACCCCTTCAGGTGGATCAACCAAGGTCATACTTTGTTGATGTACATGGAGTCCATCTTGGAATTCATGGCTTCAAGCCATATCTCAGTTTTTGGCTCTCATTAGCTTCTAGGTAGACTGTTAACTCATCATATGATCAACTCACTGCCTTCTTATCCATAAGATATCATATATCATTCAAGCTCTAGGCATGTTCTACCATAAACATGAGTTTTGTGTGTTACTTAAGGAACTTTGAGATTCCACAACATTTTGTGATTCTCTTTATTCCCATTGTACCTCTTTAAGTTCAATATTTTTCTTATTTGTCTCGAATATTCTGATTTCTACTTTTCTCTCACAGTGATTCCTTTAGAACTAGGTTCTCCTCTAGGAATGAAGTTATCCAAAACACCTTTGTTGTTGGATTTGGATATCAAAGTAGTATTCAACAAAATAACATTTATGTAATTTGTGGTCAAAACATTTTAAGAAACAATTTTCTTATTTAGGCTTTCAATCATAATCTTTATAAAGAAATATCGGGACACTTCCCATTCCATATCTCATATGGTGTCTTTTGAACTAATTAGATTGTACATTGTTTTACTGTTAAGCATGTGCCCAAAAGGAAATTTGAAGTTTAGTTGATAATCACACTCTAACTTATCAAGGTGTGATTCCTTCTTTCGGATACACTTCTCATGATAAACTATCATTGTGTTTCAGGTGGAGCCCATCATGATACATTATCATGATCTTCCAAAAGGTTCTCAAACTCTTGGTTCAAAGTATTTCCATATCGATCATATCGAAATTTAATACTTATACCAAGTTTGTTATGTACTTCATTTATGATCTCCTTGAACACTTCAAGATATTCATGTTTGTATTTATTAAATTACAAACTACCATATCTACAGAGGTCATCAGTAAATATATTGAAGTACTATTGATTACCTTTAGAATTTATTTTAAAAGATCTATATACAGCAATATGTATAATCCTTAATAGAATAATCATTCTCCATATGCATCTAGTGAAGAACCTTTTTCATATTGCACAATGAATGAAATTAGCATGTCTCTATTGGTTCAATAACCAAAATGAGTCTAGATAACCATCATATGGATTTCCGAAAAATGCAATTCTCATTTATGCACTACAGATGACTATGGTATAGGTATTCAAGTTTGAGTTCTCATGTCATTCATTACATGTGTCACACACATTTATCTCTTTAACTATCAAGTATAGCTGATGAGACATAGGCATTTCCATCAAAGATCATTTATTTGAAATGAAACAGTAGTTCATTACACTCTTGTCCATACCAGATGTATGATGATTTTATTGATGGAAGATGTATAATAGCAATTCAGTAATTCTATTATATTCCCATGAATGTCATATTGTAACTGTAATGGTAGAAACTCTTGCTCCGCACAATTTCTAGCTTACTTCTTCTTAGGTCTTGAAGTAGAGATCTTGTCCCTCTTTCATCTTCCTAAGAACCTATATAAAGAGCTTATTTCCCTTTCCATCTTACTCCTCTCTGTATCTTGAGTGATGAAGACTTGGACCTAATCTTGTCTTCAGAACACTTCTTGACCTTGCTTTAGTCTATGTACTTCACTCTGCTGATCATTATCATAGGTTTTGTCCTTTCTTCATTTATGCTTTGGCATCAGCATGCCAAGCACTTCAGACAATGATTTGGCCAACTTTCTCAAAATTTGATAAACTGGCTATTTGATTCACACAACAATTTGTAGAATCATATATTTGGTCAACTCTTGACCTATAAGAAATCATAGTTGATCTATATGCACAATCATATTGAGCATATGATATTATACTTGATTTCTATCTGTATGATTATACTCAAACATTACTTTGAAGACATTATACCTTTCACGCTTCACATGATTCTTAAGATGAATAACCATCTCAAGAATGTCCATGCTTCAAGCTATTTATGCAACTCATAGTTCATATAGCTCAACATAAGGTTCTTGATGTCTTAGGCATCATTGGCATACTTCAAGCAAGCATCCAATTTTATCCTTAGGTGCATTTGGAGTGGTCTACTAGCTCTGGCTTTCAAGGACTTTAGAGTTTACACTCACTATTTAGAACACTTCTCAAAGGTCCCAAACCAGATTGAAAGTTTATCCCATTTATCAACTGATCACAACGATAATGTATATGTGTTTGTCATTTGGATTCTATAAAAGAATTTTGCAACATTTCAAAATAATTTTTGCTTTGTTTGATTTGATAAAGTTGATGATATTAATTAAGTCTTTAATTAATTATCACTCCAACTATTTTGATCAAATTGATAGCCCTCACCATCAATTTGGAAGATTGTAGCGTACAACTTTCTGGTGAGCTAAGATCCAAAACAATTCAGTTATTACCCGGCCAATGCCAACATCCATAATCATTTATTAAGGTAGGTAACATTTATCAATTGCATCTTATGCAATTCTTGGATAGATGATATGCACAACTCTTTGCCATAGTCATCTATATGCCTCTAGGTGCTTGATCCGATCAAGGTCACCTAGTTAAGTCCAACCCGCGAGATAGACGGTGAACCACGCTAGGGCCTGCTCACACTTAGTCGATTAAGTTTTTCATGTGTGCTACTTTTGGAAGGCATCTTAAACTTAATATTTATATTGAGGGGTTTGGAAATTATATACATATACATATCAAATAACCACACATACATAGTATGTATCATATACATACTATATCCCACAAGAAAACACGTAAAGTGATAAAGCGATGATTATGGTCATCCTATTGTAATTCCTTGAGCCATAAGGAATTACGATCATCTAGGTCTACATCACATGAAACAACCTGTAGTTGATGAAGATATGTGCTTGGGACGTTTCGGGTTGATCAGCTCATCCTATGACTGATTGGCTCACCTCCTGGCCGGTCGGTTGGTTGTCACCAACCGATCATTTGGCACCTCTAGACGGCCAGTTCATTGGGTCGTTGTGCTCCTCGTTACGCCACCAGCCACTCGTCTCGCCCCATCTGTCGGTCATCTCAGTCCCTTAACCACTCTTCAGGGAGTCCTCCGTTCTTCTACATAATAGGAAATAAAACTATCCTACTTTTACATATTACTTTGGGAAACCCCGAGTTACATTTAGGGGGAGACAAGGTAGAAGAGAAGGCTCGAGTTATCTCGAGTTACATCTGAAATAGAAGAAAGGACTCGATATGCAGACCGAGATGCAAACAACCACAACCAACCAAGCAAACACATAAGGGTTTATATGCCATAACCATGCTACACATCCACCATCAAAACCATTTTAGCGCGACGTGTATCGATATATACCATATCATGTATGTATATAGGGATTTATGGTGTTTAATCATATATGCACATTATCCAGTTAAAGTATTCACATCACATGCAATAAATAAATGGCAAAAAATCAAAATTGATCATATCAATTAATCATAAAACATAGTATGTTGATGTGGCTCTGATACCACTGTTGGGTTTTGTGGGATAGAACAGGAAGTGAAAACAAAAAAAATTGTCTAACCACAAACCCATAACTAGCAGATTGCATCAACAACTATGCAATAGGAAAGATGGCTTAGCGATTTATACCTGGTCCTGAGACTTTCTCAGTGACAATACCTCACAACTAGTGCGACCTTCAATTACTTAGTATTTGACATCATCTGTGTAGCTCCTGGTCTTGACCTAGACTGCGATTGATAGTCGTCCTCCTGAGCGGCAAAATTCTCCCACCTCTATAGATAGTCCACACAGACCACCGGGAACTCTAGTCGTCCTGATGGATGGACTAGAAGGAGTCATCCCTTTCTGTCGGTGTACTAGTTACCGACACACTCTCCCACTACTAGTTGCTTTTCTACAGTCATCTTTCCCTCATTATTCTTCACTGGATGGATAGAACTTGCTTGGGCTCTCTCAGTTACTACAACTAGAGAGAACGATAACTTTGCAGAGCAACTGATGTTCTGAGTTGTGTGTTCTGAGAAGCCCCCTGTACCCCTCTATTTATAGTAGAGGGTAGGGTCAGGGTTCCCAATCTGTGTGGGAGTAGAAGGGTCCAAATTTTCCACGAACTAATTGCACTGCGACAAGAAAACTGATCATTTCATAAATGAACTGGTCGTTTGGGTAGGTGAGCTGATTGGTTCATAACTAAACCGATCATTTGGGCAGGTGAGCCAATCAGTTCACCCAATGAACCGGTTGTTCACTTCCCAGACTTGCCCACAATTGACTTTCCTTATTCATTTCTAATTAATGCAACGATTAATTCTTGTCCCAATCAAATTGAACAAG
Source organism: Alisma plantago-aquatica (assembly GCA_963693085.1). Lineage (NCBI taxonomy): Eukaryota > Viridiplantae > Streptophyta > Magnoliopsida > Alismatales > Alismataceae > Alisma > Alisma plantago-aquatica. The sequence continues at coordinate 1,761,707,192 of OY856409.1, forward strand.
TGAAACAAGGTTCTTTTCTCACGAACTGGGAAACCCAACACATGATCATTTGGTCCATGTGAACAGATCAGTTCACTAGAGTGAACCGATCATCTCATTGACCATGAGTTGATCAGTTCACCCAGTGAACCGGTCAGTTGGTGGTCCAGATTGTGTAGAACTCATTTAATACAATTCTCAATCCATCTGACACTCTATTCAGTTGGTTCAACACTTGAACTTGATGAATCTAAGTCAAGTCTATTGATTGAATGTTTAATCAAGTACCTAAACACTTAAGTAATCAATCTAAACATCATTCATGGATAAACTCCTCTTCCAGGTTAATCCTATGTGTGTGACCCTATAGGTTTCATTTCACATTGGCAGTGAATGTCCATAACTAACTTATGACATTACAAGCAAAGAGTGGTGCCCAGTCGCACATCAGTGCTACCCAAGTAAAGAGGAAAGGTGGAGAATAATTTTCAACCTACAATCTGTTATTAGTGCTATAGTGAATGTATAGTCCCTTTGCCACTGATATCCAGATTGAACTCAAGGCATGGACTTATCATCCTCTACAAATGTTCAATCCATGTTTCTTGATTCAGAGTAGACTGTCTGAGATATATGTAAGCTCAATATCATATATTGACTTACATGTGCATGGCCATGCATTTCTCAGTCTCACTCCTCAAGTGTCCATGATATCACACTACCTTAGGAGGGACAAATTCTGTATCTATCACTCACAGTCAAGTCCCCATGTGTCAAAGTCACCCAATCATCATCGTTATGACACCCAGTGTTTCAGAACTGCATTTGATGATGTCAAAGTGTACCCAACCACATGTAATGAGTGTAGTGATTTTAGGTTTAAGAACCACAGTCACCACCAATACTATAAGAGATGATCCTGACTAACCAAGTGTGGTTTCCATGCATCACTCTTACAGTGGGTCTGTCTGATACACTTTTCTCTAACATGTAACTATGTGCTTTGATATCATATATCATGACTGATGAGATTCTGTCATCAACCAACACACACTCTAGTCTTTAGTGTTATTGATGCCTATGGTTATTTCCACAATAACAACCGACTAGGGATGATAGTGAGAATGTACATACTCTTAACATCTGTATGATCTCGTTTTTCAAGTCATATACTTGAAGACATACATCATCAAGTTTTGTCATTCTCTAGACATTTATCATGTAATACTATTATATCAAAAACAATTAAAACATATCGATTGAAAATGCCTTTATTATTATCAAATCAAGTATCACATGCCTCATTGCAATCATCATATGATTGTCTCTCTGGGCATACTATACCCACACCACATTGGTTCGATAGACAACTAGTAGTGGTGAAATACTTCAAGGTGGGTGATCACCTAAAAAGATCTATTCAGTTGCATTCCAGTCTGGATCAATATGCCTAGCTTGGGGAGAAACTGGTTGGAGAGGGTGGTCGACATTGTGGCAAGTGGAGTTGGTAAACTCCTTCGTATTGATTTACATTCTCTATCTCAAGAATCCATGGGAGAGGTGAGAGTACTGGTTGAAGTTGAGGAAGAGGGAGATCTGACGAAAGAGATCTGGGTTAATATGCCTAAGCATGAACCCATGGCGGTGGAGATCAAATATGAGCATGTACCTGATCGCTGCAAGGAGTGTAGGGTTTTTGGTCACTCTGACAATGATTTCCCATTAAAACCTAAAGAAGACAATTCAAAGACTAATGATCATCCAAAGAAGCAATGGAAGAAAATAGTTGGGGGCAAGGTCCAACAAGTTGAATAGGATGAAGAGACTGTTTCCAAAGTAGAAGTGGATGATAAAGAAAAATCTGACACTGAGATAGATGGGGAGGTTCAAGTGTCAGACAAAATTAATACGAACAACAAAGATGATAAGTAGAAGACACATGAGGCTAGCAAGACTGACTCATGTTCCAATGAAAAGGAGATTGAAGAGACTGCCAGTGGGAAAGGAACTCGACTAAAAGTTAAAAGAAGAGGAAGGAGGCCAACAAGGCTGAATCCAGTGTGAAAGGGCCGTATAAGACCCGATCGTCTGGAAAATCCAATAAATGACCATATACACAACGGATGTCCATGGTTCTGGGAAACTATAGAAGGAGAGGGAGGTTAGGGAAGCTATTAAAAATATCAAAGCATCCATTGTAATCCTAGTTGAAATGAAGACCAAGAGCTACAATAAGGATGCAATATTGAAACTACACCCTAATGGATGGAAGTATTGCTCAAACCACAAATTTGATGATAATGGGAGAGTGTTCATTGGCTAGGATCCACGTTCTTGGGATCTCACATTCATAGACTCTAACGATCAGCAGATCATAGGTATGATAATCAATAAAGGAGGCTTAAAGCTCATGATCTCTGGCATTTATGCTAGAAGTTTAATGAGCCAACATTTCGATCTGTGGAACAAACTAGTTAAAATTACTTCTAGTATTCAAGATCATTGGCTTGTCATCGGGGATTTTAACAATATTAGAAAATGAGAAGAGAAAGTTGGAGGTCGAGATGTACTGACCCAAGTCCTTAGCTCCTTTAATTCGGCTATTGACAATACTAGTTTGGTTGAACTACCAACAGTGGGTGGTGAAATCTTTTCGTGGAGTAATAGACATGCCAAATTCAAAAGGATTACCTACAAGCTAGATAGATCTTAGGTTAATGATGATTGGCTATCAAAATTTCTAGGTACGAACTCCAAGCTTCTAACCTCCAAATTTTTAGACCATTCTACTATTAACATTAATCTCAGAGAGATCCAAAGAAAGGTGTGTCCATTTCGATTCTTAAATTATTGGCAAGAGTGTCCTGGTTGTAAAGACCTAATCCAAGAAGCTTGGAGTGAAGAAGTTGAGGGTAACCCGATGTTCGGATTCATCCAAAAACTTAAAACTGTAAAGAATAAGATAAAAAGTGGGTGAGAACACAAGTCAATCTAAAAATCTCTTACAATAGTTACACCTGTAGATGGATGATATATCCAAAGCTCTTTGAAGGAATCCTTTGGATGAGAAACTTATTCAGGCAGAGAAAGTCACACTAGACCGAATTAAACTCCTTGACAAAGCTAAGGAGAAATACTATTAGAAATAGAGCCGCATGGAATGGATTGAAAATGGGGACAAAAACACTCACCTATATCAGTCTACTATTAAAAAAAGAGACGCCATTAATTCTATCATTGAGATTCATTACAGTGATGATAAATTCCTTCCGGATGAAGATGCTATTGCAAGAGAGATAACTCTTTTCTTTGAAGATCTCTACAACCAAGAATATGTTGCTTGTCCGACTGATAACACTAATTGGGAGAAGTTGGTCAAAGATGAAGACAATGATCAGCTATGTAATATCCCAGGGGAAGAAGAGATACACAAAGCCATTTGGTCTATAGGTGCCTCTAAAAGCCCTTGACCCGATGGATTCAATGGTTTTTTCTATCGTGAAAACTAGAAACTTAACAAACCTGATCTAATTGATGAGGTTCAATGGTTCTTCAAAGGGGTCACATGGTGAGACAAATAAATAATGTTTTTCTGGATCAATTTCCTAGAAGGAGATCATCTACTCACCAGTGGACTTCAGGCCGATCGCATGTTGTTCAATGCTTTACAAAGTAATCACAAAGATTATTATGAGAAGACTTGTTGGTCTAATGCCTAAGATAATCTCACCCAACCAAGGCACCTTTATCAAAGGTAGAAGCATTCAAGACTATTCCTTATTGGTAGCCGAGTTCACACTGAACTTCAATGTCAATAGAAGCTCCCCATCATCCTGTGTCAAGCTAGACATTACCAAAGCATACAACTCCATTAACTAGTCATATTTTTGGAACTTTTAAAGCTGCTTGGGTTTAGAGAAGAATGGATACAAATCATTCGACGGTGTGTCACCACACCTTCATTCTCAGTTCTACTCAATGGTGCTTCGGAAGGGCTTTTCAGGAACTCAAATGGGTTACGTCAGGGTGACCCTCTGTCACCTCTGCTATTTTCCATTGTGATGGAAGGACTCAGCAAGAAGCTTAACTGTGATGTGATGGATAAAAAGATCAAAATCTAAACAATCAAAAACACTCTGATGCTATCTCATCTCTTATTTGTAGATGACGTTCTTATATTCTTTGAATCTCATGCCAGAAGCCTCTCCAATATCAAACAACTTCTACTAGACTTCAACAAGGAATCTGGTATGAAATTGAATGTATTGAAATCATGTAAATACTTCTCCAAGTCGGTGACTGATCAACAAGCCAAGGCTGATGATCTGGGTGTACAACTGGGTACACTTCCTACAACGTACTTAGGTTACCCTATGACTGGAGGTAACCTAAGGAGAATTGACTTTAATCCATGTTTCGATAAACTCAAGGACATGATTATGAAGTGGCCTGGAAATAAATTATCATTCTCATGCCGTCTCACACTAGTTAAATATAATGGACTTGGTCTCATACAGTTCTATCTAGGACAAGGTGAATTGACTAAATCCACTCTTCGTATGATGGAGATACTTTTAGGTGATTTTCTCTAGGGTTCTTCCATTCACCCTGTGAGTTAGTAGAGAATAGAATGCCCATTTGATGAAGGTGGCCTTACTTTGAAGAACTTGGAGGACTTGGCTGACTTTCACACCATGAAATGCATAAGGAGAATGTTTCAGGGTGAATCAATATGGGAAACGGGATGATAAGTAGATATGATACTGATAATTTCCAAAATCCAGCACATAGATGGGGATTCTCTACCAGTTAGATGAGATTCATTGATGTTTGGCTTAAGTACCATGATACGGATGACAATAAACTCTGGGACTTATGCAGAGCTCGAGAGGAAGTTGATGGTGTAGATAAGAACCTATGGATGACAAAACATAACCCAAGATGGAGCTTCACTACCTATAGCGTGCTTAAAAACCTCCTACCGACACTGGAGAGGGTACAATGATGGAATCTAGGAATCAACAATGAATGTGGGCTTTGATGTTCTACTGAAGAAAGTTCTATCCATTTGTCTTCAACCTACAAATGGTGGAAATACCTTTGGGGCCGAGTTGCTAGGAATCTTGGACTTGATCCCAAAATGACTATTGAGGAAAGTCTGAAGAAGACAGAGAAGTGCAGCATAGATGATCCTATTGTGGGCCTTTGGGCGATCACATTATGCATCCATACCATTTAGACTGTAAGAAACTCCAAGAGACATGGAGGAAAAAATAAGATGAACTTATAGATTTCAAGAAAATTGAGAAGGAACTCCAATTGCATTATATAATGTTTCACTATAGTCTACCCTAGTTATCGAAACACATCATTAGGAATAGGGAATTTAAATTGTACCGAATGGTCACTTGTCGAGGCCAATCTTAATTGTTCTTAGCATGTGATGTAAAAGCATTTTAAATTACATGACTTAGGGTGTAGTTTGTAATTTTGTACCACTTGTGGGGTCGGAAATATACTTACCAGGACTTTCCGATACATACATACATACATGCATATATACATACATAACCCCAAGGGCTGGAAAGATACCCCCAAACCATCTATATGATGAGAGACCATTTGGCCTAAGGTAAAGCATCTGTTTACACCCTTGGCTATAGGTGACTGAAGGATGATAAATCCAAAGGAGGGTCTTTGGGAAGTTACAAGAACAAGAGTTGAGTGTGGTGGGATGATGAAGCAAATTTGGGCAGGCAAACAAGTTCCCAAATGAACTATGTATGTTTTCAAAATTCTGCATGGAGATATGACAACTCTGGACAAAGTACATAAATGGAACAACAAGGTTCCATGATATTCTTACTATGCAATTAGGAAGAGGAATCCCATGAACACTTATTTGGGGGCTGCAAATTTACTAAGGAGGTTTAGGAGACAGCTTGCAAAGAATTCAACCTAAATGTGAACCTGGTTGATGAAGTCAAAAAGACAATAAGGCATTGTGGGATTGGAGACAAAAAGAAGTTGTTGTTTTTTGCTATGTGCTTTCATATATGGAGCGAAAGAAATGAACAAAGACATGGAGGTACAGAAAAGGGTGTGAGCAGTGTTGCTATAAAAATGTGTAAATGTGATATGCACAATCTACACGTTAGATAGTTGTGTGTGTTGGTGAAGTTTTTGTTATGTAGAATTTGGGCTATATGCAACTCTTGAACTCCTATGTTTTGAGGAGGAAGTTAGAATATATTTATCTGATTTCAATATATACATACATACACACACATACATACATACATACATACATACGCCTCCCTCGCCAACTTCATGCCAATTGCCTATTACAACATGCAATACACGATCATAGCCAAGATCCTAGCTGAACGACTGAAATTAGTGCTTCCTCTCCTAATATCAAAACCTCAAGGGGCCTTCATCATCGGAAGAAGCATCTCAGATTGTGCCCTCCCCACTAGAGAGTTTATGCTAGACTTCAATGTTAAAAGAGGTCACAAGAAAATATGCATGAAATTGGACATCTTTAAATCTTTTGACAACGTTCGTTGGGATATGTTGTGGTGGATCATGAAAGAGATGGGCTTTGAGGATAGTTGGATCTCTCTGATTCACAGTGTGTCTCCTCGACTAGATTCTCAGTTCTTGTCAATGACACACCTAATGGCATATTTTGTGGTTCTAAGGGACTAAGGCAGGAAGATCCACTCTCCCCCCTTTTGTTCACCATTATCATGGAATATTTCTCATAGCTAATGTACAAGGCTGAAGAAGACAAGCTAATATCCATGTACATTGTACATGACACTAGGATTCTTAGTCATTTCATCTTCGCAGACGACGTCCTCATCTTTACAACAACTAAACTAGTCTACCTAGAAAACCTAAAGAAGCTTCTCTAAGATTTTGGGAATCAGACAGACCTCAAAATAAATGAACAGAAGACCCAACTCTTCATCTCTTCCAATTGCATCCCAATCAGAGACTCAATTGAAGAAGTGTTAAGCATCAAAGTAAGTGTTGGTATGTATTCCCTAAGAGCCAATCATATGATGGTTGGATTGGCATACGTCATGATTGATTTGATAACTATCAAAGGCAAGCTTCCAATTTATTCTAGTTCAATCAATTATGAGATAAATAATGTGGCAGAAGAATGTCTAAAGAATGACAATACTCAATGGCGTATGTCTTCAGGTTAAGGACCTGAACAATGAGATCATACAGATGCTAAGAGTATGTACATTCTTGTTATGTCCCTAGTTGGATGTCATTATGGAAGGTTGATAGACAATAATGACACATCAAGACTAGAGTGTGTGTTGGTTGATGACAATGTCTCATTAGTCATGATATATGATATCAAACCAAGCACACAGATACATCTTGGAGAACAGTGTATCAGATAGACCCACCATGAGAGTGACACATGGAACCATGACATGGTAGTCAGAATCATCTCTAGTAGTGATGGTGGTGATTGTGATTCTTAGACCTGAGATCACTACAATCATCAAATGTGATTGGGTACACTTTGACATCATCAAACGCAGTCCTAAAACATGGGTTGTTATAAAGGTTATGATTGGGTGGTTTTGACACATGAAATAGATTGTGAGTGATAGAAATGGGATTTGTCCCTCCTAAGGGAGTATGATGTCTAGGCCACTTGATAAGAAAGACTAAAAATAGCATGCACATGCACATGTGAATCAATATATGATAATGAGTTCACATATATCTCAGACAGTCTACTCTAGTTCAAGAAACATGAATGAACATTGAAAGGATGACAACTCCATGCCTTGAGTTCATTCAAGATATTAGAGATAAAGCAATTATACATTCACTGGAACACCAATCATGGACTGTAGGATTGAAAGTTGTTCTCCAACTTTCCATATCACTTTGATAGCACTGACTTGCGATTAGGCACCTATCTTTGCTTGTGATGTCATAAGCTAGTTATGGAGATTTACTGCCAAGGTGACATGGGACCTATAGAGTCACACACATAGGATTAACTTGGAAGAGGAGTTTATCCATGAATGATGTTTGTATTGATTACTAAAGTGTTTAGGTACTCAATCAAACATTCAGTCAATAGGCTTGACTCAGAATCATCAAGTTAAAGTGTTGAACCAATTGATTAGATTGATTGAGAACTGAATTGACTGAGTTCTACACAATCTGGACCACCACCCGAACAGTTCACTGGGTGAACCGATCAGCTAATGGTCATTGGGATGACTGGTTCACTCTAATGAACTGATTGGTTGAACTAGACCACACGAGCAAGTGTTGGGTTTCCCGATTCATGAGAAAATTTTCCCATTACACTTGTTGAATTTGATTGAGACAAGAATTAATTTTTGCATTAATTAGAAATGAATTAGGAAAGTCAATTGCAAGTAGGTCTAGCTTGTGAACCGCCTGGTTCACTAAGTGAACCAATCGATTCACTATGCCAACCGACCGGTTCACTTAGTGAACCGACGAGTTCACCTTCCGTAGTACAAATTATTCATGGAAAATCTAGACCCTTCTAATCCTACACAGTCTAGGAACCCTGACGCTGCCCTCTACTATAAATAGAGGGGTACAAGGGGCTTCTCAGGAAAGACAACTTAGATCTTTTGAGAATCAGTTTCTCTGACAGTTTTTGTCTTCTCTGGTTTTGGTAACCGAGAGAGCCCAAGCAAGTTCTACCCGTCTAGGGAGGAACAGTGAGGGAAAAACAATTGTAGAAAAGCAACTGGTTGTGGGAAAGTGTGTTCATGACTAGTACACCAACAGAAAGGGGACAACTCCTTCTAGTCTGTTCTTCAGGATGACTAGAGTTCCTAGTAGTCCGTGTGGACTATCTATAGAGGTGGGAGACTTCTGCTACTCACGAGGATGACAGTCCACATCATTCTAGGTCCAGACTAGGAGCTGCACAGATTCCGTCAAAGACAGGTGGTTGAAGACCACACTTGTTGTGAGGTATAGTCACTGAGCAAGTCTCAGGACCAGGTATAGCTCGCTAAAACCATCCTTCCCATTACATAGATGTTGATGCAATATGTTGGTTATGGGTTTTATGGTCAAGTAATTTTTTTGTTTCTGCTGCCTCTCCAACCACGTAAAACCGAACAGTGGTATCAGAGCCACACCAATACTCTATTCTTTGGGATAATCGATATGATCATATTTTGGTTTTACTTTCTTTTTTTTATTGCATACAATTTGAATATTTAAATGACTAATGTGAATATCCGATTAATACCACATGATCACAAACTAGTATATACATATATGATATGGTATATATGCAATCAATACGTGTCACCCTAAAATAGTTTTTGATGGTGGATGTCTAGCATGGTTATGACCAATAAACCCTATGTGCATGTGAGTGGTTGGTTATGGTTGTTTGCATCTTGGACAATGCACCAAGCCATCTCTTCTATTCTAAATGTAACTTGAGATAACTCAAGATTCTCTTCTACCTTTTCTCCCCTTGAATGTAACTCAAGGTTTAACAAAGATTATGTAAAATAGGATTAGCTTTATTTCTTGTTATGACGAAGACTAAAGATGACCGCTTGATGGACTGAGACGACCGACTGAGGAGTAGTTGGTGGACCAATGAGAAGCCCCAAAGACCAGACAAGCCGACCACCTGGAGGAGCTAGACGACCGTCTAGAGGAGCTAAATGACTATCTGGAGAAGCCAGATGACCGGCTAGAGGAGACCAACAGACCGGCCAAGAGGTGAGTCAACCGGTTCAAAGGTTGAACCAGTCAACCCGATTTGGCAAGCACATATCTTCATCAATAACAAGTTGCATGTGATGTAGACCTTAGATGACTGTAGTTCCTTGTGGCTCCAAGGAACTATAATAGGATGGCCATAATCATTGCTTTGTCATTATTGCATGTTTTCGTTTGTGGGATATATCATGTATATGATACATACTATATATGTGGTGATTGGATACATATATGAATATATAAGCATATTAAAACCCCTCAACAAACATTTTAAGTTGAAGATGCCTTCCAAAAGTAGCACACGTGAAAATCTTGATCGACTAAGTGTGGGCATGCCTTCACGTGGTGCATTGTCTATCTCGTGGAAGTGTGATGGTGAATATGTGGGTCTACCTTCGCAGGGTGCATATTCATTGTGTTGGTTTCTGGGTTGGACTTAACAAGGCTACTTTGATATGATCAAGCACCTTGAGGTATAAAGATGAACATGGCAAGAAGTTGTGCATGACATATATCAAGAATTGTATATGATGCAATTGGCAAAAGTTGCCTACCTGAAAGATTCTAGTTGTGGGTGACATGAGACATAGATGAAATCAAGATCTTGCTCACTAGAAGGTTGTACACTACAATCTTCCGAATTGATAATGAGGGTTATCAATTTGGGATAAAATAGTAAGAAGCAAACATTAATTAAAGACCTAATTAAACATCGTCAATTTTCAAATCAAATCAAATCAAGTCAAAAGAGTTTTGGACTAAAATTCCAAATTTCCTTTTTGTAGAATAAATGGCTACCAACAACAATCACTTTTCATTGTGATCATTGCTTGAAAAGGACAAGCTAAATGGGAACAACTTCCACAACTAGTTTAGGATGTTGAGAATTGTTCTCACTCAAGAGAGAAAGCTCCATGTCCTAGATACACCAGAGATAGGAGAACCTACTCCCACCGCACTAAAGGCTGAAAGGGATGCTTACAGGAAGCATATTGAGGGTGCCATTGATGTGAAGTGCTTGATGATGTGCTCAATGAACTATGAGTTGCAGAGACAACATGAGAACATGGACGTCATTGAGATGGTTCAACATCTCAAGAACATGTATCAAGATCAAGCACGACAAGAGAGATATGATGTCTCTAAGGCACTATTCAAGTGAATCATGACAGAAGGAGACCTAGTAGGCCCTCACACACTCAAGATAATTGGGTAGGTAGAAAATTTAGCTTGATTGGGATTCCCTCTGACCCAAGAGTTGGCTACTGATGTGATACTACAATCATTACCAGAATTTCTACAGTCATTTTGTGATGAACTACAACATGAACAACTTTGACAGGTCACTGAAAGAGTTGTTGGGCATGTTGAGGACAGCCAAGGCACAGATGAAGAAAGACAAACCCATATCTATGATGATGATCAATAGAAAGAAGGGAAAGTCTAAAGGCAAGGGCAAGGGCAAAACAAACAAAGGTTCTAATGCTAGCTAGAAGCCCAAGTCATCTTCAACACTCAAAGCCAAGGGAGGGGTGAACAAGGGTGGCAAATGTCACCATTGTCATTAGCAGGACATTGGAAGAGAAATTTCCCTCTCTACATAGATAAACTAAAGAAGAAGAAGGAGGGGATGGAAGTCTCCACCTCACATATTATGAAATAAACTTAAAATGCTTCTTTATCTTAGGTATATGATACTAAGATATAGATCTAACATATATGATGTGCATGATCTAAAAAGAAGTGATGGTCTTTATGAAAGGACCAAGAAGGAACACTCATCAAGAATGGAGCAAGTGTTGCTGTCATAGATAGTAGTACCTTTAGTTTATTTCAGCCCAAAGAGGCATGTAATAAAGTTATAAATTGATATTTCATTTTTTCAATTAATAGAAACATTTTATTTCTACATCTTGTAATGGCAAGGATGTCTATCAATAAAGGTCATTTTTAAATTTCAAAGATATGATATTTTATGGAAATGCCTTATTTATCTTGTGGTACTTGGTATGCATGATATAAAATAAGAATACCTAAAAGTTATTGATGACTCAAATAATAAATTAGCATTATCATTTAAACAAATGAATGAGAAATTCATATCTAGGTTCCATGTTGATGGATAAACTAGACTCTCTTGGTTAATGAACCATTAAGAGATATGAATGTCTTGTTTATTGGGCATGATGACAAGTCAATCTTCACTAGATGTAGTGGGAGAATGACTAATCTATTAGGTATAATACATATTGATGTATATACATACCTATTGGAATAAATGCTAATACTTCAGATATGGTATTTAATGAAATACAAATATGAATATCTTGAAGTGTTCCAGAAATGTCATAAGTGAAGAACAAACTTGGTAAAAGTATTAATTCTTGGATATGATCAATGTATAAAATACTTAAACCAAATGTTTGAGGACCTTGTGAGTAACTATGATAGTGTATCATAGAGAACTCATGATTAAGGCATAATAATGTCTAAATCAAAGAAGGAATCATACTCTAAATAGTAAGAGCATGATCATCAAACAAAGTACTAATATTCTAGAATTCTTATAAAGAGCATGCTTTATACTAACTAAATGTACCATTCAAAAGGTATAAAAGACACCATATGAGATATGGTATTGGAAATGTTCCAATATGTCTTTTAGTGATTGAATACTCATATAAGAAAACTAGTTTCTTAGAAAGATCTTCATTCACAAATCACATAATGTTAGTTGAATACTAATCTCAATCCAATAACAAAGTGTTTGTTATAAGGATATCTGAATTCCATAAGAATCAGTGGGAGAGAAGTAGAACTTGAAATGTTCGAGATCAACATAATAACATTGAAATATGATAAGGCACAAAAGGATATTAAGAATCACAAGTGTTGTGGAATCTCAAATTCCTTATGTAATAGATACACCTCACATATATAGTAGAAAACACCATGAACTTGATGTATAATGATATCCTACAAACTCAAAGGTGATGAATTGGTCATATGATGATGAGCCAATAATCTATCTAGATGATGTTGAGAAACCAGATTTTGAGTTATGGCTTGAAGCCATAATATCCAAAATAACTTCCATGTGAACCAAATAAGGTATGACCTTAATGCTAGCACTTATAGGGATAAAACCCATAAGTGCAATTGGGTCTTGAGAGTTAAGACTGACATGGATGATATTTGAAGAGCTAATTGGTTGAGATAAATTCAAGTGAGTTCAAGGTGTTGAACCTGATGAATTTATTTAACCAATTACAGTGGCTCTAGGCCATAAAGGATCATGCTTGCTATTGGAACTTGAAGAATATGAAATTTGGCATATGGATATTAAAACTGCATTCTTAGAAGGAATAACATGAGGCTGTATACGTGACACAACCTAAAGGGTTTTATAATTCCATTAATGCAAATGTAGTCTATAAGTTACAAGAGATTAACCAATATGAGTGATTAAGTACAAGCACCTCAGAACTGGAGTCTTCACTTTGTTTATATAGTCAAAAGGTTTGACTGATATATCAAAATAAAGAAGGGATCTGTGATTACAAAGATTTAGTGGGAGCGTATTCATATTCCATCGGATGATGAGGAATGAAGCATTCTAAGAATATAAACTTGTGTGGAAATACCTTCTTTAAGGGAATAGAGAGAAATTCCCTATGTGATAGGAATAGAGATCTATAGAGATAGTTCTTGAAAGTCTCTTGACCTGATAAATAGAGAACATACATTGGCAGTCTATGCTGAAGGATTCAGTATGCAAAGATTCAGTGGGAGAAAACTTGTCCATGTTGTATGGAGTTAGTCTCTCATATGCCTAGTGTCCCAAATTCTTATGAAGAATAGGAACACATGGATAGATGCCTTATGCATTCACAATTGGATCTATCATGTATGCAATCACCCCATTATCTTGTATGTATCAGCCATGACAAGAAAATATATATGCATTCATCATCTTGTATGTATTGGACATGACAATATGATATGCCCATCTAGTTATCTCATATGTAATGGACATGATGAGTGGATATATGTCTACTTCTAGTGAGAGTCACTGGAATTCCATAAATAACTTATTTAAGTACTTATGAAGTATTAAAGAATTAGTTCTATGGTAATAAAAGGAAGAGTTGAGTGTAAAATAGTTACACTGATGCAAGCTTCCGAAATGACAAATATTGATCGCAAAATACAAAATATAAAAGTTAATATATGTTGATAAATGGAAACCATCTGAGTAAAATTAAAATATTTTTAATTCTCAAAGGAATGTCGAGTATCCTTGTGTTGAGAACACTAGAGGATACCATATGCATCTAGAAGTTCATGGTGCTGAACTTGTATATATTCCAACCATTGATGACAAAGTAGAAATACTAAGTCAAACAATGGAGCTAATTGTTAGGCAAGGAATATCAAATAGCATATTATGGCAACTCCATCTCATACGAAATGTTGTACAATGAGGAGATGTGAAACATGCAATATACTGACGAAAGAAAAATGTTTCTAACTCACTGGATTATTACTAGCGCATCAGAAACATGTTGGACATGTTTAGAGATCACTAAATATATGATTCAAAGGTGATTGTCTCTAACTGCAAGTGGGATTCTGTTGGTATGTATGCCCTGAGGGCCAATCATATGATGATCGGATTGACATACATCATGATTGATTTGATAAAAATTAAAGGAAAGCTTCCAATTTATTCGGGTTAAGGACACGAACTTTGAGATCATACGGATGCTAAGAGTATGTACATTTTTATTATGTCCCTGATAGGATGTCATTGTGAAAGGTTGATAGACAACAATGACACGTCAAGACTAGAGTGTGTGATGAAAGTGTCTCACTAGTCATGATATATGATATAAAATCAAGCACACAGATACATGTTGGAGAACAGTGTATCAGACAGACCCACCATGAGAGTGACACATAGAACCATGACATGGTATTTAGAATCATCTATCACAACGATGGTGGTGATTGTGATTCTTAGACTTGAGATCACTACACTCATCGAATGTTATTGAGTACACTTTGACATCATCAAAAGCAGTCCTAAAACATGGATTGTTATAAAGGTGATGATTGGGTGGTTTTGACACATGAGATAGACTGTAAGTGATAGAAATGGGATTTTTCCTTCCTAAGGGAGTATGATGTCCAGGCCACTTGATAAGCCAGACTTAGAATAGCATGCTCATGCACATGTGAATCAATATATGGTATTGAGTTCAGACAAATATCAAACAGTCTACTCTAGTTCAAGAAACATGAATAAATGTCAAAAGCATGACAATACCATGCCTTGAGTTCATTCAGGATATCAGAGACAAAGAAATTATACATTCACTGGAACACCAATCATAGATTGTAGGATTGAAAGTTATTCTCCAACTTTCCATATCACTTGGGTAGCATTGACGTGTGACTAGGCACCTATCTTTGCTTGTGATGTCATAAGCTAGTTATGGACATTCACTGCCAACGTGAAATGGTACATATAGGGCCACACACATAGGATTAACCTAGAAGAGGAGTTTATCCATGAATGATATGTAGATTGATTAGTAAAGTGTTTAGGTACTCAATCAAACATTTAATCAATATACTTGACTCAGAATCCTCAAGTTCAAGTGTTGAACCAATTGATTAGAGTGTCATATTGATTGAGATCTGCATTGACTGAGTTATGCATAATATGGACCACCAACTGACTGATTCACTGGGTGAACTGGTCGAATCATGGTCAGTGGGATGACTGGTTCACTCTATTGAACTGATCAGTTCAATTGGACCAAATGAGCAAGTGTTGGGTTTCCCAGTTTGTGAGAAAGGTTTCCCATTTCACTTGTTCAATTTGATTGGGACAAGAATTAATCTTTGAATTAATTAGAAATGAATTAGGAAAGTCAATTGCAAGCAGGTCTGGCATGTGAACCGCCCAGTTCACTATGCCAACCGATCAGTTAACTTAGTGAACTGACTGGTCCGTCTGTCATATTCATGGAAAAATTGGACCCTTCTACTCCTGCACAGACTGGGAACCCTGACCCTACCCTCTACTATAAATAGAGGGGTACAGGAGGCTTCTCAGGATAGACAACTTAGATCTTATAAGAATCAGTTTCCCTAAAAGTTGTTATCTTCTCTGGTTTTGGTAACCGAGAGAGCCCAAGCAAGTTCCACCTGTCCAGGGAGGAACAACGAGGGAAAAACAACTACAGAAAAGTAACTGGTTGTGGGAGATTGTGTTGATGACTAGTACGCCAACAGAAGGGGACAACTCCTTCTAGTCTGTTCTTTAGGATGACTACAGTTCCCAGTAGTCTGTGCGGACTATCTATAGAGGTGGGAGACTTCTGCCGCTTAGGAGGACTACAGTCAACTACAGTCTGGGTCAAGACCAGGAGTTGTACAGACGTAGTCAAAGACAGGTGGTTGAAGATTGTACTTGCTATGAGGTATAGTCACTGAGCAACCCTTAGGACTAGGTATAACTCGCTAAAACCATCATTCCCATTACATATATGTTGATGTGATCTGCTGATTATGGGTTTTATGGTCAAGTAAATTTTTTGTTTTCACTTCCTACTCTGACCACATAAAATCCAACAGTAAGCCCACTGTCAACGTTCTACCTCGGCTTCCCACTACCTGGAGGTAAGCTCGAAGTGAAGGACTTCGTCGAATGTATAGATAGACTAGAGGAAATGTTGGGACGCTGGCCTCTCACCGAAACCTCTATGGAAGGCATAATCACTCTCAAGAGATATGCAATAAAGGGGCTCATCACCTTCTGGGTCCAAGAGGGGGAGATCCCCAAATCCATACTGGATAAAATGGAGATGATAATAACTAATTTCATCTGGGCAGGAGGTACTCACACAATGAGGTATAATGGACTTTCTCTGAACAAAGAAGAAGGCAGGGTGGGTTTGAAAACTCCAATGGAGCTTGCCAACTAGGCCACCGTGCACAAAATCATAAAATACCACTAGGAGGACTCCACATGGTCAATATGGGTGAGGATAAGGTACCCTAAGGGACTCGATATTGAACCCAAAACTAGGGAGGGGTTCTCCAGGGTCATAAATCAAATGTCAACGTTGTGGAAGCATGTTAAGCATCACTTTTATATGCAATCATCAAGAAGATGGAGACTGAAGTAGCCAGAGTCAGACGTCAGGGACTTTATATGGAATAGAGGTTATAACAACAACTAGACTAGATATATCTTGGTGGAATTCAAAGTACCAAAATAGTCCCTATGCATATATCGTGCCTCCCTGGACACCCTACCTACCCTGTATAGGGTACAAAAATGGTATGAGTGTACTCATAATTCATGTTTGATGTGCGAGGTTGGAGATGAATCTCACACTCACCTCTTCAATGAATGCAACTTTGTCAAGAAACTATGGAATCTTTTATGCAAAAGCTTGGGCTTCACTAAGTACAAACTGAGAGAGATGAGGGACATGATAATCTTGCTTGGAAAGAATAGAGGCAAACTAAAGAGAAAGATGCTCTTGGCGTACTCAGCAATATGCTATCACATATGGAGGGAGAGAAATGATAGAAAGCACAACAACAAGAGAAGAAGCATTGAAAGCATTTCCAAAAAGACTTGTAAATTTTACAATATCAAGAAATCTGTATAGATAGTATCTTCTTTGTTATGGAGTTGAGTATTGTAGTGAGGGACTACTATGTAATTTTCCCTAACTTTGGTTAGGACCTTTGGAATAAAATTTACCCAATTCTGATACATACATACATACATATATTGTAGTGAGGGACTACTATGTAATTTCCCTAACTCTAGTTCACTGTTATCTACGCATTCAATCTTCATTCTCAATGCAAAGAACTATGGAAGGACATTGATGAACACTCACAAGTAATCACAAAACTTTGGCTACTGATGGAAGACTTTAATAATGTCAGACTTCAAGAAGAAAAATGAGGGGTCAGCTAGCCCATGATTTTGAGATCAAAGCATTCAACCACACAATCAGTGTAGCAGATCTATGTGAACTTCCCATGAATGGTGACATTCAGTACACCTAGAATAATGAAGGCAAGCCTGATAAACGAATTGCAAGTAAGCTTGACAGGGCCCTAGTTAATAATCAATGGCTACAGTTACTCCCATACGCTCACATTAAGGAGATTGGTGTTGACATTAGCGACCATGCACCCTTAATCATGCAAATAAGGTAAAAGAAGAAGAAAGTTAGATCATTCAAATTCAAGAATTTCTGGACTAGTTGGGACGGATATACTGATATCATTCAAAATGCTTGGTCTAAAGAAGTCAAAGAAACCCAATGTTCATATTCACTAAGAAACTCATGAAGGTGAAATAAAAATTAAAGAAATGGTCAAGGCTACATGTCAATCTTCTAGAGCTCATTAAAGACATAAAAAGGGATCTAACAAAGACTCGGACGGACCTCCTCACATACCCTCTCAATCACCATCTTATAGAGGAGGAATTAATGCTAAAAACTCAACTGTAGGATCTTTAAAAAGCTGAAGAAAGCTACACTTGGCAACAAAGTAGACAAGCCTAGATTACAGATGGTGATCACAATACTAAGCTTTATCACAATGTGATCGGGAAGAGAGAGGCTCAAAACACCATTGCTGAATTGGTAGATGCAGACGTGAAGATAACAAACAACCAAGAAGATCTGGAAACTCAAGTTGCTGATTTCTACAAAAAGCTTTTCAACAAATACCAATCGGATGACAACAACCTCCAAAATGAAGAGCTCGATTGGAGGTACAAACTCACAAACACTCACAATAACATACTGTACAGGGAAATCAATATAGAGGAGATCAAGTCTTCTCTCTGGAGTATTAGGATAAGCAAATCTCCTGGCCCGGATGGTTTCAATGCTCATTTCTACAGAGAGTCCTGACACATAATAAAAAATGATCTACTGAATAGCATCAATTGGATAATGAAGGGAGGTAGCATGCTTAGGCAAGTAAATCATGCTTTCCTTACTCTCATCCTAAAGAAGAAGACAACTGCCACATTAGCTGACTTCAGGCCTATTGCATGTTGCAATGTTCAATATAAGATCTTGGAAAAGATCCTAGCAAAATGACTTAAACTGGTCTTACCAATACTCATCTCAGATGCTCAAGGGGCTTTCATCGCAGACAGAAGTATCTCTAATTGTGCATTGCTCGCTGGTGAATTCTTGTTGGATTTAATGTCAAACGGGGTCACAAGAAAATATGCATGAAACTTGATGTTTCCAAAGTGTTCGACAGTGTCAAATGGAGTAAGCTTTGGAAAATAATGGAGGAGATGGGGTTCTCAACCAAATGGATATCACTTATCCAACAATGTGTCTCCACAGTCAGCTATTCGGTCCTTGTTAATGGCACGCCTAATGGAATCTTCCAAGCATCAAGCAGACTCTATCAGGGAGATCCTTTCTCACCCCTCATTTTCACCATAACCATGAAGTATTTCTCTCAAATGATAAAGAAGGCAGAGGAGAAAAAAGAAATCACAACATATACTGTTTGGAGAACTAAAATTATGAGCCATCTCATCTTCGCAGATGATGTGCTGGTTTTTCTCGAATCCAAACCAAGATACCTTTCCAACCTTAGAACACACTTGCACAGGTTTGGTATGCAAACCGGACTACACATAAATGAGATCAATACACAGGTGTTCATCTCCTCAAACTGCAAAGAGATAAGCGATGACATTACATAATCACTTCAAATGGGCATCAGCTCTCTGCCAATGAAGAATCTAGGCTTCCCTCTTATCGGAGGCAAACTTCAAGTGAAAGACTTCACATAATGCACTGACTAATTGGATGATATGATCATCTACTGGCCCCAAACCAAAACCTCTATGGCTGGTCAAATAACTCTAACAAAATCTACACTTGAAGGTCTACTGATATTTTGGGTGCAACAAAGGGAAATCCCTCCTACCATGCTTGATCACTTGGAAATGACTCCATCAAAATTCATTTGGCCAGGGAGCACTCATCCAGTGAAATACTCCAAGTGAGCTTTATCAAAGGAAGAAGGAGGTTTTGGACTAAAATCACCTTCGGAAATTGTAGACTGGGCCACAACGAGACGTATTATCAGCTACCTGAATGAAGATTCAACATGGGCTATGTAACGCATGGGCCCACTACCCATGGCTCTAGTAGAGTTTCAGGAATGACGAATGGACCCACAAACCACCACTAGCCTTAATTGTGCAGTTTGTCCACACTGACGCGCAAGCCAGGATCAACTTCCCGACTGGTCACCCATCCTAGTACTACTCCAAGTTGAGCATGCTTAACTATGGAGTTCTTTAGTGATGGGCTCCCGGAAAAGGAGGTGCATCTTGGTGATATGGGTAGTCCAATCATTCCTTTTAAGATTGTTTTATCCGAGACCTCAAATCCTGGGATGTTACAATCTCCTCCACTTAGACTCTTGACGTCCTCATCAAGGCTCAACTATAAGACCTCATAATTTCTTCCCCATTTCAGTGCAGACCCACAATGGCCCATTGACACCCAGCTCCCGATCACGGAATACCAGTGCAAGGGTGGCTACGTCAACCATGGACAACCCTTTTCTACATGCCTGGACCGCACGGCTCAAGACTGGCATGCCATGCCCATGTGGGCCCCACCTACTGGAGGGGAATTGGCTCTGATACCATTTGTAATGCATGGGCCCACTGCCCATGGCTCTAGTAGAGTTTCAGGAATGACGATTGGCCCCACAAACCACCACTAGCCTTAACTACGCACTTTGTCCACACTGACGCACAAGCCAAGATCAACTTCCCAACTGGTCACCCATCCTAGTACTACTCCAAGCTGAGCACGCTTAACTATGGAGTTCTTTAGTGATGGGCTCCCAGAAAAGGAGGTGCACCTTGGTGATATGGGTAGTCCAATCATTCCTTTTAAGAGTGTTTTATCTAAGGCCTCAAATCCTGGGATGTTACAGGCTAAATGGATGAGACGTCGTTATCCCAAGGGACTCAACTTTGACCCACCCACAAGAGAAGGATACTCCCAAGTTATCAGCAGAATGATCTCAACAGGGAAGCATATCAAACATGCTTTTTCCTTCAACGAACTAGGTGTTACCACCAAAGTCGATCTTTGGGAGCTTGTTAGGCCTAGGGGCACCCCTCAATGCACCACACACATCTAGAATGAATATGAGGTACCAAAATGGAGCTTATGCCTTTACCGTGCTGCCTTTGAATCCTTTCCTACTCTTGATAAAATCAATAGATGGTATCCGAGAACTGTCTTTGCATGCTGTCTGCTTTGTAGGGAAGACGTAGAAACACATGAACACCTCTTCCAGCATTGCTTGTTCACCAAAGGCTTATGGAGAAGGGTTTGTGACAAGCTAAACTTCCAACATTCGCAGCTATTCTCTACAAAGGCAACGATTTCCAAACGGGGAGCTGGCCGGAGAAAAAAACTGAGGAAATTGATGACTGCACTTTCTGCAGTCTACTATGACACTTGGAGTGAAAGAAATTCAAGAAAACATAAAGGCAAAGAGAACAATATAGAGAACATTGAGGGGAAAATCGATAAAGTTTTCAATTTTAGACTCAATGTATAGATAGTTTTTCTTTGATCCGGCAAGTTAAGTAGCAATTAGGGGATAATTTGTAATTTTGTCCCAACTTAGTTGGAAATTTGGAATAAATTTTACCAAATTCTAATACATACATACATACACCACCCTCCTGGGCATTCATCCTCTGTCACGGGCATGGGAGAGAGGGGGAGAAATATTTCTCTCTTAATCCCATACATACAACCCGTCAAAGGGCCTAGAGAGGAAAGGGTGTTTCTGCCGGAAATAAGGGCCTAGACTCAAATCATTTTGTCATGCCTAGACAAGGAGAGCCATAGGGACTATTGTGGAAGGAGTGGGAAAACTTATACAGGTTGACAACTGCTCACTGGAGACTGCGGAGGCTAGAGTCCTGGTGGAGCTAGATGCTGAAGGCCTGTCCCAAAAAATGCTTTGGTTGAACGTCAAGGGGAGGGGGGAGATCTCGATGATGATTGAATATGACTACATCCCTTCAAGGCACCATAGTTATTGAGCATTTGGCCATGCTGATGGAGGTTGCAACGATGAGAAACAAGTAGAAGACAACATTGAGGAGACCAAGGGGAGAAGGATATTGAAGGAGAAGGATATGAATCCAAACAAGGGATCCCAACAAGTAGTTAAAGTTCCTATGCAAGCAAACTAGTAGCGATCAGCAGATGGAGGAGAAGGAGCCATCACCTGAGGAGAAAGACCATGGCAAGAAGTGTAGAGGGAACAAGATCCCAAAGTCAAGTCTGAATGACCATAGTGGTACACCCATCACCACCAACAGGAGTGATGATACAACACAGGTCAGATATGGGAAGAGTATCCCTAGGGGTGTGAGCAGTGAATATGAGGAAGGTGAATTCGTATCCACTACAAGGAGGAAAGGTGTGAAGAAGACTGGTATTCCTAAAAACATAGGAGTTGTCTCTATCCTAGACATTACAAATAGCTTTGAAGCCCTCTTTGACTCTGACAAAGAGGAGGTAGGAGCCACCATACATGAAGAAAAGGGGGACAGGAGGAAGGACAACAATAAGGAGTTGGCTAGGCACACCAGGTCAAACAAAAGTCATTGATATGTCCATGCTTCTATGGAATATTAAAGGAGGGTGCAATAGAAAGAAGAATAAGGATATTTGTGAGTGGATTGCTACTAGTGGACACTCATTGGTAGATTTGGTGTAAACCAAAATATAGAAGCAGAACAAAAATAGTATTAAATATTTGTTTCTACATGGTTGGGAACATGTATCCAACTTAGTGTATTCTGAGCTAGCTAGAGTCTGTGTGGCATGGAAACTAAATGCATTACAGGTGTTAGTGATACATATGTCAGATTCATGTTACAATTGATTGCAGGGTCACCAGCAGGTTGCATGTGTGGCTGACAACTGTATATGCCCATAATGATGTAAAATGCAAACCGAGTTTATGGAAGGAGCTGGTTAGTCTGTCAAGTCAAATTTCTATTTCATGGTTGGTGGTTGAGGAATTCAATAATGTTCGCTTATAGGTGGAGAAGAAAGGAGGTGGACCATCTTTGAATGTAGTGATAAATGCTTTCAACCATGCTAAAGATAAGGCTATTCTATTTGAGCTACCAATGGTTGGGGGGATATCTTCACATGGAACAATGAGAGGAAACCAAAGGATATGATAGCGAGTAAACTGGATAAAGCCTTGGTAAATGATGAGTGATTGAAAATTTTTCCCAATGTGCAGGTGAAAGTAGGTGGGTCAGATCTAAGTGATCATGCTCCTATACCAATTCATATCACAGAGAAGAAGCAAAAGAGGAAACCTTTTAGATTCTTAAATTACTGGGCTGATTGGAAAGGGTTCAAGGAGGTCATAAAAGAGAGTTATAATGCGTAGCTAATAGGGAACCTGAGTATGTCTTTGCAAAAAATCTAGCAAATATCATAATTGTATTAAATAGGTGGTCTAAATCTAAAGTGGACAACCCAAACCTCCTGAGAAAACCCAAGAGAGAATGCAAAGAGGTCAGAGAAAAGCTACTATCAAATCTACTCAATGTGGATCTGATAAAGAAAGATGGTGAGCTAAAGAGGATGCTTGAGGACTTAAAGAAAGTAAGGGGAAAATATGTTGCAAAGAAATAGAGAGAAGTACATGGAGGATGTGGATAGAAACACCAAACTCTATCACACAACAGTTAGAAGGAGAGAATCTAACAATATCATATATGTGCTCATTGATGCAGAGGGTAATGTGGTCAACAAACGTGAGGACCTAGAGGAGAAAGCCATAGAGTTTTACTCTGCTCTTAAAATCATTACAAAATCAAGGAGAAAGCCATAGAGTATTAGCAATTGTGCTCTATTGGTTGGAGAGTTTTATTGACTCAAAGTCTAATTCACTCTCAAAGTCTAATTGACTAAACCCTTATTTTGATGATAATTAACCATTCCACTTATTTGTATCTAATTATTCTACTTGAGTGATTTTAGATTAGGTATAGACCCACTCCAAATACCTAAACTTGCACATCCTAACTTGGAGAAAGACAAGTCAAAATCAATGCAAATACAATTTTGTAGAAAAGACCTCAAATCCATTAGAATCATGTTGTAGATCACTTGTAATGATTGTATGACTTCTAATTAAGCTAAGGAAAAAAAGGAACACTTAAATCAAATATTTAAGAACTTTTATGGCTTTTCCCAAAATTCATCATAGGGACTTTTGTGGGCCAAGTTTCATCAAGGATAAACTTGTCTGACACCATTGATGGATCTTGGGAACTTATAGGGTTGGTTGAGTTTCCCTAGGATAAATTGACTGACACCCCCACACAGGCAAATCAATTTTAAGCCCTTGGTTGTGTTTCATCCAGTATATACTCAAATGACAAATCAAAATTTATTTGTCACATAGTGCCATCATTCGAGTTTCCCAAAAGTAAACTCATCTGACTGTACTATACAGAATGTACAGAAAAAGTATTTCTAGTTGTTGGAATATTATAAAAC
Source organism: Alisma plantago-aquatica (assembly GCA_963693085.1). Classification (NCBI taxonomy): domain Eukaryota; kingdom Viridiplantae; phylum Streptophyta; class Magnoliopsida; order Alismatales; family Alismataceae; genus Alisma; species Alisma plantago-aquatica. The sequence continues at coordinate 1,761,731,596 of OY856409.1, forward strand.
TCAAAAATAGATCTATTGCAACACCCCAAATGACTAGAATTTGTCCTTAAGTGCTTCTACTAGATATGAGGCATCCTCATCTATAAATAGGTCCCCTTGGGCTTCATCCCATGGTTAGCCAACCACTATGAAGGTCCCCATATTATAGTTGAATGCCTCCAAGAGTCTTCTTCCACTCTTAAGCTTAATCACTTGTTACATCTATTAGAGTGAGTAGGATATTTGTAAGACAGCTAGTCCTACATGTATATCTTGTGAGGCTCTCACTTCCTCCACCTCTCAATCTCTCTTTCTACCAAGAAGATGAAGGTCCTCTCTCTTAGCTAATAGTGGTGAAGAAGAAGAACAAGGGAAGGAGTCCCTTGGTGAAAGATTCTCCTTGGTGAAGGTGAAGTCAAAGGTAGAAGATCCAAGAGAAGAGTAGGTGAGTCCTTCAAGGGGGAAGACTAGTTGCAAGAGTGGGTAAGTCCTTGGTGAAGGAGGAAGACTCATTGCAAAAGTGGGTAAGTGCTTGGTGAGGTCGAAGACTCTTGGTCATTGATGGGTAAGTCCTTTATAAGGTTATTGGCTCCCTTGTCCTCAAAGGGAAGGCTAGGTATCTTTTTCCCAGAAGAGGAAGGTCATATGTTATAACTCTTATAATGGAATATGAGGAGTTATGCATGGTTCAAAAATCCTAGAGGTTGACCGATCTAGGTAGTGGATGTATACTCTCTTGGTTTGGAGCTTGGAATCACTATACATATCTTGTGTTTTTGTTCTTATTCAATATCTCTCATCCTTGCTATGTATGTTATTTGCACTCAAATTCCACATTTGCAAACTTATCTCTTGAAGTAATTTGAAGGTCTAATGAGTTTGGTTTAAGTTTTTTTAGATCTATTCATCCCCCCTTTGGATCCCATCATCCTAGATCCATCAAGTTCTTGTTGGACTATAAAGTTATGAGGGGAAGAAGGAAAACATGTCCAAAACTGAATGTTTCTAAAGCATATGACAATGTCAGATGGGAGAAATTGTGGTGGATCATGAAGCATATGTTCAATGGTTAGTGGATTGGCTAGAAGCAATAGTGTGTTGAGACTACCAAGCTTTTTTAGTCTCATTAATGGCACTTCAGAAGGAATGTTCATAGGAGAAAATGTCTTATGTCAAGGAGATCCTATATCCCATCATTTTTTGTGATGGTTATGAAGTTTTTCACATAAAAGATGCAAGATGAGGAAATAAGGAAGGAGATCAATCCATATATGATACATGGTACAAAAGTGTTCTCCCACTTGATTTTTGTAGATGATGTGCTTGTCTTTGTAGAAGACAAACTGAATACACTGGGGATGTTGTAGATTCTTCTTAGGAAGTTTGGTGAATAGACGGGGTTGCGTGTGAATGCAAATAAGACACACCTTTTCTTGTCCAGAATCTGTTATCAGATGGAGGAGAAATAAAGGAGGCAATGGGAGTAGAGATGGGAAAGCTTCCTACTAAGAATCTTGGGTTTCCCCTGGCTAGAGGTAATCTACAAGTCAAAGATTTTGTTGATTGTAATGATAAACTGGAGGAAATGATCAACAAATGGCCTACACAAAAGGCATATGTGGTGGGGCAAACTACATTGTTAAAGGCCACCATAGACGAGCTTCTTATCTTTTGGGTGCAGTAAGGAGAAATTCCTGGACTGGTCCTTGATAGAAAGGAAATGAAGATGTTAAACTTCTTATGGTCAAATGAGTCCCACTCAATGAGATATGCAAGAATCGATCTTCCAAAAGATGAAGGTAGTCTGAACTTGAAAACTCTGAGAGACATAGAAAGTGGGGGAAATTGAGAAGAATTATTATCTAACAAGAAGGCTCCTCGACATGGAAGAGATGGATGAGGGAGAGATACCCAAGAGGACTGGACTTCAAGAAAAAGACAAGAGAGGGTTATTCATAAACCATCAATTTTATGACATAAGCATTGCAACAAGCAAGAGACTTGTTTGACCCTAATGAATCGGGAGGATAGAGACTCAAAGACCCAAAGATCAATCTTTGGGAAGTAACAAGATCGAGAGATGAAAAAAAAAAGCACATGGAGTAGGTGTGAGTGGGAACACTTGTACCAAAATGGAGTATATGCATCTATAAAATTGTGCATTGTGTACTAGATACCCTTGATAAGATATATAGATGGAATCATGATGCTTATACTTTATGTATGATATGGAAGGAGGAGGATGAGTCACATAATTATTTGATAGGTTGCTACAAACTTAAAATGGAAGTTTGGAAGATCATATGCAGAGATTTCATATTACAACTAAAGCTATAACAAGATCCAAGAAGAGTGTCGTCAAGCTACAAGACAGATGACATGAAGAGGATTTTGTTTGCTTCTCTACACTACCATATTTTGAGAGAGAGTAATGCTATAAGACATGGTAGTAAAATTACTAATGCAAGGAGTATATCTATTAAAATTTGTAAATGTGTTAAAAGCAAGCTACACATTAGATAAAAGAGTGTGTTGTGTTCCTTTTTGATATATAGCGGTGGGCTATATGCACCTGTTATCCTCCTATATTTTTAGAAGGGTTTCAAGATATATTTACCTGATTCTGATACATACCCAAAGTTGGAAAGGATATTTTGATTGGATTGTTTAAGTGTTCACCAATGAAATGATCCAGACTTGAACCACTAAAAAAGCATCTCTTGATTTAATACATGTTAGGCATCTGACCTCGACTACAACTTGTGGGATATAGTTGGGGAATGAGTTTTCTCTTTCTCAATCCCATACATAAAAACATACATATATACATGCAAATTTCATTATAGTGAAAAATAGCATGAGGAACTTCACCTTTTTCTACCCAAAAAAGTATATTGGCCTTCTACTACAGAAGTGATGAGGGTTTCCCTCAAAAAAGATGATAATAGTGATATAGTTTTATAATGAGCAAATATATGGTTAGATGGTGAACTTTATATTGTTAAGATTTCAAAATGGTGATTTAATCTTAGACAAATGTATGTAGGCAAAATATACAAGAGGTCTAGACTTCATTCCTAACACTAGACATGGCACTGTAGGGTAATCAATATGATTACTTCTCTAGCATAATGTCTGAGGTCTAGTCATACCCTTGGGTAAGGACAAATAGATATCATGAGATGATAAGTTGAATTTTTGGTAAGTGATTAGAACTAGAGGAATAAGTACCACTATAGAGAATTTGTGTAAACAAGATTTACTATTTGTCTCTTGCACATAAAGAACTTGTACAAAAATGGAATCCTAACATAGAAATTATCAACTTGTTTAGGAAAAAAGAGGGATCATAATCATGAATGAAGTGGGTGTAAATATATGAAAATAGAATTAAATAATTTCTTCTTGAATTTGATATCTAAATTTTGAGTTTGACTCACTTTAAAATTTTATTTGAGTACTATGAGATAATATTAAATGAAAAAGATAAGATTGGGCAACTAACCCACATTGCTTTGTGCTAATACAAATGATAGAAAAGAAATGATATCAGGTATAATAACCAAGATAGTATATAATCTAGAATTGCAAACAAAAATATGTAAAGTCATGGTATTATAAATATGTGTAAGTAATATTTATCTTTGTACATCACTTAGATGAACTCTCTGTGTAGTATTGTCTACATGAACCATTTCACTTTTAATTGGGATCAAGTATATTATTTTATGATACATACATATATGCATACATGAGTGAATGGATGTACCAAGCGGTCAATAGCCCGATTGGAGAGATGTACTAAGAGGTGAACTCTAGTGGGGACTCATGAATCATCCTAGGTTCAAATCTCAATAGGGGACTAAGGTTGATTTACCCATCCCATGAACATATTGGCTCTATAGTTTGGGTTGGAGAGAGGGGAAATGAACCTTCTCTTATATTTCTTGAATGCATGGATGCATGCTTATTGTTTTACCTTTTTAAGGGGATTCAAAATAAGATTTCCCAAATTTCTTGTAAGTAAATGTCACACAATTTGTCTGTTAGAATGTTATTTTTTAGGAAGGACGGGAAGCCTTATGATTGGCACTCCCCGTCATCTATTCATTAGCTAAATCACTAATTACAAAAGGCATAAAGTTCAAAGGAAAATTCTGAGAAAAAGAAAATCTATCTACTTGGCCCCTACGTGCAGCATTTGCTACCTCGTGGGCAACCTTGTTACATCTACGGCTAACATAGCTAAGATTACAGAAAGAAAAAGATTGCTTCAGCTGAAGGATGTCGTCTACAATGGAGCCAATGTAGTCTTTCCTTAGGCTGCTGCTGTTGCATGCATGGATGATAGCCTTGGCGTCGGATTCCATTTCTACCCTGTTCAAGCCCTTATCTCTTGCCCATGTGAGTGCTTCCCTTATCGCTAACGCTTCTGTCAATGCGATATCACCTCCTGTCATTACCCTTGCCCCCAACATCCCTACGACCACCCCCCACATCATCTCGAGCTACAGCACCAAGTCCCGCCTTCCCTTCCTCCCCACGCGATCCATCCACATTGACTTTAATATTTCCATGCACCGGTCTCCTCCACATGGATCCAGCGTCAGAGCTAGACGTCCCACAATCCGTCCCCCCACGCTGTTGGGTTGCCGAGCCCACCTGCATGGCATGCATGCATTCTCGTCCCTCCCCCTCCATCTGATTTCTCACCATGACCATATAGCGGCGGAGGAGCACACCCATATTCGGAGCGCCAGCTTGGAATACACGCAAACATCAGCCTCTCCATATAGCCGCCACAGCTTCCACTATCACCTCCCTCTCACCGGTTGTCGTGTCTTGTAGAGCTGCCTCCATGGTTGATTGGATCTCCCCATCCTTCCTGTCCTCCACCCATTGTTGGATCACCCTCAAGGTTTGATCCCACAAATCTGTCGCATTCGGACACCTGAACAACATGTGAGGTATGGTCTCTTTTTCGGACATGCATATCATACATGTTCCATCTTCAATACAATGCCTGTCAAAAAGCCATCTCCTCGTAGCAAGCCCGCCCGTACATACTCTCCACAGGAAGTGCGCCGTCTTTGGACTTCATTCATCCTGCCATACTCTCTTCCATAACCCATCTCCTACCAGATCATTGTACCTCCGTGCCTCCTCCACCCCAAGCAGCCCCATCCAGTAAGCAGACCTAATTGTAAACTCCCCGTTCTTGGACGGCCACCACATCAGAGAATCAGTGAGCTTCCTATTGCTGATTGGGATTGCACAGATCTTTTTAGCAATGCTGTCCGGGAAGCATTCCCTCACCTTACTCTCATCCCATCTCGATCCGTCCTCCGTCATGAGCTCCTTGACTTTGTGGTATTCCAGGCTGCACTCATGCTTGAAACGTCTTAGCGTGTCCACTTCCTTCGGAACCCATTTGTCGTCCCATATGTCAATGTCTACTCCGTCCCCCACTCTCCACTGGACCCCTTCCTTCAACACTGCCTTAGCTCCCCATAGACTCCTCCAAACATGACTCGGGTCATACCCCCTCCTCGCTTCCCAAAAGGATGTCCTTGGGTAATATCTCGCCTTGAGTACCTTGGTAACTAGAGCTTCCAGGTGACAAACCAACCTCCAAGCTTGTCTAGCAAGAAGGGCTTGGTTAAAGGAGTGCAAGTCCCTGAAACCCAACCCTCCCTGCCTTTTTGGTTTACATAGTCTCTCCCAACTCATCCATGAGAGCTTCCTCTCCTTCTCCTTTTCTCCCCACCAGACTCTAGCCACCATCCACTGTATTTCCTCCATAGTACCCATGGGCAACTGGAAAACACTCATGACATAGGTAGGAATTGCTTGCACCACTGCCTTGATGAGGACCTCCCTTCCTGCTTTTGACAACAATTTTTTGGACCAGCCTTGAAGTTTCCTCCATATTCTTTCTTTTATGAAGCTGAACACCTACTTTTTTGACCTGCCCACCATTGTGGGGAGACCAAGATAGCAAGCATGACGATCCATGACACGTACTCCCAAGAGATCACGCAACTCCTCTCTTCGTGTGCCTCATACCCCTTTGCTGAAAACAACCTTTGTCTTTTGAAAATTTATTTTCTGACCGGATGCCTGTTCATACTGGCTGATGATTTCAGCTATCTTCAGGCATTCTGCATTGGTTGCTCTAGCAAAAAGAATACTATCATCTGTGAAGAAAAGATGTGAGATACTGGGTGCTCCCCTACACGGCTTAATGCCATGTATATGGGAGTCTCGGACAGCAGTGCTTAACAAAGTGGAAAATGCTTTAGCACATCAAATAAAAAGGTATGGGGAAAGAGGGTCACCCTGGCGAAGTCCACGTGCATGCCTCATGCTCTTGGTCCTATCCCCGTTAACAGAAAAGGTATGCTGGACAGAAGTGATACAATCCTGGATCTTGTTTCACCATTTCCTCCCAAACCCCATCTTCTCCATAACAGTGTCAAGGAAACTCCACTCGACTCGATCATAGGCTTTGGACATATCAAGTTTCAAATCAAGACTGCCCTTCTTCTTTCCCTTGTCTCTCTTCATGTTGTGAAACACCTCATAGGCTATGATGGCATTATCAGTGATCATTCTTCCCGGCACGAAAGTGCTTTGGTTTTCAGAAACAATACTATTCATAAGCGGCTTTAGTCTATTTGTCAGCACCTTAGAAGCAATCTTGTACATCACATTACACAAACTGATGGGCCTGTACTCACCCACAATTTTTGGCTTCTCAGCCTTTGGGATCAGCACCACTAGCATTTCATTTACCGCCTTCCAGTCCCGTTCACCCTTCCACCAACCCTTGATATAGCTTGCAACATCCTTGCCCACCACTCCCCAAAATTTCTGATAGAACATCACCTTCATACCATCCGGTCCCGGTGCTTTATTTGGATGCATCTGGTCCAGCGCCGCCTTAATTTCCTCATCAGTAATGTCTCTCTCCAACTCCTCAGTCTGGTCTCCAGAGATAACTTCCCAAATCCCCTTGGTGGCCTCCTCAAAACCCGATGGATCACTAGACTGAAAAAGCTGGGTGAAGTAATTCACAATGATGTTGTTTATCTCTTCTTCATGGTGTCTCATCTGTCCCTGCTCATCCTCAAGCTCCTCAATCCAATTCCTTCTTCTCCTGTTTGTAGCTTTTTGATGGAAGTAGGCAGTGTTCCTATCCCCTTCTTTCAGCTCCTTTACTCTCGCCCTGGCAGCCCAGTACTCTTCATTTCTTTGAAGCCAATATTGCAGTTCCTTAGACTTTTCCTCCGCCTCCAAAAGATTTGTGTGATCTGGGGGACATGCTTGGAGTCTTTTTAAATCATCTTCCAAATCTTTAATCTTCTTCTGTCTATTCCCAAACTTTTCAGCAGCCCATTCCCTCAGTTTATCTTTACATGTCAACATTTTCGTATTCAGATCAGCCTCTCTGTCATGCTCCCAGACTCCCTTAATTATGTTAGCACATTCTTCCTCATTCACCCACATGGGTTCAAATCTAAATTGCCCTCTCCCCCTCCTCTTTTTACTGCCCGTGTTATCAGCTTTGAGAATAATAGGTGCATGATCTGACTCATAGATGGGAAGGTGGATCACCCTACAAAATTTAAACATATTTCTCCACTCAAGCTCTGGCAGGAATCTATCTAACCTCTCTTTTACTAGAGTTCTTTCCGTCATCCCCCTTTTCCACGTGAAAATATTCCCCTCAAAGCCCACATCAATCAAGTTACATTCGTCAATAATGTCTATGAAGTTCTGGATAAACTTTTCATCCTTTGGTGGGCCCCCCTCCTTTTCAACATTAGAAACAATCTCATTGAAGTCCCCGAAGAAGATTACCGGTTCATTTGCCTCATTTTTCAACTCCTCATGAGCTCCCAGGTCTTTGTCTTACTCTACTGATCCGCCCACCCATAGATCCCAATGGCTCTCCACGTACAGTCTGCTACCCCTTCTTTAACCAACGTTGACACATGCCTGTTAGAATAATCAGAATTTCTAGCTCTATATCCTTCCACCAGAAACCAAGTCCCCCCGCTCTGCCAGTACGAGATATGCACATCCCATCCGAGAAACCACAACTTCTTTTGACGTCTTCGAGTTGCTTGTCCACCATCATAGTTTCCATGACGAAAACTATATTTGGGCGCTCCCTCCAGACCCATGCCCAGAGAGCTTTGCATGTGTCAGGGTCGCCCAAGCCCTGACAGTTCCAGCTAAAGATTTTCATTGTCCTTCGTGGGACTGGACACCGCCAGTCGCTGCTACTTGGGCTGCAACACCCTCTACCATCCCCACCATGACCTCTGCAACTGTCCTCTGTATTTTTTCTCCTGTAGGCTGTGGTACCTGGTCATCCAAATCCATGTCACAAAGGTCCCCGCTTCTGACCCACTTTCCATCTGCGCTTTCCCACACCACCTCTTCCTCAGGTATGCCCAACCGAGCACCCCGACTCATTTTATAAACCCACGGCTGGTGTTTCTTCTTTCCTTGTCCCTGCTTAGCTCCCTGCTTTTTCTTTGTCCCCACTTCTGTCCGCCTTTGTGCTATGGTAATGGCCCTTTTCTCTCGTTTGTTTAGGTACTGGACTTCCTCTAAGCATTGTGTAAAGCTCATATGTATTCCAACGTCATGTCCTTCACACCCGTGCAAACCCAGTTCTTCACCGTTCTTCGTGTCATTGCCCTGAACAACATGGTCACTGTTGTCATCAGAGGTGTGTTTGCCTGATTGTTGGACGTCTCGGTTCACATTAGCAAGTTCCTCCTATCCCCTTTTCACCCCAAGCTGCTCCATCATCTCCCCCACCAGAAGCCTCGACGCCTGGCTTCTCCTTGAACTCCGCAGCCCTATGAGTTCTTCCCTCGTCAGTTTTTTAATACTCACAACCCTCGTCGACCCCAGTGACGCCATCACACCTTTGTCTTCCCCTAGGGTCCCTTTCTCCCCCCGGTATTGTAGTTGGCATTTCCCACGCCTCCAACGTCTCCCTCTCCCGACTGTCCACCCACACTGTCACCCTCAACACCCCCTCGGAGTCCCGCACATTCACTCGCATCCCGCCTAGAGCCTCGACCCTTCCGCCCTCTTCCTCTGGCTTCGCTTCCTCCTGCCCCAGCACCAAGCCCCCCCCACCACGCTGCCGCTATCGCTGGATTCTCCCGTCCTCCTCCCATCATCCGACGAACTCACCCTGAAGGTGAGTGTCTTCCTCTCTCCTCCGCTACCTCCCTTCCCACTTTCCTCATGCCGACGCTGCTTCCATGGGGAAGCTCTCATCCAGTTTCCCCACTGGTTCTGTCACTCCACGTCGTCGCCATAGATTTGGCAGTCTTTGTCAATGTGTCCAAGCCGCCCACACACGAAGCAAAGGGTCGATAAATGCTCATACTTGATCTCCAACTCCACGATCTTCCCGCTCTCAACCCTGATCTTCAGAGATCGTTTGAGGGGTTTGGTAACATCCAGTGTGATCCAGACTCGTAGGGACGAGTCCCAGCCCAAGCTATCTCTGTTTGTCTCCAGCACCTCTCCGATACGAGCCGCGATCGACCTGATAGTGGTGTCCGCCCGATACCCTGACGGGACGCCGTAAAGACTAACCCAGAAGGGTGACGAGTCGATTCGTAACTATCCTAGCTGTTCCTCATTATCGATCTCCTTGAACAAGAGCAGCCGTCCGTCAAAGTTCCACGGTGCTCCCTCGATCAACCGCTGTTTGTCCGACCAGTGGGTGAATTGCATCACAAAAGCTCCACCCTCCAGTTGTTTGAATTCCACCGATTCACGCAGGCTCCACGCCTGTGCCATCGTCCGCTCCATTGCCCGGAAACGATCTGTCCATCAATAGTCTTCCCACCAGCGCCAACGCTCTGTGGTCCTCCGCCTCCTCACTGTTCCCTATCACATGTACGTCGATGGGATCCTCCTCATCCTCTGTCAACCGAAGTCCAGTGTATCTTTCTGCCAGATCAGCCGCCATCCTAGGACGGGCCCAAGAGAAGACCCACTCGCTTGAACCTGCAAGAGTAAACCCTAAGTTAAGGGAGGAAGACGTTCACACCCGCTCGCCCTAATGACCAGAGCGACAAGGACGCAGGGGAATGGGTGATACTCGCTATTTGTCTGTTAGAATGTAGTATTGCTTCTTGCGAACAATTTGTCAATGAAGAAACAATTTGTCCCTCCTTTATGATGGATATTCAAAAATTCTATTTTGATTTAACAACTATACTAACTATTCTATTTTAATAGGTAAGGTATAGAAGACTGATTTCTTTTTCTAATTTAGAGGATGTTCCAATCTCACAACATTCACTAGCATCAAATGAAGTCTTATTTCCTTCAAACCATACTAGGTAAACACAATCCTTTAGAGACCAACATGTGCAAATCTAATCACCTTCATTCAATACCTTTGATAACAATAAATCATGCTTCAGACCCAAGTCTCTTTGGATTCCAAGATTAATATTTTTCTAACTCCCACATGTACTTCTTTGCCAAAAACCAAATTGGTGTTCCATTGTTTCATCACGTGTTTCACACATGAAGGAGTAAATATGTATATTATTCCATTTACTAACATCCCACAAGTTGGCCAAATATATTCATATACTTTAAGTGTGGTGAAGTGTCATCTTCGATTAAGAAACTTCATCCATACATTTATGGTATTGTTATCATGTCATGAGGTATCTAGTTCCTACATGGACTCCAAATATCATCTTTGTTTGATTTGCTACTTTTAGAAGTTGACCTAACCCACTCTTCTCCATGATGTCAAAAATCCCATTCATGATTTTTAGTTTGAGAAAGTTCACTAGCATATCTTATTGAGTCATCCATTTCCCCTTGGTTGAATCACCATATGATAAGGTTTTCTATCATAAACATATTGTAAAACTCAGTTAAATCAGATTAGGATTGCAAGTCCAACCCTTCTATCCAAATTGAGTAGGATAGTCTATTCCCATTTGTAGGATGAAAATAATTTCTCCATATAAAAATCAGCAAGTAGTAAACCCATACTTCTCAAAACCAAGTTGGTCATTTGACCTAAGTTTATCTAATACCAAATAAGTCCCATTCCTAAGATTCTAGTAAGGATCTATCTACCTAGTGTAGATATTTACTTCACAACCACCTACTTGATCATATCTCTACATCGATCAAGACATTCACGGAAGTATTTTCTTCTCAAGTTGCCTCCTTTTGTACCAAATGCTAGGTATTTTCTAGGCCAAATCCTTTTGAATGTCCATATCAGCTAGATCATTCTAATTCATGCATGGAATTGAGAAGTGAATGTTTGACCTACTGTAATTGAGCATCATACCTGACATCCTTCCAATCTTTTGAATTATAGTTTTATGTTCATTGAGTCTTCTCTTTCTAGAGTAATTTAAAATATGACATTAATCCTCAATGGATAAGTAGACACCACATTTATGTTATAGATAATGTATGTACGTGTCTTCATCTTCTCAATGTGTTCTGCCACAGACCAGTTGTGACTTTTGATAGAAATGGTAGAAAGTAAAGATGATAAGGGGTCACCAAGCCTTTCCCCATTTTTGTTTTAGAATAACACTTTATATGATCCATTAATTAATAAATAAAAGGATATAGTGGTGACACATTGTTTCACTAATTTAATCAAATGTTCTAAAAAACTCCATATCTTTCAAACAACTTTGTGTTTTATTCTAGTAAACTGTATCTTATACCTTGGTGATGTCTAATTTGAGACATCAAAAAAGTGTTCTTCTCATCAAATCCTAATTCAATGTGAACTCCATAGAAAACATACAATAGTCTTCATTGTACCAACCTTTGACAAATGCTTCTTGGTCAGGAGAAATAGAACACGACAGTATACTGGAAAGCCTTCATGTTGTGATCTTTGTTATGATTCTTTGTATGAGAAACTTTCTATGACAGAAGTTAGTTGGAATGGTGATAATTTCCTTATGGGTATTGCTTACAGAAAAAATATGGTTTATCTGGTTAACCATTTTTTCCCTTTAAATATGATTTAACATCTCTATTAGGTATTGATAATGTTCCAATCCTTGCAACAAAAATAGCGATGAAAATAGTTTAGATCATATTATCAATATTTTTTATACATGCATGAATACATACATACATACATACTTACATATTTAGGGCCGACAAGGAGTGGCTCAAGTGGTCAAGCACGGTGTCCCCTAACAAAGGGACCCGGGTTCGAATCCCAGTTGCCGCTTTGATTTACCACCCTCCTGAGCATTCGACCTCCGCCACGAGCGTGGGAGAGGGGGGGAGAAATCTTTCTCTCTTAATCCCATACTTACATATATATGTACATACATACATCCGACAAGGAGGTCTCAAGTGGTCAAGCACGGTGTCCCCTAACAAAGGGACCCGGGTCTGAATCTCAGTTGTTGCCTTAATTTACAACCCTCCCGGGTGTTCGGCCTCTGCCACGGGTGTGGGAGAGAGGGGGGGGAATCTTTCTCTGTTAATCCCATATGTACATACATACATGACGACAAGGAGTGGCTCAAGTGGTCAAGTACGGTGTCCCCTAACAAAGGGACCCGGGTTCGAATCCCAGCTGCCACCTTGATTTACCACCCTCTCAGGCATTCAACCTCCTCCACGCGCATGGGAGATGGGGGGATATTTCTCACTTAATCCCATATGTACATGCATACATATAAACAAACATAAATATATACACACATCCATCCATCCATCCATCCATCCATACATACATACATACATATAGCCGACAAGGAGTGGCTCAAGTGGTCAAGCACGGTGTCCACTAACAAAGGGACCCGGGTTCGAATCCCAGTTTTTGCCTTGATTTACCACCCTCCCGGGCATTCGGCCTCCGCCATGGGTGTGGGAGAGGGGGGAGAAATCTTTCTCTCTTAATCCCATACATACATACATACATAATTTCGTTGGTCCTCAATGAAGGGACCCAAGTTCGAAACCACATGGAGAAGCATCTCTTGATTTATCACCCTCTCAGGCGTTCGGCCTCTGCCACAGGTTATGGGAGAGGGGGAGAGAAATATTTCTCTCTTAATCCCATACATACATACACTGACAAGGAGTGACTCAAGTGGTCATGCACGGTGTCCCATAACAAAGAGACCCGGGTTTGAATCCCAATTGCCACCTTTATTTACCACCCTCTTGGGCATTCAGCCTATGCCACAGGCGTTGGAGGGGGGTGCAATCTTTCTCTCTTAATCCCTTACATACATACATACATACATTGATAAGGAGTGGCCCAAGTGGTCAAGCACAATGTCCTCTAACAAATAGACATGGGTTTGAATCTCAATTGTCACCTTGGTTTACCACCCTCTCGATCATTCGGCCTCTGTCACAGGCATGGGAGAGGGGGAGAGAATGACTCTCTTAATCCCATACATACATATATACATGCATACATATGGTGTCACACATTTATATCATTGATACAAAATAACAAAGTCACCTCATCACTATGAAATATTGGACCTATTACATCTTTCTTAGTGAAATATAAGGTCACTGAAAAAATCTTGGATGACAAAATGAAGTTCGTTGTATCCTAACTTTTAATATGAGACTCATGGAGATTTTAAGAGAAGAAGAATTAGTTATTGTGAATTGATGGCTAGGGAAGTCCTCCTAGTTGAAAAATTATTGTATATAGATTTGTACTAGACATATGGTAGCGTCACATGGAGGAAGATGTGATGGATAATGCTTGAAATGGGTTTCCATGATGGTTGGATTAATCTGACAAAACATTATGTGGAGACTATCACTGATTCAGTTCCAATGAACAAAAGCTCAACATGTTTTTTAGTGGGAGTAACGTGTCACGTCAAGGAGATGCATTATCACTACCATTGTTTATAAATGTGATGCAATAATTGTCGCACGTTGAGGAAGATAAAAGGAACAAGATGGCTGCAACATTCATTGTTCAAGGGATGAAATTGATGAGCCACCCCATCTTCATTGCTATTGGGCTAGTATTTTAATAAGGTACAAAAAATATAATTGATGGTTGTATTAAAATTGTAGTGTTTTTATGCAAGTAAATTGTTATGTAAAGTAATGAGAATTAGACCCAAATATTTTTGTCCAAGAACTTGAATGCAGTTTGAATAAATAATAGATCATTTTATGGGAGTATAGATACGTAAAATATGTAAAATGTTTTGGGATTTCCATAAGTAAGATTCAACTTGAAAGCAAACGAATTTTTTGAATGTAGTGCTAAACTCTACTAGATGACTAGGAGATGGCCTATCAATAATGCAACCATGGTAGTGATAGTAAAACTCATTAGGTCAATAGTTGAGGTGTTATTCATATTATTTATCTAGAAAGGAGAAATGCTTGAATTAGTACTTGATCAAATGTATATGAGTATATCTATATCTGGGTTGGTTTCTATCATGCTATGATGTATGAGAGATATCCCCTATGAAATAAAAAAAGAGAATTAGATCTTAGATCATCGAGTGTGATATCTCAATGGGTCCCTCTAAATTACATCTTCAAACTCCACAGTCTAAGTTAGTCTATCGATTGAGGATGAGAAGGAGGAAAATATGGGATTAGATTACATACCAAATAACATGAGAGGGCCTTCAAGGGTTGTGTTGTGATGATTTTCATGTAGAAAAATTCCATGTGAATTTTTTTCGCAAAGGATATGTAATATGGAAGAAAAACAATTTAAACTTAAACTTATAATAAGTTATTGTTAATAGAGGAAAAAAAGATAAGTACACAAAATGTATGTGGTGTGAGGACCATGTACTCAAGTGGAATCTTTGTGTTTATAGAGTAACCCATTTATTCCTTACTACTTTGGGTTGTGTACATAGGTGGAAGTCAAAAATTGATTCCATGTGTATGTTTTTAATGTGTAAGAAGAAACCCATCATACCATTTCCAATTAATGTGGATACATGAGGAAGACGCATGCATCATTTTATAAAGACATGAAATTGAAGAACCAAACATATATTGACTTCACATTAAAGCTTGATTATTGGGAAAGAATGAAGGGATCGGAGGGTAAGAAAAATCGTTACATTACTCACTACATACTTTCATGTTTCAACATTACACAATTATAGAATATATATAAAGATCAATACAATATAAGAAATAATAGCCACACAAATTTATAAATTTGTTAGACCTCGAGAGAAATTTACTCTAACTTAGAGTTGTGGGATAACAAACATGCCTTGGACTTGTAGGAAATGTATCCCAAAATTTACCTTTGACTATCTTTTAGTTTCTAAAGTTATTGTCTAACTCCAATACATAGATGCATGCATACATACATACATACATACATACATACAAAAAAGTCGCTTAGGGTTTTGAGAGAGCTATGGCAATTCTGGCGGCGACCTGAGGAGATCCCCCGTCCCTCGATGGTGGGAGAGCCATCCCTCCTCCATCCCAACCTCCTCGTGAATGTGAGGCCATGACTGATTCTGATCCGAAGAAACCCTGGTCTAGGGTTTTTAATGGCACTGAACAATTCACGAAGAAGCATAAGTATGACCCTCCTGTGATCTCAAATGGTAAGAGGTTCATGACCATTAATGATGACACCTATTTGGTCATGGAAAAGACCTAGGAACATACTATATCAATCTATACCATGGGGAAAATACCATACTATTACTTCTTTATAACATGGATCAAAAGAGTTTGGAAACCGAAGGGAGGCTTTGATCTGTACTCAAAGCCTGAAAAGTTTTTCCTGCTTCATTTTAATAATGAGGAAGACAAGACGATTGTGATCAATATGGGACCCAGATGGTTTGATGATCACCTGGTGATCATCAAGGATCATCATACAGGTGATGACCTGCAGAAAGATATGTTCAGTTTGATCCCTGTATGGATTAAAATACCCAGCATGGGAAGAAACTGGTCTGAGAAGGCAGTGGGTATTGTGGCTTCGGGAGTCGGCAAGCTACTGAGGGTTGATCTCAGATCTATCCACTAGGAATCTCTGGGAGAAGCCAAGGCGCTAGTTGAAATTGAAGCTGAAGAGGATCCACCTAGTGAGATCTGGGTGAATCTACCAAAGAAAGATCCAATCCCTGTCAAGATCCAATACCAACACCTCCCGAAATGATGCAAGGAGTGCAAAGTATTTGGACATGACAAAACAAACTGTCCACTTCATGAAGAGGAACGACATGCTGAAAAGAAAAAAGAAGTTGCAAAACCTACCAATTAATGGAAGGAGATAAATAGGAAAGGTCCTCGGAAGCCAAACACCAAGAACCTAGAAAAGGAAGCAGAAATGAGATCCAAAAGCAATAGGTTTGAGAACCTTTGCTCAGATGAAGAAGATGAGACTGTTGAGAAGAATCAAGCAGAGACTAGTGATAAGGGCGACAAGAAGAAGGAGACCTACAAATCTATAGAGAAGAGTCCTATAAGGGACAAAGGTCCTGAGAAGGAGAAGACCAATGATAAGGAGAAGAGTACCTCCAAGGGAGGTGGAAATTTTAGAGTGCCCGAGACACGTAAGACTCGGTCCTCTGGGAAGGGTCATTAATGACCTTTTTCATGTCCAATGTTTGTGGCTCATGCGAGCCACGTAAAAGAAGAAAGTCAGAAATGTCATTCGTTCTGTTCAGGCATCTTTAGCTGGTTTAGTTGAGACGAAAATAAAAAAAGACACTAAACACCTTGTTAGCAAGATGTATCCTTCGGGATGGAAATGGTTTACTAACCATGAACACAACAATAATGGAAGAGTGTGTTTAGGTTGGAATCCGTTGTCTTGGGACCTAGATCTTCTGGACATGGATGACCAGCAAATCACAGCCAAATGTATCAATAAAGGAGGCCTCATAATCACTATGACAGTGGTTTATGCCCACAATCTCATGAGCCAACATATGGAGCTATGGAGAAAATTAGAACAGCTAGCCAATACCATTAATAACCCCTGGTTGGTATTTGGGGATTTCAACAATATTTAAAAGAGAGAGGAGAAAGCTGGTGGACGAGAAGTCCTTACTAAAGTTCTGAGCACCTTTAATGTTGTTGTTGATGAGGCGGGGCTTACTAAAATCCCTGTTGTAGGTAATGAATCCTTTACTTGGCATAACAATCTGAAGAAAGAAAAAAGAATCACCTGCAAACTTGATCGTGTACTGGGCAATGATGAGTGGATGGTTAAGTTCCAAGGTGCGAAGACTAAACTCCTAACCTCATGTTTCTCTGATCATGTTGTACTGTAGGTCAATCTAAGAGAAACAAAGAGAAAAAGCAAGCCCTTCTGATTCCTCAATCTTTGGCAAGATTGGCTGGGGTTTAAAGAGGTAATTGAAAAGGCTGGATAGAAGAACCTTATGGTAATCCACTATTCAGATTGAACCAAAAACTCAAGAATGTCAAAAATGCTTTAAAGACTTGGTCAAAGAAATATGTGAACATCAACAACCTGCTATCTATGGAGAAAAGGGAACTTGATGATATTTCTAGAGTTCTTAGAAAGAACCCTCTTGATGAAGAATTGATAGAAGCAGAAGTTGTGACCATGAAGAGAATCAAAGCTCTTGATAAAGCTGAAGAATTATATTACTGGCAGAGAAGTAGGTCCAAGTGGATTGAAAATGGAGATAGAAATATGAAACACTATCACTCGATTGTCAAATGAAGGGATGTTGTTAATACTATTACTAAAATCTTCGATGAGGATGGTAATTATATTGATAGTGAGGAGGATATTACTAGCAGCACCTTGGAGTTTTCCATAAGATATATAATGTGGAGGAAAATACTACGTCCTCTACTGATATCAGATGGGACAAATTGATCACTGAGGAGGATAATGAAGCTTTATGCAAATGCTCGACTAATAAGGAAATCAAGGAATATGTTTGGAGTATTGGTGTGGATAAAAGCCCAGGTCCAGATGGGCTCAATGGTTTCATTTATAGAAACAACTGGGAATTGATCAAGAACAACCTTTGCGATGTTGTGAAATGGTTCTTCAATGGTGGTAACATGGTTAGGCAGATTAATCATGTCTTCCTTGCTCTTATACCTAAGAAAGATATAGTGTCTACTCCTGTGGATTTTAGGCCTATATCATGTTGTTCGGTTTTGTATAAAACAATTATGAAGATCCTCACATCTAGATTGGCCAACTTACTACCTAGAATCATCTCTCCTAACCAGGGTGCATTTGTGAAAGGTAGGAAGATTGAAGATTGTGGGATGTTGGCTGTGGAATTCACACTGAATTTTAATGTTAACAGAAGCACTCCTTCATCTTATCTAATGTTGGATATAACAAAAGCTTATGATATTGTGAAGTGGTCATATCTCTGGAATTGCCTTCAAGGTCTTGGATTTAGTGAAAATTGGATCAGACTCATCAAGCAATGTGTTATGACATCATCATTCTCCCTTCTACTGAATGGGAATCTTGTGGGTCACTTTGGAAACTCTAATGGTCTATGACAGGGTGATCCCCTATCTCCCTTGTTGTTTACTATTGCCATGGAGGGTCTCTCGAAGCTTATTGATGATGTTGTTGCTGAGAAAAGAATCAAACTGTTCATG
This sequence comes from Alisma plantago-aquatica, assembly GCA_963693085.1. Classification (NCBI taxonomy): domain Eukaryota; kingdom Viridiplantae; phylum Streptophyta; class Magnoliopsida; order Alismatales; family Alismataceae; genus Alisma; species Alisma plantago-aquatica. Next base: position 1,761,750,223 of record OY856409.1, read on the forward strand.
ATTAGAAATTGCAGAGTCATGTCACATTTGATGTTTGTAGATGACATTTTGATGTTTGTTGAGGGACGTGGCAACACTCTAAAAAATGTGATGGATATGCTCACTAGTTTTGGTAACATGACAGGCATGCGGTTAAACGAATCCAAATCTCATGCCTTCTTCTCCACTTCTTGCAAAAACTTTCTTGTGCTTCTCGAAGATGTGGGACTTCAACAAGGTTCCTGGCCTACCAAATATTTGGGGTTTCCCTTAGCTGGTGGCAATCTATGCAAAAAGCACTTCCATGAATGCTTGGACAAGCTTAAAGATGTGATCAGTAAATGGCCAGGGTCGAAAATGGCAATGGCGGGCAGACTTGTCTTACTCAAAAGCTTAGCTATGGGTTTAATCAGGTTCTGGATGAACATGGGTGAAATCCCCACAGCGGTTTTGTCTAGGATGGAAATTATGCTATCTGACTTCCTTTGGGGGAGCTCGAGACATCCTGTTTAGTGGGGTCATCTATCCTATCCACTTGATGAAGGAGGATTAGGCACCCATTCCTTACATGACTTGGCAGATTTCTTTACTATCAAAAGGATTCAGAAACTCATGGTAGGTGAACATATTTGGGCCTCTTGGATGCAAGGCAGATACAAGCAATGAGTGAATCAAGAACTAAAGCATAGGTGGGGTTTCTCCACCTCCTGGCAAAGAATGAATGAAATGTTGTCAAAATGGAAACCTGATACAGCTGAGGAGGAACTTTGACTAGCTTGTAGAAGATGTCTACCTAAAGATATTGGCACTAAAGTGTTATGGGACCATCACCACCATCCTAGGTCGAGTCTTGTAACATTTCGTTCTCACAATTACTATCTCCCAACCCTGATGAAAATCAAGAAGTGGAGACCTGACACATCAACTTCATGCTTCCTTTGCGAAGATGGGGATGATGACTGCGTACATCTATTTGCCTCGTGCAAATGGTGGAGATACCTATGGGGTCGATGCAGACTCAAACTTGATGTTAATGGCTGCAAAGACTTAACTGAATCTCTTATTAAAATTTTGAACATGAGTATACATGTAGCTACTATCTACCTATAGTGCATATCGTCTTGCGTGCATGCCATATGGTCTGAAAGAAATAGAAGGTGGTTAGGATGGAAGAAGAAGGACGAACTTCTTATCTTTAGTTTCATTGAGAGGGACATTCAGTCCTTGTATCATGTTAAGGGGAAAAGCCTAGTAGATATTCCTTGAGTTATTAAAGGAAATTGGAATCTTTTGTAATCTATGTCTCGCATGTGAGCATAGAATCTTTTGGTAGGATCATGCATGTGTGATTCTCTATAATCTTGGCACCCAATTTGGGTTTTGGAATATAGTTACAAACAATTCTGATACATACATACATACATACATACATACATACATCTGACAAGTTTCCCCTTGCAGGCGGCAACCTTCATGTCAAAGACTTCACAGAATGCATTGATAAAGTGGAAGAGATGATTAATAGATGGCCCACTCAAAAGACTTCCATGGCGGGATGCAAGACCCTGATTAAAGCCGCTTTAGAAGGTCTTCTCATTTTTTGGGTGCAACAAGATGAAATCCCCCTATTTGTTCTAGATAGAATTGAAATGAAGATTGCTAACTTTCTTTGGGGAAGCGAGCATCATCCCATGAAGTACTCCAGACTGGCACTTCCCACAGATGAAGGAGGTCTGAACTTGAAGACCCTTAGAGATATTGCTAGATGGGGATCCATTAGAAGGATTATTGCTTTTCAAGAAGGCACATCTACATGGGGAAAATGGATGAGAGACAGATATCCTAGAGGGCTGGATTTCATTCCAAAAACAAGAGAAGGATACTCAAGATCCATCAACATGATGAGAGAGATATGGCCACAAATAAAACACTTGTTTGTTGCAAACAATTATGGAGGATGGAAACTCATAGATAAGAGGATAAGCGTGTGGGAGATGTCCCAGGCCAGAGGTGAGAAAAACCTTATGGGAGACCAAATATGGATAGATAGGCATGTGCCAAAATGGAGCATGTGCGTATATAAATTTTTGCACCATATTCTTACTACCTTTGATAGAATTAAAGGCTGGAATTATGATATATCTACTACTTGCTTGCTATGTGGGGAGGAGGATGAGAGCCACAACCATCTTGTTGGGGAGTGCAAGTTCACTAAGGAGTTATGGGATCATCTATGCAAAGATTTCAGCCTTCAGATACAACTCACTACGGATACAAGGAGGATGGTGGCTAGATGCGGAAAAGATGTGAAGAAGAACCTGCTTTTTTCTGGTCTATGCTATCATATTTGGGAGGAAAGGAATGCTAGAAGACACCAAGGGAAGTCTACGAATGTCACTAGCATTGTTGTTGAAATTTGTAAATGCATTAGACATATACTACGTAATATCTAGTTGTGTGAGTTGTATTATGAATCTGGGTGTATGGCGTTGGGCCTACATGTAATCTTGACCCCCTAATATTTTTTAGGGGGAACATCAGAATATATTTACCTGATTCCGATACATCCAACAAGTTGTTGACAAGGAGTGGCTCAAGTGGTCAAGCATGGTGTCTCCTCATGAAGGGACCTGGGTTTGAATCCCAGTTTCCACCTTGATTTACCACCCTCCTGGGCATTCAGCCTCCGCCATGGGCATGGGAGAGGGGGGGAGAAATCTTTCTCTCTTAATCCCATACATCTGACAAGTCAAAGGCAGAGGAAAAATTCTACTGGCAGCGAAGCAGAGACAAGTGGATGGAGGATGGTGATAGGAATACTAAACTCTATCACACGGTAGTTAAAAGAAGGGAAACTAATAATATAATCTCAAAGCTCATTGACAAAGAGGGCAATATTGTTAACAAGCAGGAGGATCTAGAGGAACAAGCTATAGAGTTCTATTCATCTCTTTACAATAAACAATTTGAGGAGGAGCTGAAGAAGGAGGATGTAAAATGGAAGTTCAAACTCTCTAGTACCCATAATAATATTCTCACAAGAAAGACAAATTAACAAGAGATCAAAGAGGTTGTTTGGAGCATTGGCAATAACAAGTCCCTGAGATCTGATGGTTTCAATGTTTTCTTCTACAAAAAGACATGGTAGATAATCAAGGAGGACCTAGTTGCTTATGTTAATTGGTTTCTGGAAGGAGGTAACATGGTTATACAGGTGAATCACTCTTTTTTAGTGCTCATTCCTAAGAAAAAAGTGACAACATCTCTTACTGATTTTTGACCTATTACATGTTGCTCGGTACAATATAAAATTATTATAAAAATTCTAGCTGCCAGATTGAAGATAGTTCTTCCCTACCTCATTTCTGAAAATCAAGGAGCCTTTGTAACGGGAAGGAGCATAAGTGATTGTGCTTTGCTTGCCAGGGAATTTCTACAAGACTATAAGGTGATGAGGGGTAGTAGAAAAGTTTGTTTGAAGCTGGATGTGTCCAAAGCCTATGATAGTGTCATATGGGACAAACTCTGGTGGATCATGGAACAAATGGGGTTCAGTGAACAATGGATTGGCTGGATGAAATAGTGTGTGGAAACAACTAGTTTCTTCATACTGGTCAAATGTACTTATGCAGGTATGTTCAAAGGTAGAAATAGATTACGTCAAGGAGATCCACTCTCCCCTCTTCTCTTTGTTATTGTCATGGAATATTTTACACGGATGATGGTGGGCACAAAGGAGAAAAAGGAGATCAGCCCATACACCATGCATGCTAATAAGGTGATGACACACTTAACGTTTGTATATGACATGCTTGTCTTTGTCGAAGCCAAATGAAATACTTTGGTGAACATGTAACTTCTTCTCAGGAACTTTGGCAAACAAACTGGGTTGTGTATTAATACAAGTAAGACCCATCTTTTTCTATCAAAAAATCACTATCAGGTGGAGGACAGACTGAAGGATGTCGTGGGAGTGGAGATGGGGAGATTTCCTACTAAATACCTCAGGTTTCCATTGGCTGGTGGAAATCTACAAGTCAAAGATTTTACAGACTGCATGGACATATTAGATGAAATGATTAATAAATGGCCAACTCAAAAAATATCTATGGCAGGGAGAGCTACACTTCTAAAGGACTCTTTTGAGGGACTTCTCACTTTTTGGGTGCAGTAAGGAGAGATATCGGGCCCGATCCGAGATAGAATGGAGATGAAGATGGAAAATTTCCTTTGGGCAAGTGGGTACCATCCGATGAGATATACACGGGTGACACTCCCCAATGATGGAGGGATAGATCTGAAACTACCAAAGGACATTGAAAAATGGGGGACAATGAAAAGAATCATTATCTACTAGGAAGGCACCTCAACCTGGGGGAAATGGATGAGGGACAAATATCCAAGAGGACTTGATTTCATACCACAAACAAAAGAAGGTTACTCACGCACTACCAATGTCATGATGGAGATGTGACAAAAAATGAAATATCTTTTTATACCGCATTAGGATGGAAGATGGAAGCTTAAAGACATGAAGACTAACATGTGAGAAGTTACAAGATCAAGAGTTGCAAATGACAAGCACATGGAACAAGTATGGGTCGGGAAACATGTACCAAAGTGGAGTATGTGTGTTTATAAAATTCTGTACAATGCACTAGCTACCCTGGACAAGATACATGTTTAGAATCATGAAGTTACTGTTGTTTTCTTGGTATGTAACAAGGCCAATGAATCCCATAGTCACCTAGTAGGCTGCTGCAAGTTTACAAAAGATGTATGGGAGATTATATGCAAGGAGTTTGGGCTACATTTCTACTAAAAGAAGAACTGAGAGGCACACTGGTTAGCTATAGGCAAAGTGACAAAAGGAGAATCTTGTTTGCTGCTCTATGCTACTTTATATGGTCAGAGAGGAACACAGGAAGACATGGATGTGCAGCTAATAATGTAAATAGTATAGCTGTAAAAATATGTAAATGTGTTAGACATAAGACGCACATTTGTCAATAGAGCGAGTTGTGCTTTTTCTTTGGATGTATGGTGTTGGGCCTACATGTAACTCTTGACCTCTTATATTTTTAGGAGGAAGTCACAATATAATTACCTGATTCCGATACATCTGACAAGGAGTGGCTCAAGTGGTCAAGCATGGTGTCCCCTAATAAAGGGATCTGGGTTCGAATCCTAGTTGCCACCTTGATTTACCACCCTCCCCGACGTTTGGCCTCTACCATGGGTATGGGAGAGGGGGATAGAATGCCTCTCTTAATCCCATACATACATACATACATTGTGTTCCATGTCACCAGTACCCAATGTATGTGTTTGCAAAGAAATTGGAAAATACAAAAATTGCACTCAGAAGATGGGCCAAAGAAAAACTAAACATCCCCAATTTTCTGAAGGAAACCAAAAGAGAATGCAAATAATTTAGAGAATGGTACTACATTACTTGCTTAATGAAGAGTTGATACGAAAGGTTGATGTGTCGAGGTGGATGTTGGAGGATTTGAAGAAGGCATTGTAAAAAATCTACTGGGAGAGGAGCAGGGAGAAGTGGATGGAGTATGGTGATAGAAAAACCAAGCTTTACCATACAACCGTTACAACAAGGGAAGCGATAACATCACTTCTGAACTTATTGATGTAGATGGTACTATTGTCAAAAAGCAAGAAGTTCTAGAAGAGAAGGCCATTCAGTTCTATTCTTCTATTTATAATAAAGAGTTTGAGGGTGAGCTGGAGGAGGAGGAGATGGAGTGGAATTTCAAGCTTACAAGCACCCACAACAATATTCTCACAAGGACTAGAAACGAATAGGAGGTCAAAGATGTGATGTGGAGCATTGGCAGAAACAAGTCCCAAAGACTAATGGTTTCAATGCTTTTTTCTACAAAAAGATGTGGGAGATCATCAAGGAGGATATGGTGGCATATTCAAGGTGGTTATTAGTAGGAGGAAATAGCTTTAGACAGGTCAATCACTCCTTTCTTGTGTTCATTCCCAAGAAGAAAGTGACAGCTTCTCTTGCTGATTTCAGACCTATTGCTTGTTTCTCTATACAATATAAAATCATTACAAAGATCCTAGCTGCTATATTAAAGATAGTACTTTTATACCTCATTTTTAAAAATCAAGGAGCTTTCATGGCAGGAAGGAATATTAGTGATTGAGAATTATTGGCAAGAGAGTTCTTACAAGACTACAATGTGATGAGAGGTAGTAGGAAGGCATGCTTAAAGCTGAATGTCTCTAAAGCCTATGAAATTGTCAGATGGGATGAGCTTTGGTGGATCGTGAAGAAGATGGGATTCAATGAGTAGTGGATAGGCTAGATGAAACTCTGTGTGGGAACTACAAGTTTTTCCATTATGGTTAATGGCACTTCAACAAGGATGTTCAAAGGTAGAAATGGACTGCATTAGGGTGATCCTCTCACCCCTCTTATATTTGTGATTGCTATGGAGTACTTCACCCAGAAGATGCAAGATGCAGATAAGATGAAGGTGATCAAGTTATGCATAGTGCATGGTACCAAATCCATGACATATTTTATCTTTGCAGATGATGTGCTTGTCTTTGTTGAAGCCAAACAAAATATCTTGGGAAACCATCAATTGCTTCTTAGGGAGTTTGGGAAGTAGGTGGGATGTGCATAAATGCAAATAAGACTCATCTTTTTCTATTGAAAAATCACTACCAGATGGAGGATATATTAAAGAGGCAATGGGTGTGGAGATGGGGAAGTTTCCTACAAAATATCTTAGTTTCCTATTGGCTGAAGGCAACTTAGAAGTCAAAGACTTTGCTATTTGTTTGGATAGACTTGAGGAAATGATCTACATATGACCAACTCAAAAAACATCCATGGTGGGGAGAGCTACTCTTTTAAAATGTATTGTAGATGGTCTTCTTATTTTAAGAGTAAGACAAGGAGAGATACCTGGTTTGGTCCTAGATAGAATGGAAATAAAGATGACAAACTTGGTTTGGGCAAGTGTGTACTACCCAATGAGGTATGTATGCATGGAACTTCCAAAAGATGAACGGGGATTGGACTTGAAAGCACCAAGAGATATAGCAAAGTGGGGAACTTTGAGAAGAATTATTATCTACCAAGAAGGCACTTCAACTTGGGGGAAATGGATGAGAGAAAGATATCTGAAAGAGTTGTACTTCTTACTAAAAATAAGAGAAGGATATTCATGCACAATCAATGTCATGACAGAGATGTGGCAGCAAGTAAGGCATTTGTTTGACCCATATGAGACTAGGGGATGGAGACTCAAAGATCCAAAGATAAGCCTTTAGGAGGAGACCAGATTAAGAGCAGCGAAAGACAAATACATGGAGCAGGTATGGGCTGGAATGCATGTACCAAAATGGAGTATATGTGTGTATAAAATTATGCACAATGCACCAGCTACCTTGGATAAAATACATGGATGGAATCCTGAAGTTGTTGTGTAAGGAGATGGACGAGTCTCACGCTCACCTGGTAGGCTTCTGCAAATTTAGTAGGCATGTTTGCAAGCTAATATGTGAAGATTTCATATTGTATCTATACCTGAAAGAAGAACCAAGAAGAATGTTAACAATTTGTGAGAAAAGTGACAAAAAGAGGATCTTGTTTATTTCTCTTTGTTACCATAGTTGGAAGGAAAGAAATGCATGAAGACATGGAGGTGTAGCCTCAAATACAAAGAGTATTGTTGTAAAACTTTGTAAATGTGTTAAATGTAAGTTACACATTAGTTAGTTGGGTGAGTTTTCTCTTATTTGATGTATGGATTTGGGCCTACATGTAACTCTTGACCTCCTATATTATAAGTAGGAAGTTGGAATATATATTTACCCAATTCTAATACATACATACATACATACATACAATTGATAAGGGAATAACCTAGTTGGAGAATTCCACTGGTCCCCAATGAAGGGACCCGAGTTCGAAACCACACGGAGAAGCATCTCTTGATTTATCACCCTCCTGGGCATCCAGCCTCCACCACGGGTTATGGGAGGGGGGGAATCTTTCTCTCTTAATCCCATACATACATACATACATAATACACAAACGCAACCGACAAGGAGTGGCTCAAGTGGTCAAGCACGATGTCTCCTCATGAAGGGACCCGGGTTCGAATCCCAGTTTCCACCTTGATTTACCACCCTATCGGGCATTTAGCCTCCGCCACGGGCATGGGAGAGTGGGTAAGAAATCTTTCTCTCTTAATCCCATAATACACAAATGTATGGCCCTAGGCTTAGGGTTGGAGCTCTGGCGATAGGCGGCACGATCAAGGTGACTCCAAGGTTGAAGGAGGGGGATCACCCCTCCTCGACTCACCATGGAACCTCTACTAAAGTAGGTGTGGTCGTAGGTGCTTGGTGGCACTGACTCTTACAAGAAGCACGATTACGCAAACGTTGAGATCATTGATGTGAAGTGTTTTGTGACCATTGATGATGACACATACATCAAGATGGAGAAGAACTGGGTGCACACCATTGTGGTGTATGTTATGGGTAGGGGACCATATTACTATCATCTCCTAGCATGGACCAAGAGGGTTTGGAAACCCAAAGGTGGATTCAATCTGTATTCCAAACCTAACAAATTCTTCTTATTGAGATTTAATAATGAAGAAGATAAGCAAGCGGCCATCAACTTGGGACCTCGATGGTTTGATAGGAAACTTGTAGTAGTCAAGGACTTCAAGGTGGGTGATGATCTGAAGGACTTATTCAGTTCTTTCCCAGTTTGCATCAATATGCCAAGCTTAGGAAGAAACTGGTCTGAGAAAGCAGTTGGCATCGTGGCTAGATGTGTTGGAAAACTACTTCGCATAGATCTCAGGTCTCTCTCATAAGAGTCACTTGGTGAAGCTCATCCCATTGTCGAAATAGAAGCCGATGGAGAACCACCCAAACAGATCTGGGTTAACATGTGAAACAGGGAAGCAAATGCTAGTGGAAATTAAATATGAACACATTCCAGACAGATGATGCGATTGCAAAAGTTTTGGCCATGGTGACAAAGACTATCCTTTGAATCCTAGAGTGGAGGAACCTATGAAGGAGAAGGACCAACCTCATGTGGTGTGGGAGAAGGTAGCCAACAGGATAAACAAGAATAAACATACCGGAAAGGAGTCTGTAGAGTCATCAGAAGAAGTACCTGCTAAGGAGAAAACCAGTGACACATCTGAGAATGGGACCAACAAGGTCGTGATTCCATATGAAAATGAAGTCGAGATTGTGAATCCAGAGAAGGGCTCGAAGACCCTAGAGAAGGAAGTTCAACCAAATACTAATGGGAGAGGTGATAACAATAAGACGAAGAATAAGGAGGTGGGTCGTGCTGATATTGGAGGAAACGAGTCTCGAAAGACTCGATCTTCTAGTAAAGGTAATCAATGACCTTTTATATGGAGAACGTTTGTGGTTTAGGAAAACCACAGAAGAAGAGAGATGTGATGAATGCAATCAGGAAAATAAAAGCATCAATGGTGATTCTGGTGGAGACAAAAATAAAAAAACACTTATAAAGAATCTATGAAGAAGTTATTTCCTAATAGCTGGAAATTTCACTCTAATCATCAGTACGATGATAATGGCCGAATATGTATAGGTTGGGATCCTAAATATTAGGACCTTAACATCATTAATGAAGATGATCAATAGGTTACTGCACAAGCATGCAATAAAGGGGGTCTACGCATTGTCATTACGACAGTGTATGCCAGAAATCTCATGAAGCAAAGAACTGAGTTATGGACCAAACTGGAGAACATTTCTACACAGATCCAGGATCCATGGCTCACAATTGGTGATTTTAATAATATCAGGAAGAGAGAAGAAAAAGAGGGAGGAAGGGAGGTACTTGCTGAGGTACTCAGTTCATTGAATTCTTCTATTGATAATGCGGGCCTCATCAAGCTTCCTATGGTTGGAGGGGAGATCTTCACCTGGAGCAATAAACTTGCTAAATCCAAACGGATTTCATGCAATCTTGATAGAGCAATCGTAAAAATGAATGGTTGGTTAAGTTCCTTGGTACTAAGGCCAAACGACTTACCTCCAAATTTTTAGATCACTCGGATATTAATGTCAGTCTCAGAAAGCTTCATACAAAAACTCGTCCTTTCTGGTTTTTGAACTACTGGCAAGAGTGGTATGGATTTGAAACCCTTGTTCAGCAGACGTGGAACACAGAGGTCATCAGCAATCCACTATTTAGATTCAACCAAAAACTTAAAATTCTGAAGGAGTTGAAGCAATGGGCAAAGAAGCATGTCAATCTCACCAACCTTCTCCAACGAGCACACACTGAGATGGATGATATTGCTAGACTACTTAGAAAGAATCCTTTAGATGAGAAACTAATCCAGAATGAAAGGTGCACTCAAGATCGTATCAACCTTCTTGATAATGCAGAGGAAAAATACTACTGGCAGAGAAGTAGAATGGACTGGATTGCTAATGGAAATAGAAATACAAAACTATACCATTCGAAAGTCAAAAGGAGAGATGCTCTCAACTCTATTTCGAAAATATATGACAATGATGGAGTATTCTTCAATGATGAAGAAGCTATTGCTACTGAAACAATGAAGTTCTTTGATAAACTCTATAACCAGAATCATAGTCCTGAAGACTTTGATAACACTGGCTGGTAGAAGCTTATCACTGATGAATACAATGATATGTTATGCAAGATTCCAAATATGAATGAAATTAAAAAAATTGTGTGGTCTATTGGTGTCTGCAAAAGCCCTAGTCTCGATGGGTTTAATGGTTTCTTCTATCATGAAAACTGGAATGTCATCTACAATGACCTTCTCAAAGTTGTTCAATGGTTTTATAATGGAGGTAACATGGTCAGAAAAATTAATCATGTTTTCCTCACCCTTATTCCTAAGAAAGATATCATCTCTTCTCCGGATGATTTTCACCCATAGCTTGCTTCTCCATGTTGTATAAGATTATCACAAAGATCATTACAATCTGACTGGTTTCTATTATGCCTAAGATAATATCACCTAACCAAGGTGGTTTTATTAAAGGAAGAAGCATCCACGATTGTTCTCTGCTTGCAGCCGAATTTGCTTTGAATTTCAATGTAGCTCGAAGCTCTCCATCTGCTTGTGTCAAATTGGATATCACGAAGGCCTATGATTTTATACAATGGTCTTACTTATGGAAGTGTTTACAGAACGTGGGGTTCAAGGATGAGTGGATACAACTAGTTCAATAGTGTGTATCTACTTCTTCTTTCTCAATCCTCCTTAATGGTGCACCTGAAGGTTTCTTTAGAAGCTCTAATGGTTTACGCCAGGGAGAGCCTTTGTCTCCTCTATTGTTCACCATTGCTATGGAGGGTCTTACAAAAAATCTTGAGAAGGCCATCAGTGATAAGAATGTCCCTACTTATATGATCATGAAAACTCCAATTATCTCTCATTTACCCTTCACAAATGATGTTCTTATCTTCTGTGGATCCAGAAGTAAAAGCCTGAAGAACTTAAAAAACATGTTGGATGAATTTGGTGAAGAATCGAACATGAAACTAAACACACTCAAGTCAAACATCTTCCTGTCAAAATCAGTCAACAGTAAGCAAGAGCTCACAGACTTTCTTGGAGTTCATCTTGGCACACTGTCGACCACTTACCTGGGTTACCCTCTTGCTGGAGGCAGTCTCAGAAGAGTGAACTTCAATGCATGTCTTGATAATCTTAAAGATATGATTACCAAGTGGCCAGGAAATAAACTATCCTTCTTGGGTAGACTTACCCTGGTTAAAAGTTATGCAATGGGCCTCATTCAGTATTGGATGTCACAAGGAGAAATTACTAAATCTACTTTACGTAGAATGGAGATTCTTATGGGTGATTTTTCTTGGGGGTCCTCTATACATCCTGCTTCATGGGAACATATCTCTTTCCCTGAAGACGAAGGAGGACTTGGTCTTAAGAAACTGGAAAACCTCGCTGACTTTCATACAATGAAGAGAACGAAGAACCTGCTTAAGGGTGAAACAATCTAGGCAAAATGGATGATAACTAGATATGGAGTAGACGAATTCAGTCAACCTGATCATAGATGGGGTTTCTCTACACAATGGAGAAGAATCACTAAAAAATGGCCTGAGATCCAGGATACTTCGTACGAAACCCTTTGAGAACTCTACACAGAAACAAGACAAAGATAAAAATGCTAAAAATCTCTGGAGTAACAAGCATAATCCGAGATGGAGTTTCACAGCCTTCAGAGCACATAAAAACTTTTTACCTACAATGGAGAAGATCTTGAAATGGAGTCCAAATACAGATGGCAGTTGCTGCTTATGTTGGGAGAGGGAGGAAACAATAACACACCTAACCTCAGAATGCAAATGGTGGAACTACCTATTGGGTAGATTTTCCTTGAAGTGCGGAATCTCATCTTCAAGTATGCAAGATTGTCTCCTTAACCTTGATAATTTCAAGAAAGAAGACAAAACAATCATCCTTTGGGATGTCACTCATTGTTTTCATGCCATCTAGACGGGGAGAAACTCCAGGAAGCACGGAGGCAAACCTCACGATGAACTAGTGATCTTCAACAAGATGGACAAAGAGTCATAGATTCACTATAAGACATATCATAGGTTGTTACCTAGTGTATCAAAAGTTTTAATACAAAATCAGGAATTTTGTAAGTACTAATTATAAGTACTAGCATCTTTTCTTGTCAAGCCTAGGCCTAGAACACATTATCTATGCTACAACATGTTTAGGGTGTAGTGTGTAATTTTGCCCCTCTTTGAGGGTCGAGAATATGCTTACCAAGGATTTCTGATACATACATACATACAACTGACAAGGAGTGGCTCAAGTGGTCAAGCACAGTGTCCCATAACAAAGGGAATCGAGTTTGAATCCCAGTTGCAACCTTGATTTACCACCCTCCCGGGCGTTCAGCCTCCACCACGAGCGAGGGAGGGGGGGAGAAATCTTTCTCTCTTAATCCCATACATACATACATACATACATATGCTGACAAGGAGTGGCTCAAGTGGTCAAGTACGATGTCCCCTAACAAAGAGACCCAAGTTCGAATCTCAGTTACCACCTTGATTTACCACCCTCTCGGGCATTTAGCCTCGACCACAGGCATGGGAGGGGGGATATTTCTATCTTAATCCCATACATACATACATACATACATACATACTTATATGGAATCAGATACAAGCATACTTATACACCCACCTCTCCTTTCTCTAAGGTTTATCTAGAAATAGCCAGGGTGACTCCATGGTGAAAGGCATCTAAGAAATGATGACCGAGGTCAATGATGGTAAAAACTAAGGTGTCTAGGATTGAGGTTCTAACTAGTAATCACCTCCTATATGTCTAATAGTGGGGTTGAGGTTCCTCGCTCTACCTGGCCTTAGTTGATCCAAGAATGGACTGATGGTTCTTCATTGAAACCCTAAAGAGTCCTTCATCATATAATATTTTCTACAATGAATACATTGAAACCACCCATTAGATTAAAGTAGGGTGTCTCCTCATCTTGACTTGATATATACTAACCTAATTTTTGGTAGCATGGTAAAATCACAACTTGAATAAAGTTAGAAAAGTTGAATGAGACAGTCTAAATTTTGACTAGAACTATATTATGAGAATTGAATAATGAAACCTTACTATACTAAAAGTAAACTCAATATATTTATTATGATGGTATACTCTAAGTGAGGGAATCTATACATAATCTCTTATAATTGAAAGTCCCTTAGTCACAATAATGCTTTTCAAGTAAGTTCTATTTCGAAACTTTTAGAGATATCAGACCTTGATCATATCGAAAAATGAAATAGTTGTTGAAGAGAAACAACTATGTGTCCATGGACTCCTTAGTTCATCCTTGCAAGGAAGGAATGGAATCGAGATATTTGGCTAATATTTGAAAGTACTTTTTTTATTATTTGTAAATAGGAAAATGATGTCTTCTTGCAATTTGATCTCTTGACCCGAAACTTAGATCTTGAATTCTTGATTTGATGATAATCTTGAGGATAGTAAAGTTGAATATATGTGTAAGGTTAGTTTCTTTAAAATGACCTAGGTTTGTATCATTCATCAACCCTAAATTGACGTGATGATGAAGTTGATGTCGAAACCTCATAGTACTTCTAGATATTTATCTATAGATGAATGATCATGCTAGGGTTTGAATAGGAACTAAAACTCTAGACTCAAATTAATGAACCTCAAATGCTTAATATTTGAATTTTGTCCTTTGCACCACAATTTTACTTTCTCAAGATCTAGTTTTGAAACATGACTCTATAGTTGAATCATGGATCTATATTTTTTGACCTACAAATTCATCTTCCCACTTGTTACCGAGACCCAGAGCTTGATTTTAAATCTACAATCTTAATTGGATGAGAATAATGTTAATGATGGTGTCAATATTGAATAAGACTTAATAACCTAACCTCAAACTTTTCATCAAGGATGTTTAAATTGGGACTCTCTATCTTGATCCTTACTTGATATTGATATTACTTGAAACTGGATTGTACATTGGAAATTGTTGAACTGTGATATTTTTATCTCTAAATGATCAATACAATATTACGACTATTTGCAAGAGTATAATCTTGAGTATGAACGAATAATATGACATGGAGTATATGGTAACAATTAATTGAGGATAGTTTTGAATTATGTTTACAAAATTCCTCTTAAGGGGTAGAGAATGTGATGATGTGTGTTTTGACACACCAATGAGAAAGTTACTCTATTACCCATTAATTAACTTGTTTTCTTACTCCTAATATTTTCCATGATCAATAACACTATAAATGATCTCTAAAGTGAAAAACAAAATCACTTTTTGAATCTGTTCTATACACATATTTTCGTAAAAAAACCTAGCTTGTATAAACTCTTGAAATCTCTTGATTAATAAGTTAATCGTCATTTATTATATTGGTTTGAAACATAGAACACATTTTTTACCTTCTAATATGAAGCTACGCCCCCAATATATAGGTTAGACTTTCCAATATCCTTATAATGTTTTCCTAAGTTAGTACCAAAAATCACCTTCTAATCCTCCTTTTCTCCCTTGCAATATTGTGATTTCACCTCTCTAAACTTGGAAACCATGTTGAAAAATTTATCAAAGTCTATAATCTTGACTCTTTCGTCCATCTTGTGGAAATTATCATGAGACCTGACTCTTGAACTTTTATTATTAAAAGCTTGACTCCTTTGATGATGGTAAGTGTGAAGTGCCTATTATGATTTTGGTGTGGACCAACCCTCAATTTTGATAATGAAAATGATGTTGGTACATGATGTTAGTCTTTGAAAACTTAAAATTTTGAAATCTTGGTTAAGCATGAGATACCACACCTAAGATCATTGATGAAATTTAAAAACTTGTTTTGTGTCACTGTGAGCCCTACATATTGGGAGCTAGTATTTGATGCTTGTGTGCCTATCTATTTTTCCAGACCATAACTTTTATCTTACATCCAAGATATCTTTCTTTGACCTTCAATGTAGGCTTGTTATCATTGTATTGACTTGTGTATGGTAGTGTTTGCTTGAATGATATGATTTAGTCCCCTTTCTTGGCATAAAATACTACTTGTTTGAATTAAGTGACCTTTTATTATATGATTTTTTTTCATCTATAAATATATTTTGAAATGTGAACTTAAAGTAAACTAGAAACCCATTATACTTTGAAATCTAATTTCAACGTGCAAATAAACCATCACCTTTGGGTGAATCTAGGGTTTGATGCATGGATAAAAGAAAGCCCTCACATAGGGGTGATGATAAGGCCTAATGTACATCAACTCAAAAGATTCACACCTAGCAGTGAAGTAAATAGATCCAATGTGGAGGCAAATGATCCTTGTCCCTAGGTGTAGACGGGGTTCAATGCATATATCTTATAATGGATAAATCGTATAATGGATTTAATGGAAAAATGAGTTACAATGCATTTAGTTTTTCTTGAAGAATTTAGTGTTATCTAGAAGTTTGTCCCTTGTTATTTTATAAATGCCATGAGTCTGTTTTATTATGTAATTTCACGAGTTTTACTGAGAATGTACCTATGCACTTGTACTTACTGTGTGTCATGATTTTTTCCTATTATGCAAACATTATGAATCATAAATATGTGAATAGACTTGCTTCTGCACTCGACTACTCTGATGATGAAGATTATACAATTCACTGAATCACGAGGGACGGTATTAATGGGTTTGGTTAGTCCTTGTAAACCTTTTATGTTTAGAAAATTTTTATTTAATTTTCATGTATTTTCTTTGTTATTTTCAGGCCACCTAGAGATGGGAACTTTAATCCTTTTGGAATTGTCGAGGCAGTGGGATTAATATCCATGTAATAATGGAATTGTGATACTTATTTTTATCCATGTACACATTGTTATAACCCTATTTATGTTTTCTAGTCCATGCTTAGTGATTACCATGCTCTCAGATTAAGTGGAAAAGCTAAGGTTGTATTATTCTAGCCTCGGTAATGAAAGATGAGCCCTATAGATATATGATAAAGGTTAATTAAGTTGGTATTTTACTATTACATCTAGATCGTATTCTTGCAACACATGTTATCCATTGATATGGAAGTGAAATGAAGCCTAATTTTGTATTCACTCAAATAGAACATAATTGTACATGGTGGAAATGCCTAGGTCTAAGAAAAGAGTCTGAGATCAAATATTTTTGGTCATGATGGAGAGCATTATGTAGAGTAAAGATTGAATTCAAAATTTTGTATTCTTGGTTAGTGGATGTTGTGTTAGACGAATGCACATATGTTACAAGACTTGTTTGGTAGGCATTAATCCTCATAGCTTGTGGAAAAGTCGGAAAGGCCATCATTATGGTCTTGTTGAGAGGTTGCAATGAGATGGGATATGATTAAGGCATTTCAAAGAGTATATCAATGCAGTCATGATGGAAGCCTACACTATTGAAGGCGATTATTTTTTTTAGTATTTCTTTTGTACAATGTTGTTAGTGTAGAATCCCTTATTCTAGTATGATGTTTCACATGAACATAAGTATAATTTTTATGTTTGATACATGTAGTGCACTGAAGATACTTAATAAAATAGAACCCCCCCCCCCAATTCATCTAGTTAGGTGCTCTAAACAATGTGTGCCTTCCCCCATGTCTATGTTGGGATGGAGAAACATGTCTATCTTATATCTAATCAAATCTACATAAATAGAATGTGATGTAGATTAGACTATGAGATCTAGCCTACAAAGGGATTGGGGAAGTCCTATAGAGATGTGTGAGAGAGACTATAACTCTCATTATTTTGACTCAATGTAAGGACTAGGGGTATATACCCCAAACCAAGATATCTGTTGAGAATGCTGAGAATATTGATGCACGTTGAAAAGTGTGATCTTACATTTATGTGGTAAATGATGTGATGTGTTCCATGCTTATATGGGAATGAAAGGTAGAGATGACATATGCTCCTACCTAGCTTTATGGCGGACCTGGGTGATGTTAATTATGTTAGGTGGCAAACTTAACTTTAAGGTATAGATGGTGACTACTTGGCTAGGTACTAGTCAAGTAGATATTGGGATAAGTAATTGAAGTGGATAAGTTGGTAATGTTGTTTATGGTTTTTCAACGAGTATGTAGCTTGATGTATGCTTCTTGTCATAGAATGAAATTGTTAAAGTTATATTTCGCTAGTTCTTGCGATGTAGTTTAAGATTCCTTCCTTTTAGTATTATTCTTGCACTTTGACATGATATTCTTTGTTTAATAAGAATAGTGTGAGTCCAATATCTCTTCCATATACAAGTTTAAACTTGGTTCATACATACTCTAACTTGAAGACATAACATGAAGTCATATTTATTTACTGTTATGCTTATCTGCTCACTTAGACATTGGCTGACCAACTATGAATAAAAGTTTAGGCCTAAAGATGAGATGTCGACACATCTTCTTAAGCTATGCACCGAGCATCTATGTAGGTGGCATTCACGTGTCTAGTAGTTCTTGTATTAGAGGATTCTAGGATAGGTTTGTGAATGAGTTTTGATATGAAAATCATACATGCAATGAATGATCTTTGTATATGTGATTTAGAATCTTATTAAAGCATTCATGTGATGGTTCATGATCATATTGTGTGAGAAATGTGTAACTTGAAAATATATATGATCTTGAGCATAAGATGTTGATTATTAATTGTTTATTATATGTCATATTGTGTTTATCATATCTGTTGTTTTTCGATGAGATCCAAGATTTGGAGTTAGGGACTGAACCAAATCTCAGGACCCCCTCTAATTATCAAAGTTTTGGCTGGTTATTAGGAGCGGTGCTAGATAATATTCATGTAATTTGTGTCCTTGGCATCAAGACTCCCAACATCAACTTCATATAGATATAGTCATACCTAGTTCCTACAATCAAATACTACACCAATCATATGGTGATACTACAATAATAAAAACACATTTCCATATTAATCCTTGCATAGGGTATTTGTAGGAATCTAGATATTGATAATTGTTTTAAGTCACTATACCTAACATGCTTTTTCGATCTAAACCTATAGTAAGAAGTAGTGAACAATTTTAAAACAAAATTTGAATTCCAAATGGTTACAACAATAGGTGCACAACTCAAAGCTGAAACTATTAAATCATGCTTAGGGCTTTTGGTTGCATGTATCACAAGGTGAAAGTGTGACTTTACCCAACCAATAAGCCCAATTATGTAAATGATCAGACACCAGAACTAATGATCGAATAAAACATACCCTATGAACAGTTGATTGGTGAATGTGTTAGTTCCAGGTCCAATTGCCAACTGCTCGTCATCTTTTCAAGATTTTGTCTCTTCTTACCCCGCTAGCTAGCAAGTAGCATGCAAGTGATAGTAGCTACCCTACAAAGCGAGCTAGCTAGTTGCAAGAGCAAGACGTATCCATATGAAAATCATACAATCCCAATTTGTTGTTTCTGGTAGGCCTACCAGTAGGGTCACCATATACACGGGGAAGAGCATCGAAACGGCAGGAAGGATCAAGGAAGGGAGCAGTCTCATCGTCAGTGTAATTTTTGTAAGAATGCAGACGCCCTTCTTGCTGCTTGCCTGCCTGCCTGCAAAAGTTCTGTTTCATAAGAAAAATAATCCCCATCATCTTCTTCTTTCTTCTACTGCTGCATGCTGCAACTCCAAGGCGTGCCCGTGACCTCCTCTTCGTCTTCCTTCGTCAGATATTATTATGTAATAAACGAATCGTGTAGTTATGCGTGGGGAAGGAGTTTCTATGTCGCAGCAAAGGAATAATTTAGTGGGTTATCTGATTAATTTAATTACTTTGTTTTCTCTGGCTCCTTCTCTTGTACCCTCCCTGCGCTTTTCACGAAATATCGTTTTCTATTGAGCGTTTCTGGGTCTGGCATGCATGCTGTTGGGTTTCAAAGCTGCGCTTCCCGTAAACAATCAAGTCGTCTGCACCCGAAAACAAACATTCCCAACTTTAAGTTTTCACCTTGCGCCCACATGGAAGCTCTATTCTTCTTCCTTGTAGTTTGGATTATTACGGGCGGAGAGCCAAGATGGGTAAATTGGAGTAAAAGCTCTATAGCAAGCACAATACATGTGCAGGCAGATACATACTCGTCAATGCTGCTGCTAGCCGCTGGCGCCTGGTGTTTGTAGCCAAATGGAGACTGGGATGGAAGTCGGGTTTCCTTGTATGTGAGCTGAGTTCATTCAACCCTTGTTCGACGACAGTATCATGTATGGGGGGTAAAAGATTTAATGAAAGGGCGCAAGAGTGTTGTACATAATATAAATGCTGGACCAGCCTGGAGAAATTGAAGGCTACCTAGCTAGGGGTTGATCCAAGGAGCATTTAATATAGGTTATCTACTGGAGAGAGATGGGGGAGACTGCTGAGGAAGTGAGTATAGATAGAGGTAGCTACTTGTTTAATTCTTACCTATGAGTGAAGAGGGAAACTGTGACCTATACAGTACAGACATATATGCTCTCCATACAGTAAACAGTAAGCAGTGCAGTTAATTAATGCACCCTCCCCTTACCCTTTCTCCTTTGCAGTCTTCTACACCCATCTGTCCCTCTCAGTCAAAGCTCGCCCCAGAAAATGCTAGAACCATTTCGAGTCAGGTCAGGGGGTCAGGCTTGGGTTTCAGCCAATGCTTGGCAGGTGCCAAAAGGTGCAATATAGCTAGGGATAGCAGCTTAGCTTTGCATGTATTCACATCAGGCTAGGATTAGGCAGAACAGATCTCTGTCCCGTGCTTCCAACTGAAACACAGAATACTTGATTAATCAAGTAGCAACTCAAATCGATTTACTCATGACTAGGATAGTGTAGGTGACGGTGGCTACCAAGATTGGGAATTATACTCCCATGCGCCTATCTGAATCCAGTTTCATTGTATCAGAGTGAGAAATTTGACCAACATATCATGTCCAGACAAAAATATCAGCTAGCTCCTATCTTTTTCAATTCCATCAACGATATTCAGAGATTCTTTCGGCTGTAGAGTATTAACATAACAACTATTAAAGAACAGACTCGTGAAGGAACAAAAAAGAAAGAAAAAGTAACAGGATGCGACCTGTACGACTAACTGTTATAGTATAATAATAACGCATCAATACATATGTGGTTGAATTGATTGTAGTGTTGGATCTTGGCGCCCTCCTCTCCACCTTGGGCTACATACGCGCTGATATCTCATGGAATTTGAATCGTATGGAAGATTCTATTCCACATATGACAAGTTGCCTTTAATGAAATACATTACGGTGGAGATGCTTCAGATGCATCACATGACCTTTCTCTATCCACATGTGACCCACTGCTTGGAAACAAGAAAGAGCTAGTATATGTGTGCATATCAGAGGAAGAAAGAAAGGAAGAAAGAGAGGCGAGCTGCAGGCAGGGCAGTGCAGAGACAGAGGCAGGTGCAGAGAGATTGGAGGAGAGAAAGAGATAATAAGTTCCTTTTCTTGTCTCTTTTAGGCCCACAAGTTCACACACACACATATCCCTGCACACCATATTGCACAAATTTAGATGCATACATGTGAGTAGGAGTGCTGAGCCTCTCACTCTTAGGTAAAACAATGATTCCTGTCAATATGCGTGACATGCGTCCATGTGATGGGATGAGAGTGGGAGATGCATATGTGAGAACAAACACAACAGAGATGTTTTGAGAACCCTAGGAAGAGGTGGAGGGGGTAGCTAGCTGATCAAAGGACCTAATGATAATGTTATAAAAGGTGGCCATGCTTGCTACTTTATTACCCAAGTAGAAGGCATGGAAAAAGTGTATATTCACATCTTGGAATTTTCCATTCGCTCACCCTTCTTCTCTTCTCAAGGAATATGTCATTGGACATGCAGTCAGCAGTAGTACCTATAGGGATTAGACAGCCAACAACAATGGTTTTGCTTCTTTTGAGTGTTGAAAGGCATAGCACATCACATTTGGACTTGACCAAATGGAGTCCCGGGCATCCATGCAGCTCAAGGTTGTCCTCTTCCCATTGTGTTCGTATACTTGCAAGTTCTAACTATAGTTTACAGTCCCCCAAAACAGAAAGAACCTTTTTAGCTAAGGCTGAGGGCCTCAGGCCATAGGAGAGAGGGAGAGAGTTAGGAGGACTATTCATTTTTAACAGCCAAAGCCGCACAGACCAATAAAGGGGTTTTGACATTGAAACCCCTCGATGAACACGATGGTGATGATGATGGCCGTGGTGTAAAAGGAAAAGAAGGTTTTAAAGGTCATCCTAGCAAAGGAAGAGTTGGTTGCTAGACAAAGTAAGCTTTACAGAGAAGAACCTCTTCTTTAGTTTTATGTATGCATCTATTTCCGCCCTTCTTCTCTCCAACCAAAGACAAAGGAGAGACGGAAGGGGCTCACGCCCGCAACAAAGCGGCTTGAAGTTCGTGCTACCAACATAAAGGAGACGAAAAAGAGCATTTCTACCACGTATGCACCCCACCCCATCCTGATCAGATCTCCCACTTCTCCCTGTTCATCCACAAGAGCTAGCTCAGAGCTGTGTGCTGTTGGCTGCATGAGAATATACAGAAGCGAGGGGAGTAGTGGTGGGTCAGCTGGTCGCAGCTTTATGAATTCAATTATCCTGGTGTATACTGTGGTCTCTTTACAAGGTGAGGGTTAGGGTTTCGTATTCTTAAATATATATCGTATGTATGTATATATGACTGTTGTGTGGACCGTCCCGTCTTGCCCCCTAGTCGGTGGAAAAGAACCTTCTTTTCCATAATAGAGATTTCTTGACGCAATCTAGGACTTCAAACCAGAGCTTAATTGACGAACAAACAAAACAAACAATAAAAACGCCAACAAACTATCATTACCATATCTCGTTTAGTCATTCAAAAGGAGAAAACCATCGCCTGAATATACAGAGGATATTGTAGAAAAAACAAACCAATTTGCTACATCTGAGTTATAACATCTTTGGAAAAATAGTCTCCTATGTATTATAAATTGATCTAAATCACCCTTTAAAGTCGCACTGTACAGACATAAGCTCAGAATACACCACTCAGGCTGTTTCATCTTTTTTCTTTCTATAATTGTTACCATATCAGATAAAAGAACAAACCACCACCAACCGTGATAACTTGAAGAGTACAAAACAAGCAGTTCAGATCTAGTCTTTTTTTTTCCTTTTTTTGTTCCTTTTCTCCTATTCGTTTTCTCTCCCCTCTTTGTTTCTTGTCTTCCCTCCTTTTTGGTTCGTCCCCCCCCCCCCCGTTCCTTCTCTCCCCTTCTCCGCGTCTTTTTTCCTTCTCTCCCCCTTTCTCATTTTCTCCCCTCCTTTCCTCCTTGTTCCTTCTCTCCCCATTTCTATTCCTTTTTTCCACGTCTTTGTTCCTTCTCTCCCCATTTCTACTCCTTTTCTCCATTCCTTTCCTCATTGTTCATTCCCTTCTTTTCCTCGTTGTTCATTCTTTCCCCATTTCTATTCCTTTTTCTTCGTGTCTTTCTTCAGGTGTCTGGCTCAACTCCTCTTGTTCCTTTTTTCCCTCCTTAGTTCCTTTTCTCCCTTGACTTCTTCCTTTATTCACTGCCATTGTTTATTTACTCCCATTTTGTGTTCCTTTTCTCCTCCTTTTTATTTTGGGCCACGATAAAAATCAAACCGATAGTGTCTCCAGTTGGGTTCAAACTTAAGACCTGTCACTAAGAGCCTGAACACTTTTACCACTAAGCTACCAGTAATTCTTTGTTTACTAACATGAGAACACACACACATATATATATATATATATATATACATATATATATATATATACATATATATATACATATATATATATATATACATATATATATACATATATATATATACATACATATATATATATATATATATATATATATATATATATATATATATATAGAGAGAGAGAGAGAGAGAGTCAGGCTAGAATACACTCAAGTGTATTCGGAGCAGAATACACTCAAGTAATTTTTCATGATGTAATATTTTTTTTTAAATCTAATCCGTTGATCTTCTTAAACATATTGTGAATAGCTCATACGCAAAATTTGAGCACATTTAGACATTTATAGGTCATGTTATAAAGACCGCAAAAATTATGCATTTCAAATTAGTTTCACGCGTCGATTTTTTTGCCCTTGGATGAGTGACTTACACGCATCCAAATGGGCTCAAAATTTGTATGTAGCCAGTTTTAATATGATGATGAAGATCAATGTGCAAAAAATAGTCTTAATATGCAAACACACTTGAGTGTATTCGTGTGATCTGTACACTCGAGTGTATTCTAGCCTGACTCTCTCTATCTCTCTCTCTCTCTCTCTCTCTCTCTCTCTCTATATATATATATATATATATATATATATATATATATATATATATATATATATATATATACAGAGAGAGAGAGAGTCAGGCTATAATACACTCGAGTGTATTCAGAGCAGAATACACTCAAGTAGTTTTTCATGATGCAATATTTTTTTCAAAAATCTAATCTATTGATCTTCTTAAACATCTTGTGAATATCTCATATGCAAAATTTGAGAACATTTGGAAATTTATAGGTCATGTTATAAAGACAACAAAAATTATGCATTTCAAATTAGTTTCGTGCGTTGATTTTGTTGCCCTTGGATGAGTGAATTACATTCATCTAAATGGGCTCAAAACTTGTATGTAGCCTAGTTATAGTATGACGGTGAAGATCAATGGTTCACATTTTATAAAAAAATAGTCTTGATATGCAAACACACTTGAGTGTATTCATGTGATCTGTACACTTGAGTGTATTCTAGCCTGACTCTCTCTCTCTCTCTCTCTCTCTATATATATATATATATATATATATATATATATATATATATATATATATCACTGCAACTATTTTGGCACGTCCAGTCCAGTTGGAATGCACTATCTTATAGTGCGCTCTAATTGGAACACATATTTTTATTTTTGAAAATACGCCCGTGTAAATCTGGTCCACTCATTATAAAAAGCCTAAAAAATGCTCAAAAGATGTTGTTTGTACGACTGAGATTGCTGTCAGAACGTCCTGAGGAAAAGGGGTGTTAGGATTGGATCTTTTCAACAAAACAAGGAGGTACCAAAAGTACCCCTTAGGAAAAAGGAGAAAAGTTTAGGGGAAACCCATCAGGTAAGCCCCAACATGAAGGAAAAGGGAATCCTAGTAGGCTAGTAGCAAAAAGAAATATTACAGATGAGACATGGGGCGCCCAAGCAGAATCAAATGTCATAATCAGAGGCATCCAGAAGGGACTAGAAAAGAACAACACCAAGGGATGTTATGGCATGGATAGGGAAGATGACAAAGGTAGAGGGGACTCCAAAAGACTCAGCATTCATCTTCTTCATAAAGCCAACATAAGGACCCTCCACAAGTTCCTCTCCAAGTATTAGTCCATAGAGAGCAATGTTGAATAATAGTATCAACAAGTTGAGAAAATCAATCACAAGTATGTTTATAGAACGAATTAGTCCTCTACTTTGAGAATAACCAAAGAATAGTCACTCCAAGGATATCTTTCAAGTCATATATAGGAAAAGCAAAAGAGGCATCAAAGATATATATATGAATCTTGGAAGATAGACATTTTGAGAAGGACATGTGGTTGATGAAGATGTAATTCCATAGTTTGAAAACTAAAAAGTAATAAAAAAGAATGACAAATCATTTCGTTGAAGTTGAAACAAAGTATACATCTATGAGGAC
Organism: Alisma plantago-aquatica; assembly: GCA_963693085.1. Taxonomy (NCBI): domain Eukaryota; kingdom Viridiplantae; phylum Streptophyta; class Magnoliopsida; order Alismatales; family Alismataceae; genus Alisma; species Alisma plantago-aquatica. The sequence goes on from OY856409.1 coordinate 1,761,775,561, forward strand.
CACAAAACCCTCAGTTCATCCAAAGAGAACAAAAAATAAGTTTTTGTTGTCAAGCATCCATAGGAACATGTTACAAATTATACTATATTTGATTTTCCAAACATGAGGTGTGAGGGGGTCAATGCCTCTAGAATTAATGAAGAAGAATACATGTATTTTAGGGAAAAGGAAGGTGACTATTTCCAAATGGTAGGAGGTGTTGGATTAAGCAAGTCAATCTATATTAATCGAAGATAGATCATTGGTGTCAAGTCCATCCTTAAGAAGGAGATGATTGCCTTTATCAGATATTTGGGACTTAAGGAATCAAAGTCCCTTATGAATATCAGTGTATCTTAGGTGACAAAGGATATGTAACTGGGGAAGAAGATTGGAATACACTTCTGGTGCCAAGGGTCATTCCAAAAATTAGTATTGGGATATGCACCAAGAGAGTTGATAATAGAATTAATGATACTAAAGTTGACTTTTTAAAGATAGAACTAGAAAGAGAGAGGTGGGAACCTTTCCAAAGATGCCAACACCTACTTTTAGAGTAATATTTATGGATAACCAAGGTGATCCATGTTGCATCTATTTGTCCACATATTGCCAGAGAGACTCTAAATAAATAGATTCCATGAAGCTTAAGGTCCAAAATACCCAGTCTTCCAATATGTAAGGACAAAGTATACAATTCCAATTAGTGAGGTGGAGCTTGTGCTTAGTTTGGGAGTCACCCCACATAGACACATGTTTAATCTTATATAAATAAACTAAGATATTACATGGAAGTGGAATGTAACTCTAAATTAAGAGGAAAGTAGGGTGATGCATGCTTTCATGATAACTAGTCTTCCTGCATTACTGAGGAAATTATTATTCTAGTAGTTGAGAGTTTGTTAGTTTGAGGATGATGTGGCACTAGGATATCAACAATATCTTGTGGGGGAAAGGGAGGCCCATCTTTTTGACAGGGAACAATTCAAGAGGAGAAAATCATCCCCTGGATATACAAAATAGAATGAGCTATATTGTAAAAAAGAAAAATCAATTTGTGACATTTGAGTTTTAACATCTTTGGAAAAAATAGTCTCCTGTGTATTATAAATTGGTCTAAATCAACCTTTAAAGTGGCACTTCACAAACATAGGCTCAGAATACACCACTCGTTTAGGTTGTTTCATCTTTTTTTTTATATAATCATTACCATATCAGATAAAAGAATAACAACAAAAACCATGATAACTTGAATAGTATAAAACAAGGCAGTACCAGAGTACCCCTTAGGAAAAAGAAGAAAAGTTCAAGGGTAACCCATCAAACAAGCCCCAACAGGAAGGAAAAGGAAATCCTAGTATCCTAGTAGCAAAAAGAAATACTACAAATGAGACATGGAGCCCCGAGCAGAATCTAATGTCATCATCAGAGGCGTCCAGAAGAGACTAGAAAAGGACGACACCAAGATCTGGTATGGCATTTCCAGGGAAGACAACAAAGGTAGAAGGGGCTCCAAAATACTTGGTCTTCATCTTCTTCACCGATCCAATGTCATGACCCTCCACAAGTTCCTCTGTACGTATTAGTCCATAGAGAACAATCTTGAATAATAGTATCAACAAGTTGGGAAAATCAATCACAATTATTGTTATAGAACTTATTGTTTCTCTACTTTGAGATTAACAAAATAATATCACTCCAAGAACATCCTTCAAGTCGTATATAGGAAAATCAAAAGAGGCTTCAAAGAGATAGAAATAAATATGGGAAGATAGACATTTTGAGAAAGACACTCAGTTGATGGAGATGAAATCCCATAGTTGGCAAACTAAAATGAATAAAAAATAATGAAAAATCATCTCGTTGAAGTCGAAACAAAATATACATCTATGAGGATCACACAACCCTTACTTCATCTAAAGAGAACCAATAATACGTTTTTTATTGGTAAGCATCCATAGGAACATGTTAAAAAATGCACTACATTTGATTTGCCAAACACGAGGTGTGAGGGGCTCAATGCCACTAGAAATAATGAAGATAATACATGTGTTTTATGTAAAAGGAAGGCAACTATTTCCAAATGGTAGGAGGTTCACATTAAGCAAGACAATCTATATTTAATTGAAGATAGATCACTGGTGTCAAGCCCATCCTTAAAAAGTAGATGATTGCCTTTATTAGATATATGTGACTTGAGAAACCAAAGTCCCTTATGAATATCAGTATATCTTAGGTGACAAGGGATACATAACCGGGGAAGAAGATTGGCCAACATGCACCTCAGATGCCAAGGATCATACCAACAATTAGTATTAGGATATGCACAAAGAGAGGTGATGATAGGATTAGTGATAATGAAGTTGGCCTTTTAAAAATAGAACCAGAAAGGAGGGAGGTGGGAACCTTTTAAAAGATTCCAAGGCCTATTTTTAGAGTAATATTTATGGATAAGCAAGTTGATTCATGTTGTAGATATTTTTTCACATATTGCAAGAGTGACTCTGCTAAATAAATAGAGCTAATGAAGCTTAAGGTCCAAAATACCCCAATCTCCCAATATGCAAGTACAAGATATACAATCCAAATTGGTGAGGTGGAGCTTGTGCTTAGTTTGAGAGTCACCCCATAGAGAAGCATGTCTAATCCTATATCAATGAGATAAGATGTCACGTGGAAATGGGCATAACTCTAAAGTAAGAGGAAAGTAGGGTAATGCATGCATTAAGGGTGACTAGTCTGCCTGATCTACTGAGGAAATTATTATTCTAGTGGATGACAATTTATTAGTTTGAGGGTGATGGTTCACTAGTCTATCAAAGATATATTGTGGGGCCATGTTTTTGGTAGAGAATGATTCAATGTTACACTCTAATATCGTGTTGGGATTTGGTGATAGATGTTTGATCCATGTGGGTACAAATAAGGGAAGATTTAGAGAAACTAATCTTTGAACCACAGAAATAGGAGAAGATGCACAAGATACAGATGAAATTTTTTTTTGAGGAAAGATACAGATGAAATTGATAGCATTGTATCATCAAGATTAAGAAAACTAACATCATTGTGTGTGAATCAAATAATGCTTGTCAATGACTATCTCAATAATCCAATTTGAATTATGCACACCATGGAGGTGAAAATACAAAGAGGGATTGTAAGAGAGGGCCCCCTTTTTGAAACCATTATAGGTAGACAAGAAAACAAACGAAGAGCCATTAATCAATGTAGAGAATTAACATACGGAGATACAACTATGAATCCAACTGATCCATTTATCAGAGAAACCATAATTGGTAAGAGTCGGGATGATGACATCCTAATTGACATTATCAATAATTTTCTCGAAGTAGAGTTTAAGTTTTAAGAGAGGAAGATGTTTCTTGTGACAAAGGTGGATGAATCCATTAGCTATATTGTATGAAAATTGGATTTTTTTTCTACCTATCACAAAAAATGATTGTTCTAAAGTATATAAGGGATAACAAGAGTCAATCTATTATTAGACACTTTTGAGATAGTCTTATATGATGCATTGATCAAACTTATAGGTCCAAATTATTTGATGTCAATATGGTTCTCCACCTTCTTGATAAGAGAATTTTAAGTGTAGTTAGTCACTGATCTCATCAAAGAAGCTTGAGTGTTTGTGAATCAGATGAAAAAGGTCTAAGAAAAAGTGTTTAACCAAATTCTAGGAGGTTCGATAGAAGTCCATACTAATTCCATCTAGTCCTAGTGATTTTTTGGGAATTATTGAGGTGATGGCATATAAGATTTCTTCCTAAAAAAGACTAAGGTGAGAAGGTTTGGGTTAGGAAGTTTTTTTAGACAAAGGGTCTACCAGTCAAGGTGAAACAATATCAAGGCATGTCATTTGTGGTTGAAGAGAAATTGGAAGTGTTAAACAATATGATTAGTGATATATGTTTATTGGAAATTGGGGAACCATCATCAGGGAAAGAATGAGGGAGTTTTTCTATCTATTATTGCATGTTTGATGGAAAAATTTGGTACTGGGATCTATTTCCTTGATCCTAAAGACTATTGATCTTTCTTCTAAACAATATAAAAATGAAAAGGCATTTGTTGTGTTTCTTTTTTTTTAGAAAACTAAAGTCACTAGGTTAGAGAGAGGAGTGTTGAGGGTTAAGAATTCTGATTCAAGAAGATCTCTATTTCATTTGATATTTTCAAAAGTCTCTTTGTTCCATACTTAAAGATTTCCTTTGAGTTTTTGGATATTTTCTACTATGAGGGTACCAGGAAAGGATAGAATATGGATAATTACCCCAACAATAAAAGACTACAAAATGAAAGGAGGCATGTTTAGTAAAAAAATATTCAATTTTAAAGGCTTGTGACCCTATATCTAATGATCTATGTTTAGAATGATAGAAAAATGATCAGAGATGGTACAACATGCAATTCCATAGTAGGATTAGGGATGGAGGGTGGTCCATGTTGTAGATCCTAGAAAGAGGTCTAATCTAGACCAAGACTTTCCTCTTTTCCAAGCAAAGTTAAAATTCAAGGGAGAGAGATTGATGAGGTTATTAGAAAGGATAAAGTTGTTGATGAGATCACTATTGGCACTAAATGAGTAATGAGTCAAAGAATTGAAATTTCCCTTATTGACTGATGAGTGAGATTAAAGTTATCACTTATAATCCAGACATGGTTTTTGTAAAGGTTGGCGAGAGAGTCTAGTTCAAGAATAAATGACTAATTCTTAACTATTAGTTCATTATAGACCATCATGAAGAAAAATTTAGTATTATCAAAGATTAAAAAAAATGTAAAGTAATGGAGTAAGTGTCCCACTTGGTGATAATATAGATTCACACATAAGGATTACAACCAATGACGTCTCTAATGCCCAAACTCGACGAAAGAGTTTCCTCCAATTAGGAATAATTTTACCACTAATAGAATGAAGTAGGAAGTCCTAGAGGAAACACTTAGTTTCTTGGATGGTGATGATATCAATATTGTTGGACCAAATGAATTGTCTTATAATATATCTATGTTTATATATAATTATACCACAAAAATTTGAAGATGCCGAGATCATGAGAGAAAATGCTAAATAGGGAAAATAGGTAATGTAATATGGCACAAATAGGAACTTAGAGTTTCAATGAAAGACATCAATGGCCAACATGGCTGGTCTCATGTTGTTCCAACAGAATTTTCAACATCAATAATAACAATATGGATAATATTAACACTTTATGAATATATATGTAGGAATCCACAGAGAGATCAAAGCGAAAAGCTTACTAGAAGAAGAAAATAACATTTTATCTCTCCACATGTCCATCCATGGATGTCATCAATAATGATATAGTAGGAAGGAAAGTTTTTTAGTTTATACCTTTAGTGTGGAGTAGACCTGACAATAATGGCCACAACAACAGAGAATGAAGGTAATGATAAAGTCTATCTTCTAATGTGTCCCCCAAAGCATCCATGTCTCTATGTCATCTATGCAGATGATAGGGAACTTCACTTAACTCTCCAAGAGTTGGTGTGCAAGGATTTGTGTTTACATTGGTGATGTGTTAGCATTGCACAACCTCTCCTCTCCCCTTCCTTCTTTGATGGTAATGATGGTTGGTCAAAGGCCTCTCAAAGGTTCCTTCTTTTTCTCACAAGAGTTTCCTCTCAAGAGTTTCAAAGGGTTCCTGAAACATGTATGTAAATCCCTGGCCTTCATACCCCTATAAATAGGAAAGATAGAGAAGCAAGATTCTAATAACCCTAGGAAATGTAAAGAAACGGTAGGAGATTTCCAACAACGGCCTCTAGATAGTCTGATTGGGTGACCATACTAAGTCTGATATGTTGACAAGACTTAGTTCATCTATCAACCAGACTCACTATGATCGCTTAATCAAGCTATCAACCTAACAGTTGGAACCAGCTTGGTCGACCGATCATACTCAATCTAATTGGTCGATCGACTTGGTCCATGTGGGCTATTGGATCCAGTCTGGTAGTTCGGCCAGTCTCTATCTGGTTAGCCGATCAGCTTGGTCTAATTGGCCCATTAATGACTTAATTAATTGCCTAAACCTTTTAACAACCAATTAATCATATGCCCATGATTATACTATTCTTCCTTATTTATAATTTTACGTGTGACCCCATAGAATCCGAATTACATTGGTAGTTATATAAATAATCATATTACAATTTTACAAACAATGATTGGTATCTAGAAGTACTTCATTATCACCCAAATAATTGGAAAAGTTGGAGAAAAACATCAACCTAGTATTATGATCAATGTTACAGTGACCGTATAATCCCTTTGTCACATATATCCAAATTGAAACTAAGACATTGAAAGTCATAATCTTATAATTCAATCTATGATCCTTAAACTAGAGTATACCATTCGAGATAATGTGAGCTCAATATCATATATATCGACTCACATGAGATGTACATGCACTTCATAGTCTCACTTATCCAGTGCCCAAGATATCATTCCTAAAGGAGGGAAAAATGCATCTACATCACTCACAATATTTCCATGTGACATAGTGTACCCAATCACCACCATTCTGGAAATTTGTATTTTAGAGTCACCTTGGGCTAGTATCAAAGTACACAAAGAAACATGTGACTGACGTAGTGACTTCAGGTATAAGGATCATGTTCACTACTGTCATTTTCAGAAACGACTCTGACATGTCACGGTATGACTTCCATGTGCCAATATCCAGGTGGGTCTATGTAGTACAACTTATTTTCTAACAAGTGCCCATGTATCTGAGTTGATATCCATTATCATGGCTAAAGAGACATAGTCATCAATCACCACACATGCTATTCTTGTGTATTATTGTTTTCCTATACTATCCACAATAATAACCGGCTAGAGTCATAACAAGAATGAGTACTCTTATTATACATTGATGTCATGTTAAAATCCTCTACCCAAACCATATGTCATCAATCTTAGACATTCTTATGAAATTATTAGGTTCATTTATTATCTCAATACTAAAGTAAGCGTAATAAGTGGAAGTTCCCTTTTATTAATAATCAAATCAAGTAAAAGATTTTCCTTTTAGAATCACAACATGATGTCTCTTAGGACATATAAACAACAACATCCACCATATTAGAAAACTTGAAGAAGTTATCACCATTATCCCAAGACAATTGGTTTTTAAGTGGATCTCGACCAGTTCTTGGAATCTGCTTGTATGTGTGAAAAAAATCCAAAGTAGGGAGCAAAAATAAAGGTGGGATTTGGTACCTAAAGCCACATCTAGACATATATGGATCAATTTTTTCTGAGGGGAGATATGAGATCCCAAAATACTCGTATCAACAATACAATCTAAGCAAGAGAAACTATTGTAAGTCTCGTAAGACTATAAGAGTTGCTCATTTTAGCTAGAACACCACTTGTAATTTTACCAATCATCATGTCCAATTTAGAATCTTATATATCAACATATTTTCCATCAAGTAAACAATCATGATGTTCATGAATGATCTTAGAATTTTAGTCTTGAGTTTGTTGATGCTTGAAGACTAAGTAGTTAAGGGAGGATCAGGAGGTTTCAAAAACTTGGGTATTCTAGAACCACCTCCATCTTTAATGTCAAATACATAAAATTATACTTTTGGGAGTCTTTAGAACTGGTCTAAGAGGATAGAGGAATGTTCTTGCTATTAAGATTGTGTTTCTTGTCTATCCTTTCCCAAACATTGCCTTTCTGTGGATTAGGCAGGGTAGTTACCTGAGGGTTTGCCTTCATTAGAGAATATCATGAGGGGGGATTGCAAGTTAACCAAATGAAGGGGTGATTAACAAGTTTATTAAAGAATGAAGGAGAGTAATAAAGTTCCTTTTCTACTAAACGCATAGAGTAAACATGAAGTCCCACTCTGATCTTTAGCCTCAGGCTAAATTTGAGTGCCACCCGGAATGGTAATAAGATAGAAAGCTTTGGAGTAGTTGAGGGAGATGAGAGTATCCTAGTAGATATACTGAAGGCAGACACCCAGAATAACACAAATGGTTCTAAAAGTTTTGACATCCACAAAGTAAGGAAAAAGATATGAGATGGATATCTAAACGTTGGCTGCTTCAAAGGCCCCTAATTCTTTTAACCATAAGCTAATAGTGTCTTGGACGAAACCACTTTCACCCTTAGGATTTGTAAGTGTAAACCTTATAAATTTTGCAATATATGACATTCTAAAAGAGTCTGAATCGATTGATTGAATGTGAAAACTTTAGGAGCAATATAGAGCATCAAGGTACTAATAGAGCTAGAGTGCTGGTGATATCCAATGAATTTATCTTGATTTCCATATTACCAAGATGAACAGTGATAAGAAGGTTGTGGTTACCCATGAATTTATTGAGTTTCATAACACCAATAGAAAGGTCTAGGAGCACATGATCAACATAGTCAGTGGTGTTGGGTTCGATCCAAGAATTGACCAGAGCATTCATATTGAGGGAAGGAGGAAGTATTATACCAAGATCCTTGGAGGGTGCTACAATAGGTGCCAAGTATATACATGGAATAGGGAAACTAGAAGAGATGCTAGAAGTAGTGGGGATTCGAAGAGGGTTGTCACTAGGTGGGTAATCTAACCATTGTTCCCTAATGGTGAGGATTTGTTTGATAATTGAGCAACAATGTTATAATTTTGGAGGAAAATGAAATGTTGTGCCACATAGACTTCTGATTCAAGCCAGAAATATAGGTCTATGGGAGTAGGGTTGGTGTTTGGCATGTATTAGATGAGTAAGAAGTGAAGAGACATAAGCATAGGTTTTCAAGGGACAATTAGAGGAGTAATGTCCTAAACCTTTGTAGTAGAAAGAGGTCCACTTTCATCAAGTCAGAAGATGAGAAAGATTTCTACTTCCAGAGTAGCACATTGTTGAGCAGGTCATGATGTAATGAATATTTCAACATTGTTGGGAGGAAAGGAAGTGTCATCGTCATGGATCTCTCTATTCAAATAGTTAAGTCATGGTATGATGATGGGATCATTGCTTCGAAGGTCCTCCATCAGAACATGGTGGTTGATGTTTGTATCCAATATTAGAGAATAACTTCATTCCAACCCAATGGGTTGTGGCCTAGGAACTCAAAGCTCTCTACACTTGAAATTTTGATCAATCTCGACCATCCTTAGACTGAGGACAAGTGGTAGTGGAAAGAGTTATATAGAAAGAGAACCTAGAAAACTTTCTTGAAGTAATGAACCCTAATCCAACAAGGTCTAATGTCAGGTGGTGACTGTTTCTAGGTAACAAAAAGGGTGATGCCATCAAAGTGAATGGATCCATCTTGAGAGTAAATCACTTAGATAATGAAGACATAATGGGGGAAGAAACCATGGATGAGTGTAAGGTTTTCCAAGGAGGTGACCGAGAGTTTATATTCAAAAGAAAAGGATGAGAGCCATGGGAGGAGATGGAATGAACCACATGACCTATTTTAAAATAATCACCCTCCAGGGGAATGAATACGACATGTTGATTGGTGAAATAATATCCATCAAGAGGGATGGGAGATTGTCTTTTATAGGGCTGTGACTTGCATTTTAGAATGTGATGAAATGACAGCTAAGAGATGAGCCACATCAGTAATTGCCTCCTTTCCTCATCCTAGGAAGATGGAAGAGAAAGATAGAGGTAGAAGAATCCAAAAGAAAGAAGTGACTTCCACTCTTGGGAAGTGAGGTGAAGGTAGTGAGAAATGCCATAGGAAATAGCAAAAAGTGCAAGACTATGATGTGTATAGAAAAGGATAAAGGAATGTTAGAATTAGATGGGGGTCTATGTCGATGCACAATCCTAACAGGAGAATCATCAACTATAACATGCAAGGAGAATGTAGGCAAGAAGTACATGTTCCATTAGGGAGTAGAAGCCACCCTCTCCCCGACGCTACCACTATAGGGTTTTCCACCATTGATTGTTTCATCTAAACAATAACTAGAAATAAAAAATGTGCAACTCATGTGATGTGTTCTTTTATTTTCTATTTTTTGATATTTTTAAACACAAATAAAAAAATAAGATCACATCTCCCATAGTGTAGATTTTACTCTTGAATGTAGTGTGGGAACTCCAATTGTGGTAGAAGGATAATATTTAATTTTTTCCTTTCATCTTTATAATTATTAACTTCTTATGTAAAAACCAAAAAAATATATAGTTCTTAACACTAGATATGAAAAAATTTCAATTTGAGTAGTGGGTTATATACACAATATCATTTTAGAAATAGTTTGTTAAATTATATGTTCTTACAATTTAAAATATGCATGAATTCTCTCATAATTAATTATTCTCAACATCATGTAGCTAGACCACTCGGTGCATACTAAAAACTACGCATATACACATGCATTGTATGTTGTTGAGAACAAGACATTACATCACAGACTTTTATTTAATCAAAGAATAAAACAACAAGACATGACTAAAGTTAATAGGAAATTGAGTTTTGATTATTTATGAAATACATGAATTAAAGGGTGAGCATCAAGCCGAAGAAAATCTTACGGTGTATGTTTGTAACATAACTTGACACAAATCTGACCCATATAACTGATATAGGTGAGTCAGGCCAAGAATTTTGCCACTTATTTTTGTATAGGTCAGGACTAACCCAACATAAATGAAGACAAAAAATTTAATAATTCAAATTAATTAGACAAACAATTATGCCTACCCATCCATCTATTATATATATATATATATATATATATATATATATATGGATCTTTGAAAACATATTTTTGTGGGTATCTTCACTTATATGTGCTATACAACCTGTCCCAAAAGGTATATAGGTTACAATGCCTATGTATAAGACAAGACTTTTCAACACTACCTGAGCCTAAGCCCAACTAACGACCCAATCAATGACACATGTTTGACCATATGCCTAAAAAATGGTATGTCCCGACCTAATTGTCATACAAAGGCATACATAGATTCTATGAAGATGTGTTTCATTCTTAATAGAATTAGCTATAGATGGATTCTATAAAGATCAGTTCCATTCTTGATATGGGCATGCCTCTTGTAGAGTTTAGGCCCATGTTTGAGTATTGTCATGATAATCAATTATATGCACATTTGTTATTCTGCACCCTCACATATATTATCTGGTATCTATACACTTGCCAGCTAGCTCAGCTGGTCAAGCCTGTTGCTTGTGAATCATAGGTTGTGGGATCGAATCTCAGTGAATCCTATTGGGGCACTACAGGAAGGGATTAAAGGCTCTCGACATTCATTGTTGGTTGTTCTGTCTCTCCTGACACCTTGGACGGGGAGAAATTCCCCACTATCTAAAAAAATCATCCGGTATCTATACCAATCACATGTTAGGGTACATTATTTTTAATTACTATCTAAACGATGCCATTGTGAAAATATTCATTTATTTCATTTTTCACAAAAACAAACACCTACATTTTTATGTAGAAGTTTATTTTGAAACTGGTTTTCCAAAAGGCTACATACTATAAGTTGTTGTGTGAATGTTATTTAGTCCATTCATTGCACTAATGAATATATGATATTTTAAGAATGCAAATGAAGTACATCGTATATGAAAAAATCTGAGACTATTCAGGAAATTTATCTTAAGAAAAATATATCTCCTTATCATATTTTAAATAGATGGATGGCTAAATATTGTAATATACATAATATTATGAGAAGATGGGTTTTTGGGTCTGAGTGTACCTTGGCACATAGGACGATTTGTATGAAAATTTATGCCAACTCTCTTGATTTGTCCAATAATATGGTAAGTTATGGGTCGAGTTATGTGGGCCGACACAAGGGCCAAACCGATCTGGCTCAATGTGATGCTCAACCCATCTATACGACCCAATTAACTCTTCATATTTAAGATAGAAGAGCCAATATATAATTATATAAATAATATTGTAAATTACATCCCATTCCTCTACAACTCCCATTTCTCTACAACTTTTCATATATAGTAAGATACAATAGAAGGTCATTCAGTAATTATAAAAATTATTGCCGTAGATTGCGTCCCACCTTCTTCATTTCATAGAAGGGATCAATCCCTAATTGTAAAAAATAATATTATAAACTAGATCCCACCCCTTTGCGACTCTTCTTACATAGTGTAGATATCTAAGAATTAATTCCAAAGATTTTTAACCTTGTTGAATTGCCTTTCTCGTTTATAAGTTTTTTTTTCTTCTTGAGTGGATGGAAACATGCCGCAAAGAAAGGCATGCACCATTGTCATATGCCCTCCCCAACCGTATTAGTACTAATAATTGATTAATGTGGAACACGAGCACAGACCGGCCTGATCACATAATCAACTGACAGCAGGCTGATCCGTTATGTAAGCATTAGTGGATCTCTCTTACACATGCAGATGCGTGGAACCAAAAATTAGAAAACAAGACTCTGCCTGCGCCGCGGGGAGTTGCGCTCCAGTATACGTTTGTGAGTCTGCTTTGGGTTTCACATGAGGCCAAAAGGGTGGAACGGGGGCACAATCCATAGATCATTGGCCCTTTTGCTTTGTTGCTGCATACACGAGTGTCCCTCCTCCTCCAGCGCTCAGGTCTCTGGTTCTGGCCTTTGTACTGATCTGGTCCGTGGTGGAGGTGGTGGTGGGGTGGGGTGGAGTTCATGTGCATGAAGGTTCCAAATCTCCCACTGAGGAAAGCTCACGAGCGGCGATGGCGATTCTTCTTCTTTCTCTCCACTTCCTTTGTCCTCTTCGTGCTTGGTATTGGAGTGGTGTCTGCATGTGAACTCCCTCGAAAGTACTCATGTGCGTGGGCAGATGTCCATCTCTAATGAGCCCGAGGCGTCACGATCCCTCGTCTTTTCGCACCTTCCTCTTCTCCTCTCTGCCCCCTTCTCTGTGCTGTTTCTTCATCTTTCTTTATCACTAAGCAGTAACGTCTGTAAGCTGTTTTCTATGTACTACACCACTACTGCTACACCCCCACTTCTTCCCACCCATCCATCAAATTCCACTTCGTTTCAATGGTGGTATTTATGCTCCATAGTTTGGCATGATTCAGAGCCTCTCTGTGAAGAATCTTCAGATATTTTAACGAAGAGTTAGTTTCTTAATAAATACATGAATGTTTTGGGCCAGACAAAATCCTAGCATGCACTTATTTATATGTCCTAGAATCGAGACCCACAGTCCCATCCCCTTGGTGTTATAATAAAATATGTTTAAACTGCTTTATAGTCACGGATAACATATTATAGGAATGAATATTAACATACAAAAAGGTGATTATGTCTTTGTAGCATCCTAGGATTTGAGGCTTCCAATAAGTTGCTCTTAATGGTTAAAGATTAGGACTATTCGTGCACCACCTTTCATGAACTCCCATTCTTCGGTTTTGTGTGAGCTAAAACATATTGAAAATTTTAAAATATCCTAAAATTTGATTTCCTAAAATCCTAGAGTAGGAATTGTCAGGTGCAAATATACCTAGACCAGGGGACCAAGATTTATTTTATCGGAGAAGATCCAATTATAGATCCTCATAGAAGAATTGATTTGGTCACACCACTTGAAAGATATCTATTAGATTGGATCCACAATGCTCAACCTACTCCTAAGTATGTCGATTTCAAATTCCATTGATGCATGCGGTGAAGGGAATGCAAGAGGTGAAGTGATTGTCCAGATTTGCACATGTTAGAGTCATCACCACTTTGTTATTTAAATTGCAAAATAGGTTCCAGTAAGTTTGGTATTTTAGAAATCACTAGTGGTATGAGTATGGGGCCAACTTCTAGACAGATGATGTCACATCGATCATCACTTCCCCTAATTCTAGCGTGTGTACATAGTCAATGATGTTTGCAGTATGGGAGTGCACCACGATCTTGAATCCCGTGTTGGACCTTTCTTTCTAGTTTCTAGAAATTTTCTAGCTTGCTACCTGAATAAGTTTGACATTTCACTAGATTGAGTTAATATGCTTGTTGTTAATCCTAGGATGTGTGTTTAATTCATGCATAACATCCATGGGAGTTTCTTTGAACCCTTGGATACCATGCCCATTGTAAATCACATAGATTACGATTATCTACCTAAGGTGATAATCTCTTCTTCCCTCCCCCCTCTCTAGTCTTATTTAGGGTTCAATCAGCTAGAGGAAAAAATAAGAGCAATGATTTCATTGGCTCCCATGATGGTCATCTCTCTCTCTCTCTCTCTCTCTCTCTCTCTCTCTATATATATATATATATATATATATATATATATATATATATATATATATATATATAGGATATGTTGGACATTAGGATATCCAAAACCTATGTAGATTTGGAGTCAGGCTCTCTAGTAGGTATGGGAAATTTTCACAATTGCTACTGATAGATTCCCAACAAATTCATGTTAGGGTTTTGCGTGGCGGATTTGTTTAGTTCATTTAAACCTAGCGTAGAAAAAGAAATCCTAAATGTGATTTATTGCCCCTAAATATATTGCATTTTAAACATGCTCTTATGAACTCTATTAAGACAACTCTTTGGATGTGGAATGTGTATGTACCATGCAGTAGTATCTAAAATGAGTTGAAGAGTATAACAATCACAAGATACTAGAAAGCATATAATAATTGTTGCATAACTAGAAAAAGAAAATATGGCCTCGAATGGCCAGTCCTAGATCTCATTGTACTAGTGATTTTGTCCACCAAATCTTTGACAAAGGAGGCAATAACTTGACACAAAAAAACTATGCTTGCAAACTCAAGTGCACATACAAGTAATATAAGGACTAAGATTCTCATTGTCGAACAAAGGGGGTCATGCCATATAAATTGCTACTAAATGTTTTTGATTGGCTAAACATAAAGGTTTCTTAACTAACTAATGGTCAACTCCGAGTAGTTAAAATTGGTTTTTGAATTTAAAGTAGAAAGGCCCCTTGTATACTAATTTTACCACAAAATTTCATCTATCATTAACCCACTAACTTCATGAAAATATGGTGATTGTAATTAGGATGAATATTGTTTTAAGAGTAATGTGTTTTTCCACACCACAAAACCATGGTTAAATAAGAAAAATGCTCAATTACATTGTAATTCGACTTAGAAAGGCTATAAAAATGATTCCACAATGAGAAAACTCCAAAAAGTCGATGTTGTTGTCATACTTCAAAATATGTGCCTTGAATAAAATATGATAAAGCAACATTTTCCACCATAAAAAAATACCTAATACATTTATCTTGGTGATCAATCAAAAGTTATGCAAGGAATAACCCAAATTCATAGAATCCATAAAATGATGCATTTATTAAAAAATATTAGTTTAACAACATAATTCATGTGGGGCTAGTGTTGGACCCAAATGAAAAAAGGAGGCTCGCTTCTCATCTTCAACAAGGTACAAATATCATAAGGAGAAAGGAGGACAAGATGCGAAGAACAAGTAATTGAAACGATAAGTCCCCATAGTAGATACTAGTGACGACACATATAACAAATTTGGATGATTTGAATAGGATGGACTAGCCTCCATGAATACATAGGGTGAAAAAAACTGGTATTATGTTGTCTCATGTCCTTAGTCATCAATGTGAGTCTAGAATGATATGGATAATCTTTCCATAGTTAGGTCATTAAGGAATTAAATTTCCCACAATAGATCTCAATTGTTGGATTATATGGTATTTTTTGCTTAGTCTGTCATGATTTAATTGATCTGTCTACTAGAAAGCCATTGAATCGATGGATTCAAAGTCATGTGTATGAGGCTTGGATTGTAGCCATCAATAAGAATGGTTGTTGCATCATTGTCTTGGGAGTTGTGTTGTTTGATCAATGTGGATGCCATTAACATGATGTGTCAATGCATCAATCTCTTAGCTATATCCCATTGCATGCTTTTGGAATTAGATTGATGCCAAATTGCATTGTTGATGCATAGATTAGATTACTTCTTTTATTGTTTATCCCTGGATCTGAATCCATGCCATCAACGAGGTGTGTTGAAGCATTAAATCAAAATTTCCTATAGAAGTGCTAGAGCATGTATCTATGTGGACTTCATTGACTTCAATGTGGATGAGTCAAACTTGGCCTTCTTTTTCCCTTCTAATATGTAATCAGATGAACATCTATTATAGCTGTGATTTCAAACACAAGATAATTTGCATTATTGTACTCAAAAATATAAAATTGATGCACAAGTATTTGTAAACCTTTTTAGTGATATATCAATGAAGATGTAAACCAAAAAAGTTAATTTGAAAATTGAATCACACTAACATTGCCATCAAACATGTATAAATTATGTTTTCCTCGAGATACTAGTGAAAACAAAGACTATATAAATGTTGTCTTCTCTCTATCTAAGTTGAAGGTACAACTACATGAATTCAGCCTCTGTATTGATAAAGAGGGATGTATATGACTTCTTTCTACTGGAGTAGCAAGTTTGTACTAGCATTGCAGGTGATACCAATGCTCAAGTTTCTCATGCAAGGATACCCCTCCTACTAACCAATCAAGACATGCACATAAAGAAGATTCTCAAAATGTCATTCATGTTGTTCCATTCTTTGAAAACAACACTCTTGACAAACACGAGCTACCAACTACTAAAACAACATACTAATCCATTATCTCAAAAGTTTAGTCATGGATCTAAAGAGTCTAGTTGATTTCTAGACGAAGGTCATCATATGACTTCAAATCCATAACATAAAACATGAGTCTATGATGTGACATTATCTAAACAAGCATTGCTTTCCCCTCAAATGATCATGATGGATCCCTATACTAAAAGTAATAATAGTTTCTCAGAAACCTGTGGTCCAAGAGTAGGATATTGATTTTCAATCAGACAAGGTTTGTGAAATTAGAAATCATCTTATTATTATTATTCATATTGTGATGCACCTAATTTTATTCCCCTTCAATATTTACCTTTTAAGGAGGTTGATGCTTCTACAATCGTCATTTATAGAAACTACAAATTTTTTCACCTACACAAGTGGAGCTAGCTTCCATGTCATCACTTCAATAGTTTAATCGATATACATAAGTTGATGCAAAAATTGATAGTTGTCTGATGGGGCTCCAAATGTCACACCAAGAAAAACCTTAAAAGAATAAATTCTATGTTTAACCAAAAGCAGTGCACTTAACCCCACTCCACATGAGTGGAAGCCTTATTACGGTATACTTTAGGATCAAACCCAAGAGACAACCTTTTTAAGTAGCTATATAGGTTCAGAAATATTAAGAGTGATATTTATCACCGAGTAGTTAAAAGATTGATTAAACTAATTGTTTCCAAAAGCAATAAAGATTAAAGAAGTGAATAATAGGTAATAAAGAGCACAAAGGAATGGGGTTTTGCTACTCAAGCCAGCATAATTATCCTAACAAGATCTAACTCTCTAATTGTCATTGCTAAATTGAGGCTTAGTTGTTGCATCCTCATGTGATACAATTCGTCACCTAGTATAAACTCCCTTGGAACCGACCATCCTCGGCACCCAAGTTCCATGTCTATACCAACTGAACTCCCTTCCTTATGACCGGCCATCCTCGGCACGTAGCAGATCAAAGTCCAGTCACCACATTATCCCTTGCTCACATCTTAGGGGGATAATAAGATCATTCTGGTGTTCTAATTATGCTCACATTAACTTGCATATCCATGATTATAACATATATGTGAAACAAGTCATCAATTTGCAAACAAAGACATTGAGAAAAATGATACTTTATTTAGCAACTATATTGTCAAGTTTAGGTACAAGCTAAGATAAAATACAGGTGATCAGGGCTAGTCCTCATGCCCCAGCACAAGGTGTCCACTCGCTCATGGAAACGAATAAAAACAAAGAAATAATAGGTATGATGGAGAAGGACATGACACCTGGTGCAGGAAGACCAATCTCTCTACTGTGGTTGTCGCCTCCTTGCTCCTTGCTAGGGTTTGTTGTGCACAATGTGGCTTCTAATCACTGATTAGAGACCCCTTTAATGGATGATAAGGGTTCCCTTATAAATGCATTACTCACCTCTGAAACCCTAAAGTTGAATGCTTGTGGTTAAAGGCATCTAACTGCATGGATCGTACTCGGTCTGATAGGAAACTGATGCAGGTTACTCAATTTGGACCTCTCATTCGGTTCTAGGGAGGTTCATCATGGTGTGAACCATAATGGACTGAATGCTGAGAGCGTGCGTCAGAACGTCGAAATCCGAAGGGCTTCGGGTGGAGAGCGGATTGAGTCGGGCGAATGGCAGAGCTTCTCGCTTGACTAGGTGGTTGGAAGGTGATCAAATGGAAAGCTTTCAGGCCTTCCTTCCTTTCAGGTGTAGCATTGTAAGGGATCAATCGTCCATCTAGGAATCATTGTGCAACTTTGGTTGATTCTGCACAAAATATATATGAAAATGCATTAAAGTTTGGAAAGGGAAAATAATTGCATGTGAGTGAATATGAAGCTAAAACTAGGAAATAGAAACACAACAAACCGTAAAAAGTGAATAAAACAATTTGTAAAAATGGGTATAAATACACATATCATTTTCCTATTTCTATTCTTAAAGATAAAACACCTATCATCGTACTCAGTGATAACAATTCTACAAATCTTGATGGCTTATACTCAAATTCATGCACCACTAGTATAGAAGAGATAGCCCAAGTCTAGGAAGAGTATGAAGCCCAATGCCTTAGATATAGAAATCCCTATTATGATTAAATTTCTATCATTAATAAGTATATAGAGCAACCTATCTAGTGAATGGGCCAATTGTCAGCAAAGCTTTGCCATTACATCAAGATATCATGAAGCCACATACTTTGATGTTGAATCTACTAAACAAGTATCAAAACACAAGAACCATATCATTGTTGAAAATGACAATGAAAGCCCAATATCCATATAGGAATCATGGATATCAGGGATGTTATCAATCATATCAATATATTCATCCCTCACAAGCTCGATACAAAACCCTTCCTAAACCATGAAAGAAGGAATCTAAGATAAATGCCCATTTCTATACCTCCAATCCCTTTTCATCTATTTGACAAGTCCCTTAACAACTCAACAATGACAACAATATATTGAATGGAAAAGAATTTTTTTAAGTTTTCCTATGATATGAAAAGAAAAGATGATGTATTCTTTATAGAGATAAAGATTCCCAATTAATATTTTAGGACATGTTTGACTCCTCAAGGGTACATGACCATCTATATCTTTGACTCCATTTAGAAAACAATAATATGCAACAATGTGCATGTATCCCTTAATTATTTCCACTTTTGATGGAACTCCAATCTTACTGAGCCCAAATGGTGCATTTGACTTGTTGACATCAAACTTTTGATCACCCACGTGATTTCTATAGAAGACTACAACTTTCTAATATGTTGTTGTATAAGGTAAAAGATTTCAATAAAAACAAGTTTGAACTCATGCAAAGAGCATATCAACATATAATCACATCACAAAGATGAATCAGGATAACTGCATGTTTGAATTGATCCCAAATATAATACATTCCTCTCAAATTTTGATCCACCATCTAATTGGGAAAAGCCTATATAATTTGGCCATACACTCTATAACAAAAATTTCATTCATGAGACTATGATGTTTATGTCCTCCACATAATAAGTGATATGTTCTAGAAACTCAAGACCGAGCTTATATATCACCCTATTTGAGAAGATTACCTAAGAGACATAATATGTTATCTAAAATTCAAATATCTAGAAACCATGGAAAAATCACAAAGGACACTTCGCTAACTTTTTTCATGTTTTTCCTTGACAATAAGAAAGTATTAGAATCTAGGTTGGAGAGTACTAGTCAACTCTCACAAAAACATTTTTGACTTCAACTCATTTGATTTTTTGTCATTTATTTTTGTATTTGTGTAATCTTTTACGAATCTTCTTTTTACCAAAATTATCAATGTTTCTCTGAAAGTCCATGAGTAAGTCATTTTAAAACAAAATGAGATTTTTTGACTAGTCAAAAACACCTTTAAACACAATGAAAGTTATTTTCCACAAAAGAAATATTATATGTTATCTTGCTTAAATTTACTTATCTAGAAATAAATCTTGATTCTCATATGGAATGTGATATGATAGGGTGTTCGATAACTTAATAGAAGTATGTTTACTATATTTTATAAATAATTCTCAAATATTATCTAATGAGACTTTTATACTTTAAGTATAACATTGAATAAAAGCAGACCAATCTATGGTCTTTTGAAAAATTAATTGAAGCTCATTAGAAGAATATCAAAGAAATAAGAGAGAATAATTACCTAATGTGGAAGTCTTTTATAATTACCAAAAGGCAGTGATTGCTTCCCCATGGTGAGTTTGAGCACCCAAGACATCATTGTCAATACATGGAAACTCATTCTATCAAAAGAATAATCATGAAATATATTTTGTTGTTTTATGTCACTTATCTGTCTATTGAAGTATATAAACCATTTCTCCTCCAAAATAGTAAAATTCACAATGTGCAAGATAGAGGATATAACTAAAAATAAGAGATGTTAAAGAGAAATCTTTACTTGGATTCCTAAAACAAATATTACTTAGAACTATAAAGTTTAGATTTTGTGTGGTAAATTCAAGACTTGCTAACTTATCACATGATAAGTCAAATTTAAATATCTTGAGATCATTAAGAAATATTTACTTAAGGATTTTATTACATTCAAACAACCTAAAGGAGTTGGATAATGGAAGATAATTGAGATTTCCTTTATCATTTGTAATTCTTCTTAAATGAAAATAAAAGGAAATTGATCCACAAAAACCTTTTGTAAAAAGCTTTCTTAATCTTAGTTGACTTTTTTGCTTGAAAATAGAAAATAGTCTAGTATGAAGTGGGTGATAACATGTACTTGTTGATGTTCTCATATAAGCAAAATACTTCATTTTACCGTAAAATGTAGAGATATACTAACTTTGTTTCCTATATCTTGATGATCTATATATAAGTTTAAGAAATACAAGAAACACCATTTTATACTCAATTCTACTAATATTCATGACTTATTTGGTAATTTTTCTTTTTTATATAAAGTTTTCTTTAGACATGGGAATAGCACATGAACTTAATGAATGAGGTCCTCCAATAATCTAGGAAGCCACATAATACGTCACAGTTGTACTTGACTAGCCGAGTTTTCCTTAGTCGTATAGACTTTGAAGAATAATCTACTACTTTAAAGAAATTAAACCCTAAAGAAATGAAAATTAATGATGGGCTCTTTATCCTTAAAACTATTTCAATCACTTAGAATCCATCTAGTAGAAAACAAAGAGAAGACTTGCAACACCTTCTCCATCTAGATTTAATGCCTTTCACTTGATCAAATATAGTATCCAAATTGCTCAACATCTAAATGAAGGGGAAACATAATGATTAAATACTAGAAGTCATCCATCTTTCATCTAACCTTGGCTTGATATGATTTCTCCCATATGTTGACAAAAAGATGCTTATACTCATCACCAAGGACCCAAACTAATAAATCGAACCCCTTCACCAATGTTCTCAGGGTTCAAACCATCACATCGTCAATACTTACTTCTACTTATTTTGTTTACTTGTCATCCACCCTCTTCCCATGACAACATCATATTTCCACAACACCTTCTATAAAGTCAGAAATACACTTCCTGGATTCCCTAACTCCACCTTATCAGAGATTGATGACTAGAGAAGTTAGTAGGGGAATGCTACAATGATGTAGAGACCTAAAGAAGATCCCATAATGACATTACTATAGAGATTTGAGCTTATTTATGGAGGGGCCATTCCTCTGATTATGCTTTCCTCTGATATTTCTAGAAGCGATAGAGCTCATTTCTTCCCTTGATTTTTATAACATTGATGTTGACTTGAGTCTCAATTCATCTCTAGATTGGGGTATATGTCTGATGCAAGGATTTGTAGTCGCATTTATAGGCTAGTTTCATAATTGTTTTGTGTGGTTATGTGTCATTTTATGACTATAATAGCATGATTCATATTCCTTTATCCTATAATCACTATATGCATCAAATTGAGTTTATTTTATCTTATTTTGTATGAATTATCAAATTTCTCGGATTTGATTTGTGTTTTTCTCTTGGTTTCAGGTACTTTACAATCCAGGACCCGTCGATACCATCAACAGATTCGTCGATGCTATCGACATGGCAATAGTGACCAGGCCGGAGGGAAAGCATCTAGGTCGATACCATCGACCACACTGGTTGATAGTATCAAGATGCCAACAGGCGGATTCTAGAAATTGAAGAAAGTGCTAGTACCCTAGAGGGTTGATACCATCGACACCCCGTCGATGGTATTGACGTCGTCGGATCAGGAAATTGTTCATATTGATCACGATCGAATGTCTGTGATATTTTGGCATCCGTAAGTGGTACCTATACCTAGAAAAAGGCGGCCCAAAGTTGAGTATCACGTTCTATTCCATTGCACGAGTCCCGAAGAAGAGTAGAGCAAAGAACGGAGCCCAGAGCTATGCCCCAGATGTTTCCAGAGCCGCAAACGGATGATTTCACCACTAGAAGGTTGTAGATCGTGCGTCTCGCACCGAGGATCATCCAGATCTTCTCTGTTTTAGGGGTTACACCATATCTTCATTTGTTTCTCCATGTTTTCCTCTTTCTTCTCCATGTGTACTGTTGAGATGAACATGCGGGGCTAATCCCCTCTATCCTTAGGACTGGGAGTAGCCCAGGGAATCACTGTATGACAATGTCATATTAATTATCATAATTTGTCTCACTTTCCCTTGATATGTTATCGTATTTCCATTGTAATTTACTATGCTTGATCACCATAGTCAATTTCTAATACCGTTAATTACTTTTAATAGAGAATTAGTGGTTGAAAAGGCACGATTAACACATTAATCAATAAATTCCTTAGATAAGGTGATGTACGATTAGTGGTGGATACTCAGAGAAATAATTAAAGCACCTAGCTCTAGGGTATAAGTTACTACTAGCGTGGAACTGACCTAGAACTAGGTAGTGAATTGTATCACGGAAGTGAGCAATTCTGACTACGGGCCATAATTAGGGAAAGAGAACGAATTATGTTAATTGTGTAGAATTGCGTGCAGTGAGACCTCGCAGTGAAACTGCAATCTTAAGGATTGCTATTTAATTTGATTAAACTAAACATTTAATCATCGTTTGCTTTTGCTTTGTTTCATTTTTATTTTTATTTTAAACTCAACAATCAACTTTTCCAATCGGTCTAGCTGATCGTGACCAGTTAGTAGTAGTCAACTAAAATTTATGTTTCCCTGAGTTTGACTCAGGCCTCACAAGGCCTATTTTACATTGATACGTGCACTTGCGTTATACGCACGGTAAAATTGTGTCAAGTTTTTGGCGCCGTTGCGGGGGAAATGATAAATTTTAGCACTACGAGTGCTGCAAGCGGCCAGTCTAGGCCACTTTTTTCTTTTTATTTGCAATTTTAATTATTGAGATTAATTGTCTATCTTTCAGATTATTTATTCATCTAGCACTGTACTTACTTGATTTTCCACATTTCAGATACTAGTGCATGGTGAAGATGCGTAGTACGGACTACACACAATCGACACCTGAGGTTCCATCTTCGGGATCTGAAGACGAGCCAATAAATACACCACCCGAAGACGTTGAAAAAGAACTTGAGACTTTCACAATGGCTGAGGAGCAGACCATTTGGGAAAAGATTAAAGCTTCTTCTTCCTCTGCATAGAGGGGCCAATCAAGAAATAGGCTATCAACATACCTAGTTACAAGATTGACCCAGGGCTGATCCAGTTGGTCAAGTCATAGGCTTTCCATGGGCTAAAGAATGAAGACCCAATTGCCCACATCAACACTTTTGTGGAACATTGTGATATGGTGTAAGTGGATAGATTTCCGCAGGATGCAATTTATCCAAAATTGTTTCCATCTTCTCTAGTAGGAAACGCAAGGGAGTGACTCTACAACCTAGATCATGAGTATTTGGAATCATGGGACATGATGATTGAAGTTTTCTTTGAACGATATTTCCTGCCCGAGAAGACAAATGATATTGTGAGGAGGATTCATAATTTAAAACAGCAGGCAGGTGAAACATACTCAGAGACATGGGAACGTTTCAACATCATGTTGCGGAAATGCCCACATCATGGGCTGGATTTAGAAACTCAGGCAAAGATCTTCTATTTTGTCCTTAATGAACACGATAGGAGTAATTTGGACTCAGCAGGGACAAGTTTCTTTCTTAACAATAAAGGCTCAAAGTGTAGAGAAATTTTAAAGAACATGGCTAAGAAGCAATCCTGGGGTGAAAGAGATGCACCAAAGCAGGTCAAAATCGCCGGGGAATCCAAGGCAATTAAGGAATTAAATGAGAAGATGGACCTGATAGCAAAGCGACTGCTAGTAAAAGATGATGAAGGATCTGATGATGAGGCACATGCTAAGTTCATGTGTCAACAGTAGGGCTACAATAATAATGATTATTCATGGAGAAAGGACAAGAAATTCTCTTGGAATGATCCAAATAACTTCTTGTAGGATCCAAATCAGAAGCCACAGCCCAGTGTAGAAGATAAGAGTAATGAGTTTCTCAACTAGGTGATAAAGAAAAATCGAGAGTTGATGAGCACTTTCGGAAAACAAATTAAATCTCAAGGAGAATTTATGAACCAATTCGGCCAGACTTTGCAGAGTCATGGGGCACATATGAGGCTACTTGAGACGTCTATTGCACAGATGGCAGCCAAAATTGCAAGTTTGAAGAGGCCATCATAGTAGGGTTTTCCAGGGAATACTGATGTTCCAGGAGGAAACCACCAAGCTAAAGCAATTTTGTTGAGGAGGGGAAATAAAATTTTAAACTCCAAGGCCAATGAACCAAGCACACCACAGCCATAAGCCACAGGTGAGGCCGTAGAGGATGTCGTAGTCACAGAGACAGTGGAGAATGAAGCAGAGAAGGCCACAGAGGAGCCCATTGCAGAGAAATAGACTAAGAAGAGGACGTCTTATGTGCCACCACATCAGAGGGCACAGACCGTCCCAGTTCCTTATCCAAATAGTCTGAAAGCAAAGAAGGTGGATGAATAGTTTAAGAAGTTCCTGGATAACTTTAGGAAACTTTTAGTCAACATTCTTTTGTTAGAAGCCATTGAGCAGATACCCTCCTATGGTAAGTTCTTGAAGGATATAATTACCAAGAAGAGGAAGATTCCTGACACAGGTGGTAGTGCTTAAGGAGCAGGTCAGTGCCTTTATTTTGAGAAAATTGCCACCAAAGCAACAAGATCCAGGCTGCTTCAATATTTCATGCTACATTGGAAAGGTGAAATTTAACGAAGCACTATGTGACTCAGGAGCGAGCATCAATTTGATGCCTCTCTCCACTTTCAAGAAACTTGGTCTTAAAGAATCCTGGAGGAGTAACATGATAATCCAGCTTGTAGATAATTCCGTTGTAAGGCCTTATGGGATATGTGAAGATGTTCTGGTCAAAGTGGATAGATTTGCATTTCTGGCAGATTTTGTGGTGATGGAAATGCAATATGAGCAAGGAAATGAGTTTCTTCTAGGTAGACCCTTCCAGGCTATAGCTGACATGATTCTGGAAATGGGTAGAGGTCAGTTGACCATGGGCATAGCAGATGAAAGATTTGAAATAAAGATGCCAACTGGCTCACAATCATCACAAGAGCGAGGACAGTGTAGCAAAATTAGACACTTTGATCACAACGTTTGCATTTTTCTAGGGAAACTGTTTCTTGATATGGCTCATGTCATGACAAAGGTAGATAAGGGAACACTTGTTGTGGACATCATGGAACAAACAAAGGTGGTTTCTATTATTAAAGTTGTCGGTTATCCCAATGATGAAGAAGAGGAAGTCTCATCGTCTACTAAGGATGATGCTATAGCAGTCTCCATGCTTGACTCGTACCCACAGTTACCTCTTGAAGCTTGCTTGTTCAACATCATGGATGATTGGATGAGAAGCATATCATTGCAAGAATGTGTGAAGATGCTTCGAGTGCTTCCTTGCTACTATGCCAAGCACTATGAAGAACTAGGACCGCTGCCACCACCGCTTCAATCTTCTTTGGTCAGCCCATCGGATTTAGAGCTAAAGCCGCTGCCCCCTCACTTAAAATACACATTCTTAGTAGTTGATGTAAAGCTACCGGTGATCATTTCGACATATCTGAGTGCCGCCAAGGAAGAGCAGTTGATGATTGTGTTGAAGAATCACTGTGGTGCATTCTGGTGGTCGGTTTCTGACATCAAGGGGATCACCCCTACTCTCTGCCAACACAAGATCTAGCTCATTGAAGGAGCCAAACCTGTGATTCACCCACAATGTTGCCTCAACACCATCATGATGGAGGTCATCAAGAAGGAGGTGATCAAGCTTCTCTCTATGGGCATCATCTATGCTATTTTAGACTCTACATGGGTGAGCCCAACACAGGTAGTTCCTAAAAAGGGGGGAATCACAGTAACTCAAAATCTTTCGAATGAGCCTATCACCACCCGACTGGTAATCGGGTGGCGTGTTTGCATTGATTACCGTCGTTTAAATTCTACCACTTTAAAAGATCATTTTCCCCTGCCATTCATTGATCATATTTTAGAACGGCTAGCTAGCCACTCTCACTTTTGCTTTTTAGACGGCTATTCTGGCTATAACCAAATTTCCATAGACCCTAAGGACCAAGAGAAGTCTACCTTCACTTGCCCTTATGGGACTTTCACATATCACTGTATGTCGTTCGGTTTGTGCAATGCACCGGCCACTTTTTAGCACTGCATGCTTGCTATCTTTTCGGATATGGTAGAGCGTTGTCTAGAAATTTTTATGGACGATTTTTCCGTCTACGCTGCATCTTTTGATGAGTGCTTATATAATCTAGACAAGGTGCTACAAAGATTCGAGGACACACATTTAGTCCTCAATTGGGAACAATGCCACATGATGGTTGGTGAAGGCATAGTGCTTGGACACAAGGTGTCTAGCAAGGGACTGGAGGTAGATCTAGTGAAGATTGAGGTTATTTCCAAACTACCCCCACCGAACTCGGTGAAAGGGGTGAGGAGCTTCCTTGGTCATGTGAGATTTTATTGCCGGTTTATCAAGGATTTTCCTAAAATCGCTAAGCCATTATCAGATTTGCTTGAAAAGGATGTGATTTTTGATTTCAATGACAAATGTATGCATGCCTTTCAGGTTCTCAAGAAAAACTTGTTTTCCGCGTTGATTGTTCAAACGTCGGATTGGAGGAAGCCCTTTGAGATTATGTGTGATGCATCGGATTTCACCGTGGGGGGGCGTTCTTGGGCATCTCCTTAAGAACAAACCCACATTTATTTTCTATGCTTCTAAGACTTTGAATGATGCCCAACTTAATTACACCACCACACAAAAAGAATTGCTTGTTGTGGTTTTTGCATTCGAAAAATTTAGGCAATATTTAGTGGGGTCTAAATTTGTGGTATGGACGGACCATGCCGCCATAAAGTACTTAATGGAAAAGAAAGATGCCAAGCCTAGACTCATTAGGTGGATCCTACTCTTGCAAGAATTTGACATTGAGATTAAGTACAAGGTGGGCATTGAGAATGTAGTTGCGGACCACTTGTCTCAGTTATAGCGAGTAGATGAGAGAGATACTAACATACCCATTACCAAGACCTTCCCAGATAAGAAAATCCTTTCTATTCAATCTAAGGACCCATGGTTTTCGCATATTGTGAATTATCTTGCATGCAAAGAACTCCCGGATGATTGGACTTACCAAGAGAAAAAGAGGTTTTTCCATTCTTTGAGATATTATTTTTGGGATGACCCTATTCTTTTGAGACAGTGTAGGGATGGAATTTTACACAAGTGTGTACTCAAGAGCAAATATGATAGTGTGCTCATTCACTGTCATACATTGCCCACCGGCGGTCATCATGCGAGCATGAGGATGGCGGGTAAGGTATTAGAGAGTGGCCTTTATTGGCCCACTTTTCCGAGATGCCTATGATTATGTGAGGAGGTGTGACTCATGTCAAAGGGCAGGTAACATCTCAAAACGGCAAGAAATGCCCCTCAATGTGTTTCAAGAAGTTGAGGTATTTGATTTGTGGGGCATTGATTTCATGGGACCCTTTGTGTCCTCCAATTCTAATTTATATATATTGCTTGTTGTTGATTATGTGTCAAAGTGGGTAGAGGCAATACCCACAAGGACTAACAACGCTACGGTAGTATGCAGGTTTGTGAAAGAGAATATCTTTTGTAGGTTTGGTGTGCCACAGATGATCATAACTGATGGAGGCACCCACTTCACGAACAAGAAATTCATTGCACTATTGAGTAAATATGGGGTCAAGAATAATGTAGGTACCCCATACCACCCATAGATGAAAGGCCAAGTGGAGGTGTCCAATAGGGAGATTAAGAATATCTTGGAACACACGGTGGCCTCTTCTAGGAAAAATTGGAGTGCACTACTACCGGATGCACTATGGGCATATAGGACCATGTTTAAGACACCTATAGGCACCACACCTTTTAGTTTGGCTTACGGGCGGGCTTGTCACTTTCCGAGGGAGTTAGAGCACAAGGCACACTAGGCGCTAAGGAATCTAAACATGAACATTGATGATGCATGGAGAAAGTGGATGCTAGAGCTCAATGAGTTGGACGAGCTAAGGATGAATGCATACAAGAACTTGAGGATCTACAAAGAGCGGACAAAGCAAATACATGATTGCCAAATTCAATTGTGAGTTTTCAAGAAGGGTGATAGTGTGCTATTGTTCAATTTGAGATTGAATTTGCATCCCAGGAAATTGAAATCCTGGTGGAGTGGACCCTTTGTGGTTGAGGAGGTGTGACCCCATGGTGCTATCATGGTGAGAGATGTTGTGAAAACATTCTTGGTGAATGGTCAAAGGCTGAAGCACTACTATGGGGAAGACTACGCAAGGAAAGTGCATGAGATCAAACTCATGGCACTAAAAGAGGAATGAGGAGAATGATTGTGTCTATCCCAAGATGTTAAATGAGGCACTTGTTGGGAGGCAACCCAATCTTGGTAGATTACATGGTTATCTCTTAATTTTTCATATTCCTAGGTAGTTTTCATTAATTTTGCACTTAGTCTCTAAAAATGATATCCTGATAAGTTTGTTGAGTGTGCAGGCTGGGAAACGGTCGATACCATCGATGCCTAGGTCGATGGTATCGAATTTGGAACAGCTAAAATTTCTACCAAAACTTCATCCCGTCGATACTATCGATGGCCTCGTCGATGGTATCGATACGGGAACAAGCAGAAAGATGGTCATGAGTTGATGGTATTGACCGTATTGTCGATGGTCACAAAATCTCTGGAGATATTCAGACTGGATGTTCTCAGTAATCTTGATACCATCGACACATTGGTCTATGGTATCGACACATCAACAGCGCAATTGTAGGGCCAGACCTCACGATGATCAATGGAACAACCAGGCGTCACTACTATCGACACAACGTCGATAATATCGATGGACACGTCAGTGATCCATAGTCTTCATCGAGCAGTCCACAACGCCTATCCATGGACAATGTTGATGGTATCGACACTCTGTCGCTACCATCGACACGTAGACGATCTGGGCCCCCACATCAAGCCATCAACAACTGTCGATTGCAGCAAGCCACAGATTTCAACAGACGTCGATACCATCGACGGCCCTATCGATGGTATCGACACACCGACATCAGACCTGGCCTACCCTTATAAAAAGGGAGGCAATTATTCAATCTAACATCACATCCTCAGTGCCTATCCTCCACAATCGAGCCCAAGCACCTCTGAGCGCCCGAGAGAAATTGAGTTCACCACCGACGATCGTCTCCGAGCATTTTCTTCAGCTCCGCAGATCTCCATCTTCTCTGAGTGCCTCAACCATCTTCTCTTATCTCCATTCTCCTTTCTCTCTCTCACTCATTGCCTGTGCAACAATGGTGAGATATGGAGCTTCGTCATCCAGGGATACACCACCTGCCCTACCCACCCCGCAACAAAAATTAGTTCCTCGCCCGAGGCTAGTACACCCATCGGTGGAGGTAAAGAAGATATATGAAGAACTGTGGAAGAGTCCGATTGAGCCCACCCAATATGGTGACTGGGATATTATCAAAGATCTGGGATTTTAGGCCAATATGGCCTATGTGCTTCAGGGACAACTGTGAGAGTCCCCCATGCTCTTCCGCAACCATGTGAAAGGTCATCCATTCTTCAGTGGATGGCCCACATATAAGGAGATCGTCATCGAATTCATGGCATCTCTAGACATTTGTGTCATTCCCAATGAATTTATACCGGCGCGAATGGAATGGAAGGAGGGGCGTGTGTCTTTCCGTCTCTACAACAGGGACTACAACATGACCCTTCGTGCGTTCAATGAAATTTATGGGTGGAACCATAGTGATCTGCGTCAGCCACCACAGAATGTCAACTATGAAGCTATGTATGCGAAGATGGTCACTATACCTGAGGGATATTCTATCAGCTGGCACCACACTACTGTAGCTAACTTTGAGCATCCATTTTTCCAGATTCTTCATTGGATTCTTTCTAAATAATTCTTTGCAAGATCCAAACTGTCACAGAGAAAATTTCAGGAGACAGACCTTTTCTTCCTTTATAGTCTGCTGGAGAAGACACCCATCAATTTTGGACCCTTCTTCCTCATGCACGTGATGGCGGTTAAGAGGAACATTTCTCGTAGGGCCCCAATCTACTTTGGGGGCCTTATTATGCCTATTTCCATGCACCTGGGGTTTTATCTATCCGGGCTCCAAAAGATAGAGAGTCGAACTATGCTCGACCTGACCCACATTGTCAACTCCGACCTCATTGAAGTCCGCCATGGCATCGCCTACGCCACTTGCCATGTGGAAAAGGTTTTTCAACAGCATGCATTGCCCGACCCTACTTTCAACATTAGGCCAGGCCAAAACTACAGGTGGCCTATCTTTAATGTTGATGAGGGTGAGGAAGAACAAGCTGCAGAAGTGGAAGTTCAGGATGGCGACGATGATGAAGCAGAGGAGGAGGAAGCCACCATTCCTCTTCGATGAAGGGTTGCTCCACGAAAGCGTACATGATATTATGGAGCCTCCTCTTCTTCCCAGCCACTGCCACCACAGCCCTCTCAAGGTGGAGAGGATGTCTACTCAATGTAGGGGATGTATACAATGATGCAGTATATTCAGCAGACGCAGCACCAGCATACCGCCTCTTTTGCGGGAATTCAAGAAACAACAGACCGATTGTTCAAGAATCAACAAACAATCTACGAGAATGAGCGCCTCCTCTTTGCCAACCAAGAAACCATACACAACAGGTTGTATAGGATGGAGATGCAGCAGCAGCCGTTTTACGACCACTACTGGAGCCAGAACATTTTTGGAGGATACCCACAGCCACCACCGATGCCCCCATCTGATATGTCATTCCAGGGGAATTATCCTTCTTAGGATCCTAGCAGCCACCAGTACCCTCCACACCCACCACCGGAGCAATAAAGGGGTATCGTTGTTCAACCTCTTAAGTTAGGATTTCGATTATGAGGCCATAGTCAAGTTCAAGCTTGGGGGGGTGCTGGAACAGCATCTATCTAGTTTTTTTATTTTATTTTATCTTTTATTTGTTTCTGCAATTTTCATCTTTATTTATCTTAGTTTTATCAATTGCTAGATTTACTATTTTCTAGGATCCATTATCTATCTAGTTTAATCAGTGGAGTCTAATTTAATTGCATGTCATCTCATTTTCACTTGGGGCTTTGTGAGAAAATGATTTTTAATGAAAAATCCTTAAGAATTTGTAAGTTTGTCTTGTGAGAACTTGAGAACATAGCTTGTGAAACTCATTAGGTAGGTCAACTTAAAAACATATGAACATGATTGTGTATCTATATGGTTCATGTTAAGAGGATTGATATGAATGTTGAGCCTAAACTGACCAAATGATAACGTGACATTAATTTGAAGTGAGAGAGTGAAACCCTGTGATTAATTGGTACACAAGTCAGTAAGGAGGGACATATAATTCTATCTAAAGGTTCTGTCAATTAGTCTTGTGATCTAATCCACTAAAATATCACTCACTCTCCACCATAAGAACTGGGAGCACATTATTGTCGTTCACTCTTTGATTACATTCCATGTATATAGGTCTTGCATTACAGTTATTCTTGCATATTTTGCGTGAAAAATGAAAAAAAAGATATAGAGTAGTTATACATGCACATTATCCTTAGGTGCATGTCATTTAGTTGCATAATTGTCATAATGAAGTGCATTCACATCTTTTGAGCATACAGTTTTACATCATGTGTTGTATGTTCTTCTAAAAAATTAAAGGTGATGAACTTGTTGTGAACTTGTTCCATACCCTTCGAATAGAATGCATCAAATGTGCCAGTTAAAAAAAAGGAAGCCCAACAAATAATCCATTACCATTTATAACAATGAGGGCTTGAAAAAATGAAAGAAAAAAAAGTATGAATAAGAGGGAGAAAGGAACATGTTCTCAC
Source organism: Alisma plantago-aquatica (assembly GCA_963693085.1). Taxonomy (NCBI): domain Eukaryota; kingdom Viridiplantae; phylum Streptophyta; class Magnoliopsida; order Alismatales; family Alismataceae; genus Alisma; species Alisma plantago-aquatica. Next base: position 1,761,808,211 of record OY856409.1, read on the forward strand.
CCGCATTTTAGGAAGAACAAGCACATGGTATAGTTACTTAGATATTCCATCTTACTTTGAGATGGAATGATAGTGCATGCATCATTTCAAAGAAAAAATGTAGCATTAGGGCATTTTCATTTGCATTTGCATCATGATAGGTCATTCATTTTTGTTTTTGCATGATTGACTATATTGTGCTTCCTTTTCTTCCATAGCCACCCATTCCATCCACCCGTTGCTCTAAGTGGTAGGCCACCCATGATATTCTCCTCATTCATGTGTATCAAGAAATCTGCTTCCATTTAGATGGTAGTTAGGAAATGAGCAACGTAGATAGGAGATCACAAGATGCACCAAGCATGAATCTGAAGATTTTATTATATTAACTACCTTATTTGATAATGTTCATTGATCTTGGGGTAGACATTTCTTATGAATGATTATTGTTTCCTGAAGGGTAGTTATCATTCTGTGGTAGGTAAGGGTCGGTATGAGAATTGCAGGCGGGAATCATATTGAGATATCAATTTTGTGATTATGTTCTTTAGTTGACCCTCTCAATCAGATTTTAAAGTTTCTTTGCTCGAGGGCGAGCAAGACTCAAGCTTAGGGGAGTTTGATGCAGGGATTTTTAGTCACATTTATAGGCTGGTTTCATACTTGATTTGTGTGGTTTTGTGTCATTTTATAACTATAATAGCATGATTCATATTCCTCTAGACTATAATCACTATATGCATCAAATTCAGTTTCGTTTATCTTATTTGTATGAATTATCAAATTTCTCAGATTTGATTTGTGTTTTTCTCTTGGTTTCAGGTACTTTACATTCTAGGACCCATCGATACCATCGACGGATCTGTCGATGGTATCGACTTGGCAATAGTGACCAGGACGGAGGGAAAGCATCCAGGTCGATAGTATCGAGATGCCAACAGGAGGATTCCAGAAATTGAAGAAAGCACTGGTACCCTAGCGGGTCGATACCATCGACACCCCGTCGATGGTATCGACGCCGTCAGATCAAGAAATTGTTCAGAACGATCATGATCGAATGGCTGTGATATTTTGGCGGCCGTAAGTGGTACCTATACCTAGAAAAAGGCGGCCCAAAGCTGATTATCATGTTCTATTCCATTGGACGAGTCATGGAGAAGAGGAGAGCAAAGAACAGAGCCCAGAGCTACGCCCCGTACGTTTCCAGAGCAGCAGATGGACAATTTCACCGCCAGAAGGCTGCAGATCATGCGTCTCGCACCGAGGATCATCCAGATCTTCTCTGTTTCAGGGGTTACACCATATCTTCATTCGTTTCTCCATGTTTCCCTCTTTCTTCTCTATGTGTATTGTTGAGATGAACATGCAGGGCTAATCCCCTCTATCCTTAGGACTGGGAGTAGCCCGGGGAATCATTGTATGACAATGTTATATTAATTATTATAATTTTTCTCACTTTCCCTTGATATGTTATCGTGTTTCCATTGCAATTTACTATGCTTGATCACCATAGTCGATTTCTAATACCGTTAATTACTTCTAATTGAGAATTAGTGGTTGAAAAGGCACAATTAACACATTAATCAATAAATTCCTTAGACAATGTGATGTACGATTAATGGTGGATACTCATAGAAATAATTAAAGCACCTAGATATAGGGTATAAATTACTACTAGTGTGGAACTAACCTAAAACTAGGTAGTGAATTGTATTGCGGAAGCGAGCAATTCTGACTACGGGCCATAATCAGGGAAAGAGAACAAATTATGTTAATTGTGTAGAATTGCGTGCAGTGAGACCTCACGGTGAAACCACAATCCTAAGGATTCCTATTTAATTTGATTAAACTAAACATTTAATCATCGTTCTCTTTTGCTTTGTTTCATTTTTATTTTTGTTTTAAACTCAACAATCAACTTTTCCAATCGGTCTTGCTGATCGCGACCAGTTAGTAGTAGTCTACTAAAATTTACATTTCCATGAGTTCAACTCGGGCCTCACAAGGCCTATATTACATTGATATGTACACTTGCATTATACGCATGGTAAAATCATGTCAATGTCCATTTATTAGGAAATTGTTCACTACAATTACCTTATTATATAGAAACCCAATTTTCTCTCTCTCTCTCCAGGTCTTTCTATATATGGAACCTCTTTACAATGGACACAAATAGGTGGTCTACCAGTATACCCTAATATGAGTACATATACTCCAACCTAGATAGAGAAATATCTCCTTCACTTGTTGGATTGTCATTATTTAGGTCCCAAGTACCAAAAATTAGCCTTCATAGAAGCAATATCCACTATATGTGCATGCTCTTCCTAAATTCTAGACAAGGTTGGGTATGGTAATCTTGAGAATCACTTGATTAGTTGATATATTTTTTATTAATGAGTAATGTCGAGGTTACATATGATCTAATATAGACATTCAAATCGAGTATTACATGGCTTTTGATAAGTTCACTTCATGTATTTTTATTTGACTCTCTTAGTTCAAAATAAGTCTATTTATCTCTATTCAAGTCAGCTAACACAAATATTTGAGATGTTGTGTTTTTCTCCCAGTTCGTTAGAAATAATCTTGACTCAACTATAAATAATCACATACACTTGTAGAGGCATAATTATGTGTTTAGATCCACAAACTTAAAAGATCAGGTAAAAATTAATATGGGATGATGTTGTCCCACTAGATAGAGTAGCCAAAATACAAGTCCTTGTTGGGTTTTAGAGGAGGCAGAGAAGCAGAGGAAACAAAAATTTTCTCCCCAAAACCCAGAACATAAGGAATCGTGTCAACGCCTATACAATAGGAAAGATGGTTTGTGGATGCATACATTGTCCCGAGGCTTGCTCGGCGACAGTACCTCGCGCCTTGCGCGGTCTTCACCTCTGGTCTTGGACGGTGTCTGTGCAGCTCCTGGTCGCACTGGGACTGAAGACTCCTGGTCTCACCGGGACTGTCGAGATTGACAGTTGTCCTCCGAGCGACAGAGGTCTCCCGCCTCTGCAGTCGTCCACACGGACTGTCTGGAACTCCGATCTCCTTGCCGCACAAGGAACCGGAAGGAGTCGCACCCTCCTGTTGGCGTACTAGTCACCAACACACTCTCCTACTGCCAGTTGCAACTGCAGTTGTCTTTCCCTTGCTGCGCCTCCCTTTTCGGGTAGCACTTGCTCGGGCTCTCTCAGTTACCAAAACCGGAGAGAACGACAACTTTGCAGAGCAACTGTCTTGCACTGAGTTGTACTCTGAGAATCCCCCAATACCCCTATATATATAGGCGGGTCATGGGACAGGGTTCTCTATCCCCGGCAATATGGGACTAAAAGAAGGAGTAGAAGGGTTCGAGATTTTTTCACAAAACAACCAACTCGCAACCTGAACCGATCATTTCACAACTGAAACGGTCATTTGGGGACCTGAACCGGTCAGTTGACATCTCAACCGATCGGTTGGGACTCATGAGCCGGTCGGTTCACTTCTGAACCGGTTCCCAATTGACTTTCCTTCTTTTATTTCTAATTGGTATCGAATACCAATCCTATTTCCCAATCAAATTGGGCAAGTGAAATGAAAGGAAAATTCTCACCAATCTTACTTTCCCAACTTGCTCGGTTGCATCAGTTGAATCGATCGTTTCAACACTTGAAGCAATCATTTCACCCTGACCATGAGCCGATCGACTCAACCCTTGAGCCGACTGGTTCACCAGGCTCAGTCGATCGGTTCATCACATGAGTCAATCGGTTGGGAGTGTAGATTGTGCAGAATCAGTCAATTGCGATTTCAATCAATCTGATACTCTAATCAATCTGTCCAACACCTTGAACATTATGATATTGAGCTATCAATTAATTGAGTGTTTAATTAAACTACTAAACTCCTTTAGTAATCAATCTAAACATTGTTTGTGGACAAAACTCCTCTTCCAGGTTAAATCCTATGTGTGTGACCCTGCAGGTTCATTTTAGGTTGGCAGTGAAAGTCGATAACACTTATGACTTCACAAGCAAAGAGCGGTGCCTAGTCACACATCAGTGTTACCCAAGTGAAATAGAAAGTTGGAGAACAACTTTCAATCCTACAATTCGTGAATGGTGTTACAGTGAATGTATAATTCCTTTGTCACTGATATCCTGAATGAACTCGAGGCATGGAACAGTCATCCTGTCAACATTCATTCATTTCCTTGATCTCAGAGAAGACTGGGTGAGATGTGTGTGACATCAATATCACATATTGATTCACACATGCATGTGCATGACTTTCTCAATCCTACTCATCAAGTGGCCAAGGATATCAAACTCCCTCAGGAGGGACAAATCCCATATCTATCACTCACCCCTCAAAAGCCCCATGTGTCAAAGCCACCCAATCATCACCTTTATAACAACCCATGTTTCAGGACTGTGTTTGATGATGTCAAAGTGTACCCAACGACATCTGTTGAGTGTAGTGATTTCAATTCTAAGAATCACACTCACCACCATCACTGTGAGAGCTGATTGTGACTACCAAGTCATGGTTCCATGTGTCACTCTCACGGTGGGTCTGTCTGGTACCTTGTTCTCTAACAAGTACCTATGTGCTTGGTTTGATATCACTATATCATGACTAATGAGATTCTGTCATCAACCAACACACAAGCTAGTCTTCAGTGTTATTGATGTATATGGTTATTTCCACAATAACAACCGACTAGGGACTAAACAAGAATGAATACTCTTAACATCCGTATGATCTCATCGTTCAGGTCCTCAACCCAAAAGCATACGTCATTGAGTAAAACAATTCTTTAGACATCTATCATGTTACACCATCATCTCAGAAATAGTTTAAACATATAGATCGGAAATTGACTTTATTATTATTCAAATCATTTACAAAGTATCCCATTACAATCATCATATGACTTGCTCTATGGGCATACACACCAACAGACTCCCACTTGCACTTAGAGCCAGTCACCAAGGAACCTCAGTCCTTGTGACCTAGCATGACCATCATGCTTCTGCTGAGAAAGGGCCTTAGTCAGTGGATCAGCTATGTTGTCTTCAGTTGGTACTTTGCAAATCTTCACATCTCATCGCTGTACGATCTCTCGTATGAGATGGAAGTGCCGCAGTATGTGCTTGGACCACTGATGTGATCTGGGTTCCTTATCTTGTGCAATAGCTCCATTATTGTCACAATAAATCTCAATTGCATCATAGCTACTGGGAACTACACCAAGTTTAGAAATGAACTTCCTGATCCACACAGCCTCCTTTGCTGCATGTGAAGAAGCAATATACTCGGCCTCTATAGTAGAATCGGCAACTGTTTCTTACTTGGAACTCTTCCAGCTCACAGCTCCATTATTAAGGAAAAATACAAATCTTGACTGCGATCTGTAATCATCTTTATCGGTTTGAAAGCTTGCATCGGTGTAACCCTTTATAACCAGCTCTTCCTCACCACCATAAACAAGAAATTGATCCTTAGTCCTTCGCAAGTACTTGAGGATGTTCTTCACGGTTGTCCAGTGAGCATCCCCGGGATCTGACTAGTACCTACTCGTGATGTTGAGCGCATACGAGACATCTGGGCATGTGCACAACATAGCGTACATGATGGATCCGATGGCTGATGCATATGGGATCCCATTCACACGCTCCCTCTCTTCACAAGATTGGGGACATTGAGCTCTAGAGACAATGACTCCATGTAGCATGGGGATGTTTCCTCTCTTTGAGTTCTCCATGCTGAACCGCTTCAGCACTTTGTCAATGTACGTGCTCTGACTTAGTCCGAGAAGCCTTCTAGATCTATCTCTATAGATCTTAATTCCTAGTATGTAGGACACTTCTCCTAAGTCCTTCATTGAGAAAGTATTCCCAAGATAAGTCTTTACCTTCTCTAAGGCTAAGACATCATTCCCCATCAAAAGTATGTCATCCACATACAATATGAGGAATGTGGTCAAGCTCCCACTAACCTTCTTGTACACACAAGGTTCATCTTCATTTTGAATAAAGCCAAACACTTTGACTTACTCATCAAATTGAAGATTCCAACTCTGAGATGCTTGCTTCAATCCATAGATTGACCTTTGCAGCTTACAAACTTTATTGGCATTCTTTGGATCCACAAAACCTTCAGGCTGTGTCATGTACACATCCTCATTTATATTCCCGTTAAGGAATGCGGTTTTAACATCCATCTACCAAATCTCATAGTCATAATAAGCTGCAATAGCAAGCATGATCCTGATGGACTTAATCATGGCAACTGGAGAAAAGGTTTCGTCATAGTCAACACCTTGAACTTGTCAAAATCCCTTCGCAACCAATCTGCCTTTATAAGTTTGCACATTGCCATCTATGTCGGTCTTTTTCATAAAGATCCACTTGCACCCTATGGGTTTTACCCCTTCGGGTGGTTCCACCAAAGTCCATACTTTGTTGGAGTACATGGATTCCATCTCGGATCTCATAGCTTCAAGCCATTTCTCAGAATCTGGTCCCTCCATAGCCTCTATGTAGGTAGTTGGATCATCATCTATGATCAACTCACCACCTTCCCGAGTCACAAGGTATCCAAACCTCTCAGGTTCAAGGCGGGTCCTACTAGATCTACGAGGTCCTTGTGTTACCTGAGGAGAATGAGATTCCACAACACCTTGTGAATCTCCATATTCCTCTCGTACATCTATCGGTTCAATGTTTTCTTGTTGGGCTTGAACCTCTTCAAGCTCTATTTTCGTCCCACTGTTTCCTTTGGAAATAAATTCCTTCTCTAGGAATACAGCATCCCTGGAAACAAACACTTTGTTGTTAGTAGGGTGGTATAGATAATATCCCTTGGTCTCCTTGGGATATCCAACAAAATAACATTTATCAGATTTGGGTCCAAGCTTATCAGGAAACATTTTCCTAACATAAGCCTCACAACCCCAAATCTTCATAAAAGACAAATTGGGACGCTTCCCGGTCCATATCTCATATGGTGTCTTTTGAACCGATTTAGATGGTACTCGGTTTAGTGTAAACGCGGCAGTTTCAAGAGCATAACCCCAAAAAGAAATTGGAAGATTAGAAAAACTCATCATTGATCGCACCATATCCAACAATGTGTGATTCCTTCTTTCAGACACACCATTATGCGGTGGTGTTCCAGGTGGAGTCCATTGTGATACAATACCACGGGCTCGCAGAAGGTCCTCAAACTCCTGGCTTAAGTATTCTCCACCTCGATCGGATCGAAGTGCCTTAATACTTTTACCAAGTTGGTTTTGTACTTCATTCATGAAATCCTTGAACCTTTCAAGGGTTTCTGACTTATGTTTCATTAGGTACACATAGCCATACCTACTGAAGTCATCGGTAAAGGTAATGAAGTAATGATACCCACCTCTGGCATTAGTTCTAAAAGGCCCACATACATCAGTATATATGAGTCCTAATAGATCACTAGCTCTCTCACCTTTACCTGAAAAGGGAGTCTTGGTCATCTTGCCCAATAAACAAGATTCACATGTCTCTATTGATTCATAATCAAAAGAGTCTAGATAACCATCTTTATGGAGTCTAGAAATGTGCTTCTCATTTATGTGCCCTAGACGACAATGCCAAAGATATGTTTTGTTTGAGTCGTTGAGTTTTTGCTTTTTGGTGTTTACGTTGTATACATTTGTCTCCAAATCTATCAAGTATAGACCATAAGACATTGGGGCACTGCCATAAAAGATCCCATCTTTAGAAATGCAACAATTTCCATTCTTAATAAGAAATTCAAATCCATCCTTGTCCAAAAAAGAGACGGAAATGATATTCCTATTTATGGCAGGTACATAGTAGCAGTTCTTCAACTCTATTATTAGACCACTAGGTAGAGTTAACTCATAGGTTCCTACGGCACTGGCGGCAACTCTTGCCCCATTATCAACACATAGTTCAACCTCGCCTTTCCCTAAAGGCCTACTTCTCTTAAGATCCTTCACATTTGAACAAATGTGAGATCCGCATCCGGTATCAAGTACCCATGACAAAGAAGTAGTAAAGTTAATCTCTATCACGTATACACCAGAAGTAGAGATCTCTATCTCTGACTTCTTCTTCCATCGTTCCTTCCATCCTCTCCATGTAGAAGAAATTGGTTTGGCGAGAGAACCCTTCTCTCCCTTACCTTTCGTTCCATTGATCTCTATCAATGAACTTTCTTTCTTCTTCACCAACGCATTAAGTGTACATAGAGTGGATTCAAAGGCTCTTGGCATATCTAGATTGTGCAGAACACTTCTCACAGTCCTCAACCAGTTATGGAATTTGTTCTCAATTAATTTGCCCATTTTAAAAGATGATTCTTTTTCCATTCTACAAGAGAAAATTGCATTTTGTCAAAACTCCTTTTGATTTGATTTGAAGAAAATTTTACGATAGTTAATTCGGCCTTTAATTAATTACCGCTCCCACTATTTTGACTCAAATTGATAGCCCTCACCATCAATTCGGAAGATTGCAGCGTACAATCTTCTAGTGGGTCAAGATCCATATTTCATCAAGTCATGAGTCAGCTTTGGCTGATCACCCATAATCTTGACTATTTATGTAGGCCATCATGCCAATTGCATCATATGCAACTCTTGATGAATGAACATGTGCAACACCTTGCCATGAACATTACGTGCCTCTGGGCTTAGACGCTCTAAGAATCACCAGTTAAGTCTATCCTAAAAGCCGACATGGTAAACATGCACCCTACTTTGGCAGAACCTGCATGTCGACCCTTCACACTTCTACAAGATGGACGGCGCACCACGCTTTGGCGTAACCTACGCTTGGTCGATCGAGTTTTCCATGTGTGTTGCTAATGGAAGGCGTATAAGACTTAATATTTTAATGAGGGATTTGGTTTTTATATACATATACATATCCAATCACCACAATATATAGTATGTATCATATACATGCGATAACCCACAAAAAACATGCGTAACGATAAAAGCAATGATTATGGCCATCCTATTGTGATTCCTCGAGCCAAGAGGAATCACGTTCATCTAGGTCTACATCACATGCAACCTTTACAAGATGAAATCTGTGCCTGCCTTTCTGGGTTTGATCAGCTCATCTTCATGACTGATCAGCTTGCCATCAGGTTGGTTGTTCGGGTGCCACCAGCCGATCGACTGGCGCCTCCAGCCGATCGGTTCACCGGTCGTCGTGCATCTCATCAGGTCGCCACCTACTCATCTCTCTCCTCGAACCGGTCATCTGGATCACCAACCGATCAGTTCACACCTTGAACTGATCGTCTCAGGTTGTCCGCCGTTCTTTGACATAACAGGAAATCTATCCTATTTACAATTTAATTGTGAAACCCCGAGTTACATTCGGGGGGAGCAAAGGTAGGAAAAGTATTCTCGAATTATTTTGAGTTACATCAGGAATAGGAGAAGGGGAATCAGTGTGCAGACTGAGATGCAAGAAACCACATACAACCACACACAGATATAGGGGTTTATAGGCCATAATCATGCTACACATCCACCACAAAACTCATTTAAGGGCAACGCGTATCGAGTGCATTAATATTACATATCATATATGTATATTTGGGATTTGTGGATTGGACATGCATAAAGACAATTTTATTCGCATCGTATGCAATAAATAAAGGCGACAAACCAAAATTGATCGTACCGATAATCCTAAAATATAGAACAGTTGACATTGTTGTGATACCACTGTTGGGTTTTAGAGGAGGAAGAGAAGCAGCGGAAACAAAAAATTTCTCCCCAAAACCCAGAACATAAGGATACACATCAACGTCTATACAATAGGAAAGATGGTTTGTGGATGCATACCTTGTCCCGAGGCTTGCTCGGCGACAGTACCTCGCGCCTTGCGCGGTCTTCACCTCCGGTCTGGGACGGTGTCTGTGCAGCTCCTGGTCGCACCGGGACTGAAGACTCATGGTCTCACTGGGACTGTCGGGATTTACATTTGTCCTCTAAGAGACAGAGGTCTCCCGCCTCTGCAGTCATCCACACAGGCTGCCTGGAACTCCGATCTCCTTGTCGCACAAGGAACCGGAAGGAGTCACACCCTCCTGTTGTCGTACTAGTCGCCAACACACTCTCCTGTTGCCAGTTGCAACTGCAGTTGTCTTTCCCTTGTTGCGCCTCCCTTTTTGGGTAGCACTTGCTCAGGCTCTCTCGGTTACCAAAACCCGAGAGAACGACAACTTTGCAGAGCAACCGGCTTGCAATGAGTTGTACTCTGAGAAGCCCCCAATATCCCTATATATAGGTGGGTCATGGGACAAGGTTCTCTGTCCCCGACAATATGGGACTAAAAGCAGGAGTAGAAGGGTTCGGGATTTTTTCACAAAACAACCAACTCGCAACCTAAACCGATCGTTTCACAACTGAAATGGTTGGTTGGGGACCTGAACCGGTCGGTTGACACCTCAACTGATCGGTTGGGACTCATGAGCCGGTCGGTTCACTTCTGAACCGGTTCCCGATTGACTTTCCTTCTTTTGTTTATAATTGGTATCGAATACCAATCCTATTTCCCAATCAAATTGGGGAAGTGAAATGAAAGGAAAATTCTCACCAATCTTACTTTCCCAACTTGCTCGGTTGCATCAGTTGAATCGATCATTTCAATACTTGAAGCAATCATTTCACCCTGACCATGAGCCGATCGACTCAACCCTTGAGCCGACCGGTTCACCAGGCTCAGCCGATCGGTTCATCACATGAGCCAATCAGTTGGGAGTGTAGATTGTGTAGAATCAGTCAATTGTGATTTCAATCAATCCGATACTCTAATCAATCCGTCCAACACCTTGAACATTATGATATTGAACTATCAATTAATTGAGTGTTTAATGAAACTACTAAACTCCTTTAGTAATCAATCTAAACATTGTTTGTGGACAAAACTCCTCTTCCAGGTTAAATCCTATGTGTGTGACCCTACAGGTTCATTTCACGTTGGCAGTGAAAGTCCATAACACTTATGACTTCACAAGCAAAGAGTGGTGCCTAGTCACGCATCAGTGCTACCCAAGTGAAATAGAAAGTTGGAGAACAACTTTCAATCCTACAATCCGTGAATGGTGTTACATTGAATGTATAATTCCTTTGTCACTGATATCTTGAATGAACTCGAGGCATGGAACAGTCATCCTGTCAACATTCATTCATTTCCTTGATCTCAGAGTAGACTGGGTGAGATGTGTGTGACATCAATATCACATATTGATTCACACATGTATGCGCATGCCTTTCTCAATCCTACTCATCAAGTGGCCAAGGATATCAAACTCCCTCAGGAGGGAAAAATCCCATATATATCACTCACCCCTCAAAAGCCCCATGTGTCAAAGCCACCCAATCATCACATTTATAACAACCCATGTTTCAGGACTGCGTTTGATGATGTCAAAGTGTACCCAACGACATGTGTTGAGTGTAGTGATTTCAGGTCTAAGAATCACACTCACCACCATCACTGTGAGAGCTGACTGTGACTACCAAGTCATGGTTCCATGTGTCACTCTCACGGTGGGTCTGTCCGATACCTTGTTCTCTAACAAGTACCTATGTGCTTGGTTTGATATCACTATATCATGACTAATGAGATTTTGTCATCAACCAACACACAAGCTAGTCTTCAGTGTTATTGATGTCTATGGTTATTTCCACAATAACAACCGACTAGGGACTAAACAATAATGAATACTCTTAACATCCGTATGATCTCATCGTTCAGTTCCTCAACCAAAAAGCATACGTCATTGAGTAAAACAATTCTTTAGACATCTATCATGTTACACCATCATCTCAGAAACAGTTTAAACATATAGATCAGAAATTGCCTTTATTATTATTCAAATCATTTACAAAGTATCCCATTACAATCATCATATGACTTGCTCTATAGGCATACATACCAACAGTCCTCTCTCTCACACACACATCGCCAATGATCTTCCTACATTTCCCACATGATACCATAGATGCCACTGATTCTCCTTTGGACTAAGGAGGTGCATCTTCATTTAGAGTATGTATATGATAATGACATTAGACCACATGGAGACACCTCATAAGCCTTGGATTTGAGGAACAAAAGACCTCCTTGTTTGGTCTCAAATTTCATGGACCACAACATGATGCAACCGAGTATGAGAAACCAATTTATAAGGTCACTTTGTGTCTCTTTGGAAACTAACATAACATGAAAACTTTGGGAGGCAAATGCCTAGTCAAAGGGGTTCCTTAATACTACCTAGGGTTGTTGTCGTGATTCTTTCTTATTTCCATCATAGTGTTGAAACACCACTTTTGTCATTCATTCAATGATCAAGACCAATCAACATTTTTCCTACATAAAATTGATCCCATTTATTCCACATTGTGCATATTTATATGCCTATCTAATCCACTCATTTCAACCAGTTGCCATATTTTGGGGGCTCATATACAAAAACACATATCCTTCTGGAGTTATGTGAGTTTTACCTTTTCAATTCCATTTTTACAAGGCTTTTTTAATAAATTTCCCAGTTGGACTATATTGAATATAATATTTGACTTTGATCCCATTAGATATTTAGTTTCCATTATCATCATAAAAATCCATATCTTTTGATAAAATGGAAGACTTGGCCCCCAAGTTTTAGACTTATCTTCCTTCCTCACCTAAATAAAAGAGGGCCAATTATCTCCCTATTTACATTCAATTTCTTGATTGACTAGATCATCCTTCATCTAGAACAACCTCTTTCCAAATGTCAAAATGGTCTAGAAATGGTAAACATTCTTAGTACATACTATTTTAATCTAGAATACTCCATAACTATCTAAACTGCTCCATTATTGTCTAAAAACTACATAATTTAAAATTTTCTCCATGATTATTTAATCAATTACTCCTCACCTACTTAACTAATAACATTTTCTCTGTTCAACTAGATTGAAAATCACCCTTTCATCAAATTATAAAATAATAATTGCATAATACATATTTACTCACATGTAATCTTATCATTCCAAGTCTTTTTTTATTTAAGTGAAACAAGGATTATGATCTTACTCACGTCTATCTCTAGAATCCCTATCTTGTTTCCCATTGTTCTTTCAAGGTTCCCAAGATGAGTCTTCATTAGGGAATATCTTGACTCATTTGGGATACCACAATCTAGGAAGCTAGGATCCTTAGAGGAATCATGGGAAAGTCATAGTCATCTCCATCCCCAAAAATTTGCAAATGAAAAAAAACATATTTTTACTTGTTTTGTCACTTTTTTCATTGGATAAACCCAAACCTCCACAGTTTACTCGACATTTATGAACATACATTACCATTTTCACGAGTGATGTGGGGGTTATAACACCTTCCCCAATCGTAATAGGATACCAAACTTTATCTTTGGCCACACTTTTTGCTTTCAATCCTCCCTCGCGTGGAGTCAAATTTTCTCTTTTTTCATTTTCCCAATGATTTAAACGCTTATCCTTGTTTTTCCTTATTTTTGTATAAAAAATGGTGGAGAATTTGAGATCTATTCTTTTTATAGTTTTCATGAGTTTATTGTGACTTCCATGTTATCATGTCACTGGATTTTTTCCCTCATGGGTAAATAGTATGGAAATTTCATTGGGGATTACTAAATGGACCTAGGTATTATCTTTAGCTTTTTGTGTTTCTCTTTCAGTTTGGTTTCAACTTCCATTTTTTTCCTACTTTTGTTTCTTGTCTATATAACAAAATATTCTACTAGGTCATAGTTGTGGATGGATCCTTTGTTCTAATAGGTTCACTTTCTTATATATATATATATATATATATATATATATATATATAACAAAATATTCTACTAGGTCATAGTTGTGGATGGATCCTTTGTTCTAATAGGTTCACTTTCTTATATATATATATATATATATATATATATATATATATATATATATATATATATATATATATATATATATATATATATATATATATATATATATATATATATATATATATGTGTGTGTGTGTGTGTGTGTGTGTGTGTGTGTGTGTGTGTGTGTGTGTGTGTGTTTGTCTGTATATATGTACACATATACATATATACATATATATTAGATTTTATTTCACATTTTCTCTTTATTGTCATTTTTTTTACTTTCCATGGTGAATATGTCGTTTCCTTTTAAGGTTAGCCTCTTAATACCTTTTAGGGTTTTCTTCCACTTTTATTTTACGAGTTAGATATCACTTTTCTTTTAGGGATAGTTAGTTCTTCCCTTTGTGGATTTACCTCCTCTTACCTTTTAGGGTTTGCCTTTGCTACCCTTTTAGGTTTTAAATTATGCTTCCTTTTTCTTTTTTCTTTTTTTCTTAATTTATTAAAAGAAAAAGGGGGAAATGAGAGAGGGATAAGGAAATCTTACCATCATGATCAAGGTGTTTCAATCCTAATGTTTGTCTAATTATGTGCTTGCATGTGTGGTTTTTCTTCGAGGAAGGGATACATATTTCATGGATGCATAGAGTTCTTCCCACTTGTTGTTAATTTCTTTCTCCTATCTATCATGGGCTTGCTTCATAAAGTATATGATTTGTACCTTTTCACTTCACATAGTTATAACCCATGTATCTATAAAACAAGTGATAATTCTCATGTTGTATCCCTAGATGAGGAGTGGGGGTGTTAATAAAGGTACTATCATAGATAAATGTTGAACTTACAAAGGTCTTGAGGACAACACCTTCTCCTATCATAACAGCTGATTAAAGTCGCAATAATTATGAGGTATATTACTACTCATATATAATGATACTAGGTTACTCCCATGATGAGTTGAATCACAACATAGAGAAGCAAACAACCAACCCCTCCCTTATAGGTCATGCTTGCGTGAGGACGTAACTGACATATTAACTCATGGGCTACAAATGAGAGGAGTTTCATATATTGAGAATTTTTCTTGCATTACATGTCTATAAGACTATTTATTGCTCTCTATAATCTAAGAATGTGTGCTTCACGTTTATGATTATGTTCAAAATACATAGATTTTTCATATCATACTAACATTTTCATGTGTATAAATCAATCTCAAAAACTATCATCAAACTTATTTTTCTAGAACAAAAGTATCTTCAAAACAAGGGTCACTAAGAACAATACTCTATAAAGTAATGACCTTATCAAAATATTTTTTAAAACAACTTACATAGGCTTCCCATATTCCATTGGTCATTTTATCAAAAATTTTGCACCCCGCACCCCGTTGTTAGGTTACTAAAGTTTATGCATACACCTCATTTTACTTTGAGTGCTTGTCGTTTATCTTTCTAGTAGCCTACATTACCCGAGATGGCTTCTGAAATGAACCCCAAGCCATCTTACAATTTAGAAACCTTTCCAAGATCTTTTGACTTGACACATGCCAGAAGGTTGTCCAATGTTTGCCTCTTCTCATGAGCCACCACTCACACTTGGTCATTTAGTACCAGACATAATGTTGCTGAAATTAGTTCATAATTTTGAATTCTCTTCATGTGCTAAATGGAAACCCAATTCAAGGAAACCTTTACAAGAAGCTTTGACCTTTTGAAAATAAAATCTATAAACTTTTATCCTTATGCCAAAAGGTTTTCCAAATCAACATAGAATTTATGATCTTTCACGAACTAATGACATTCAAATTTATCCTTAAGCTACTCATGCCTATGTTTGACGATATGCTTCTCCCAACTTACCTTGATATTTAAAAAAAATATTCATGATTACACCATAAGGCTAATCAATCATCAAACGCAAAGATAACCTTCGAATTATGGTTAACTATCAACTAATGCTTTGTGCATAACAATCCTATCCAATTTGATGGATCTTATAACTTGAGTGATATGTCACCTAGTATCACATGGTCCGCCATCCTTTTCCTACCCCATACCATGGTCCCGAGCCATGACTAATTTGATCATATCCCTACTTTCCAGTTCATTTTTATATGGTTGTGGGCCATGAAATAACATGGGCCACCACCTTACCTTCATTTTCATATCTATATGGTCCTAGACTGTTACTAAAAATTGGACCACTACCCTCTCTAGACTTTGTTATCCATTGGTCTTGACATTAGAACCTAGAATTGGCCTCACCATTTTTTTCTCCACCTTACTTCAAGGGGGTTGTGTTTCAATAAAGAATTTATCAAATTGAGTAAGAACTAGAGTGCCGAGGATATTGTTGAAGGCCCTATATAATCCTAGAATCGATTCAAATGAAGACACTCTAGGGGAGTTATGGTTATCAAACTACTGTTACCATCCTTGAGTAGGGTACCTTAACACTTGGTAATCACGTGACTCTCAATCTTGACCTTTTCCTGAATAATTCTGTCATGAACCCTTCCTTGCAGAGAGACATATCCATACACCACAAAGAACTATTCGATATCTACCTATAATAATTGGTCTTGAACGGGTCACCTTGTCCTTAGTTATCATCCTAACTCCAGTCCATGTACCAAAAACCCCTACAACCCACATTTTCATAGGGCCAATAGTCATATTTCATGCTAGAGTAGAAAGAATCTTATTATCTCTCCAAAGAGGGGGGCATGTATAGTTTATCCATTACCCATCCTTGAAGCTCTTTTATAGGATTCATTATTTTAGAGGATTTTGGAAGAATGTGGAGTATCCTTTTTGACTCTCATAAATAATGAATATTTCCTTTCACTTTTTGCATTTTAATTCTATGAAGAAGGATTCTCCTTGATCAACAATAAATATGTATACTACATTCTAAACCATGTGTTTGAACCCTTCTAACATGAGTTTTAGGTCATCACAAGAGCTAATTGGAGTCTCAATTTCACTTAGAAATATAATCGATAGATCGATATGGCTATGTTAGGTATTTATTATAGACAAGTTGAAGTGGATGATGACAATAATAAATAATTCATCAGAGGGGAAATCTTAAAGAAACTACACAGGTGTCTAAAGACCCAACACCCCCAAAGGTCTTGCAACAAGATACCATATAAAAGCCATTCAAAATATGTATATGCATTCAATCAACTTCAACCATCTAGAAGGAAAGTATCACATATGTTCTTCCATCCAAGGATCTCAGTAGGGCTAGCAAAACAAGACCCGACCCGATCAACCCGAGGTTTTTCGACCCGACCCAAAATTGACCCAAACCCAAAGAACCCAAAATTAGTTTAGGGTTGGGTCCGAGTTTGGACTTTAGACCCAAATTGACCCAAAATTCAGAATTATATTTTCAAATAAAATTACAAATACTATATTTTAAAACACCCAATGGCCCATTAATTTATTAATCCTTCAATCATGAAGTTTATTTTGGCAATTATACATGGTTTTGTATTGATTTGTATGATTTATTATACTAATTATATTAAGAATTTGTGTTTAAAAGTCTCGAACAAACTACAACAGGCTTTATATATGTTTCTCAATCACATTGTAAGTTTATCACAATGAGATTTGTTAATTACACTTGGGAATTATCAATGACTAGACAAATCATAGCATATTTTTAATACCATTGTCTTGGTGTTGGATTTATGGGTCAGACCTGATAGACCTGAAATTATTTGCGGGTTGGGTTAGGTCAAGGGTTTCGACCTGAAAATCCATCTTTTGCAAGTTTAGGGTCTAGCCAAAAAGTGCTGACCTGAAATGACCCGAAATAAAACCCGCTCAACCTGAACCAGATTGCCACCCCTAGATCTCAGTATGCAAGCCCGACAATGCATTTATTATCATACAATATTTGGAACGCCTATGTACATCAACAAGCATGTTCCCACTAGGGTCATATCAACATACACTACAAGGGAATATTGATATGATACCAACAACTCCTAACTAGACAACATTGATTTTAAATCTGATGTGACACTAGAGAGGAAAAGAAGGAAGATGAGGCTTATATCATTAGAGAGAACTCCAAAATCACATAGAAGGGAAATGCTTTGGGAAGTGTTCATTGTGTGAAACAAGGGAATGCCAAGATAGTTTCTCCAACAACCATATTTTCCATCTACCATTGCCTCTTTGGTACAATTCATATGTGGGAAGAACATATGAGCTCCCACTAGTTGTATACATGGTGCATCCAATAAAAATCAAACTTCATGTGATACTAGTGATGGAAGATAGAAAATGGAGACCATATATGATTCTATAATTGCAAATTTCATCATGATTGAGATCCTTCATAAGATCAAGATTTATAAAGGGAAAAAGAATGAGGGTAATAACTTGAATGAATTTTGTAATTTCTCATCTTAGAATCTACCCAATAAATTTTTCATGCCAAAATTTCACAAATAGGTAGGGAAACAAAATACTCACTCTCATGTCAAGTATTACTATTCCAACATGCCAAAGGTGGAGGATGGTGAAAGGATCGTGATTTGATGTTTTACTTGAACTTGGTCAAGCCCTTCTTAGGCATGGTACAACAAACAAAACTTGACAACACCCACCACTTGCATGCAATTGGGTATGAAATTCATTGATCAATATTCTTGGAATCTGGATAAAATCTAGACTAAAGAGGACTTGAAGGTGCTACGGAAGAAGACTAATAAAGGATTCTTTGAGTTCATGATAGATGATAGGAATGTTCACATGAGATATAATTAAGGATAACTAATAAGTGTGCACTCAACATGGTGATATAGGTAGCTTCACCTACACTTACCACACTTATATACTTGAAAAGGTGTATCACAGTCTCTAAGATAATTCAAGTAGGAGTTTATATTGAAGATTTTAACAAGAGAAGGGTCTACTAGAACATAGGTCTCACCTTTCAACCTCAACCCACATCTTCAACAACGAATTAGAAGTCAAAGTGGAAGGGTGCTGACTCGAAGGTGGGTTTTGGCCAACTAGTTGTGGCTCAAATGCAACATCCCCCACACAAAAATATCATCATCACACTACAAAAAATTCCCAAAAGGTGCCACCCAATACCCCATACTTCCAGCCTCAATGCATGCCCTCCAAAATATAGTAATAGCCAATTAATTCCTACGGGTACTCAATACCAACATTCTTAAATCATGTACAAAAACATGTTACAAATAGCCCACCACCACAAGGAGAGGCACCAAAAGCAAAGTCCATGACAGAAGAGCGTACAAATCTTAATAAGAAGTTATCTCCTTTAGGACCTTCCATCAACACTATCCTACCTACTGTCCAACATGTCTTAAAGTTCCTATCCATATGGGAACCTCCAAATTCCTTATTTAAAATGTATGTTGCCAACACCCACTTTGATCATCACTTCACCAAAGTACACAAAATTGACTCATGTCTTGCTCTCAAGCATGTTCTGCAAGATATAATTGAATCATAATAGGTTGAGAAGACCCTCAAAAGAGGAAACACCAACATCATCAAATGTTGTATCTACCATAATAATGTATGAACATTTAGTTGTTGAAGCACTCTGACCCTTGAAGTAAAACCTTTATGTCTGGTGTAAGAACACCAATGCCATTTATGTTGTCTAAGAGAAGAATACCTAGATCTCTAGGAGCGTACAAAGACTAGTAACCATACCAGGGGCACATCTAGGACAAAATTTACGACCTCTACGACTCTCAAAAGCACCTACACCAATTGATAAAACACTACTCATCATACCAAGACCAATTATGATACGAGTATCAATTCCATTTGTGATAAAACAAAATCAAGAAGAAAAAAGATATGAAGTTCATATTCTTGTGCCCGTATAGGTGAAGGTTCAAGCCACCATAGTGGAAATTTCCCCATATCTAGACAAAGGGAAGACATAGGTAAAACAATCTATGAAGAGGTCCCCACAAATGCATCAAAATAATAATAGAACAAAATACTATATGAATCCCCATTTCTCATTGAACACAAAGAACGTACCTTCTACCCTAGGCTATGTTAAGTAAATATCTTAGGAGGGGAAGAAATAATATAGTTCTTTAATGAGCTTGAAGGAGAAGTATAAGTTATAAATGTAATGTTTTACCATGCATCAGGAAGCTGGGATGAAGAGCCTCAAAGGAGACTATGTTTCAAAGGAGGTTAAGCCAAGGACAATTACTGCCACCATTAACTTGTTACAAATGCATACCTAATATTCATCTCCAGTGAAGAAATATCTACATTAGGGGAACCATAATAAGTCCATGGTTATCACCACCATATACAAAGGCCTTAAGATACTTTGCTACTTCACAACAAAGGGGCATGACTTAGTATATTCCCCCTCAAATTCTCATCTCCATGGGGATAGATCCCTCCAACCTAAAAACAATGATCAAGAAAGTAACTTCCTTTGATGGTGAGCTAAAGGATGCCTTAGGAGAGATCACACTGGAATTACAGAATGAGAATTCTTAGTATTATTTGTGTTCATAGAACAAGTCCCATCTTTCAACCTCTCCTAGGAAGAACATATATCCATAGGAATCATGTAGTTCTATCCTCACTGTATGAAAATATCAAATATCGATCAAGACATACTATAGCCATCATCAATGTAGACAACCCAAGTAGTACCATAGCATGTATAGAAGAAGATGACCTACTTCTTAGGTTTGAGATGCTTCATGTCACCACTATCTGCTTTGCACTACCATTAAGATGTCAATCATGCCATCTACCATATGACTCCATTCAATTTTCTCAAAGGTGAAGAGAAATGAACATGCACACAGACTAAGAAGGCATGGGGTCCAAACAAAAAGGGTATACAGAGATCATAAAATCTCTCAATGACCAAAGAAAATATGTTATGGGATCTACAACCCATCATACAATAGCCCTAGATTCACAAGATGGAAACCCTAGATTCACAAGATTCCAAATGATTTGACAAAGTGAGGAATATGTATCTCCTTCTCAAAATCTGATAGGGAAGTTTAAAAAATATCCATTGAAAAATAACAGCAGATCATGGTACTTTAAAAATTGGAACTAGGTCTCAAGTTTAAGGGTCCCTATCTAAACTTTCTCAACTCAATTTTTACATCAGATGATATTTTCAACCCTTACAAAGCTATCATCCATGTGATGTTATCTTACTCATGCAGGAGGTTGATAATGAAGAAGAGGATGCTACCCCATCATTGATGATAACATTGGGGAAATCACCCTTGTTATCAAAGTTATATATGGCATCCAAACTACCAAGAATAACCAATAGTCTGAAGACATGATCATCCCACTAGAATAGGATGCTATGAAATCTACACTCACACATATGATAGACAAGAAATGTTTAAAATACTCAAACAAAGGGAGCATGAGGGAATACTATAGTGGTCCTTCTGATCATAAAGATAACAAAATCATCGATGAATACATGTAGGAAGCTAGTAATCTAACACACAAAGCAATGGGGACATTGTTCAACCTAGGCATCTTCACAACACCATTGTCCATTCCTGACTCTCCATGTCCAACCAACTCAAAGGAGTGGAGTGATGAAGACATGGTGGAACACTATCAGGTCCAAATAATGAGTATGATGAGACCTATGAAATGTTTGAGGTATCATGGAACAGTGCCATCTTTGAATCAGACACCATGAAAGATCCACAAAAACTCATCTATCCCATGTAAACATGAATGAAGTCCAAAATTGGAGCACAAAGGAGGGAAACATCTTGAAGGAGAAGACACTTCTACTACCTAACAAACCTCAACTTGGGATAAAACCCCAATATTGTGGAGATTCTAGAGTAGTTGTTTTGCCATGTTCCACATTGTTCTCACTTTCCACCAAAAACTCCAAAAAAATTAAAAAAAATGAACAACATCAATAAGATATTGAAGACAATCTTTCCAGCCATGAGTTTGGTGACTATTATACAAAAGTAGAATATATTTATGATGATGAAGATGCAGAGTTTGAAGATATATCTATCCTAGACTAAATAATTAAAAAAACATCAACCCTTTCACATTAATGATGAGAGAGAGACATTTAACCTTGAATCATGTCCTAAACCACACAAATTCATATTGGGGTGCGTCTACCTCATCTCATAAAGGATAACTTCACATAAATCTTACACAACTATGTTGATGTATTAGCATGGAGTTAATAAAAAAAATACTAGAATTGGATGAAAGAATCATAGTTCATTTTCCACCTATCATCCTTAAAATTCATCCAGTTAAGCAGAAAGCTAGATGATTACCACCAAAATGAAGTTTCAAGATGAGAGAGGAGGTTTGGAATCCATATAGTGTTGGTTTCTTAGAACCAAAAATATCCCACATGGCTCTCTAACATTGTACCTATACCAAAGAAGGATGGAAATGTACAATTATGCATATAAAATTATAATCTCAACAAAGTGTCTCCCATGTATGTGATGTACTAGTCAATGATAGTGATAGCCACACAGTCATATGTTTTATGGATGGTTTCTCCACCTACAAGCAAATTAAGATGGAAAAATAAGATAAGGAGGAGACTCCATTCACTAAAGAGTGGGGAGTAATTTTCTACGGAGTCATACCTTTTGGCCTAGACAATGTCAGTGCCACCTCTTAGAGAGAAATAGTTTTTGTATACCTTGACATAATGCATACAAAGGTGTAGGTCTATGTGGATAACATAATTTCAAATATAAGAGTCCATAAAACCATATCACCAATCTAGGGAAGTTATTTTAATGATGATGTTGATTCTCTCCATGTCACAATCTAGAAAGGTGCACCTATAGGGTTACCTATGGTAATCTCCTTGGTTAAGTTTCCAATCAAAGAGGAACCATAATCAATCTAGTAAAGGCTCATAAATTCCTACACACCAAAGACACCACATATCAAATCTGTCATTGCCAAGATCACTCCTATTGATGATCCCATATACAAGCTACTAAAAAAGAATTCTAACTATAGATGAAATGAATAGGATAGAGAATTTTGAAAATATCAAAGACAATATTTCTAGGCCACCATTTCTAAAACCTATATCGATATGGTACCCTATCAACTAGTTACTGTTAATATATGAAACATCAACTAGAGCGGTTTTAAGCTAGTCAAATGTTGAACACAAACATGCCATCTACTATTTTTTCAAGAAGTTCAGTGGCATAGAAGCCTAATATACAACAATTAGAAAATATTACTTGGCTCAATTTATGCCACAAGAAAGATAAATCAATACCTTTAGACATAATCACTTCATCTAACTGCAAGACATGATGCTTACACTACTTGTGTGAGTGACCCACCCTCACCTAACGATGGAAAAAATGGTAAGTGATGTTTTTAGAGATTGACATTACTTATCTACAAAAAATGTAGTAAACATACAAACTTTATCATATAATCTGGAGGACTTCCAACTCCCCAAAGAACAAGCACACAAGTATGAGTTTCTAGATGAAGACATCATAATGATATGCTCACTTGACATCATTATACTTCAAATCACAACTTATGGACGATCATCTTTGATGGAGTCATCTACCATAAGGGGTTGGGATCATAGTGTTTATCTAAGACCCACACAGAAAAATATCTACATGTAGCAAGGTGACTCAAGTTTAGTGCAACCAACAACCTAAATACAAAACTACATCATGGTACTCCAGGTTTCCATGCAACAAGGGGCACATCACTTTCAACTCTATGGCTTTTGTCTCCTTGAGGTTTCACAAGTGAAGTATAATTGAAATACCAATCCTCAAAAGTTGATTCCTTATCAAGAATATTTTCCTTTGCTTGCTATATAAATCAAGAAAATCCCTTAAATTTCTTGAAATGATATAAAAATACTTTCATCAATGCTTTGGACACACTTTATTCATGGATAAACATCTTAGGAGAGACATTGTTCTCCTTTAAATCTCAAACAATATCTTAGCCAACCTGTTGGATGATTATATAAAATGCACTCAATAACAAATAAAAGGCATGGTTCCATGACATAAAATCCTATGTTGAGAACCAAGTTATCCTTAAAAATATCTCCAAAAGAGAACAACACGTAGTTGAATGACATGATATGTAATGCATCCTAGTGGCAGAATATATTTACCACATGATATACAATAAAACTCTTCTCAAATGTGTTGAAAAGACCGAGGTTGAAGCTCTCATGAAGGAGGTCCATGGAGGATCATATGCTACACAATGGACTGGGGTCATGTTAGAAGAAAGATATAGATTTTGGGATACTACTGGAAAACCATAGAGATAGAATACTATAAAATGTCCACAAATGTTTATTTTGTCAAATCCATGGTAACTATATTCAAAGACTAGAAAACTAGTTATACAATGTTGCCAAGCTTGGCCTTTCTCTTCTTTGTGTATTGAGATTATTGAAAATAATACTAAATCTTCAAAAGGAAAGTGCTTCATTCTGGTAGACATCGACTACTTCACCAAGTAAGTGGAAGAATCTCCATCACCAATGCTTCAAGTAATAAGTGATCAAGTTAAAAAAAACAACAACATACGCTGATATGATTTACCACACAATATCGTGACTGACAATAGTATGACCCTGATCACCAATTATGTCAAAGAGTATATGATCTCTTTAAGGATTCAGCATCACCAAATGTCATCATACCAACCTAAGATGAATGGAGTTGTAGATTTTGTAACCAATAACTTGATAAACACCCTCAAATGAACGATCACCTTCAATGCCAACTAGCATGAATATCTTCTAATGGGTATGTGGGTCACATTAAACATCTACTAGAACTTCCATAAAGTCAATACCATACTCACCAGTTATGACATGGATGCACTCCTACTTGTGTAGGTTTAGATTCCATCCCTCTACATACTACATGAAGTAGAAATTTCTACGCAGAATTGGTCCAAGACCGTATCTATTGCCTAAACACAATTGAAGAGGAACAAATGAGAGCTTTGCACCTCACACACTATTATCAAGCAGTTGAATCTCGAGCATTCAACAAGGGGCCTATCCACACTATTTCTAAGGGTGATATGGTATTCTACATCATCCCAAATGTTGATACCATGGGCATGTCATATCATAAATGAGAAGGACCCTACATTACCCATGGCATTTATGAGTAGGGTGGCCTAAATTTGAGAGACATGTATGGAGATGTTCATCTCTACCACATTAATGTAATCTGTGTCAAATGCTACTACTATAGACACGTGAGGTTCATTGACATCAAGCCTTTGGCAAGCAACAACATACATGAGGAAACTTCCATCCTTCAAGATACACATACAAAATTATATATATACCCCATTGTTTATCCCATGTTCCTCAAGCGGTGATATCAAAACCAGAGCTATAGATCCAATGATAGAAAAACATGAATGTTACTTTGAGGGCCCAATAGTTTTTTTATTGAAATTACCCTTAAAATATACCAATCATATTAATAATGAAAAATATTTAATTATTGTGGCTTGATAAAGGAACTCGATAGTTACAGTCATGATTATCTTAAAGATAAGGTGATAAAGACAACAACCATCTTTGGTCATTATATATTAACTAAGAGAAGAGGTCTTCAATGCTATGAGTCATTGGAGATGAATTAGACCTAATATACAAGGTCAAAATATCCTAACACTTATAAAAGGTTGGAACTCGGCTAATCTTTATGTTGAGATTAGCATCTGCCAAGGTCAACAAGACGTAGGAATGTCTAGAGGATCAAGGTAGATGTAAGGATCCCTTGTGTCTATCCACACCTTTTCCTTTAAAAAGAAGTGGAACTAATCCTTTCATGAGTCAACTTGGGACCCATAATTTGAGAAACCCTTTGCTAGGAACACTTCATTCATTCCATCCTTGAGGAACCCAAAGTTCCCATACTAAATCCCTAAGCATCAATGTCCAACCAAACATCAGGAGACATTCAAAAGACATACTATTCATTGTGAAAATTCAAGAGTAATCTCAAGTGCCAAAATGGAACCCAAAAGTTTGATACATGTTTGTGATTGATCGCTATACTAATGCATGTTATGAGTAAAGTCCACTGGGAGCGTATTGGACACATGGCACATTGACCCAACTGGGTAGGGAGTTATCACTTGCATGCATGTTACATGGAAAGAATTTATCCCCTAGCATGATATCCTAGTTTGTAGAGTATGAATCCATCCTCTCCCCTAGATGAAGGATCTTATTGTCAAAGAACATGCTAAATAAATCTGAAGGGAGGAATCATATACAAGTCAACAGGTGAAACATGAGAAAAGCTTAAAAATTCTTGGGACAATCCTCTAACTTTAGTTTTTAGAAAGAGATATAAGGGTGAAACATACAAATGTCATTCCTTGATCTTTGTAAAAGACTTAATTTTAGGAAATCATCCTTGATACTCTAAATGTACAAATTAGGATATCCCAACCAACTTAGGTTAGCTAACCCACTAAAGGGACTCTATAATGGAAAAGACTAGAAATTGACTGGTACCTAAGCCTACAATCCTAATGCATACACATGTTAAATGTTGTAACGATTACCAAAAGATGACATCATGCACCATGATAATAAGGGAGCAACTTTTAGAATCTCCCTTTTTTGTTAATGTCAAAATAAATTTCTAACAAAGTAGTTGAAAACCAAAATGGCACTGACATGGTCCCAGGTGAGACCCTATGAGAAGCTTGGGAGAGGTTTAAAGACCTTCTTCTCTATCACCCCCACCATGACATTCCCCACACCCAACTCATCAAAATATTCTATTATGGTGTTGACAATGACACCAGCGTCTTCCTTGATTCCTCATATGGATGCCAAAATTTGATGTGCCTGAGAGGTTGTTAAACGTAGATCTAAAACCCAAGCATGACGAGGGACTGATGGGGTCCACAAGGTAGCTAAGGCTAAAGAGAATTCTGACACTAAGGATATTGCCGACAGTCTTAAGCTTCTTATTTTGAAACAAGATAGCTTAGGGTCTTTGTTCAATGCCTATGAGAGGAGAGTGCAACCTCAACAAGTCAAGGTCATTGACTCTATCTGTGGTATTTTCTAGGGGTATAATCTCACTACCCTGCAATGTCAATTTTTTTACAATGTTCCCATGCAACCAGAGGTTATACAACAAATGGAGGACGTCAACTCCATTCATAGCATACCTAGTCAAGTTGATTATAACCCAAATCAGCCTAGAAATCTCCCTAGATTCCAATACGGAAACCCGTCGGGTGCTACGAATGCTCCCCAACTTGCTCCCCAGTAAAGACCCCATCACCCGCAAGCCAATAGTGCAAATCGTCCACCATCAAGATTTCCTTACAATAAGAACCAGAGGAACTTTGGGAACCAGGGAAATTACAAGGATAATTTCCAAAACCGTGAGCCCTATCAAGGGTAATAGTATCAAATCTGAACTGAATGCCACCACAAATGCAACATAATGTCCCCATCCCCTATGTTGACGAGCGAATTACTACTTTGGAGCATATCATCCTTTCACAGTAGGCCCACCAAAAGGCAACTGATGCTCAGTTGGCCAAACTTATTGCTATCTAGAAGCCTCTTGCCGACACTTTTGTCGAGAAACTAGAAAACAATCCCAAACATCCCGAGGAACTTAAAGTTTTCTCCACCCATTCAGGAAAGACACATGCTCCTCCCCCTATGGAGAAGTCCCCTATTGTACGACACTATAGTCGTTGAAAACAAAACCTCACAAGACTACACCATTCCTACCTCTAAAGCTACACACATGGAAGATAATGAGTCTGGGATCCCTGTCTACAAACCTCATCAACCATACCAGGACCACCTAAAGAAAACTAGGCTAGATGCCCATTTCATTATCTTTAGGGAGGCCATGAAAAAACTACATGTGGAAATTCCTTTCTTAGATGCTCTTGCTGACATGCCTTCCTGGTATAAGTACATGAAAACTCTTTTGACTAGGAACTACACCACCAAGGAATATGAGACGGTGAAACTTGCTAGGACCACCTCATATTTCATTCAAAGAAAAATACCTAAAAAATATAAAGATCTTGGTTCCTTTAGAATTGGGTTCTATTTAGGTGATAATGTTCATAGAAAAGGTCTTGCTGACTTAGGTGCCATTATATCAATTATGCCTTATAGTCTTTTCTAGAGATTAAGAATTGTTGATATGCTTCCCACTGCCATGACCATCTAGTTGGCAGATGCTTCCATGATGAAACCTATGGGTATCATTGAAGATATAATTGTAAAGGTTGGGACAGATGCCTATGTTCCATGTGATTTCATGATCATGGACATCAAGGAAGATCTATGTTAACCCCTTATTTTTGGTTGTCCCTTCTTGTCCACTGCATGAGCCTTGATTTATGTTGAGGCCAGAACCATCCTTCTACCTCTTGGTTTATAGAACTAGAGTTTAGGGTTTTTGAAAGAATGAGAGGACCGAGCCTCCAGGAGGAGGTTTACCAGACAAGCTTTCCCAATTAAGGAAAGAATGGGAGTTACTTAAGGATCCCCTCCATACCACCCTCATTCCCCCTCTGAATGTGATGTTGAAGATGAGCAATTGGATCAATGCATGGCTCATCTAGATAGCTTTGAAGAGGTCTCTTATGCTGAATTCAAAGACCTTAAAATGGTATCCCTTTTAGAAGAAAAACCTAAACCCCCTAAGGCCCCAGAAATGAAGCTTCCCCTAGAAGGACTTAAATATGTCTTTCTTTATTAACATTAAATATGTCCTATCATCTTTAATTTTGACCTTACTTTTAAGTAGGAAGACAAGCTCATGACTGAGCTAAGAAAACGAGAAATTCTCTAGGGTATAAAATGAATGAGTTGACATGGATCAATCAAGTCATTCACATGCATAAAATCCCTATGATAGAATAGTACAAACCATCCCCAGACCCTCAACAGAAATTAAATCCAAACATAAATGTGGTTGTTAGATTAGAAATTATCAAACTTTTGACTGCATAAATCCTCTACGTCATCTATGAATCCCCTTGGATCAGCCTGGTCCAAGTGTTCCCCAAGAAAGGGGGAACCACTATTGTGAAGAATGACAAGGATGATCTCATCCCCACCCATACTGTTATGGGATGGAGGATGTGTATTGACTATAGGAAAGTGAATAAAGTGACTAGGAAAGATCATTTACCTCTTCCCTTTCTAGATCAAGTACTGGAGCACCTCACCCATCAATGATACTTTTTCTATCTAGATGATCATTTAGGTTTCTATCAGAATCCCATTCATCTTAAGGGTTAGGAGAAGACTACCTTCATTTGCTCGTTTGGTACCTATGCATTGAGGAGGATGTCCTTTGGGCTGTGTAATACCTCAACCACCTTCCAGCAATGCATGTCCTCTATTTTTGATGGGTTGATTGAAACAATTGTGGAGGTGTTTATGGATGGCTTTTTCATTTATGTAGACTATTTTGACTCTTGTATTAGAAATCTATATCTTGTTTTGGAAAAGTTTGAAGAAGCACACTTATCTTTAAATAGAAAAAAATGTCACTTCATGGTCACAGAAGGTATTGTCTTAGGACATAGAGTTAGCAACTGAGACATAGAGGTCAACAGAGACAAGATTGAGGTGATCATCAAACGTTCCCCTCCCAATTATATCAAGGAGATCCTTGCCTTCCTTGGGCATGTTGGATTTTATCCATGATTCATTTGTGATTTTTCAAAAATTTCCAAACCCCTCACCAACCTCCTCTAGAAGGACGTCCCCTTCACCTTTGATAAAGTTTGCCTGACCTGTTTCCTTTTCCTAAATGATGCTCTTACCTCCACCCCCATCATTTGTACACCTGATTGGTCTTTGTGTTTTGAAATCATGTGTGATGATAGTGATTTTGTTGTTGTTTCTATTCTTGGACATCAAGCTGACAAGAAACACCATGTGATTTACTAAGCATCCAAAACTTTAGATGATTCACAACAGAACTAAACTACTACTGAGAAGGAAATGTTAGCAATTTTCTATGCATTTGAAAGGTTCTTCTCTTACCTCGTTTGGGTCTAAAGTTATTATTTTCACCACCACTCCACCATTAGATACCTTATGACAAAAAAGGATGATAAACCACACCTCATTTGTTGGATCCTTTTACTTTAGGAATTTGATTTATAAATCCTTGATAGGAAGGGCTATGAAAATGTTGTGGTAGACCATCTTATCCGCCTAAGATTGTGTGATGATGATGGAATTCCCATTAATGATTCTCTACTCGATGATAAAATGAATTATCTTGTCTCATGTGTCCTATATCTTGATTACAAGTGACATACCAAAGAAATATTTTACATGATGTCAAGCACTAATATTGGGATGACACTTATCTTTTGAGGCTATGTGCAGATGGTCTTTATCTCAGGTGTGTTACTGACAAGGGGGCTCACTACATTCTTGAACAATGTCATTCTGGCCCCGCTGGAGGGAACATGACTTCTTAGAAAATAGCTAGAAATGTTCTCTAATATGGTTTCTTTTGGCCTACTTTATTTTGAGATTCATAAGAATTTGTCTTAGCCTGTGATCAATGCCATAGGTATGGAAATATTTCTAATAGAGATCAAATGCCCATGACCTCTTGGTAAGAACAGAGATCTTTGATGTCTAGGGAGTGGATTATATGGGACCCTTTCCTTCTTCTAGTGGGTACCAATATATCCTAGTGGCTATGAATTATGCTTCAAAATGGGTAGAATCCATAACCACCAAGACCTGTGACTCCAAATCTGTTAAGAAACTTTTCAAAGATATCATTTTCCCTAGTTCAGAGTGCCTCACACTATGATTCCTTTTGGGGGTTCTCATTTCTTAGAAAAAGCTTTGAGTCCTTGGTGAAAAGATATGGATTCCACCATAAAGTCGCCTCTCCTTATCACCCTTAGACTAGTGGTTAGGCCGAGGTTCCAAATCATCAAATCAAGTCCATCCTAGAAAAATTGTCAATTGCTCTAGGAAAAAATGGGATGTGAAAATCAATCACGCTTTGTGGGCATACAAAACTACCTACAAAACACCCACTGGCACCACTCCTTTCAGATTGATCTATGTCAAGTCATTTTATCTACCCATAGAATTGGAGCACATGGCTAGTTGGTTCATTAAAACTCTAAATTTTGACCACTCTAAATTTTGACCTATCTAAATAAAATCATCTTCATTAAATGTAGGAGTTATAAGAGCTCAGAATGACAGCCTATGAGAATGCCTGGATACATAAAGATAGAACCAAATTATGGCATGACGGCCATAATAAACAAAAGGATATTCAAGAAGGTGACAAAGTCCTTATCTATAACTCTAGGTTGAGGCCTTTCTTTGGAAAACTCAAATCTAGATGGTATGGACCATACCTTGTCAACTATGCTTATCCACATGTCACTTTTCTTATTTGGGATAAATGGAAGGATGAGTTTTTAGTTAAGGGGAATAGGCTTAAATGGTATATCACTGTTGAGCATTTTTTTGCATCTAAAGCATATCACCTCCCTATATGTGCATACCTAGAATTAAGTGATCCACCACCCCCACCCAATCCCGAGCCAGAGTCATATCAATGAGCACTAGTGTTAGGCCTTAGATGTAAAATTGGGCACTTGTTGGGAGGCAACCCAACATCTACTTCTTTAATTTTGATTTCCTCTATTTTATTTTATTAATTACAATTCCTAGATAACCTTGTTTTATTTTAGGTTCATAGTTTGGTTCAAAAAAAAGGTGAGTAGCTCAGTTGGTTACCCAAGCTAGCATCTCAATACGGCGGAAATTTGAATGCCATTATGACCAAGAACTGAGTGTTTCATGTGGTGAAATGATTGTTTGGGCTTTTGAGGAGGCCATTCAAGCATCACGCTAGATTCAAGACTGGGGTCATTTCAAATCACCCCACGACACACGAATCAAGCATTGTGGTTTAAAAAATGATCAGCTTGAGGCCACAATGTACCGATTGAATGGGCAGCCACCTCCAGAGTTGTATCGCCTCGACCTCCACCCATGACTCGTGAAATGATCAGTTCATTTTTCCATATGGTCGGCTCATATCTGCAAAAAGTCCTATAAAATATGTTGACTCGGGGAGGGAAACTCATAACAATGAGTCCCCCTTCCCCAAGACCCTCGCCCTAGCAACCACTGACATCCCAACAATAGTGAGAAATGTTCTATCATTGTCATCTACCTCAGTGAGTTGACTTCTCAGCCTTCGACTGCTCATTTCAAAGAGATATCTAACCATCTCTCTAGTGAGTGGGACATATCATGACTGACGAGTTACCCACCCATCATGCTTATCCCTCTACCACTCTCCATCTCCCTCACCTCTAGACGTCGCGTCTCCTTGCCAAATGGGCATTCCACCTTCAGGCTGATTGCTTCACCATTGCACATATGTGCCACTTAGTCGGTTGTCCTCTACCCAACTAGTCATTTTTGAGGAAAATCTCCCTTGCCAACTCAAATTATCCATCCTCTTATCCCTCTTTTTCCTCTCCCCCCGTCACTGACATATTCTCCTACTTCATTCATTAGGTGAAACAATCGGTTGGGACAACCAACCAGGCAGGCCAAGGCAATATGTACCAGTCCCTTACCACATGAAACAAGTGTCTCAACTACTGATGTGACTATTTCACCACTCAAAACGATATTCTCATTGATCCAACTGGGTGTTTCATACCCCAACACAACCAACATGTCCCAAGAAGGATCTTGGGGTGGTTTCTTCAGTCGTTTCTATAAGGGAAAGGCCCCAAACAAGAAGATTGTCTCCCGTGAGCCTCCACAATGCTCCACCTTGGGACCTAGAATACACATTCGGGAACCCACCAACGAGTCTTCAACTGAGAGAGTTAAGGAGATGGTTCACAACCTTGAGGAAGTAGAGGAGCTCCTCCAAGAAGCTGAGACAGGGCAGTCATCTTGACATGACCCAGATTCCATCACACCTCACCCATCACACATAGCCCCTATCTCAAGAAGCTATGCCCAGTTCATCGATGACATGCATTCTGAGAGGTTCATCTACATGTTTACCATCAGCATTGCACTCCTCAAATGGGCTTGCAACAACACCCTCAATGCCCTCAGCATAAGGGACGTAGTTGAAAACATTCTATGGTACAACCATATCCTCATGTTCCCCTACCGTGTACTCTCAGTGTATAGTGATCTCTCCCTCGAGTTCATGACCATATTTTGTCACTTCCACTGCTCACGAGGAAATTCTAGTTCAAGGTATGAATTTGTGGGGAGGAATACAAGACATCTTCCAGACAACTCACCTCCATCATCCTTGATGGCAGGAATGACTACAGGCTCTCTCATAGCATGGGTATCCCCGTGACTCCTTCCCCAACATATACAACAAAGAGAAGTTCTGGGTGGACATCACTAGACTTCCGCCTACTCTACCCAGTGGTCCCAAGGCCTCCAACATCAACAATCCAAATTGTTAGATATCTTCACCACATCCTATCTTGTACTATCTTTAGCAGGACAAACACTCAAGGAGCCATTGCTCAACCAGAGCTACACATTCTGTGGTGCCTTCTGAATGAAGAGATGTTCAATTGAGGGAATGCTATCCTTGAGCATATCGGCACTCAGGCCATCCGCATCCCCACTTATTCTTTCTGCATCAGCCATATAGTGACCGCCTTAGCCATCTTCTCAAGATATACTGACATCTATTTCCCAGCTATTCCACACAAGGGTCATCTGATCGACCTCTTATACCTTAAGGGAAGAAATTTCATCCACTACAGAGAAGACAAATACTCTTATTTGATGTTCAAATATTCTCATGTCTCACTCAAGCTTCCCCGACATGCCAAGTTTGCAGCAGTAAATATGGTCTTTGATCTGACTGATATGTTAGTGCACATTCAATGATTTTATTTGGAGCACCCTGACCTTGCTGATGTCCCCAAGCCTTTCACCCATAGGAGTAGTGTCTCAATGGAGGCAAATGACGATGCGACTGGACCTCTTCCTCCACCATCTCACCATTTTAGAAGGAGGTGCACTAGATATGAGGTTGGCCCTGATGAGCCTTATGGCGTCTATGAGATCAGGGATCTACTGGACTAGATTTAGTAGGAGCAATAGTGCCAAGGACATCAGCTAAACCATCTCTATCTCATGCAACATTCACATGAGTCCTAGCAACTGGAATGTGGCCACTATGTTCCTAGTCGACCTTCCTACGAGGAGTATGGGGCCCATCAGGCTTACCCTGGCCGCAACTCCCCATATTGGGGAAATTACTACTACAATCACACATCCTCTTCTTCTCATCCACCTCCTCATTATCCACCACAACAGTGATCTTCTTTCCTCCATATTGAGTTTGGGATTTGCTTAGGATGACCAAAATTCTATGTCCGGGGTGAAGGTGGGTGGTATGTAACAATTCCATCGCCTATTTTCCCTTTAGCATTTTTTGTTCATCATTTTATTATGCATTTAGTTTTCTTTCTAAATGTAGTTTGCTTTCTAAAAGTAGTTTCTTTTAAAATTTTGAAAATTGTCCTTTAACTAATTATCCAATATAAATAAAATTTGTATTATTGTACCCCCTTGAATGCAGTAAATCTACTTTGTAAAATGTTTTACAAACTGCCTTGATAAGGAAACACCATGTCACTTAGGACCCAAAATTTGCATTACTCCTTGTAAATGCTGGCAAGCCTTATTGCATTTATCACAATCAAGCTCAATTTTTTGGTAATTTAAATTATATATTAGCTTGTCATATCTCTTATACAATGTAGTGTCATGATGATTCAAACTGATACGATGACAATCCCCCCAAAAATGGGAGTTTTTGAAAGCACAGTAACAACCTCCCTCCACCATCTTCATCTTACAAAAAAAACAAAATCACCTAATGCCAAACCCCAAGTTTGGGGTGGCATGTCTTCCCATGTCTCCATTCTTCCAACCCCTCATAAATCTAATAGGGGTGTACCATTAAAAGATGCCAAAGAGCACACCAACAAAATGTGGTCGATGTAATTGCATTCCTTGCATAAAAAGATCCACGGTTGAATAGAGGAGGGACCATCTTCCTTCATACCTCATACCATCATGTTCATGTGTGGTACTCACAACAAAAGTGTGAGTGTCAAAGTAAAATAAGATGAAGTCTGTTTCTTACAAAGTCATGATATAGAAACAAGTCATGAAACATGTTTTAAGAGGGAATGTAGAATCTTGTGATTTGTGGTTCTTAGAGATTGGGCCACTTGACCCAGAAAGGTGGTAGGGAACAAATTAATTCTATGAGGGTGAGGATAGATATGTTGATAATACAAATTCGAATTATTTGTGATTCTTTGTTGTTTGAGGACAAGCAAAAGTGTAAGTCTGGGGGTATTTTGATGAATGTACATTCATCCCTTTTCAAATACATATTCCATAATATTTTGATATGAGTTTATTTTCATTTTTCTTATTTTGTATAATTAAT
Organism: Alisma plantago-aquatica; assembly: GCA_963693085.1. Taxonomy (NCBI): domain Eukaryota; kingdom Viridiplantae; phylum Streptophyta; class Magnoliopsida; order Alismatales; family Alismataceae; genus Alisma; species Alisma plantago-aquatica. The sequence goes on from OY856409.1 coordinate 1,761,843,690, forward strand.
TGTAATTTTCTCACTTCTTGTCCAATAATGCAATTCTTATTTCTTTTCATTTACAATTTGCAAGTTTTACCTTCAAAATATTTTTTGACCATCTCAACACTTGAACTGACCAGTTCATGTTGTGAACCAGTCATTTCATTCATAAAGAAACCACACTTTAGAGCCAGACAAATGTGTAATTGCTCAGCTCCATCCTTCCACACTGGCTATTCAGTAGCCAAAATGGGCGTCCCATTCTGCCCAACTACTCATCTCAGTTCCCCAACAAAGTGTTTCAAGACATCCCAACAACTGACTCATTTTTCTTAATAACCAAGTCAAGGTAAAATGGGGCTGACACCCATCTTTAGGGTTTTGACCCACTTTGCTGGACCGAGTAAATTCAGATACGAACTGAGTGCTTCAATATCCAAATGAATGGTTCAACTTTCTTAGATACTATGTTGTGTTCAAATGACGCCGCCACCATCCATTATGGTTTTCACTAGGCTCGCACCTTATTAAGCATGCATTGGTTAGTTCAGGATGTCTATTGGTCAATTCATGGAGAACAAATTATAGTCTTCAGCAGCCACTACCCATTCCTTTCCCTTCCCCCTATCAGGGTTTCTACCACATCCTTCCCATATAAAAGGTGGGGGGATTTTTCAAAAAAAGGGATCCATGTTTTGTACTAGCACTCCAAATTTTAGCATTTTGTTACTTTATTCTTGTAATTGTACTCTCTTGTTCTTCAATAAATATTTCTATATCTTTCCTATTTTTTCTTGGTCTTCTTGTTGGGAGCAAGAAATTAAGAGCAACAACCATTTCATAGTCACTAGACAAGATCCTTTTGGATTCTTCTTCTTCTAGTATATGGATTACTCTGCCTTCTGTTGTTCTATCTTTAACTTGCTTGGATCATGAGTGGTTTCCTATATCAAGGCATGGGGAGTATCCCCATAGGCATAGTTAACAAGATATATTTCTATATGAAAATACTTGTTAGATGGTTTTTGTTTGAATTTTTTCCGACTTAAATGATTTGATCTCTTGTTTTATGTTGAATGTTAGTTTTAGGTAATGAGACCTTGGACTCCAAAACTCAGAACAACTAAACAAATGCACAAGAATCCTAATGAGATCTTGGAAGGATACTTAGTTGGGATGTTCGGGCAAGGATCTGTAAACACCAGGACCAATGGGTTTACAAGGATTTCAACTTTTCTAAATGTATTTGGGGATTTTTTGCATACCTTCATATAACTTGTTTTATCTCCATAGATTTTATCGGTCTGGTTTTACGCAAGTTATGGTGGTAAAATACATAACCCAATATCTTTTATCACTGATTCAATCTTGTTTCCCAACCGCTTATTTCTCAATCGCTCTTACCCTTTACTTGCAATTTATTTTTGCTCAAAGATAATCTTTCCTTTATTGTTCTTAGAATAATTCCCTTTTTACTTATTCTTAGCATAACTCTTTCCTTTATTTGTTCTAGTGTAATATCTATTTAATTTTTCTTAGTGTAATATTTTTATTACTTATCCTAGCATAATCAACCATCAACCAACAGATTTTTACCTTCCTATTCTAATCATTGTTCAAAGTAATATGGCTCGTAATTACAATCTTAATCATGTTGTCCTATGGGATCAACCCTCTATATACTAATAAATTTAACCTTAACTAGCTATTTGTTGTTAACAAGAGGTTAAACTCTAGGATTAAGACCCCTAGTGAATTGGTGTGTTGAACAACGCGTATCAATTTTGAATGAGAAGTGCCCCTCCTTTTATAACGGACAGAAGCGATGTATATATATATATATATTATTTATATGACCACTATTGACAAGATTCAAATTGGAATATAAGATAAGTGGGATGTATTTTCTATACAAATGTGTAACATAAACTATTTATCTAGTGTTTCTAGTTACAAATTGAGCATTCTAGTTACAATTTTTACATTTGGCTACAAATTTTTACTCCTAGTTATCGTTAAAATGGATTATTTCCATAAATGTTAATTTTACTAGTTTTGTAAAACAAATACAAAATTAATGGATTTTTTACAAAACAAGTGTTTGTATTACAAATTTGGTTGTGGTTATACTTTAGTGGCTTCACCTTACACAAGTGGATCCACGGGTAACTAAACTTTTTGATCAAACTCATGTAATGAGTATATATAGGGAATTCATTCATTACCTGCACAGGTAGCTACCCGCTCCAAATTTGGTTAATTTTTATTGGAGTTTCTTACTTTACACATGTACATGGTTACTTTACCGTGTAGATTGTTACTTTTTTTTTAGGAACCTCTTCAGAGGTATATATTATTCATTCTGCTCCCGCATGGTAGGGAACAACCATAGATTACATTTTGTTCCTGCTGGGAAAGTGAAGCTGGTAGGGTTTCTACCATTATAGGGGAAAAAGAGAAGGGGTTGACCCACAGGGTCGAGTGGAGGATCGATATATACTTGATCGTCCTGATAATTTTTGTGGTGGTGTCTAGCTAGGCCGTCCGCCAGTTGGATGGTTGCTCTATTGACCTTCAATACAACACTATCTTCAATGTCTGCTAAAATCTTGTGTATGTCCAATATCCAGGATCGAATGGCAGGTGCATTTCTTCCTTTGTCCTTCACTACTTTAGTTGCTATGGCGCTGTCTGAAACCAGGGTAACTCTGGGGCATTGATTGATCTTGCAAGCTTCGACTGCAAGGTGCAGTGCTCTCGTTTCAGCTTCAAGAACTGACTGAACAGTGATTTTCTTCGCACACCCCCCTAGCCAGTTGCCATCATTGTCAATGGCTACCGCCGCTATGGAAGCAGTGTTTCCGTGTACTGAAGCATCAGTCATCCATAGGATGCGTCTTTCCTCATTCATGGGAATCTCGCCTCCTAGTTGTATCTTGTCTTTTTTGGCATGTTCATTGTTCTCCCAGGCCTGGACCACTGATTTATAAAGACATGTTATTTGTGAAACTTGTCGGCTTTTCTGGATAGTTTTTTTGTCGAAGATCACAAAGTTTCTTTCTTTCCATATGAACCAGTAGGTGATGGCGAACATGGACTGGGTGTTCATGTCTTCCTTCAGCACTGTTGCTATCCAGCTTCTTGAGGTTGCAGACGAGTTTGTCAGATGTATGTTACGGAGCTTTGTAGCCGACCACACTTCACCTACATGTGGGAAGTCCCTCAGCGCGTGGAGTGGGGATTCCTCATTACCACCACATCTCGGACAAAGGGTGGAATCCGTGAACTTTCGTTGCTTCCTTCTCACGTTGGTCATGATCGCCTCATGTGCAGCAAGCCATAAGAAGGTATGAATTTTGGCGGGGGCCCTGATGTTCCATATCTTCAGCCACACGTCATATGTTTGTTCGGTATCTTCAGTGTGGATTAAGTCATAAGCCTTGCCTGTTGAGTATTTACCTGTAGTTTCGTGTTTCCAGCTCCAAAGGTCTTTGCCTTTATTGCAGTTCGGAGTGGGTAAGCTGATGTTTTTCCTTACGCAGCTCGGTGGCAGATAGCTTTCTAGGAAGCGTGTGTCCCAATTGTCATTGAGATTGACAAGGCTCGAGACTTTGAGGTCCATGATTTCTTCATCAATGGTTTCAGTACATCTATCAACCAGCTTCCCTTCTCCTAGTACCCAATTATCATACCAGACCGAGGTGTCCCTGCCATTGCCAATGGATCTTATGCAGTTAGAGATAACGAAATCTTTACCTGAGTCAATGGATTGCCAGAAAGGGGTCGCTCGACAGCCTTTGCCTTGGCGGAAGCTTTTGTATTTGTCTAGAAGGCCCTGCCTCCAGAGTGATGATTTGGCATTGAGTATGTTCCAAGTGTTCTTCCATAAGATGGCTTTGTTCCAACTATGCATAGATTTGATACCCAATCCTCCTCTATCTATGATTGACGTCACATGTCGCCATGCAACTAGTGAGACAGGTTTGTCTTTGTATCCTCCTCCCCATATGAAGTTCCGAATAATTTTGTCTAGCTTTTTACAGATTGACACTGGAATCTTTGTCGTTTGCATGGCATAGGTAGGTATGGAGGTGAGCACAGCTTTTGCCAAGCAAATTCTTCCTGCAAGAGATAGCGTCTTAGCCGCCCAACCATTAATTCTGGAGGTAATGTTATTCACTAGATATGCATAGGTCTCCTTTTGAATTATGCCATGTAAAAGAGGTACCCCAAGGTACTTCCCCAAGTCGTTAGTTTTGGCTATCCCACTGGCAGAGAAAACTTGAGTTCGTATGGCACGAGAGACGGACTTCGAGAAGTAGATATTTTATTTTTCAATGGAAATTTTCTGTCCCTAGGCTGATTTGAACATTTGAAAGCACTTGTTGATGTTAATTATCTGCTCCATAGAAGCGTGGGTTAAGGTGACGATGTCATCAGCGAAGATAACATGAGATATAGATGGGCCTTTTTGGGATAGCTTGGCTAGTTTCCAGCTCTTATTCACGACAGAGTTTTCAATTAGTTGAGTGAATCTTTCCATACAGAGTATGAAAAGGTATGGTGAGAGGGGATCTCCCTGTCTCAGGCCCCTAGAAGCTTTGAAAGGTGGAAGAGTTTCACCATTTAGAACAATGCTGGTTCGACCTGCATGGAGAGAGTTCATGATATAATTTTGGATATTACTTGGCCAGGCCATGTGATTTAGTGTATCCTCGATAAAATCCCAGGAAATTCTGTCATAGGCTTTCGATAAATCGACTTTGATAGCCATATAAGCTCTGGTGGAGTTCCTTCTCATGTTGTGGAGTAATTCCTAAACAATGATGATATTATCAGAGATGTTCCATCCAGGTATAAAACTAGTCTGGACTTTGGAAATCCACTTTGGCAAGTGTTGTTTTACTCAATCCACCACAATCTTGGATGTGATTTTCATAATGGTGTTGTTCAAGGTGATGGGTCGCAACTGGTTACAATTGGTAGGGCTTCTGCATTTAGGAATGAGCACAATGTTGGAGTTTGCAAGCTGGTCATCTATGGGCGTTCCATTTAACATATCTCGTATAGATTTGATAACAGAATGCTTGATAACTTTCCATTGCTTTTTAAAGAATAGGTTGTCTGATCCATCCGGCCCCGCTGCCTTGTAAGAATCTGCTTCTTTTATTATTTTCCAGATTTTGTGCTCCATAGGGGCAGCAGCAAGACGCCTTTGTTGGCTGGGTGTAAGTTTCTTAAATTTAGCAGGCATAGAAGTAATACTGGTAGGGGACTGGTTTGCGGGAGCTGGGAACATCTCCTTGAAGTAAGATTCAACCAGTAGGTTAAGTTCAGCTTTGTCTAATGTCCATTCACCATTGCTTTTCTGCAGGGTGTTGATTCGGTTTGAACGACACCTATTATTGACGAACGCATGGAAATACTTGTTGTTGTTGTCTCCATGACGGAGCCAATTGATGTGGCTGCGTTGTTTCCAACTGTCCTCTTCCTGCAACATAATACTCTCGAGCTTACTTTCGAGTTCGATGCATCTTGAGTCCCCTGCTACACTGTAATGTGCTTCCACAGCCTTTTGGGCTTGTGTGATTTCTCGGATAAGTATATCCTTTTCTTTCTGTTGTTTCCTGGTGACGTTTTTATCCCATCGCAGTACTGGTTCCATGGCATCTTTAATAGCTTCCTGGTAAGCTTTCTCTGGGTTCCAAACACTTTTTAGTATATCTGTGAAGACAGGTTGGTGGTGCCAACTAGCTTTGGTAAAAAAAGCGAGTTTTTTTCTGTTTGGTTCGGGTGTTTAGGATAGTAATGGGGTTATGATCCAAACCTATCCGTGTAAGGGTTTCGCACACAAAGTTGGGGAAGTTCTGAATCCAAGCAGCATTCGCTACTGCCCGATCGATGCGTTCATGAAGAATCCCTTTCTTGTAAGTGAACTTGTGTCCTGAGTTGTCGATGTCAGTAAGGCCTGCCTGAGTGAGGGTGTTCCTGAAAGTAGTTGCTTCCTGGAGGTTGAACAGATTTCTTCCAATTTTTTCATCTGGGCTAAGCATGCAGTTGAAGTCACCCAATGTGATCCAGGGTTTATCAATGGAGATACTTAGACGTAACAGATGTTCCCAAAGTATGGGTCGGAGAGCCGGGGAAGGATACACATAGATGAAGGTGAAGTAGGTGTTGTTGTTAACTTTACAGTGGATGAATTATTTGCTGCTCTCAAGAATTTGGACGTCACATTTTTGCTCATTCCAAAGAACCCATATACCTCCTGAGAAACCTACTGCTTCTACTCTATGTGAGCTAGAGAAGCCTATTTCCTTGATGATATTGTCTGCCTGTGTTCCAGAAATGTGAGGTTCAGAAATGGATACTATATCAATATCGTACTTCTTGATTAAGGTTTTGAGGTAGTGTCTGGCTTTCTTCTTGCCAGCACCCCTTATGTTCCAAGCTAGTGTATTAATCATCAAAAATAGTGGAGATGTTAGTTATTGGCCCAGAGCTACGCCCAACCCCTCCTTGTCTTCACTGGTCCTCTTCGTCTTTCCTTGGGTACTATAAGGGTGAATTTTGTGGGGACTACCCTGCTGTGCAGTTTCTCCCTTCTCCTTCGCCTTCCGGCTTGCCATAGATGTTTTTCTATTGACAGGTCTCGTCGAGGATGACTGAGTTTCTTCTGATTCTGTGGTTTTCACTTGTTCTCCCTGGTTCGAGATTGTTGTGACTTCGACATCTGCTACAAATCTGCCCCTTATAACTTCATCACCTACTGGTGATACTGCAGTGTGTCTCGGTTGTTCGTTTGGTGCTTCACTTTCACTGGCCGCCTTTTCACTTACTTTTGCTGGGACCTGGTTTTGTGTCTCCATTGGTTCCTCATGTGAAGTATCGCCCTCCTTTTCTCATCTCTGTTTCTTCCGCCATATTTTTGGGCTTGTCGCAGTGCTTTGTTTCTTTCCTGTGTTCTCAGTTTCTTCCCCTCCAGGTGCTTCATTGCTCTCCTCCTCCTCATCAAGAAATTGGTATCTGTTATTCTGTTCCTTCCCTTGGTGCTTATCTTTACGATCTGGTTCTTTATCCTTCTTCCTCGGCGATCTGCTTGCTAGTATTTTCTTACCATAGTAAACTTGCCATTTGTCCTCTTCATCAACCCATCTTACCCCGGCGGACTCCTCTGTAGCATTTGGTTCTGTTGTAGCAGGTGCTTCAGTTGCGCCCCTATAGTCTTGTTCTTTGTGCCCCAGTCTGCCGCACTTTGTACAGAAGTTTGGCAATGATTCATATTCCAGTTTATATTCCCTCCCGTTTATCAGAATTGCCAGGTTGACAGGAAGGCTAGTATCCAGTTCGATGGCTAGCCTAGCAAATCTACTTCTTGTTCTGTTGACCGAGTGGTCGTCTGCATGAATCAATCACCCCATAGGTTCCCCTATTTTTTTGAAGATCTCCATGTTGTAGTATTGGATTGGCAGCCCTATCACTCGGACCTAGGTTACGATATGGTCTGGGATACCTTGTGATGGTTCAAAGTAACCGTTCCATGGCCATACCATCAGGCATCCTCCAAAAAGGGACCATGGCCCCCCTGTAAGAACCTTCTCGTGATCGTGCCTGTTGTAGAACTGGGCAACATAGTACTGATCAGTTAATTAATAAAGTTCAAATCTGCTTGCAGGTTTCCATAGGAGTTTTAATCTCTCCGCCATGGTTAGGAAACCCACCGATCTATCTATGAGTTTCACAATTACTGAGTATTTAAAAGGTCTGCTAAGGATTTCCTCAGCCTCGGGTGCAACATATATTTCTGGATATCCATGGACGTTGATGAGTTTGATGTCATTAGGATTCAGTAACTCCTCCGGTTCATCTTCGATAAAGACTAGGTTCGCGGCTCCCCCGTGTCCTCCTCCCATACAGGCTTGTTTGAAGTTTAGTGCTTTCATCTGGGGGCCTTCATCTGGTAGAAAGGGATTGCCATCATCGTCGTTTTGTCCGTCTGTTTCCATCGTAGTTGCATCCACCGTAGTCATGGTTTCTGAGTCGTCGTTAGGGTTTGAGCCTCTCATACTTCTATAAGTGATGTTAAGGCTGGTCACTTTGGCCAGCCGTTGAGTTTCCATCGTCTTCCGTGTCGGGCTCTTCCTTCCATCCTTGCTACCCCCGGTCGCTCTTCCGTCATCTTTTAGGGTTTTGATCCCGTCGCTCATGCCGCTTCCTTTCTCCGAGACCCCCCAGACGCTACACACCCACCATCTAAACCCATCAGTGTAGATTGTTACTTTTCGTCCATAAATAGTTATTTGTAATAGATATAACAAATATTCAATTACATATTTATTCCAGATTTTTTACTGTGTATTCTGCTCGGTTTTACTTTCTGAGTTGAATAGCCACTTTTTGGTCAATATAGTTACTTTTCTGACCAAATAGTTACTTTTCGGGCGGCACAGATGACGCATTTCACGTTATCCTTGTGGGTATTAAAGATAATTCCATATATATATATGTATGTATATATATATGTATATATATATATGGCTCATCTTTAATACCCGCACGGGTAGCTATCTGCCCCTATTTTGGTTACTTTTTTCAAGTTTCTTACTTTCAACATGTAAAGGGTTACTTTACCTTGTAACTATTACTTTTCATGCATAGATAGTTCCATTTGCAACAACATATTTTAAAATACAATTACATATATATTTCCTGTGTATTCTGCCCAGTTTTAATTTTTTAGTCATATACTTACTTTGTTATCAACATAGTTACTTTTTGGTCCTTCCAGTTACTTTGTTTGCCATATGGTTACATTTAGGACTGACGGGTAGCGAAAATCCAGGCTCTCACGTGGGTATTCAATGAACGCCCATATATATATATATATATATATATATATATAGAGAGAGAGAGAGAGAGAGAGAGAGTTAGGCTAGAATACACTTGAGTGTACTAGAGATGAAATACACTGAAGTCATTTTCCATCATCTAACATTTATTTTGAAAATTTAAACAATTGATCTTTGTAGATATCCTATGCACATACCACATATATATTTTGAGGTCATATGGACACTAATAGGTCATGCATCTAAATGGACAAAATTATGCAATTTAAATTAGTTTTGCATGCCGAGTTTATAGTTCATATTAGAGTAACTTAGAATAATCGAAATGAGATGAAACTTTGCATGTAGCCTATATTTTTCTATAAACAAATATCAACAATTTGGATTTGCCAAGATAGGGTCTAGATATGTAAGCACCACTTGAGTGTATGGTGCAATCTGTATAGTTGAGTGTATACTAGCCCGACTCTCTGTCTCTATATATACATATATATTTGGATATATATATATATGTGTGTGTGTGTGTATATATACATACATACATATACATACCAACACACACACATAAAGATGTTATATATATATATTTATATATATATATATATATATATATATATATATATATATATATATATATATATATATATATCATGTATGCTGCTCCCGCCAAGGCAAAAAAGCTGCTTGGAGAGTAATTCCAATCCATAATGTTTAGAAAAATTATTTATTATAATGATCACTAAACCAACTTGAATCAAGACTACAAATGATCATGTTATATTTGTAGCCAAAGTAGATGTAATTCCTTAGGAAAACATGATTCCTAATACTTATGCTTCATGGAATGCAACATTTTATCAACTATGAGGAATAGCACAATGCTAAATCTGCAACCCTTATTTGGGATCCACAGGTCTGACTCCTCAAGCCAACCCCAAGTAAACAAACAAACTTCAAGAAAGGATTTCTAACTCCCACAATTGAACATGGATATGCAACTCAAACTCAAATTCAAAATTTAGATGAAGCTTATATGTTGTCAAATATTGTTGAAAAGTACACTAATTCATAGTTTTCTTACAGGATAATTAATAAAAAATACACAAAAATAAAGATACATGAGAATGAAATTCTAAATACAACAAATTCATTAGCTTCTTCTTCAACCATCCTGTTGAGTGCTTGGACAAAGGACAATTATTAGAAGAAGAAGATCCCTAGGACCTATGCTCTTTACTAACATGGGGCCAAACCATGCTAGTAGACCATCAATGACCATGAGACAAGCTGCTTGTATGCACCTCAATGCCCAAAAAAGCATCTCTATGATGAGTCCAGTCTACCTCAATGATTATAGAATATGGATCCATAGTAACCACATGACCTCATGGTTACACAACAAATACTATATCATCCATGTGGAAATCACCCATATTCACACTATATTCATGGTGGCCCTGAGATCCCTGGAAAGGCTCTCTACTCATATCATGTCAAGACATTAAATCTAAGGAAATCCCCCATTGTAGTAGTCATTGCATCATCCTCTTGTTAATCTAGGAGCATACAAAATCACATTCACTAAAAAACTACTCCATAAGAAGGGAAGGGACACAAAGCCCAAACACCAAAGTTGTAATGAGGTCATAGTCACAGAAAATCATCAAAACCCTGGAAGGCTTTGATGGAGGTGGAGGAATCTCTTGATGATAATATTCCTATGGAGGAGGTGGATGTCACAACTCACAACTAGTATCGTCTTGCTCCTCAAAAGAATCATAGTCAACCACATCCAAAAAATGCATATCATGTTACTTAGGCAAACCAGTGATGACATATAAACCTAAGACACACTCCAGGTGTTGATAAATACCCTCTAAGAACAACAATTGTTGACTAGAATGGAAATACCACTCCAGGTACTCATTTTAGTCTACTTTTTAGTCATTTGCTCACATGTCGACTGGTTCATCAGCAAATAGAATCAACCCTAGAAGAGGATAAAGGGGAAGTTTCAACCTCCACCCCGTTGACGATACACTCGTCCATGTACAAAACACTCCATGCTAGTTACTAAATTGGACTCGTTTAGCATACAAGTCTATGTAGTAGAAGTAGGGGACACATAGTTTACTCCCTAAACTAAGTTGAAACCTAAAGGAGATCTTACAATTAACCTGGAAATTGCAAATAATTAAAGGAGTCAACTAAAAATGCATATATATGTACCAAATAATATAAAAAGTTCTAATTCTTACCTCACTAGCAGACATCAAGTCCATATCCTGCTCTACTAATTGCAATACACTCCAATACAATTCTCAGACTGATAGCAACAAGTGGGTAGTGGAGAATACAAATGACCATGCAAGTCACTCTAGCAGGGTAGTGGAGAACAAAAATGACTACACAAGTCACTCTAGGTCTGAGTTCATCTTGTCTAACCTGCAAAAGCAATACTAGGGAAGTTTATCAAAAACATTAAAGCTAACTAGAAATGATATACAAGGCATACCTCTTGAAGGCCCAGAAGCCTACACAACTCTTCATAGCTCAAATACTTCTCTTGTGGGGAATTAACCAATAAGGTACTTCCTCATACCAGTCAACATGTGGGAATACATTCCCCCACTACTATCAAAAGAAGGAACTTCCTTCAAATATATCAAGAAGGAAAACCAACCAATTTCTTCTCTATTTCTTGAATTGGTGCTAGAATACAATCGGTGATTAACAAAAATGAACAGATAGAAGAGTATAGAAGTAAAGTGGGGAAAATGCACAACCCTCACTTCGTTCTTATTAAAACATACCTTGTGTAGGCAAGTGTACTTAACTCGATACTTTGAATCCATGACATACTCATTAAGAACCACTTTGAACAACTCAATGATTCATGCATGCTCCCATAACATTCTATCTATCAAGCGACTTATGGGGGTAACACCAAAAGAAAGTCAGGTGATCCCAATGAACTCATTAAGGGAGTTGGCCAACTCACTAAGGAATGTATATTCTGTTGGCTAAATGGACATCTATAAATCCCTTTGTTTTGAGTATGACAAACATTTCATTCTTATTAATCTAACGAGCTACTTGAGTGTGCAGGATGACAAAGCAACAAGGGAAAATCTACAAGCTTACATATTTATATTTTCATGCAATGTAATCACTGTTGTAAAAACTTGTACAAAAATATAATGTACAAGTACTTAGAATTGCATGTAAATCAAGCGTTAGATTTTCCCTAGCTAAACACCACAGTTAGACAAGTCATCCCATTCAAATAGGATTACTTATGCACACTCACACACATAATTAGTGCCTAAATTGAAACCTTGTTACAGGATCAATCTCGGTCGACAAACTCCTCGACCGAGACACTCTCGGTCGACAATCTTCTCGACCGAGAAAGATCCAAAGTAGCCGTTAGACACAACATACAAGTTAGTTGGCAGTTGGAGAAAGACGTTGCAAATCACTTGTTCCAGAGAGCCTGTCGGTCGACAAAAGTTCGACCGAGTAGGTGTCTCGGTCGACCATTTGTCGACCGAGATGGTCTCTGACAGCAACTGCAGAATTAATAGATTAGCCGTTGTTAAAGCAACAACTTTGTACCTAACGGCTAGTTAAGCACTTAGAAACCCCTAGAAGTTGTCTAGAACGTCCTTAAGCATCCTTAGGCCATTCCTATAAATAGGACAAGCCATAGGACACCTAAACTCAATTGTTTACACTTGCTACACTTGAGAAACCTTTGAGCATACTTTGTGCAATCTGTTTGTGAGCAATTTGAGCATTGTGACAATTGGCCATTCCATTCCTTAGCTCATAATTCGTGTCTTATAGGCTAGTATCTCCTACCCACTGCAATCACAAGTTCACATACTTGGTTAGGAGATCTATACGCTTGATATAGGCAAATCAAGCCTTGGGCTATAAAGGATAAGTTGTAATTTCTATTTTCTTTCTTGTTCCCAATCATTGTTTGTACTCTCCTTGCTACTCCTAGGTTGGAGGTTGCGGATTGGAGAGGGTGAAGATCTTCTTGGCGAAGAAGGAGACTTTGAGCTACTTCAGAAGGCTGGTGCAACGGGAGGTTACTTCAAGGGGGAGCTTGGAGTTACTTCATAGAAGGCTACCTCAAAGTTGGTGCACCTACTTCAGGGTGAAGGCTGCTCAAAGGGTGTAAAGGAAAGTATTGTATTTTGTATAAATCCTCGAGAGGTAATAAAATAAATACTTTCAAATCCCGGTTGGGTAAGCAACCGGATAGTGGACTGACAACTATAGTATTTGCTATAGTTGGAACCACTTTAAACACATGTCTCTTTCTTCTAATTTCAATTGTGGTTGTTTGAGTTAAATAATTGTTTAAAATTGTTTAAAACTCTATTCACCCCCCCTCTAGTAGTTTTTCAATTGGTATCAGAGCAAGGCTTCAAGGAACCCTAACAAGGTCTTGAAGAAATGGGTGACGGAGTACTCAACAACCTCAACATTGAAGGGACACTTGTTGCTAGGCCCCCAACGTTCGATGGAACAAACTACCAATATTGGAAGAGAAGGATGCAATTCTACTTCCAAGGCATCAACTGGGATTTATGGAGAATGGTGTCTACTCCATATGTGCTTCCTCAAAATGAATTTGTGGAATGGGATGCAAACACGGTAAAGCTGGCCCAAATGAATGCAAAAGCTGTAAGCATTTTATATTGTTCTATTTCGGTAGGAGAATTTAATAGAATATCTAATTGTGACACAACATATGATATTTGGCATAGACTATCCATAACCTATGAAGGTACAGTCCAAGTCAAAAATTCCAAGATTAGCATGTTTAAACAAAAATTTGAACACTTTCGTATGGATACTAATGAATCAATTAGTGAAATGTTTGCAAAATTCTCTACTATTGTTAATGGTTTAAGTGCTTTAGGAAAACCTATTCCTGAAGAAGATCAGGTATCAAAGATCCTTCGTTCACTTCCTCCAAAATATAAGCCAAAGGTGACAGCCATTGAAGAAGCAAACGATCTCACTCAACTGAAAATGGAGCAACTTATTGGCAACTTAGAAGCTCATGAAGCAACTCTAGAAGAGGAAGAAAGAAGAGCACGTGAACTTCAGCAAGGAAAAAAGAAGGATGTGGCTCTAAAAGCTTCAAAAGCTGTCACACAAGAAAGTGAGGAGTCAAGTGAAGAAGAGGGAGAAGAAGCCTTGATAGTAAATGGTAAGAAATACAAAAGATTTAAATCTAACAAAATTTCCAGCTCTCCTAGGTGCTTTGAATGTGGAAAGAAAGGGCATTTCAAGAATGAATGTCCTAAAGCAAAGAAAGGAAAGAAAAGCTCACACAAGAAGAAGGGAGAAAAAGCCTATAAAGCTGCATGGGACGAATCAAGTGACAGTGAAAGCGGAGAAGAAACCGTGGATTGTCTAATGGCAAGAGAAGATGATGAAAACTCTCAAGAGGAATGGGTGGTTGACAGTGGATGTTCCAAACATATGACCGGAAACAAGGATGCATTCCAAACCTTTGAAGAAAAGAAAAGTGGAACAGTCACTTTTGGAGACAATGGTAAGGGCAAAATCATTGGAATAGGTAATGTTGGTACAAACCTCAAAATTAAGAATGTTCTACTTGTTGATGGTTTGCACCATAACTTGATAAGTGTTAGCCAATTATGTGATAGTGGTTATGATGTGTTATTTAACAAAACCTGCTGCAAGTTATTAATAGAAAATACTACAAATGTTGTTTATGAAGGAAATAGAGTTGGAAATATTTATATTCTTAAACCTAACTCTATGAAATCAGTAGTGGGACAATGCTTGCTTGCAAATGACAATACCTTACAAATATGGCATAAAAAGCTAGGACATGCTAGTTCACATGTTATCAAAAAGTTAGTAAAATATGATCTTGTTCATGGATTGCCTACTTTATCTTTTGATCAAGTTGAAAACTGTGAACCATGCACAATGGGAAAGCAAACCAAAACATCTTTTAAATCAAAACATGTACTTAGCACCAGTAGATCATTAGAATTAATTCATATGGATTTATTTGGACCAATGAGGACACAATCAATCGGTGGTAAGAGATACTGTTTTGTTATTGTTGATGATTATAGTAGATATACATGGGTACATTTTATTGCAACTAAAGATGATACTATTCATGTTTTTATGCAATTGTGTTCCAAGATTGAAAATCTCTTACAAAATAAAATATGTACCATTAGAAGTGATCATGGTGGGGAATTTGAAAATCATACATTTGAAGAGTTTTGTACATCTCAAGGATACACTCATAATTTTTCTGCTCCACGCACCCCACAGCAAAATGGTATAGTTGAAAGGAAAAATCGATCACTACAAGAAATGGCAAGAACTATGATGCTTGAACATAACACACCCAAAACCTTTTGGGCTGAAGCTGTAAACACTGCATGCTATGTGCTAAATAGAGTAACTGTTCACTCTCATTTAAAGAAAACTCCATATGAACTAATACATTCTAAGAAACCTAGAGTTGACTACTTTCATACCTTTGGATCCACATGCTATATCTTAAATACCAAAGATGATAGAGATAAGTTTGACTCAAAATCACACAAAGCATTCTTTTTGGGATATTCCACTTCTAGCAAAGCTTTTAGAGTATATAACACTATATCTAGAAAAGTTGAGGAATCTATTCATGTTTCTTTTCATGAAGAATCCAAATCTGAAAATCTAGAAATCATAGATCTCACTAATCAATTCGAAAATTTAAACATACCAAACGATAGTGAGAAAGGTGCTACAAATAATCACCAAGCTGAACCACAACCTACACCTAGACTTATTAAAGATCATCCTCAAGAATTAATTATTGGAGATCCTAAAGATAAAGTCAAAACTCATTCTTCCTTTAAAGATGTTGCAAACATGGCTTTTGTTTCTATCATTGAACCTAAAAAGATATCTGAAGCTCTTAAAGATGACTATTGGATATTAGCCATGCAAGAAGAATTGAATCAATTCACTAAAAATGATGTATGGGATTTAGTTCCTAAACCACAAGATAAAACCATAATAGGAACTAAATGGGTTTTTAGGAACAAGCTAAATGAGTCAGGAGAAGTAATAAGGAATAAAGCTCGGTTAGTAGCACAAGGATATAATCAACAAGAAGGAATAGATTTTGATGAAACATATGCACCCGTAGCTAGACTTGAAGCCATTAGAATGTTACTAGCTATTGCTGCCCATAAAAACATCAAACTCTATCAAATGGATGTCAAAAGTGCTTTTCTAAATGGCATCATTCAAGAAGAAGTTTATGTTGCCCAACCACCTGGTTTTGAAATTCTAGAAAAAGGTGACTATGTTTATAAACTTAAGAAAGCACTTTATGGTTTAAAACAAGCACCTAGAAATTGGTATGAAAGGCTCAAGACATATCTTTTTGATAATGGTTTTTCTATTGGAAATTCAGATTCTACTTTATTTTTCAAAACATATACATATGATTTCCTAGTTGTGCAAATATATGTTGATGACATTATTTTTGGAGCTTCTAATGATTCATTATGCACACAATTTAGTGATATTATGCAAAAAGAATTTGAAATGAGCCTCATGGGTGAACTAACTTTCTTTCTTGGTTTTCAAATTAAGCAAACACCTGCCGGAATATTCATAAGACAAGAAAAATATACTAAAGAACTCTTAAAACGTTTTGGGATGGATCAATGCAAACATGCTACTACTCCTATGGCTACTTCTATCAAAATTGATAAGGATGAAAATGGGGAACCTATTGATGATTCCTTATATAGAGCCATGATTGGTAGCTTGCTTTACTTAACGGCTTCTAGACCGGACATTATGTTTTCCGTTGGTCTTTGTGCTCGATTTCAAACACAACCTATGCATTCTCATTTTCTAGCAGTTAAACGAATTCTTCGTTACCTAGCCGGCACTACTTGCTTTGGTTTATGGTATCCAAAAGGACAATCCTTGGATTTCAAAGCTTATACTGATGCGGATTATCCTGGTTGTCGACTTGATCACAAGAGTACTAGTGGTGGCTGTTTCTTATTAGGGAGAGCTTTAGTATCTTGGTTTAGCAAGAAACAAAATACGGTTGCCCTATCTACAACTGAAGCTGAATATATGGCAGCCGGGTCTTGTTGTGCTCAAGTGCTTTATATGCAACAAGTGTTAAGCAATTATGGTTTTAATCTTTCATCTACGCCTATTTTTTGTGACAACACGAGCGCCATAAACTTAGCACACAATCCTATTTTACACAGCCGAGCTAAACATATTGAAATCCGTCATCACTTTTTAAGGGATCACATCTCCAAAAATCATGTTTTCCTTCATCATGTTGATACGGAAGATCAATTGGATGATATTTTTACAAAACCGCTTCCACTAGATCAATTTAACAAAATTAGGAAGCAATTGCTTATCACTCCTTTGGAAGATGTTTTCTTTGATATTTGTGCTACTTAAACAAAAACTCTTATTTCGCATCATGATACTTTGGCTTTTAAATGGACATCTTTTTCATTAGATTTGATGGGATATCTAATTAAGGGGGAGTTTTTATTCTTAACGGTTATCTTTTTGAAATGACAAAGGGGGAGAGATAAATATAAAACTAAAACTTAGTAATTATGTAAAACTCAATTAATGAGTTTCATAAATAAACTCTTGGCTTTACATTGAAAGTTGCTATATTCCCAAATGATCTGGATTTTATGTTCCATAATTCATGGGGAATAATAAGCACACATTTTATACACAAGAGAAAAAGCTACAAAAGGTAATCTAAAGGTATGAAACTCATATATTTTATATTTCCTTTATTTATATTTTGGAAATGTTTGTCATCTTCAAAAAGGGGGAGATTGTTGGCTAAATGGACATCTATAAATCCCTTTATTTTGAGTATGACAAACATTTCATTCTTATTAATCTAACGAGATACTTGAGTGTGCAGGATGACAAAGCAACAAGGGAAAATCTACAAGCTTACATATTTATATTTTCATGCAATGTAATCACTGTTGTAAAAACTTGTACAAAAATATAATGTACAAGTACTTAGAATTGCATGTAAATCAAGCGTTAGATTTTCCCTAGCTAAACACCACAGTTAGACAAGTCATCCCATTCAAATAGGATTACTTATGCACACTCACACACATAATTAGTGCCTAAATTGAAACCTTGTTACAGGATCAATCTCGTTCGACAAACTCCTCGACCGAGACACTCTCGGTCGACAATCTTCTCGACCGAGAAAGATCCAAAGTAGCCGTTAGACACAACAGACAAGTTAGTTGGCAGTTGGAGAAAGACGTTGCAAATCACTTGTTCCAGAGAGCCTGTCGGTCGACAAAAGTTCGACCGAGTAGGTGTCTCGGTCGACCATTTGTCGACCGAGATGGTCTCTGACAGCAACTGCAGAATTAATTAATTAGCCGTTGTTAAAGCAACAACTTTTTACCTAACGGCTAGTTAAGCACTTAGAAACCCCTAGAAGTTGTCTAGAACGTCCTTAAGCATCCTTAGGCCATTCCTATAAATAGGACAAGCCATAGGACACCTAAACTCAATTGTTTACACTTGCTACACTTGAGAAACCTTTGAGCATACTTTGTGTAATCTGTTTGTGAGCAATTTGAGCATTGTGACAATTGGCCATTCCATTCCTTAGCTCATAATTCGTGTCCTATAGGCTAGTATCTCCTACCCACTGCAATCACAAGTTCACATACTTGGTTAGGAGATCTATACGCTTGATATAGGAAAATCAAGCCTTGGGCTATAAAGGATAAGTTGTAATTTCTATTTTCTTTCTTGTTCCCTATCATTGTTTGTACTCTCCTTGCTACTCCTAGGTTGGAGGTTGCGGATTGGAGAGGGTGAAGATCTTCTTGGCGAAGAAGGAGACTTTGAGCTACTTCAGAAGGCTGGTGCAATGGGAGGTTACTTCTAGAGAGGAAGGCTACTTCAAGGGGGAGCTTGGAGTTACTTCATAGAAGGCTACCTCAAAGTTGGTGCACCTACTTCAGGGTGAAGGCTGCTCAAAGGGTGTAAAGGAAAGTATTGTATTTTGTATAAATCCTCGAGAGGTAATAAAATAAATACTTTCAAATCCCGGTTGGGTAAGAAACCGGGTAGTGGACTGACAACTATAGTATTTGCTATAGTTGGAACCACTCTAAACACCTGTCTCTTTCTTCTAATTTCAATTGTGGTTGTTTGAGTTAAATAATTGTTTAAAACTCTATTCACCCCCCTCTAGTAGTTTTTCATATTCATGCTAGTTTTAGTTGTATTGTTAGTCTAACTTGATTTCATTTCCATCATTTTATCGTACAACTATCTTGCATTTAGGTTTTCTTTATTTTATGGTTAATTATAAGATTTTCATTCAAATTTTGGGTTTTCATGACAAGCATGAACTTCATTGAATACTTGGAGTGTAGGAGGCACTTGTCCCGCTTATCTCTATCGGGCCTAAGAAATTTTTGAAAGAATGTGCAAGATTGTCAATGATCCCAAAATTCATCAGGGTACATCATCTAGCCACATCTCATTGGTTAGGAGCTTTATCGATGCATTCCCCACCGACCCATGCTAATAGCCCCCACCCTGGGGTAGATTTGTTGTCCCTAAACTAGATTGTTGTTGCCCCCCCTATCATTCTGATCTATCATCGGTGTACCTCTAATGATCAACCCTCTAATGGAAAATATTACTAAGAGACCGGAGACCCCTCTTGTCATTCATCATTCTACCTCTAATGGAAACTATGGACGATACCTAACCTACAACTATGATGTTCCTCTTATGGTCTGATAGGCATCAACCCCAATGGAACCCTTACCTCATCCACCGACGAGCGGACAAACTCTGACACCAAAAAGAACTCTACCTCTTTTGTTCAATGAACAAATTACATTCTCTAGCCTGATGAATGACTTACACTTAGATTTGATGCTCGACCAAACTTCACACTCTGATGTCCAACCTAGCACTGATGTTTGGGATGGCCTCAACATCAATGGGGACCATGTGCCCCCACACAGATGGGATTACTAAAGGGTTATAACCCTTTGTCTACCTCCCTCTATCGGCCCTTCATTTATGTAGAGGATGAGATGCAATGAAACGAAGTTGAGGGGTCTAAAGCCTAAACCCAACATAAAAATAGAAGACCACTGCTATCACGAAAAGGATCCACAAACAATGTTGTCAGGTTTCCATTTTCAATCCATGGCATCCACTTACATCCAACATTGACCTCCTTCCATTGTCCCCTTTCATCAATCTGCTGGTCAATGAGATCCCAGACTCCACCGTGACTCTAACATCCTGACTTTAAAGGAAACTAAACTAAGGATGTCCTACTCCATCATTCTCTTCCTACTTCACCTCCATAGTAGAAGATCCAGTCTATAAGAAAAGAGAGAGTTGATGTCTTCTTGTACATCTCAGATGAACATCTAAGAGGTTCTCCTTTTTCTTACTTAATATCTTGTCTCCAAGTTTGAAGATGAGCTCCCACACATCATGACTATAACTCTCCCTTGTACATTGAATTGGCTTCCTCCCTCTTCTTTTTTGTTGTATTTGTATTTCCTAACTTGAGCAAGTAGTCCTCTCACTTGGGTGCGGGGAGTATCATTGCCCCCAATTTTTTTCTCCTTACTACATCTATTATAGTATGAACCCTTAAACGTTTGGAATTAGTCATTTTTATGCTAATATTCTTGCTCGATCATCTTGTTTATACATTTATCAAATCTAGGTGTAGAAAAATGTGAACCTAGGATATAGGATATCAATTGATTCTTGTTAAAGCCTTGATAGGAATTTCATGTAGGTGTTTTTTGAGGCTATAGATGCATGATCTCTACGTAACACCACGACGAGCTTTGGGTGATATATTTCTAGATTTTAATCATAATGCCAAAAGGAGGATATTCCTAGCCTATACATATGTATTTTCATTCTTAATGTTATGCAGTGAGAGAGAGAATGATAGTTAGTGGTGGTAAACCCATTCCACCCTAGTGTCCCCATCCATCAATAAATCTAGACTTCAATTCATTCTTTGTATTATGAAATGATAGTATAATGGATAAATAACCAAATTTGTGATCAATATTAGTTAAGTTTCATTAGTTTGATCTATTTATTCTTAATTATATTGTCCTTTGGGTTCAATCCTAACTATACTATGATAATATCCCTCCACTTGCAAGTGATGATCGTCATACTTATTTGGGTAGAAACCTGGGGACTCCTCCCTAGGTGAATTTTGCTAGTGAGACAAACACACACATAAAATTTTGACATTGTTGTCGAGGACAACAAAATTGTTTTATAAACTTAATCAAATTAGATTAGTTAGGATCTCCTTTTGTGATTGATATTATTGAAAATCATCCTAAATCCAACTTATCTTCTACGGTCTGAACTTGGTTGTCATCATTTCTTAGGTAATATCTGTTGTGTGTGTGCATTCTTCTATATCACCCTTCTATTGAATGAATGTATCATTCCTTTGTGAACAAAAAGAAAAGATGGCCAAAGAGAAGATCAACCATAGTGTCAAAGCAGCTTTAGCAATGCCGACAAATAGACTTTTAACCAAACTCATAGATGTTGTGTAGGTCGAACTATGAGCAGCTGATGAAGTAGTATGATAAAGAGAACTATGAGAGTTCTTGATACCAAAATCTATAGATACATGTAACCCCATCAGCCAACCAATCATTAAAGCTTAAAAGTTTGAAATCAAGATGCAATGGATGGTAATGCAAAAAAAAATTGTGGGACGAGCCGGTGAGGATGTGCATGACCACTTATAGAAGTTCATAGATCTCTATGGACTAAGAAAGCAAGCTTGTGTGTTTGAAGAGGCCATGAAGATAATGTTAGTCTATTATTCTATCAATGATAAAGATAGAGTATGGTACAATTTCCTAGACAATCATAGCATCAGAACCTGGGATGAACTTTAGAACTAGTTCTTTGAGAAGTTCATTCCATACTCACTGACCTATAAAATTAGAGGGCAAATATAACACAATTTGAACATCTCACACTTTATACTATTTTTGAATCCCATGGACCATTCAAGGATTTTCTACGTAAATGGACACATCACGACATCCCCCCTTTACAACATATCACACAAATTCTATGGGGGAGTCGATGAGGACATCAAGAAGTTCCTTGATGTTGCTTCTAATGGAGCTTTATGTGGCAGAGCTTCAGCAACCGCGTCAAAGATCATCAACATGGGAGCGGAGAACCAGAATAATTGAATTTCATCATGAAATAAGGATGTGCTAATCATTTCCATAGCAGGAGGACAAGTCTAATCTCAAAGCTATTGTTGAATCTCTAAAGGCCCTAACTCTCAAGCAAGACAGCCTCGAGTCTTTGTACTAGATTTATGGGCAGAGAGGACCACCTTCTTTTCCATCTAGGGCATCCCAAGAGGGGAACATGGGTCTAAAGTGCAACCACCTTTACCAAGCTACATTGAACACACACATGACCAGTTCAAAAATAGTCCCCTCATTAAAGAAGTCAATGTTGTAAACTCTATTCCAGGACAAGGCTACTAGGATCACAACAGAGTGAGGAACCATCTAGTTTTCCAATATGGAAATCTAGACATAGGAATGAACGTGCATCAACTCAAACAAGGACCCAATCAAAATTAGGTTTGGGGTCCTCCTGGTTTCCAACAAAACCAAAACTATCATCAGACGAACTACAATCCCAGACAATATCAAAATAATTAGAATCTAGGAAAACATCCATAAAATCAACAAGGACAACTTCTCCTAGGGCATGAAAGCCAGTAGAACATGCCTACCTCCAATTACAAAAGTCTTCTAGATATCATTTATAATATATTAGTGAGACAAAAAGCTCACAATAAAATCCATGGAGGCCAACTTGCACAAATTGTTGCTGCAATTTGTCCTCTAACAAGTTTATTTGCAGGTCAACCTGAAGTCAACCACAAGCATCAGAAGGAGCAATTGAAGGCTGTGAGAACACATTTTAGACGTGTGGCACCAAAACCTCCAGCCCAGGTCATCGAAAATAACAAGCTCATTCGTTAAGACGATGATGTTGAAGAAGTCTATCCAATGGTAATACCAATAGATATACTAATATAACTAGTGGTTGGATCTCCAGTAAAAGCATCGTAGATGAACTCGAGAAGGCACTAGAAGCTACACAAACTTCTCATCCTGACCCAGTGGTGCCAGTCTAAAAACCCTATCTCCCTTAGTAGATCTGTCTAGCTTATACACAACTAGACTCCAAATTCATGAAGTTCAACGAAGCGATGAAGAAGCTACATGTTAAATTCCCTTCCTTGAAGCTCTGACTGGAATCCCCTCATGGACCAAGTTCTTCAAGACAATCCTCACTTGCAAGTACCTAAGATAGGAAGTTGAAATCATGAAATTAGCATAGACAATGTCAGGCATCATCCAAAGTAAGATACTCAAAATATTTAATAATTTGGGATATTTTGGCTTCTCTTGCTTTGTTGGGGATTTCACATGTCATAAAGGCATATCTAATATTGGGAAACTATTTTTATCATTCCCTATATCTTATTTACAACTAGGATTCACCACTGATATCCTTCCTACCAACATTGTGATTCAACTACTAACTCATCAATGACTACCTCTATGGGTATCATAGAGGACATCCATGTGAGTGTGGGTCCTAAGTCATATTTCTCATGTGACTTTTTCATCATGTACATCATGGATGACCTACAATACCCTCTCATATTTGGACATCCTTTCCTTGAAAATTCCCACACACTCATTGATGCTGAACTTGGAATCCAGACATTGAGGCTATGAACAAACATGACTGACTTTAAGATCTTTGAGAGTCTGAAAGGACCTTATTTCCAAGAATAATGCTTTCTCCTGGACTACATCAAAAAAATGGCACAGCTAAAATAGGAGGATGCACTTCCAAAGACCCTCTTGAGACCACACTCGTAAACTACAATGCCATATGAGGTAAATGATGAACAAGTAGGGCAAGTTTCCTTTCACCTAAAAAACACTGAGGAGGATCCTAAAGAGGAGTTTGAAGAGATTAGATCTATCTCTTTCATAAAAAAAATAAGACAAGGAACATAATACAGTAGAGATTAAGCATTTACCTAAGTAGCTAAAATGTGTCTTCCTATATGAGAAAGAAGTCTACCCAGTCATCATCAATGCATATTTGACTTCAGATCAGACAGATAATATTTTGACTGAGCTAAGGAAGAGAAAGAAGGATTTAAGATATAAGATGGCCAACTTAACCAGAGTTAGTCAATCCCTATACATGCACAAGATTAATATGATTAATAACTACAAGCCCTACATCAAGCATCAACACAATGTAAATCCAATTATAAAGGAGGTTATGTTCAAGGAGGTCATAACTATTGCTTTTTGGGATCAACTATCCCATCTCTGAATTACCTTGGATGAGTCTTGTGTAAGTAATACTAAATAATGGAGGCACTATAGTTATCCTAAATGAGAAGAACAAGATCACTCCTACGACAATGTTATCGGGTGGTACATGTGCATAGGTTTTTGTAAGCTCAACAATGCAACATGTAAGGACCAATTTCCTCTCCCATTTCTTAACCATGAATTCTTGTCCTACTTGTAATGATGCTCTAGTGATTAAGAAATGACTATGTAACATCCTAAAATTTATAAATTTGGATTCAATGATTGTGAATCAATAATAATGCATCGATATCCACATTATGACAATTATAGTAATCCCATGAGTTTGAATGAATTGGCTTGAGTCTCCAATATAAGTAAATAATGAAATGGTGACAACATATATGGATATGAGGCTTCATTTGATAAACAATGTGTTAATTTTGCAATTAATAATATTCCAAGTCTTATGGACTCTTTAGAAGACAAAGGAATGGTCCACGAGCCCTAGAACCCAAATCAAGACTAATTGGGCAAATTAAGGTTTACATGGGGGTCCTCGTCTATGGAAATTGAATTTTGTATCTCACAATCATAATAAATATCAATGACATTTTAAGCATATAATTGATATGTGAGATGAGAGGAGAAATCCCAAAATATTCTAAGATATAGTGTGGCTTAAGTAATTTATTAAGCAATTATCTACGAATTACTTGGAAGCCAAGATTCATATCAGTAATAGTCAAGTTAAGGAATTATATTTTGAGAAATGATAGATAATAGAAGTATGAGGAATTTTCCAAATTTTGGGATTAAAAAGATGAGTGATGTGGCATGTACAGATATTTCCATAATCTAGGTTTTATTCAAAAATGAATATAAAAGTTTTTGGTTGAGAGGAGTCTAGCCGGACCTGGACCTCGAATTCGGGTAGCACCGAGTCCAGGGAGCTCATCTCCCTGACCTAGAATCTCCCTGAGTTCCCACACATACAAGAATTTTAAAAACCCTTGGAATCCCTTCCCTCTCTAACCCTCAACATCACCTAAAAATAACACCAATGGCTTCGGGAGAGCCATACAGTCTCAACCAACCATTAGCTTGGCATCATTATTAAGAAATATGATAATGCCCAAATTTTGGAATTGTTTAGCAACTAGGGAAGATTGTCTACCATATCTCCCCTAATCAACTTGCATGTATTAGGCATTGAAAAGCACAAACATGATCATGAGAACTTTCCTACCCTCTCAACTGTTCTCTAGTGACTCTCAACTTCTCCTCCCTCTATGTCTTCCTCTTCAGCAAACCTAACCTCATCGCAAGAACTATAGGTATATCTGGCCTATTTTTTGGGAACGAAGCACCATGGGGGTCCTTGAGGGTTCTCCATATACCAACAAGGCATGAAAAAACCCAGACGCTTCTGCTCAGCTCTTGGATTTGGAAGCATGACACCCTTCATCAAGAGGATGACATAGACCACCAAGGGTGATCTTGAGCAGTGGAAGTTGACCAATGGAACTCCAGGATACTTCCCCAACCTCTAGAAATCTTGCAAATGAAGGTATTATCTTTTTTTTCCAGTTATGTCAGTAGGGAACCCGCCTGTGGAACAACCATCTCCACTCACCTCCTATGACTCGACAACTTTGTTGAGACCTGTAGAAGATAGGTCCACCTCTCTTTGTGTCTCATAGTTCATAGAGCCCAATGTCAGTCTCCTGGTTGACTCCAGGCCATGGGGTAGAGAAGGAGAAAATATTCCCATTTCAAATGAACTATAAATCCCAAGCATGTGTGACATATTAATTCACATTACATGGAAAATTGGGTAGTTTATTCTTGTGTTGAGACACGTCATGCTTGGCTTGAGGTGATGAGATTGGAAGATCTCATTGCCCACCATACACATTTAGATAATATAGTGCTTGCTGACAGGGCAACTTCCCTTTAGCCTAGCCATGATTTCTCTTGTTTAAATTTTAATAATTATTTGGTAGTTATTGTCGTAGTGATATTATATATCATTTTGTTTAAAAAATGAGTGAAATCCGAATAAAATATAACTAATTCTTGATTGTAATCATATTTCCTTTAAGTATAGCCCATAAATGACTATGACGTGATTAATACAAATCAAATCCTAGATTTTTTTAATATATTTCTCAAATCAGTAAATACATTTATTTTGTGTTATAAAATGATATTGTTGATTATAATGAGAATCTAAGATGATGATGATAATGATGATGAATAATTAGGGTTTCTTGGTCAATAATCATACATATGATGAATTAGGGTTTTGAAACCAATGTGTATGTTTTCTATGATCTTAATGCACATAATCTAATCTAGATGTCTATAATGACCTAATATATTCAATGTGATGATTACAGTTTCACCTGTAGGCTAACCCCCCCTCTAGTGTTTTTCATCACCTAATGTCTAATTGGGGTTTATAACCCTAATGAATCGTTTTGAAGTTGAATTAGGATTTGATACCCCAATTCCTAATCCAAACCCAAGACAATCCCAAAGCCCTAGTTCAAGACCTAAGTTAGGTTTAATATGAATATTGTGATTAAATGGTGACACATTAGTAGTATGCATATTTTAGATAATGTTCATTGATTGTCGATTGCTTGAATGTACTTTGGATTGTTGGATTTCCATGAATGTTGAATGGTAACTACAATGAGGTACGTGGTTATCTATGAGTACCCACAATTATTGAATTCACAAATGTTTTTTGAGAATCTCTTGAAGTTTGATGAATAAATTTTGGATGTTTATTTACTTTTTGTTCAATTATAATGCCACTATGAGTATCAAATAAGTAAACTATGATATTCAGAACCATGGGATACATGCATCAAGTGCTAATACACATAAGTCCAACAATGGACAATGTTTACACCTGAGAAAGTATACTAAGAATGGGTTAGAATATCTAATGAAAATATGATATGTTCCATTAAATTTGTTTGAATATATATATATATATATATATATATATATATATATATATATATGTGTGTGTGTGTGTGTGTGTGTGTGTGATGTTTCTGATGAATGCATGTACCTATATAGAAATATGCTAACCACTGTTTGTTTGTCAGCATTTTAGGTAGTTAATACATTTGATACAAGGACATGAAGAAAAAGACAAAATTAATTGAAGATATTAAATCTATGTCGAGGATGATTAGATAGATAGTATACCTCTCCTTCTCATATATGTTATATACTCCTGACAATTCATGTAAATCCTTAGAGGAATCTCATTATACATATTGTATCAATTATTTGTTAAAATTAATGAAGATTATTAACTATTGATTATTAATTTTAAATATGATCTTAGAAACCTTAGGTATTGATCCTTATATTCTAGGTCTCTCTGGATTTGGGGATTCTTAGCATTGGGGGTCATCAACCTTCACATGTCCCTTTGGTACATATGCTTTCCGATGGATGTCATAGCAAACTATGCAATGCACCTACAACATTCCAGCATTGCATGTTTGCTATCTTTGTTGGCCTTTTAGAAACCATAATGGGAATCTTAGTGGATGAATTCTAGGTCTATGGAGATTCTTTTTGATGCATGCCTACACCGTCTTTCCCTTGTATTGGGGCATTGTGAAGAATCACATCTGGTGAGTAATTGGAAGAAATGCCAATTTGTGGTGAATGAGAGTGTTGTCCTAGGACATCGTGTCAACTATAGAGGCATTGGATATAATAAAGAAAAGATTGAAGTGATAGGAAATATATCACCTACAACTAATATAAAACAAGTCCCAACATTCCTAGGACATGTTGAATTATATAGGAGGTTGATGAACAATTTTAGCAAGATCACCAAGCCTCTTACAAATCTTCTTCAGGAGGATGTGAACTTCATCATGGACTCTAATTATATAAAGATCTTTAAAAATCTGAAGTAATATCTCATATGTATCCCAATCCTTCATGCCCCAGATTGGTCTCTTACTATTGAGATCATGTGTGATGAAAGTGACTATGTCGTAGGTGCGGTTCGGGTAAACACATTGACAAGAAACATCATGTCATTTACTAGGAAAACAAAATGTCAGATAAAGCATAGAAGAAATATGCAACAACCGAACAAGAGATTCATTCCATTGTCTATGGTTTTGATAAATTTTTCTCCTATTTGACCAGTTTGCAAGTGATTGTATGCACTAATCATGCTACTATCAAATATTTGACGTCAAAAAAAGACACAATGTTGAGGCTGATCAAATGGATCTTACTACTACAAGAGTCTGATATAGAAATCAAGGACAATAAGGGAACTACAAATTTAGTTGTTGATAATCTTAGTTGATTTCACATCCAAGATAGTGACACGATCTCAATCAACAACTCTAAGCCTGACGACCACTTGTTGAAGGTGTCTATGATTACCATGTGGCATACTGATTTTGTGAACTAACTAACTGCTAGAGTTATTCATACATATTCCATAGGGAATGATAACAAACCACCCATGTCAAACATTTATCATTACTATTGGGATGAGCCTTATTTTTTCCATTATGCTCAGGCAACTTTTATTGTCGATGAATTTTCAAAGAGTAAGCTCTTGTTATTCTAGAACAATGTTGTTCTGGCCTAACTGGGGGCATACGAGCTCGAATAAAACTTTGTTTAAATTCCTCCAATGTGGTTTCTTCTAGCCTACTATCTTTAAGGATGCACACAAATATGTCAGTCCTAGTGATCAATGCCAACGATCTGGTAATATTCCTAAGAGGGATGAGATGCCCCTTCAACTTTAGCAAGAGGCTGAAATTTTTGACATTTGGGATGTGAACTACATGGGTCCATTCCCCTTCTTTTATGGATTCTCCTACATCATGATTGTTTTATATATGTTTCCAGATCGGTTGAAGATATCCCAACAAATTCTAGCGACTCCAATTTTGTGATCAAACTATTCAAAGATATTTTCTTTCCATGCTTTGGAGTCCCCTGCTTTGTCATTTTTGATGGGGATCACACTTTCTTGAATGCAACTCTAAACTTCTCCTTTTTCAAGTATGATATTTCTCATCGTGTGGCAACTCCATACCATCCACAGACGAGCCATCAAGTGGATATCTCCAACCATCAAATCAAAGCCTTTATAGAGAATAAAGGTTAGCATGACAAGGCAAGATTGGGAATACAAGTTGAACGATGCACGTTCGGTGTATTGAACTGCATATAAGACTCTCCTAGGAACTTGTCATGGAACTATTTGTGACCCTAAGTCCACACTCGTAATTGTTACACAACCAAAGGTGAGTGGACTTGGGCGTCCATCCCTGGGATGGATCACATAACATATGCATGAATAAAACCACAAATAAGAACAAGGTAAGAGATAACAAGATACTAAACATGGAGATAAGAGATATGCACCCATTTCTATATTTGAGTATACCCGTTTGTATTTCATTTTAGTGCTTAGAGTCTTGAGTGCATATGATCTTCATTTGGAAACTACAATTTTGATAAACAAAATATTTAAATGCTAACGCATTAAGTACGCTATGCAAAGGTATGTAAATAGTTTAAGAGTACTATAAAAGTTGCTTGGCTAGAAACATCATAAAAGAAAGAAGATGAAACAAGGCAAGAACAATTAACAACATTCTTTTATCCAAAGCATAGTTTAGGTGTATTTGCATTATACTCAACAACATATTATGGCCATTAGCCAACTTCCCATTGGAAGGGTCCGTGAGCGTGCTCAAGTTTAGCTACCCTTTTATCAACATGGTCTACCTTATCTTGACATCTCAAGTAAGACGTCCAACCTTGTGCCCTTATCCTAAGAATACAAGAAGGTACACCAGGTTTGAATAATGGACAAGTTTAATTATGTTCAAGGTTTGCTCAACATATTTCAAGCAAAACAAACATACTAATAGTAGGGAACAAGTAGCTCAAACAAGTAATTAACTAGCCAAGCATTTATATGAGCATACATACAAACAAGCCAATACCATAGTAGGGTCAAGAGAGTAAGCATACCTTGTGAGTAGAGTACAACTTATGATCCATGGGTAGATTATAGAGAAGGTCCAAACCAAGGAAACCTCGCAAAGAAAAGATACAATGTGATGTCTTAGTTCACTAGGTTTGATTAAGATAAACATGATGTAAGAGTCATATATATGTTCCCTAGATCTAGGTTTCAAATAGATCAAACATCATTTCTAAAGTTCCAAATGTGCATGTGTCAATTCATCGTAGCATAGGTATCAACATTAAGGTTTATGTCTAGGCTTCCCATCCACATGATGAGTAAAGCAAGATACATAGAAAATCTGATTTAGTAATAGGGATAGCATGATATTTAGATTATCATCATCTTTTAACATGCAAGATCATGATTAACTCATATTAGATCAATACCATGCAACTAGGTCATAAATCCAAGTCATACAACATTAAGTAAAACAAGTTAGGATGTAGATATAAAACATGAAGATTCTACTAATTTAGAGTCATTAGATACCATGGATAGCATTAGATCACGATCTAGTAATGTTAGATCCCAACAAGAAATTTGTGCAATCAAGTACATATTAGGGGTCATACATATGTCACATGTATTCAAGGGTTCATGGGCGTATTATGTGAAATTTAGTGTCACAAGTCATAGTGGGGTCTGATTTGAAAGCTAACATACATGATTGAACATTTAGGATCATTAATGTATAAGGGTTTAAAGATTTAAGCATATATGGACATGCACATCTCATATAAGGCCAAAAAAGTGTATAAAGGTGAGTATATGTGTCTTAATGAGTCATTCATGATAAAAAGTATAAGATCCAAGTTGAACATGTCATTAAGCACAACAAGGATTATTGATTTTTGAGATTTCATGACTAGATGATGACCATTAAAGCTAAAGGCCAACAATTGGTCAAGTTATAACATATATGCACATTAAGGAGTCACTTTCAAGTCATAGGTGAAAATAGATGGTCTAAATGATACTTGGGGCATCTTGTGGGATATCAAGGGAGGATTTGGGGAGCAATTTCCCTGATTGGGCCAGAATTGGGCCGCAACCTTGAGACATGGCGCATCCTAGAGCCCTTCAATCGCCACCCAGCCTCATGTGGAAGTAGGTAGGGACCCATGACCACCCATTGTCACTCCAAGCTGCTTCCCACCACTCTGGCGGTTCATAAACCCTCACCCGGGGTAGCCACAGATTCGGGCCATCGATCCTTGTCAAACGTTGTCCTGATGTGATCATGCGTCCATTGAGAAAAGCCTCCACTCACATGAGTTGCAGCCTTGGCCTCCACACGTTCTTCTCCAGTCTACGATGACAACCTACAAACCTGCTCGATGGAGTCGGGAAGCAACACCATCCGCCCAAGATGGCACTCGAAAAGAAGCCACCCATCATAGACATACCTCTGTGAGGCCAACCTAGGTCAGAAATGATGTAGAGGAGCAAGGAGCATGAAAAGACCAAAAATAGATGGTGTTGGATCCATAGGATGAAGAAGGAGATGGAGGAGGAAAGGAAGGAATTAGGGTTGGCGAGGAACTGAGAAAAGAGAGGAAAAAGAACTGAGAGGTGGTTTTATAGGTAAATGGAGCATCGATTTTGTGGGGGGGGAGCCACAAAGATGAGGTGCCAAAGCACGGAGTAGGTAGAGCATGTAGTGCCATTTGTGCCAGTTCTGTACGGGGGTGGAAGGTAACCCCTAGGCCATTGGATCAAATCCTGATATGAGGGACATCAATCCAATGCTTGTAAAAGAAGAGGCTAGAAACCAAGGATCATGATTGGACAAGGCATTGAACTTGTATAGAGGACCAAGAGTAAGGGGGCACCCACTCTCATGGGCCGCATGCATAAAAAAGGGCCCGATAAGGGTTAAATCTTGATCTAAAAGGATTAAATCTAGGTTAAAGTAAGGAAACTTCAAATGGGTGTAACTCTCTCATACTAATTCAGAATTGGACAACACCATAATGAGATTAGGGTACAACTTTATACAAGGATATCACTAAAATTCAAGGGAAGGTGATGATGTAGGATACAATTGAAAATTATATTAATCAAATCGAGTGCCACCAAGATATCAATTTCACTCAGTAGCTAACAATTATGCATAAATTCATCTTCAATTATAAAATTGAAGGTAAGAGAAGAATCTTGAGCAAGGTAGGTTTTATAATCTCATAATGGAGAAAGGTAGAAAGATCTAGTCTATCACATCCTCCCCACCTTAAAAGAAATTATCCCAAAATTGGATCAATCCATCAATCAAGATCTAGACTTCATACTCCATGTCATGATTATCTTGGGATTCCAAACGGGCAGTTTCATTAACATTATCAAATCGAGAAATTTAGCATCAAATTCGATGCATAATTACATAGATCAGCAAATTGGAAGTATCATCACATGAGTCACAAATTTGGGAGTGATTATCCTATACATTACCAAATTTCAAGAGATCACACTTCAAGTCAACTAGATAGAGTTCAAGAGGAATACATGGATTTCATTTCCAACATTTAGGGTTCTATCTTCTACATTGGCCTAGGTGGGTTAATACATCCACGATTGAGATTTCATATTTCAACAATTCAAGACCAACATCATGTTTCAACATCGTGATTTCGTGCTCAAAATTAATGGAAGGTCCCACCCTAGTCCACATGGAGCTCGCCCTAAGTCACAAATTGAGTGAGTTCTTATAATCATCATAGTCATAATTTCAAAATTTGGAGCTTCAGGAACATTAAACTCATTAGTCATATATCGAGGGTGATCTCAAGATCCAAATAGGTGATCATAGAAGCTGAGTCAAAACCAAGATCAATGGTCATGAGTCCAGATTTCATAATAAATATCAAGAGTCAATTTGGACATCAAAGACATAGGTCCAAACACTTGAAGCTAGGGTTTAGATCCCTATTTAGACCTTAGGGTTGATCATTCATCCATATGCAACAATCAAGCAACAATTTGAGCATTGTTCAACATTTCATGGCATCAACATAATGTTCATTTTCATGGTGTTCAAGGTCGGTGAATGATCTGAACCTAGGTATCTATAGGAACTTTACCACAAGCTATAGTCAACATCAACATGTCTCAAAATCATAATTAAATTGTAATTAAGATTGAGTATCAATATTGTCATGGATTCGACCTATTAGAGACATAAGTCAAGAAATCACAATCGGGTGGAAAGGGTTACCTTTCCAAACTCTAATTAATCCATAGGTGAAAACATAGAGGTAGTCAAAATACATATGTGTCCTAGGTTAGGGAAGTCATAAGTCATCTACCACCCTAATCTAGCACATTAGTCCATATTAATCATGAGTCATTAAGCATGTCCAAATAGGGTGAGTATCAACTATTTAATTGTTCTTCATAGAGTCTAAGGTCAAGATCATAATAGGGAAACCATATGTCGAGATTTTGCAAGATCAAGGTCATAATAGGGAAATCATATTTTGATATTTCAAATGTTTGTGATCATAGTCGTGTTCCCTTCCTTTCATGGTCAAGGTAAGGGTCTATTTTATAAATAGAGAAGTCAAATAGAGCAATCTAAGAGTTACAGCATAGTCAAGCAAGCTTGAGACCCATGTCCATCACATTTTTCTAAATAGAGATTACCAAGAGGCCTAGGAATCAATAGGGAAGATGCCCCTTGCATCGAAGTCTTTCATCATGATTTTTGGGAGTCCAAGAGATTAGTCATTCCATGTCATAATCATGGTACATATTAAATAGGGGAAAAGCTTGTTTAACTATGTTTGATGTTTGATCAATAATAGGGCAGCATGGGTTCGGTTAATAGGGACCTCATCAAACATGAGGTGTAAGACAAGAGTTCCACCTTATATCACCATATCTAGAATTCACCTCAAACATAGAAAGGACTTATATCAGATCGAGCAGCAACGAGTTTCATAAACTTTGCACATGAGTAAATCACTTTCAAGAGTACTTTCATACATCAAGTAGGGTTTGTCATTTAAGGTTAGATCATAGAATTATCATGTTAATCAACTTCCATCTTTTCAAACAAATTTTAGTTTTTCCCATGCATAAGCTACCCAAAATCAATAATTCATGTGATTAATGGTGATGAGAGAATAATCAGATGAGGAGATAAGAGGACTAACTATTCATGAACTACTTGGGTGGCTTAGGGTAGTCCTTAAAGAAGAGATGAGATGCTAGGAGATTATATAGGATGTGGGGTATTGGGTTGTTAAACATGCATAGAGGATATCTTAATGCTCTAATACCATTTGTCATAAAACTTTTTGTTATCCTATGTCCACACTCCTAATGGCTACACAACCAAAGGCGAGTGGACCAGGGCGTCTGTCCCTAGAATGGATCACATAACATATGCATGAATAAAACCACAAACAAGATCAAGGTAACAAATAACAAGATACTAAACATGGAGATAAGAGATACGTACCCCTTTCTAGATTCGAGTATACCAGTTTGTATTTCATTTCAGTGCTTAGAGTCTTGAGTGCAGTATATCTTCATTTGGCAACTACAATTTTGATAAACAAAATATATTAATGCTAAAGCATTAAGTATGCTATGCAAAGGCATGTAAACAGTTTAAGAGGATTATAAAAGTTGATTGGTTAGAAACATCATATAATCAAGAAGATGAAATAGGGCTAGAACAATTAACAACATTCTTTTATCCAAAGCATATTTTAGGTGTATTTCCATTATACTCAACAACATATTATGGCCATTGACCAGCTTCCCATTAGAAGGGTCTATGAGGGTGCTCAAGATTAGCTACCCTTTTATCGACATGGTCCGCCTTATCTTGACATCTGAAGCAAGACGCCCAACCTTGTGCCCTTACCCTGAGAATACAGGCAGGTACAGCAGGTTTGTATAATGGACAAGTTTAATTATGTTCAAGGTTTGTTCAACATATTTCAAGAAAAATGAACATACTAATCATAGGTAACAAGTACCTCAAACAAGTAATTAACTAGCCAAGCATTTATATGAGCATACATACAAACAAGCCAACACCATAGTAGGGTCAAGAGAGTAAGTGTACCTTGCGAGTAGAGTACAACTTATGATCTATGGATATATTCTAAAGAAGGTCCAAACCAAGGAAACCTTGCAAAGAAAAGATACAACATGGTGTCTTAGTTCACTAGGTTTGATTAAGATAAACATGATGTAAGATTCATGTGGATGTTCCCTAGATCTAGGTTTCAAATAGATCAAACATCATTTCTAATGTTCCAAACGTGCATGTGTCGATTCATCATTGCATAGGTATCAACATTAAGGTTTAGGTCTAGGTGAAAGCAAGACAGATAGAATATCTTATTTAGCAATAGGGATAGCATGATATTTAGATTATCATCATCATTTAACATGCAAGATCATGATTAAGTCATATTAGATCAATACCATGCAGCTAGGTCATAAATCCAAGTCATAGAAGCATTAAGTAAAACAAGTTAGGATGTAGATCTAAAACATGATGATTCTACTAATTTAGAGTCATTAAGATACCATGGATAGCATTAGATCAAGATCTAGTAATGTTAGATCCCAATAAGTAATTTGTGAAATCAAATACATATTAGGGGCCATACATATGTCACATGTATTCAAGGGTTCATGAGCATATTATGTGAAATTTAGTGTCACAAGTCATGTGGCATCCAACTCACAAAAACAAGATTAATTAAGCAGAAGCGATCATTTGTAGCGGATTACTGAAAATCACTAAAAATTAAAACCTTTTTCAAAGAGATCCAATCATAGGAAAACTCTTTCAACAAGAACCAATGTATTACATTTACATCCTGGTTCATAAGTACATATCTTGTGCTATCTCTTCTCGAGGGTTACAACATCAACTGCCTTATTAAAAGTTAAACACAGATAGCATAAGAACCTCAAGGCATTAAGACAAAATCTCAAAACGATTCATTAAAAGCAATAACTATTAACTATGAGGACCTAAGAGTACATAAACGACACATAGGACTTCTATCTACAAACTCGACAGACAACACACTCCACCTGAGTTGTTGTTGTTGTACCTGCTACTGCTGAAGTTCTTCCTCTGCAAGATATTCTCAATCTCCTTTGTGCTCGTCCACCTAAAAATGTTGGATCCCATGGGGGTGAGACAATTGAAAATTTCCACATCGAGATATATAACTCTCTGCCAGAAACATTATTATTGCAGTTTATAATATAAATCTGAACAGAGGATAAGCAGTTTATATCATTCTCATCTTTAACAATTGCAACTGTCTGTGATAGAGCAATAAATCATCTATTCTCTTTATAAGGAATAGAAAGAACATGTATATTATTTATCTATTGTATTAGCTCAACATCTCATGCTTTTCTCATGATACTCATTACTCTGATATGTCATCCATGACTCTTTCTTATTTCAATTTGATGGCCTTAGCCAATCTGCTAAATAGATATTGGTTTATACTGGACATGAGAGTGTACATCATCATGTCTTGTTTAGGCATTGGTCCATACCAATCCTATATAAATATTGCAGGTATTGGATTATACCAATCATGTACAACTAGTACGAGCATTGGATTTATATTGTTCCTGTGTATCCATTCCAAGTATTGGACTATGCCAATCCCAACTATTCCAAGTATTGAACTATGCCAATCCCAACTATTCCATGGATTAGGCTATGTAAATCTTGTAACATTATTCCAGGTATTGAACTATGTCAATCTTGTGCAATTATTCCAAGTATTGAGCTATGTCAACCTTGTACAATTATTCCAAGTATTGAACTATGTCAACCCTGTGCAATTATTCTAAGTATTGAACTATGTCAACCATGTGCAATTATTCCAAGTATTGAACTATGTCAACCCTGTGCAATTATTCTAGGTATTGAACTATGTCCCCTGTGCAATTATTCCAGGTATTGGGTTATTACCAATCTTATACAGTTATTCCAGGTATTGGGTTATTACCAATCTTATACAGTTATTCCAGGTATTGGGATTTAACCAATCATGTGTTATTATTCCAGGTATTGGGATTTAACCAATCCTGTGTTATTATTCCAGGCATTGGGATTTAACCAATCATGTGTTATTATTCCAGGTATTGGGATTTAACCAATCTTGTGTTATTATTCCAGGTATTGGGATTTAGCCAATCCTGTGTTATTATTCTAGGTATTGGGATTTAACCAATCCTGTGTTATTATTCCAGGTATTGGGATTTAACCAATCCTGTGTTATTATTCCATGTATTGGGATTTAACCAATCCTGTGTTATTATTCCCGGTATTGGGATTTAACCAATCCTATGTTATTATTCCAGGTATTGAACTATGTCAATCTTGTGCAACTATTCCAGATATTGAACTATGTCAATCCTGTGACATTATTCCAGGTATTGAACTATGTCAATCTTGTGCAACTATTCTAGGTATTGTACTATGTCAATCTTGTGTCATTATTCCAGGTATTGAACTATGTCAATCCTGTGCAACTATTCCAGGTATTGAACTATGTCAATCCTATGACATTATTCCAGGTATTGAACTATGTCAATCCTGTGCAACTATTCCAGGTATTCAACTATGTCAATCCTGTGACATTATTCCAGGTATTAAACTATGTCAATCCTGTGACATTATGTCCCATGTCTATTTACACAGCACTGGGTACCTCATTCTTCTACTGACATTTAAACTTTGGCCATGCCATTATGCTCAATCACATACTTTATGTAAAACAAGTATCCCTCTCTTCTCCACACTTGTATAATCAAGGTTCCATCATTATTATTGTATTCTTTTATTATAATTATTATGTTATTAGTTTTCCCTTTTCTTGGTTTATTAAGAACATTATCATCTCTTACAGTGGGCTTTTATAAATATCTTGGTACCTCCCACTAGGTATCAACTTACTCATGTGGTTCACAAGGCCTATTAAAATATCTTGTTACCTCTCACTGGGTAACAACCAATCTCATGGCTCATAAAGCACATTTAACATCTTTTCACCTTTCACTAGGCAACAACCAATCTCATGGTTCATAAAACACATTACATCTTAATGTAATGATTAGGACAACACTCTTTATATGTTACTCATCCAAGTATGTTGGATTTGAGATGCATCAAGGGATACCATTCTTAAAGAGCTGGATGTGATATTTATGATGTCTTGATATATCACTTCCCTCAACACTTTAAACTTACTTGATTTTATCAATTTATATTGTATTAAGGTATTTCTCATCTTAATACTTCCATATACTAACCTATCACCTTTACTATGAAGTGCATAGATCATAGAACACACATAAGGATTGTCCAACTATCTTCCATGATAGGGACTCATCTCAGGTTAAGGCTTTTCTTATTACAAAGTTACCTATAATCAATCACTGTTCCATTATTAGGATTAGGTTTCCCATATCATCACCCTTTATTAGGGTTTAGGGTTTCACATACTATCATACTTCATTAGGGTTAGGATTTCATATAGCATCATCCTTCATTAGGCTTTCACATCACATTCCCCATAAATGGGGTTTACTATTCATCCCAACTAGGGTTTCTAATGGCATCACCCTCAATTAGGGTTTCTCATAGAATCACCCTCAATTAGGGTTTCTCATGGAATCACGCTCAATTAGGGTTTCTCATGGAATCACCCTCAATTAGGGTTTCTTATTTCATATCTATACATCAGGGTTTTACATCACATTACCCTAGTTTAGGGTTTCATACACTTTACCCTAAAATTAGGGTTTACTATTCAACCCAATTAGGGTTTCACCCTCCATTCCTATAATTAGGGTTTTACCTTATGTTACCCTGAATTAGGGTTAGGATTCATTAACCTTCTGGATTATGGTTTCATGATCTCTTTACTGAGGATCATAATTTAATCACCACATGATTAATACTAGTGTAAGAATTCCTTTCTATCATCCTTTCAACTTGATTAGGTTTATATCAACCCTTCAATCAAGTATATATATACAACTATGGTTGACAAAGTGTACTGAGACATTGCTTTCATAATCTTATAGGGATTAACTCATCTAGGGTTACCAATTACTTAGTACCTTATAGGTACAACCCTAGTGATTATCTTTGGGATAAATAAGTAACAACCATAGGGTCATTTTATCTTTCATCACCTTAGGTTTCCAATTAACTTAATTACATTGAAACATCCAAACATTCTTGACCATTGATACTCCAAACGGTTTGAAACCGTTTAAGCAAAACAATGATGAAACTGTATGGACAAGTCACACTTGAAACCACTTGGGTCTCTAAACGGTTTGAGACCGTTTGGTCTCAAATGGTATTGAGACCGTTTGATCCCAAATGGTATTGAGACCGTTCAGACTCAAACGGTCTTAAGACCGTTTGGTCCAAACCCTCTCAAAATCGAATGGACCAAAAAGGTCTTCCATCACTTAATCAATTCAGGATTTCAATCATTAAACCATCTATCAATTGAACCACTGATTTATTATTCCATTGGACCATTGAATCACCCTTCAATTGGACCTTCAATTAGGGTTTTGAACCCAATTGAACTAGGGTTCATAATCCAGAAACCATCCATTAGGGTTTTGAAATCAAGGAACCATCAATGGTTGACATTGTGGAACTAGTCCAATTGAAATCATTGGGTCATCATCAAACCATGACATGACCTGACCTCAAACGGTCTTGAGGTCGTTTGGATGACCTCCAAACAGTCTTGAGACCATTTACCCCATACCATCACTTAAAATTGTGAAATTCAATTAGGGTTTGGATCATTAGATTGATCAACAATTGAACTATTGATTGCATTACCATTTGCTATCTTTGGACCTTCAAATACTCAACCATACTTAACCCTAGTCCTCCAAACGGTCTTGGTTGACCTCCAAACGGTCTTGAGACCATTTGGGTGATCTTCAAATGGTCTTGAGACCGTTTGGGTTAATCAACCCAAAGATTTAACTCATTCAATTGCAAAATCAGCACTTAACCCGATTAGGGTTTGTAATTGGATGATTGTCCATATATTGATTCAATCAATTGGAACCATTAGATCCTCATCCAACATGTACTAGGGTCCTGGTCTCAAACGGTCAACCCATACAAACGGTCAACTCATCTAAACGGTTTGGGGTTCAAGACTCTAAATAGTTTGCAAACCGTTTAGTCTCCAAACAGTTTGGTGAAACCATTTGGACCAAAGTCTTAAAAACGTCTGCAATAGATATTTGGTGAGGTGTGTGCTTATGATGATGTCATCATCATCAAGCTCTAAACCCACGAAACTTGCTGTGATTTTCATGGAGATTGCATCAATCAACCAAATAAAATTCCGAGAATGAAGAAAGGGTCAACAATTGATAAGAAATTGAATGCAATAACAATATTTTTTTTTGGTTGGTCAAAAAGCGTGTTACTATATAATTCCAAAACTTTGGGTACATACACTGCGCCTCATTACAACCAGGGATGATAACATCCGAAATAACAAACAGGTTTATAGACCCCCAAAAGTAGAACAGGAACCAGACCCCAAAAACTTCTAGACAATACAGACACTGCCTAATAGATGAAGGCATTAACTAGGGAAACAACCAGTACAAACACTAGCATTAACCCCACCTTCAAATTGTGTCATCCTGGAAGACTAGAGACTGACCCATCATAAAAGGAAGGGCAATTTTATCTAGACGAGATGAAAAAAGATTCCTACACCAAACAAAAGCATCCAAACTGCAGAAGGCACAGCAGGAGGTGCCCCTCCATGAGCTTTCCATCAGTTGATGTCCTTGAAAAGAAAACGACCATCTTCCCATCACTGACGTTGTGAACATCTCAAAAAGTATGCGGGAAAGATAGATTTCCTAGTCCTCTTCACCAATCAAGAGACAAGCATATTAAGAGGCGCAACCCGATCACACATCTGCAATAAGGAGAAGCTCACTGAGCAGTAGAGCTGAACTGGATGAGAACAGAGCTCAACCAGTCATTATCCTAACTGAGATGAAGCTGAATCAGGCCTGAACCCAGCACCTTGCGGAAACTTATCACACGATGACCCAATTTGCACAGAGCATTTCATCGAACACATTGACGGTGTTCCTTCACACATCAGCATAGAAGACAGCAGGAATGATACCGCACCTGACCTGTTTCGGGGTCGAAACCGCAGAGGATGAGCGATTAAGGGAACCCAGGTGAGGGACAAACAACCAATAAGGTTGACCACCACCGCGGGAGGGACCCCATGTGAGAGCTCGATCAGTGGCCCAACAGGCCAAGCTCGATCAACCCAATCCTCCTGAAATCCCCGCTAGCCACTGAGTACCCCATGGGGGGACCAGCACAGTAGACAAGCAGAGACCCGCCGCCAGTCGGGCGAACAGAACCATCCAAAGAGCACCCTACTGCCACTGAATCCGCCTAGACAAGAACCTGGACAGATTCATAACTGACAGCAACCTGGGCAAGCCAGGGTTTACTCGGAGGAAAGAAAGAGAAGGTCAATGGAGGCGAACAGAGGAACCCTTCACACCCCAGCGCGGTGGAGCAGCAACACGAGTTTGGAACCGGCTGATAGTGGTCTCTCTCCACCCGTCGCACTTGAATGGACAGAGCTCGACTTAGTCGAATCGCCACACCTCTGGCCTGGATCGCGACTCCTCGTAGTGCGTCACACCTCCTTCACCCCCGATCTACCGAGTAGGCGCCAGCAAACACCCACCAGCTTTCGTCACCAGAGAATCGCTCCACATCTACTCATCACAGTGGCCTCGCCGCACCTGTTGGATGCCAGAGGGAGGAAACGCAGAGAGAGCGTCCCTCCCCCCAGCGGCAACCGTTGGGATTTACTAGAGAGAAGGGGGAGCGGAGCCCTAGAGAGAGAAAGCCTTTGACGAAAACTTTCCTCTGTTCACTGCAATAACAATATTAAGGGTTCAAGTTATAAAACCCACCTCTAATTGAGCTTCAAAGTTTCAACCTCCACGTATTTAATGGTGAAAGCAACACCTTCAACTATACCAAGCTCGTCCTCAATGTTTGAGTGAAAAGGAATGGCTAGAATTGAAGATCGAGTGAAGATAAGAAGAAATCATGCATTGATTTGTGATTTCCACCATGGAACCAAGGTGAAAGAAGGTCAAGAAGCTTACCAACATGTTGGGGGACGTCCTCCTGTTTCTCCAAGCTCCCTTGGTCGTTTTTGCAAGCAAGAAGTGAAGGTGGATTCGAAAATATCCATCCAAACTAGGGATAAAGGAGCATATATGTATTTTATTAGAAATTCATTTAAGAGAGAGAAAGTAGGGGATAATTCCTCCATTTCCTTGCCACTTTCCCCCTTACCTTCCTTGGTTACGAGGCTATCTCTTTTGCCTCTTATTCCTCTCAATTATCCATGATTTAATGAAAAGCAAATTAAGCACCTTAAATCATATTATAATATATAATATCCATAAGTGAGTGGATATTTCTTTTTCTTATAATAATATGAGTGAGTTATCCACTTCCCTTAGATATTTTCGTTCCTTTGCAAGGCACATTGTCGTCCACATATATGGATTTCAACTATTTCAATTTTGGTTGAAGGGCACTTCAATTAATATATTTATTTTTGCATATAATTGAAGTAAAGTTCCAATTATGCTTAAATCTTGATTATTTTAATATCAAGATTCTCTCTCCTCCAAAATAATACAAATGAGACGCCCCTATCATTTTCTTTGCTCTACATGATGCCAAGAAACATTAGGGACTATTCTGAAGTGGTAATTTGTATATCGAACCCTGGGTTTTGGGTAAATTGCACATTGCACCAAAACTAGGTTTTAATGTATAAACATTGCTTAATCAGCTCTTTCTTGTTACTCAGGCTTTCCCAAGCCATACCTCTAAATCATCTTCATTCTCATGATGATACAACACATGAGGAACATTTATCAAGTAACATTTGCAAGTTAACCCCTCACATTGGGTAATTTGCACTTTAGTCCAAACTAAGCAAACATTGTTTCAACATTATTCAAAAAGGACTAAAATTGAAATATAAGTTCCTCTTGAACCTTAATTACTTTTCAAAAGATAAGAGCAAGCATATAATTGTATTTCTTAAACAAAACACCTAAGGTTAAAGCATAACCCAGGTCAGGGATGTTACAAGTCACAGTGGGGTCTGATTTGAAAGCTAACATACATGATTGAGCATTTAGGATCATTATTGCACAAGGGTTTAAAGATTTAAGCATATAAGCACATGGACATATAATATAAGGCCACCAAAGTGTACAAAGGTGAGTATATATGTCTTAATGAGTCATTCATGACAAAAAGTACAAGATCCAAGTTGAAGATGTCATCAAGCACAACAAGGATTACTGATTTTCGAGATTTCATGACTAGATGATGACCAATAAAGCTAAAGGCCAACAATTGGTCAAGTTATAGAATATATGCACATTAAGGAGCCACTCTCAGGTCATAAGTAAACATAGATGGTCTAAGTGATACTTGGGGTGCATTTAGGTGGTCCAAGACATTAAGAACAGTAAAAATAGACATTGATTATTGATCCAGGGGATTAGGGTGGCTAGGGATCATTATATATATATATATATATATATATTGAAGTTGATTGCCAAACAAAAGATTACAAGGGCAACATTTGTATTAAATCGAGGATGAACCATGCGAAACTAGTAGAAGATATTGACATCATTAGAAAGGGGACGATTTTCTGAACAAAATGATATATCATTGCATTTGGTTGAGAAGTGAGAGAGATACATGGTTTTGAAGTTTGGGATATCAAGGGAGGATTTGGGGAGCAATTACCCTGATTGGGCTGCAACCTTGAGATAGGGCACAACCTGTAGCCCCTCAATCACCTCCCAACCTCATGCGGCGGTAGGTAGGGACCCGTGACCGCCCACCGTTGCTCCAAGATGCTTCCCACCGCTCCGGCGGTTCGCAAACCCTCGCCCGGGGTAACCGCGGATCCGGGCCATCGATCCTTGGTTAAATGCTGACCTGATGTGATCATGCGGCCGTTGAGAAAAGCCTCCACTCACACGAGTTGCAGGCTTGGCCTCCATGCATTTTGCTCGGAACCTGCAAACCTACTCGACGGAGCTCGGGCAGCAGCA
This sequence comes from Alisma plantago-aquatica, assembly GCA_963693085.1. NCBI lineage: Eukaryota > Viridiplantae > Streptophyta > Magnoliopsida > Alismatales > Alismataceae > Alisma > Alisma plantago-aquatica. The sequence goes on from OY856409.1 coordinate 1,761,888,284, forward strand.
CCATCCGCCCACAATGGTGCTCGAAAAGAAGCCGCCCAGCACGGACATACCTCCGCCAGGCCAACCTAGGTCGGAAATGAGGCAGAGGAGCAAGGAGCACGAAACACCCAAAAATGGATGGCGGAGGAGCCGCAAGATGAAGAAGGAGACGAAGTAGGTACAACATGTAGCGCCATTTGCTTCGGCTCTGTGCGGGGGTGGAAGGTAACCCGCAGGCCGTTGGATCAAAGCCTAATCTGAGGGACATCAATCCAACTCTTGTAAAAGAAGAGGCCAGAAACGAAGGACCACGATTGGCCAAGGCATTAAAATCAGATAGCATACCAAGAGTGAGGGGGCGCCCACTCTCATGGGCCTCATGCATCACAAAGGACCCAATAAGGGTTAAATCTTGATCTGAAAGGATTAAATCAAAGCTAAAGTAAGGAAACTTCAAATGGGTGTAACCCTCTCATACTAATTCAGAATTAGACGAAATTTGGTGCATTGGAAAGGAGAGAGAGAGCACCAAAACAATATAATGGGATTAGGGTACAACTTTCTACAATGATATCACTAAAATTCAAGGGAAGGTGATGATGTTGGATACAATTGAAAACTATATTAGGGTCAAATCGAGTGTCACCAAGATATCAATTGCACTCAGTAGCTAACAATTATGCATAAATTCATCTTCAATTATAAAATTCAAGGTAAAAGAAGAATCTTGAGCAAGGTAGGGTTTAGAAACTCATAATGGAAAATGGGAGAAAGATCTAGTCTATCACATCCTCCCCACCTTAAAAGAAATTTCATACCCAAAATTGGATCAATCCATCAATCAAGATCAAGACTTCATACTCCATGTCATGTTATCTCAGGATTCCTAATGGGAAGTTTCATTAACATTATCAAATTGAGAAATTGAGCATCAAATTCGACACATAGTTACATAGATCAGCAAATTGGAAGTATCATCACATGAGTCACAAATTTGGGAGTGATTGTCCTACATTACCAAATTTAGAGTGATCACACTTCAAGTCGACCGGATAGAGTTCAAGAGGAATACATGGCTTTCATTTCCAACATTTAGGGTTCTAGCTTCTACATTGGCCTAGGTGGGGTTATACATCCATGATTGAGATTTCATATTTCAACAATTCAAGACCAACATCATGTTTCAACATCGTGAATTCATGCTCAAAATCAATGGAAGGTCCCACCCTAGTCCACATGGAGCTCGCCCTAAGTCACAAATTGAGTGATTTCTTATAATCATCATAGTCATAATTTTAAAATTTAGAGCTTCAGGAACATGAAAGTCATTAGTCATATATCGAGGGTGATCTCAAGATCCAAATAGGTGATGATAGAAGTTGAGTCAAAACCAAGATCAATAGTCATGAGTCCAGATTTCATAATCAATATCGAGAGTCAGTTTGGACATCAAAGTCATTGGTCCAAACACTTGAAGCTAGGGTTTAGATCCCTATTTAGGTCTTAGGGTTGATCATTCATCCATATGCAACAATCAAGCAACAATTCGAGCATTGTTTAACATTTTGTGGCATCAACATAATGTTCATTTTCATGGTATTCAAGGTCGATGAATGATCTGAACCTAGGTATGTATAAGAACTTTACCACAAGTTATAGTCAACATCATCATGTCTCAATATCATCATTAAATTGTAATTAATATCGAGTATCAATATTGTCATGGATTCAACCTATTAGAGACTTGAGTCAAGAAATCACAATCGGGTGGAAAGAGCTTCCTTTCCAAACTCTAATTAATCCATAGGTGAAAACTTAGAGGTAGTCAAAATAGATAAGTGGCCTAGGTTAGGGAAGTCATAAGTCATCTACCACCCTAATCTAGAATATTAGTCCATATTAATCATGAGTCATTAAGCATGTCCAAATTGGGTGAGTATTAACTATTTAATTTTTCTTCATAGATTCTAAGGTCAAGATCATAATAGGGCAACCATATGTCGAGATTTTGCAAGATCAAGGTCATAATAGGGAAACCATATTTCGAGATTTCAAATTTTCATGATCACAATTGTGTTCCCTTCCTTTCATGGTGTTAAGGGTATATTTTAGAAATAGAGAAGTCAAATCAAGAAATCCAAGAGTTAGAGCATAGTCAAGCAAGTATGAGACCCATGTCCATCACATTGTTCTAAATATAGATTACCAAGAGGCCTAGGAATCAATAGGGAAGATGCCCCTTGCATCGAAGTCTTTCATCATGATTTTTGGGAGTCCAAGATCTTAGTCATTCCATGGCATAATCATGGTACATATTAAATAGGGGAAAAGTTTGTTTAACTATGTTTGAGATTTGATCAACAATAGGGACAACATGAGGTGTAAGACAAGAGTTCCACCTTATTTCACCATATCTAGAATTCACCTCAAACATAGATAGGACTTATATATGATTGAGTAACATCGAGTTTCATAAACTTTAGACATGAGTACATCGCTTTCAAGAGTACTTTCATACATCAAGTAGGGTTTTTCATTTAAGGTTAGATCATAGAATTATCATCTTAATCAACTTCCATCTTTTCAAACAAAATTTAGTTTTCCCTATGCATAAGCTACCAAAAATCAATAATTAATGTGATTAATGGTCATGAGAGAATAATCACATGAGGAGATAAGAAGTCTAACTATTCATCAACTACTTGGGTGGCTTAGGGTAGTCCTTAAAGAAGAGGTGAGATGCTAGGAGATTCTATAGGATGTGGGGTATAAGGTTATTAAACATGCATAGAGGATATGTGATTTCTCTGATACCATTTGTCATGGAACTATTTGTTACCCTAAGTCCACACTCCTAATGGCTACACAACCAAAGGCGAGTGGACTAGGGCGTCTATCCCTAGAATGGATCACATAACATATGCATGAATAAAACCACAAACAAGAACAGCGTAAAACATAACAAGAAACTAAACATGGAGATAAGATATGTGTACCCATTTCTAGATCTGAGTATACATGTTTGTATTTCATTTTAGTGCTTAGAGTCTTGAGTGCAGCAGATCTTCATTTGGCAACTGCAATTTCGATAAACAAAATATATTAATGCTAAAGCATTAAGTACGCTATGAAAGGCATGTAAACAGTTTAAGAGTACTATAAAAGTTTCTTGGCGAGAAACATCATATAAGAAAGAATATTAAACAAGGTGAGAAAAATTAACAACATTCTTTTATCCAAAGCATATTTTAGGTGTATTTCCATTATACTCAACAACATATTATGGCCCTTGACTAGCATCTCATTGGAAGGGTCTGTGAGGGTGCTCAAGATTAGCTATCCTTTTATCAACATGGTTCGCCTTATCTTGGCATCTCAAGTAATACGCCCAACCTTGTGCCCTTACCCCGAGAATATAGGAAGGTACACCAGGTTTTTATAGTAGACAAGTTCAATTATGTTCAAGGTTTGTTCAAAATATTTCAAGCAAAATGAACATACTAATTGTAGGAAACAAGTATCTCAAACAAGTAATTAACTATCCAAGCATTTATATGAGCATAAAAACAAGCCAATACCATAGTAGGGTCAAGAGAGTAGGCGTATCTTGCGAGTAGAGTACAACTTATGATCCATAGGTAGATTCTAGAGAAGGTCCAAACCAAGGAAACCTCGCAAAGAAAAGATACAAAATGGTGTCTTAGTTCACTAGGTTTGATTAAGATAAACTTGATGTAAGAGTCATGTGGATGTTCCCTAGATCTAGGTTTCAAATAGATCAAACATCATTTCTAAAGTTCCAAACATGCATGTGTCGATTCATCATAGCATAGGTATCAACATTAAGGTTTTGGTCTAGGTGACCCATCCACATGATGAGTAAAGCAAGATAGATAAAAGATCTGATTTTGCAATAGGAATAGCATGTTATTTAGATTATCATCATCCTTTAACATGCAAGATCATGGTTAAGTCATATTATATCAATACCATGCAACTAGGTCATAAATCCAAGTCATAGAAGCATTAAGTAAAACAAGTTAGGATGTAGATCTAAAACATGATGATTCTACTGATTTAGAGTCATTAAGATACCATGGATAGCATTAGATCAAGATCTAGTAATGTTAGATCCCAACAAGCAATTTGTGCAATCAAGTACATATTAGGGGTCATACATATGTCACATGTATTCAAGGGTTCATGAGCATATTATGTGAAATTTAGTGTCACAAGTCATAGTGGGGTCTGATTTGAAAGCTAACATGCATGATTGAACATTTAGGATAATTATTACATAAGGGTTTAAAGATTTAAGCATATAAGCACATGGACATCTCATATAAGGCCAAAAAAGTGTACAAAGGTGAGTATATATGTCTTAATGAGTCATTCATGATAAAAAGTACAAGATCCAAGTTTAAGATGTCATTAAGCACAACAAGGATTACTGATTTTCGAGAAATTATGACTAGATGATGACCATTAAAGCTAAAGCCCAACAATTGGTGAAGTTATAGCATATATCCACATTCAGGAGTCACTTTCAAGTCATAGGTGAACATAGATGGTCTAAGTGATACTTGGGGTGCATTTAGGTGGTCCAAGACATTAAGAACAGTAAAAATAGTCATTGATTACTGATGCATGGGTTTTGAGTCATTTTTATAGGCTTATTTTATATCTGTTTTATGCATGTATTTGTCATTTTCTTGATTATATTTGCATAATTCACTATAGTTGGCCTTTAAACTCTTTTTGCATCAAATTATACTTCTTTTATCATATTTATATGATTTTATATAATCCCCAGACTTATACACATGTTTCAGCACTTTTTCAGGCACTTTTGCATTGTCCAGAGTCGATACTATCGACCCTGATGTCGATAGTATCGACATTTCATCAGAAAGCAACCCCAAAATGCGATTTTGGAAGGAAATACCTGTATCATGGTCGATACCATCGACCTGGGTGTCGATACTATCGACAGCGTCGGGATCTGGCAATTTTCAGCACTAAAACAGAGCGTTTTAATCCGACGGTTGAGCTTTTTCGGAGCCGTAAAGTGGTCCTATGACCTAAGAAGAGCACGGCCGACCCTAGGGGGATCTCATATTGTGTTGCACAACATCCAAGAAGGAGAGAGAGAGAGAGGAGATGAGATACGAAGGCTGTCAACCGAGCGATCCGGGCACCTCTGACGGGCGATTTTGCTGTCGGAAGACTGCAAAACGCACATTACTCAAGGAGGATCTCCAGGAACACCTTTGTATCAGGGGTTACACGAGTTTGATCCATGTTTCCCATATTTTTCTTCTCTACTCCTATGTATTTTCCATTGTCAACCATGCGGGGCTAATCCCCTTTGTCTTTAGGACCGGGAGTAGCCCGAGTATCGTGGTATGATTTCGTTTTCTCCATTCTATCATTATGATTGATCACCTTAATGATAATCTAATGCCTTTAATTATTTTGAAAGAAGAATTAACGGTTGAAAAGAGACAAATATCACATTCACTAATAAATTCCTTGAACAAGGCGATGTACGGTTAATGGTGGAAACCCAGAGTTTATTTCTCATGCACCTAATTTAGGGTATAGGTTACTACTACTGTGGAACCGACCTAGATTTAGGTAGTGAATTATATCGCGAAAGTGAGCAATTCTGACTACATGCCACTATCCAGAATAGGAGACAAATTAGGATAATTGTGTAGAAATTAGTATAGCGAGAACCTGCAGTGAAACCACAATCCTAAATATTCCCATTTAAATTGATTAAACTAAAAATTTAATCGATTGCTTTATTTTATTTTATTTTATTTTATTTTTCAATCAACTCTCAAACTCTTTTAATCGGTTTAGTTGATCACAACCAGTTAGTAGTAGTCTACTAAAATTCACGCTTCCCTGAGTTCGACTCGGGCCTCACAAGGCCTATATTACATTGATACGTATACTTGCGTTTGCATGCACGGTTTACACGTGTCAAGTTTTTGGCGCCGTTGCCGGGGAAACGGTGAATTTTAGCACTACGAGTGCTGCGAGCGGCCATACTATGCCACTTTTAATTCCTATATTTTTTTCTTTTAATATTTTGAACTGAATTGCAAATCTTATTCATTGTTTTAATTATTAGTACTGGTTCATACACTACCATTTGAAATTTCAGGTACTAGTAAAGTAATAATGGGTGACGGAGCAGCAAAAGAGGAGTAGAAAATCTGGGAGAAGATCAAGGCTTCTTCCTCCTCTGTATCTAAGGGGCCAATTAAGAGGCAGGCCATCAACATTCCTAACTACAAAATTGATCCAGGGTTAATTAATTTAGTGAAATCTAATGCATTCCATGGGCTGAAGAATGAAGATCTGGTGACCCACATCAGCACGTTCATGGAAAATTGCGATATGATAAAGATTGACAAGTTCCCGCAAGAGACACTTTACTTGAAGTTATTTCCCAGTTCTCTGGCGGGAAATGCACGAGAATGGATATATAATCTTGATGATGAGTATGTGGAATCATGGGATCACATGGTTGAGGTATTTTTGAAGAGGTTCTTTCTTCCTGAGAAGACAAATGATCTTGTGCGAAAGATCCACAACTTCAGCCAGAAGGCTGGTGAGACCTATTCTGAGACATGGGAGCGCTTCCAGATCATGTTGAGAAAGTGCCCACATCACGGGCTAGATAAGGAAAAATAGGTTAAAATTTTCTATTTTGCTCTCAATGAGCATGACAGAAGCAATCTGGATTCAGCAGGCTCGGGGTTCTTCTTGAACAACAAAGGTACGAGGTGTTGGGAAATTTTGAAGAATATGGCAAAGAAGCAGTCTTGGGGTGAAAGAGATGTGCCGGAGCAGGTTGGCGTGATACATGAAGCAAAGGCCATCAAAGCACTTAATGACAAGATGGATCTTATAACCAAGAAACTCCTAGAGAAAGAGGACAATGGGTCTGATGATGAAGCACATGCAAAGTATATGCATCAACATGGATATAGAAATAACAATTATGATTAGAGGAAGGAACAAAATTTTCAGAAGCTGCAGCCTAGCCTAGAGGAAAAGAACAATGCATTGCTTAGCCAGGTGGTGAAACAGAATCAAGAGTTGATGAATATGTTCAGTAAGCAGTTACAGTCTCAGGGCGAGATGTTGAATAAATTTGGGCAGACATTGCAATGTCATGGAGTGCAGATGAGGGCACTGGAGATGATTGTGGCCCAAATTGCTAATGAAGTAGCAACCATGAAACATCAAAATAAAAAAGGACCGACTGGGAATGCAGAGGCTTCTCGAGTACATCATCAAGTGAAGTACATATCTATGATTAAACAGATAGAGCCACCGATGGGGGAGGTCCATGAAAAGGGAAAAATGCATTTTGACACAGAGGCTAAACCAAGTGTACCATACCCCCGCAGCTTATATGGACTACCAGGCGGATATTTCCCATTCCGAAAATTCCACCAAGTTTCCACTACTACCGTGCCCACATCTCAGATTTCTGAAAAGACTCCTATGTTAGAAGAGCAGGTGAAAGCTTTACTTCATAGTGGAGCAGCCACTATCAATAAGGAGAAGCAACCACAAGTCATGCCATCCACAGATGATGTGTCAAATCCTATCCTAGAAGGTCGTGTTGAAGCAAGCTAGGGGAGGAGACCCCTAAAGTTCCGTATGTGCCACCACACAAGCGAGCGAAGGACCCAAACGTGCCTTTCCCGGATAGTATGAGGCCGAAGAAAGAGCATAGGCACTACAAGAAGTTCTTGGAGATGTTTCGGAAGCTCCACATTAACATTCCACTAGTGGAGGCAATAGAGAAAATTCCTTCATGTGGAAGATTCATGAAAGACATCATCAACAAGAAATGACGGATCAAAGATATAGATGTTGTGTGTGTTGATGAAAAAGTGAGTTCTATAATCCAAGGACGGCTGCCAAAGAAGAAGAAAGATCCAGGATGTTTCTACATCCCATGTTCCTTAGGCGGCTAACATTTTCCACAAGCACAGTGTGACTTAGGGGCAAGCATTAATCTTATGCCACTTGCCACTTTTCAAAAGCTGGGATTGAAAATGCCAACACAAACTTCCATGACAATTGAGTTGGCGGATGGATCCATTATGAAGCCACAAGGTATATGCAAGGATGTGCTAGTCAAGGTCGACAAATTCATCTTCCCTGTTGACTTTGTGGTCATAGACATGCATCAGTTGGAAGGAGGTGAGATGCTATTGGGAAGGCCATTCCAAGCTATGACTGATGTAATTGCTGCCATTGGGCGAGGTTACTTGACACTTGGGATTGGTGATGATAGAGTTAAATTAAAATTACCAAATGAATCATTAGAGACATCCCTTGACAACCCAGGTTAAAGGTATCTTTATGTCAAGCCTAGGACATTAAACAAGGGTGCTTGTTGGGAGGCAACCCAACTTTAGGTTCATTTTTATGTTTGGTTATGTTCTTTTATGTTTATGTACTTAGTTTTTGCTTAGGTTTTGATAATTTTTGTAAAAATGGTACCCTAACTCGTATTTTGAAGTGTGCAGAATGTTAAGGTCAATAATATCGACACCCACGTCGATAGTATCAAGTTTGGATCAGTAAACACTGAAGAAAAGTCGATACCATCGACCTTAGTGTTGATAGTATCGAGATTCCTGAAGATTTTTAGAAAAAATTGGTGACAGTAAAGTCGATACCATCGACCCTAGGGTCGATAGTATCGACACTTTTGAGTTCCTAGGCTTTTAGATGCGTCGATTCAGCAAACTTGCTGAGTCTGGGTCGATACCATCGGCCTTGGTGTCGATGGTATCGACACCTGCAGGACAACTACATAAAATAGGCCGTAAAAGGTATCGAAACGAGATTTTTTCGAACCGTTTTTTACAGAGGAAAGATGGATGAAGCAAGTCACATCTTAGAACCAATAATACACAAAAATGGGCTACCAAAAAGAGGGAGATAGCAAGCTTCACTTGGTCCACTTGAGCATCTAACCATCCTTCTTCACCACACTTCAAAGTGAATGGTACCGTTGTTCCACCTCTTAAGTGAGAATGTTGACTATGAGGCCATAGTCATATTCAAGCTTAGGGGAGGTGTTGGAACAACCCTCTATCTTAGTTTTTACTTACTTATTCATGTTGCTTTTATTTTTTAAATATTAGTTGTTTTTATTTCTAGGCTTACCACTTTTATAGGATCCACATCTATCTAGTGTAACATGTGGAGTAAAAAATGCATGGTTTCAATTGGGAGTTTTACTCTTGGGTTGTGGGCACATGAAAATATGAGCATATTGAAAACTTTTTGAGCTTATTCTTGTGAGTAATTGAGTTGCATAACTGAGGAAGTGCTTGGGTGAGTCAGCTTCAGGACATGGGGACATGAATGACCATCTTTATGGTCCAAGGAAAAGTGATTGACAAGGATGTTTGATCCCAAACTGACCAAATGCTAACGTGACCTTAGACTAAAGTTTAAGAGAGAAATCCTTCAGTTACCCTGTACACCGGTCTTTAGAGAGGGACATATAATATTTTCGGAAGGTTCTGCCAATTAGTCTTGTGATCTGATCCACCCCAATTTCATTCACACTCCACCATAAGAAATGGGAGCACATTACTGTCTTTCACTCTTTGATTGCATCTCATGTAGATAGGTCTTGCATTACAACTATTTTCACATATTTTTTGCATGAAAATGAAAAAAAAGGATAGAGTAGTTATACATACACGTTATCCTTAGGTGCGTGTCATTTAATTGCATAACTATCATTTTGTAGCTGCATTCACATCTTTTGTGCATATAGTACATCATGCATCTTATGTCTTCTGAAACATTAAAGGTGGTGGACTTGTTCCATATCATTTGAATGCTTCAAATGTATAAGTTATGTAACAAGAAGTGAGCCCGACAAATAATTCATTGTCATATCACTACTACAGAAATAGCATTCAGTGTCACTTTTCTGGGCGTCGGTTATTAAGGAAAATCGACGCCTAACATATAAGGCGTCGGTTGTTTAAGCAAACCGACGTCTATATTCGACGACCAGCCAGACATGGGTACCGCTTTGTATTAAGCGTCGGTTGTTTATAAAAAACCGACGCTTAAAGTCGCCCGCGAAATCCATATTTTGATCAAAAAAAATAGTGTCATTGTCAGCGTCAGTTATATACGTAGAAAACCGATGCCTATGTGCGATGAAAATTTGTGCGGAAAGTGTCACTTTCAGCGTCGGTTATACAAGGATAACTGACGCTGAAGGTGGTTCCCGCCAAACATTTTCATGAAAATATCGTCCAATTGGACGTCGGTTGTTGCAAACAACCGACGCTAAAGATGTTTAGGCGTCGGTTGTGTAAAACAACCGACGCTATTTTGGAACTTTATAACCCGCGATGCCCGACTCTTCCCCTTTCTTCTGTTTCATTGCGAGCCCTTTTTTCTTCTGTCGCCGTCAATTTCCCTTTTTCTCTACTCCTTCCTCTCCACGACAGTGCCACCGTGCCGCCACTGCTACTCCAGTGCCCCCTTCTCTGCCGCACCCCCTTCTCCTGTGCTACTGCTCCTTCTCCTCCGCCTGCCTGCCCACCGCCGCCTGCCACCGCCGCCTGGCTGCCTGCCGCCGCCTGGCCGCCTGCCTTCCTGCCGCCGCCTGACGCTCCCTGCTCGTCGGAGTCGCTGCTGCTGGTTCTGGAGCTCGCCGGCCGCCGCCCACGTACTCAACCAGCTCGACCTTGCCCTACTCTTCTTTCCTAGGTACCTGCCGACCTACCCAGGCGTGAAATTGGTTATTTATGTGCATACCTAATCTGCTTGCCTAATCTGCTTGCGCGAAATTGGCTCCCTACTCTGCTTGCTTAATGTGCCTAATCTGCTTTAAGTGGTCCTAATATCATAACATGATAGTTTTATAATCATGACTAAACATAATATGAACTAGATCTTTTTATGTCATTAAATCAATGAACTTAGGAATTGGGGGTTCATGAATAACCCTAATGATAACAGGATAATAAGGAAACCTAAACTCTAGATTAGGACTTGAGTAGCGTTTAATGTTATTATATGATTTGTGGCACTTTAGGATGTATATACATGCAACAAAAGTTAATTGCTTGGTTTTCTTATTTGCTTGGATAATATACTCAGTGAATTAATGTATGATTTGCATGGATCACCATCAAGGTACGTGGTTGTACTTATGATTACATGTATTTACTTCCTATGTTTGTCAAGGTTTCTTGAAGATTGAATAAGTGATAGATGTTGGATGTTTATTTATTTCATGCAAATTATAAAGTCCTTATGATTATCACATTAAGTAAATCATGATATTCTGAACCCTAGGTTACACAGATTGAAAGGTAACACACTTTGTCCTAAGTTGCTAATTTTTATTCTAATATGAACTCTAGTCTCATCTATCCATGTTGCCTATAGTTTATAACATTGCATTGTGAATTATTGCATGTTTGAAACTATTAAATTCTTGATTTATTATTTAATAATGCTCTATATATTAGGTACTTATCATGTCTATTAAAATCCTACCAGTATAATTATGTGATCCCAACATATTAGGATTAACCATGTTGTTGGCCTAGAAACCCGTCCAAGATTGACTCATTAGGAGTAAATCTTGGATAGTCCCCAGTTTGGGACTGTTCTTGAACACCTAATCTCACTTAGGATGTAAGTGTATAATGTGTATTGGGTTTTCGAGAAAATTTTGGTAGCATTTCCCCATTTGTTCTCTAAGTACATATGTACTTAGAGAACAACGGGGAAATGCTACCGAAATTTTCTTGAAAACCCAATACACATTATACACTTACTAGTGAGATTAGGTGTTCAACGATGGGATAGGTGGTACACATTTATTATATATAAGAATGACATCACATGTGTTTGTTGGCCTAGAATGTGAACAATCATTGTTCTTTATATTACTTGTACATTGGTATAAATTAGAATGAACAATCACTAAATTATATACTGTTTGTATGGAGTCCGGCTTCATTGTAGATATCTATTATTGTGTTTGTTGGCCTAGAAACCCGTCCAAGATTTACTCAGTAGGAGTAAATCTTAGATAGTCCCCGGTTTGGGACTGTTCTTGAACACCTAATCTCACTTAGGATGTAAGTGTATAATGTGTATTGGGTTTTCGAGAAAATTTTGGTAGCATTTCCCCATTTGTTCTCTAAGTACATATGTACTTAGAGAACAGTGGGGAAATGCTGCCGAAATTTTCTTGAAAACCCAATACACATTATAAACTTACTAGTGAGATTAGGTGTTCAAGGATGGGATAGGTGGTACACATTTATTATATATAAGAATGACATCACATGTGTTTGTTGGCCTAGAATGTGAACAATCATTGTTCTTTATATTACTTGTACATTGGTATAAATTAGAATGAACAATCACTAAATTATATACTGTTTGTATGGAGTCCGGCTTCGTTTGAATATTGATTATTTGTGGTGTTAACTTACCAATTTCTGTTTATGGTGATTAGCGGGAGCTGCACGAGCAGAGGAAACAAGGCACGTTCATCCCTCAGGGCACAAGGGATGAATTGACAGTTGCTCTGGGTAACCCAGAGCATCCTGGACGTGTTAGAGGTGCCGACGCTGGTGTTGGCATCAAAGCATTCTTTGGGCCATCCCAGCGCAAACCCAGAGCGGGACTTTCTCAAGAAGAGGTAACCTATTCTTTTTTTAGAATGTTACTGCAAAAGGAAATTCATTAATAAGAAGCTAATGTTTCTTTTATCCATGTATAGGAGAATAAGAGAGTTGAGGATTTAGTTGCTAAGAAGGTCAACGATGTAGTTGCTGAGAAGGTCAAGGAAGAATTGCTGCGGTGGCAGGCATCTCAGGCTTCCAATACGCCTATGGCGACCCACTCTTCTCCTGATGCACAGACTGCGAGTAATCTTGGAGACCCATCGCCTAGCACGTCTGCTGTAAGTATTGTTTATGACATTGTAGCTAGTCTTTTCAAGATGATATGTTTTCAAGATGATATGTATATATGTATAATATTATTTATGTAAATTTGTAGGCATTGAAGCCATGCCGCTTAAGAATGCAAGACTACGTTGTTGCAGAGGCGCAGGCTTACCCGTCCCTTCCTGGGGCAATGTTTCACGGGACTCCAATGCCACAGGGCTATGTTCGTGTGAGCCCGATACGTGTGTTACCCGATTGGAGGGAAGTTGCGTTGCCATATGCCCACCCAGATATTGATACACTTGGTGAGACAGAAGGCGGGGTCATATTGTGGCCCAAAGCAGATGTCATCTACACGACTGAAATTGTAAGATAAATTTACATTGATTTAGACTGTTAATGTGTATATATGATGTCAACTGATATGAAATTATATGTACAGGTTAAAAAGAAGACACCAAGAGCACCTAGGCCTCCACCTCCACTTCCCGCATTACCCGATTGGGTTCCAACTGACCTAACATACCCATTAGGTCCTGCTTGTAGGGGAATGGCATGTTGGCTACGGGCACATAATATACATTGCCCTATAAATATTTCTTTAGATGCAGATTATGCAGGTCAATCATACGATAGCTCTTTATTTATACAAGATATTATTGAGCTGTTTATGTATGATTGGCTGAATACATCAATGATAGAGACATGGATAAGGTGAGATCTTGTTTATACATCCATATACCTTGTGTAAGATCCGGTGATCTGGTTTCTTATATATTAATGCATACGCCTATATGTTTTGCAGCTACTTAGTCGAAGATCATTGCAAACAATTTGCATTTGATCATGTGGGATTTTTGATTCCATCAATGATTAGTTTGGTAGCTAAAGACCCTGATAATGTTCAACAATACTGTATAGATGCTTTTACAATTTTTGGTCAGCAAAAGAAGACGATAATAATAGCTCCATTCAATGTCAAGTAAGTTTACTTTATTTATAATTTGGACTTAAGAAAATTCCATTTTTATTTTGCATTTTGAGTTATTAATTGTTAACTTCTTACCTCTAGCGGTAGACATTGGGAGTTACTAGTTATTGTCCCCGGGACATTCACTGTTTATTATCTAGATCCTACGGGGAGTACATTGAACCCTAAAATTGGACACGTAATGAGAATGCCATTATTCTGGTGAGAAATATTTCATTTTTATATCCGTTAACATCTTTTATTACATTACTATTTACTTATGCAATTTACTGTGTTATATTAACATGTAGGGGTTTAGATGCATTCAAAAAGGCTGGAGGAAAGGTCCCAAGGAAAAAGAACCAGCCAATAAATTGGGAGAACGTACAAGTAAGTTCCCGACTCCCCGACTCCAATGTATATATCATTGATGTGAATTGTGCTTAGTTGTATTATTTTGTATGTTTCAATTTATAGTGTGCTACACAAGACAATGGCTGGGCATGCGCATACTATGTGATGCGATTTATGCAGATGATTATCAAACATGCCGCATTGGACATCGATAGCATACATGAGGTATTATATATAGTCTCATTAGTTAGTATGAAATATATCAATCTTATTTTTATATTATTACTTATATATATACATCATTCTCTTTGCAGGTGTTTAAAACTGACCAAACTATAGGTAAATGCTTAAAAAATATACATGATCCATATACGATGGAAGCATTAAATGAAGTAAGAGAAGAATGGGCAAAAGCCATACAAGCAGTGGCAACTGTAAGATATAATTGGGATGTTGATAGCGATAATGAATGATACTTTGTAAATGAATATTTCTGAATGTTAATACATGTATTTGAATGTTTCTATATGTGTGAATGTGAGAATTGAATTGATGTCTGAATGTATGTACTTGTGTGAAATTTTCCTTGTGACTTTTGCAGGTTTGCGGCCTGTTTGTAGGTTGATATCAATGGATGTCGTAAACCTGCAGTTCAGAAAACTGAACTGCAGGTTCTCATCCTGCTGACCAGCCACAGCAGGCCTACAAACTGATATGAAAAAAAATATATATATATATAAATAGGCGTCGGTTATTTATAGAAAACCGTCAGCAAAGACCTACAGCGTCGGTTATTTATAGATAACCGACGCCTGATTTGGCCAAAGCAGTCCTGGAAATGGCGTCGGATATTCGTATCGAACCGACGCCTATTTAAACAACCAGGCGTCGGTCTTTTGGTATATAACCAACGCCAAAAGGGTTCGCGCCACAGAAAACGGCGTCATCTAGGACACTTTATGCGTCGGTTATCTACTAAAAGACCGACGCTACATGGAATATAGGCGTCGGTCTTTTAGTAAATCACCGACGCAGAAAGTTCCCTAGATGACGCCGTTTTCTGTGGCGCGAACCCTTTTGGCGTCGGTTATCTACTAAAAGACCGACGCCTATAGGTTAAATAGGTGTCGGTTAAAAAACCGACGCCGAAGTGTTCGACCTTTAGCGGCGCCCACATAGGCGTCGGTCGGAAACCGACGCCAAATGGGGTTAAAAGACCGACGCCAAATGCCGTTTCTGTAGTAGTGTATATGAAAATAAGGGCTTGAAAAAAAATTGAAAAAAAATGAAAAAAAGAGAAAAAAAAGAATTGAGAAGTAAGTAGGAATGAGAGGGAGAAAGGAACCTGTTCTCACTTATATGGTGTAGTTTTTTTAGATATTCCATCTCAACTTGAGATGGAATGAAAGTGCATGCATCATTCCACCAAAAATATAGCATTAGGACATTTTCACTTGCATTTTGCATCACGATAGGTCATTAATTTTTGTATTGCATGATTGACTGTTATGTGCTTCCATCTCTTCCACAACCACCTATCCCATCCACCCGTTGCTCTAAACAGTAGGCCACCTATGATATTCTCCTCATTCATTAATATCAGGAGATATGCTTCCATTTAGATGGTAATTAGGAAATGAGCAACGTAGATAGGAGATCACAAGATGCATCAAGTATGGACCAAATGAGTTTATCATATTAACTTCTTTAATTGATAGTGTTTTACTGATTGGGGGACATACATCTTTTACATAGATCTTTGGTCGCCTGGATGGCAGTTAGTGTTCAGTGGTCAATGAGGGTCGGTTTGTGGAAAGAAAGTGGGGATGATGTAGATTCATTTCATGTATTTATGTCATGTTACTGACTTATCTCAACCAGATCCAAAGTTTTGTTGCTCGAGGACGAGCAAGGTTTAAGCTTAGGGGAGTTTGATGCATGGGTTTTGAGTCATTTTTATAGGCTTATTTTATATCTGTTTTATGCATGTATTTGTCATTTTCTTGATTATATTTGCATAATTCACTATAGTTGGCCTTTAAACTCTTTTTGCATCAAATTATACTTCTTTTATCATATTTATATGATTTTATATAATCCCTGGACTTATACACATGTTTCGGCACTTTTTCAGGCACTTTTGCATTGTCCAGAGTCGATACTATCGACCCTGATGTCGATAGTATCGACATTTCATTAGAAAGCAACCCAAAAATGCGATTTTGGAAGGAAATACCTATATCATGGTCGATACCATCGACCCGGGTGTCGATACTATCGACAACGTCGGGATCTGGCAATTTTCAGCACTAAAACGGAGTGTTTTAATCCGACGGTTGAGCTTTTTCGGAGCCGTAAAGTGGTCCTATGACCTAAGAAGAGCACGGCCGGACCTAGGGGGATCTCATATTGTGTTGCACAACATCAAATAAGGAGATAGAGAGAGAGGTGAGAGACGAAGGCCATCAACTGAGCGATCCAGGTACCTCTGACGGGCGATTTTGCTGCCGGAAGACTGCAAAACGCACATTACTCAAGGAGGATCTCTAGAAACACCTTTGTATTAGGGGTAACACGCCATGTTTCCCATGTTTTTCTTCTCTACTATGTATTTTCCATTGTCAACCATGCGGGGCTAATCCACTTTGTCTTTAGGACCGGGAGTAGCCCGGGTAATCGCTGTATGATACATTTTACATAGTTTATCATAATTTGTCTCTCAATTTCGTGGTATGATTTCATTTTCTCCGTTCTATCATTATGATTGATCACCTTAATGATAATCTAATGCCTTTAATTACTTTGAAAGAATAATTAACGGTTGAAAAGAGACGAATATCACATTCACTAATAAATTCCTTGAACAAGGCGATGTACGGTTAATGGTGGAAACCGAGAGTTTGTTTCTCATGCACCTAATTTAGGGTATAGGTTACTACTATTGTGGAACCGACCTAGATTTAGGTAGTGAATTATATCGCAAAAGCGAGCAAGTATGACTACAAGCCACTATCCAGAATAGGAGACGAATTAGGATAATTGTGTAGAAATTAGTACAGCGAGAACCTGCAGTGAAACAACCATCCTAAAGATTCCCATTTAAATTGATTAAACTAAACATTTAATCGATTGCTTTATTTTATTTTATTTTATTTTCTTTTTCAATCAATTCTCAAACTCTTTTAATCGGTTTAGCTGATCGCAACCAGTTAGTAGTAGTCTACTAAAATTCACGTTTCCCTGAGTTCGACTCAGGCCTCACAAGGCCTATATTACATTGATATGTATACTTGCATTTGCACGCACGGTTTACGTGTGTCAATTACTGATCCAGGGGATTAGGGTAGCTAAAGATCATTATATATATATATATATATATATATATATATATATATATATATATATATATATAAGAACAAGATTGAAGTTGATTTCCAAACAAAAGATTACAAGGTTAACATTTATACTAAATCGAGGATGAACCATGCAAAACTAGTAGTAGATATTGACATCACTAGAAAGGGGGTGATTTTCTAAACAAAATGGTATACAACATCATTGCATTTGGTTGAGAAGTGAGAGAGATATAAGGTTTTGAAGTTTGGGATATCAAGGGAGGATTTGGGGAGCAATTACCCTAATTGGTTGAGAATTAGGTCACAACCTTGAGACAGGGCACAACCTGGAGTCCTTCAATTGTCGCCCAGCCTCATGCGGTAGTAGGTAGGGACCTGTGACCACCTACCATCGCTACAAGCTGCTTCCCACCGCTCTGGCGGTTTGCAAACCCTCGTCTGGGATAGCCGTGGATCCGGGCCATTGATCGTTGGCAAACGCTGACCTGATGTGATCGTGCGTCCGTTGAGAAAAGCCTCCACTCACATGAGTTGTAGCCTTGGCCTACATGCATTTTGCTTCAGTCTATAATGACAACCTGCAAACCTACTCTACGGAGCTGGGAAGCAACACCATCCACCTACGATGGCACTCGAAAAGAAGTTTCCCAGCATGGACATACCTCCGCGAGGCCAACCTATGTCAGAAATGAGGCAGAGGAGCAAGGAGCACAAAATACCCAAAAATGGATGGCGACAGAGCCGCAAGATGAAGAAGGAGATGGAGTAGGAAAAGAAGGAGTTAGGGTTGGCGAGGAACTGAGAAAAGAGAGGAAAAAGAACTGGGAAGGGGTTTTATAGGTGAAGGGAGCATCAATTTGGGGGGAAAAGCCAGAAGATGAGGCACCAAAGCGTGGAGTAGGTTGAGCATGTAGCGCCATTTTTGTCGGTTCTATATGGGGGGTGGAAGGTAACCCCCAGGCCATTAGATCAAAGCCTAATTTGAGGGACATCAATCCAATGCTTGCAAAAGAAGAGGCCAAAAACCAAGGACCATGATTGGCCAAGGCATTAAACTCGGATAGCAGACCAAGAGTAAGGGGGCAGCCACTCTCATGGGCCGCATGCATCACAAAGGGCCCAATAAGGGTTCAATCTTGATCTGAAAGGATTAAATCAAGGTTAAAGTAAGGAAACTTCAAATGGGTGTAACTCTCTCATACTAATTTGGAATTGGATGATATTTGGTGCATTGGAAAGGAGAGAGAGAGTACTACAACACTATAATGAGATTTGGGTACAACTTTCTACAAGGACATCACTAAAATTCAAGGGAATGTGATGATGTAGGATATAATTAAAAACTATATTAGGGTCAAATCAAGTGTCACCAAGATATCAATTGCACTCAGTAGCTAACAATAATGCATACATTGTTCTTAAATTATAAATTTGAAGGTAAGAGAAGAATCTTGAGCAAGGTAGGGTTTAGAATCTCATAATGGAAAAAAGGAGAAATATCCAGTCTATCATAACACTACACCTTTCTATCTCATTTACAGTAAGTCTTGTCACTTACCAGTGGAGCTTGAACCCGAAGCTTGATGGCCATTAAATACCTCGACTTTGACCTCAATGCACCAAAGGAAAATTTTCTACTTCAACTACAAGAGCTAGAAGAGTTGCAACTGATGACATATGAAAATGCACATATTTAACAAGAGTGTACTAAGATGTGGCATGATTTCCATATAAAGAGGAAAAATCAGTACGTCAGAGATCAAGAATTACTACACAACTCTCATCTTCATCTCTTTCCAAGAAAGCTAAGGACCTGATGGTTCAGTTCATTCACGCTCAAGCACATCTTTCCCCATGGAGTAGTTCAAATTTCGTGTGATAACACTCGAGAATTCAAGGTCAATGGCTAGTGTCTCAAATGCTACTTCAAAATGGAGGATATGTAGGCCAACCAACTCCTCTTGATCCTTTCTCCAACATATCGTGATTGATTTTCAGGCATCAAGCCATGGATGTTAAAGAAAGGCACTTCTCAGGAGGAAAACCAAGTGTTACTTTCAATTCTAGTTGTTTTACTTCTTACTTCATGTTGCATTTAGTTAGTTAGTGCATCTCGTGACAAGATCATATATTCTAACAATTTTGATTGTAGGTGAATGATACTGAATTGAGAGCAACCACAACTTGTAGTCCAACTATCAAAGTTCCTACCCTCTGTATTGGATTTAGTGTCTTGTAGAGAATTAGAAAATATCTAGTTTTGTGTTGGAGGGTGGGTGGTATATATTCTAATCTCTACTTCCACCTATCTATTTGTAACTTACAATCTTATCATTACATTTGTGCATTGAATTTAGCTTACATTTTGTCAAAATTTTCTTTCTCTAGTAATCAAAGACATTATCTAGCCATATAAAATTTAAATATTTTGTTTCCATCCATGCATAATATCATCACTTAACTCGCCTTACTTGAAGATACACCTCACAGTGACCAATTTATGAAATAAACCAATGGCTATAAATTACCCTATGTTGCCTAGGAACCCAAATATCATGTTTCCCTAGAAAAGATGGCAAGTATTAGAGGAACTGAGAGGGGACAAACACATCATTTTTCTAACTAACTAGTGAAAGAAATTCATGGAATCATCAATTTTCCCCCTCATCATGTCACTATTTGAGTATAAAGAGACTAGAAGAACAACTTGGTGTACTGAATTGTAAACCTAGTTGCATATTGATTTGACCCCTTTCTACACTTCTTCCATCTTCTTATTCTCCATCCATCAAAAAGAGAATAAAAATCCATTCAAAGTGCCAAGCTCCAAGTTTAGGGGGCACATCCCCTCCTACTATATCTGCTTCTTACATACCCCTATCTATGTAATAGGGGCATACAACAAAAGTAAAAGATGTCAAAGTGCATAAAAATGTTGCAATACGAATTTGCATATATAAATGCAATATCAAGTTGAATAGTGGAGACATTTTCATCTTCCTTCTACAACCCTCTTCTCTCCATTTTCAACCCAGAGACAATGAATATCTCATTTAGATATCATTTTCATGCATGCTAGTTTTGGATCATGTGCACACTTTTGTTTCTACATGACACTCTAAACTTTCATGAAAACTCTTATATGTGTCATGTATTATGATGGTGGTGAAGAATTGTTATAGGGAAGCAAAAATTAGAAATGAATACATGGATAGACATGTTATGTGATCTCAAGATGTTGCATGGCTTGGCCTTATTAGGTTGTAGGGAAATAAGCATTATGTGAGAGCGAGGCAATCACATGTGTTGAAACTATTCATTTGGTAACTATTTTAGATTTATCACTACTATAGAATATGGATATGACATCTATTATTCTAGGAATTTAGAGTCAGTTCTTAACCGAAGACCAAGTGGGAGATGCTAAAATTGAACTATTCTTTGTAGGTTAAATAGACCGATGACCAAAATTTCCGTCGTCGGTTCTTTGTTAAATAGGAACTGATGACCTAACTCCCAATGGGTGCTTTGACCTTTCCTCATTAGTTTGTTAATGATAAATAACTAACGTCGAACATACTTATTTCCAATTTTATCAGTGATAGAACAATGACAATTTTAGGAAAATCTCGTCGATTATTTGTAAATATCTGACATAGAAATGATATGTGGTCAGTTATTTACAAATAACCAACGAGAATGTGTATTTTTTTTAATATAGAAGGTATGCAAACATGTTTTCCATCATATTAGATTGTCCAGAGCATGCTATTCTTCAGAACTGAAAGTTATAAAGAATCACAAGCTCTCTACAAGCATCATAGCTAAACAACAAACTGGCACACCTGCAAGAAAAAGATAAATTTATACCAAGTAGGAACAAGCACATTCTATCAATTTTCTCAATTCAAATGTACACAAATCCATGAACTCACAACTCAATTGATTCATTTCTTAGCCACACTTCATTTCATAGATATATGCACAAATAAACACCATTCTCTTACCCATGCCTTCACATCCAAATTCACACACACATATGTACTTAACTTTCAATTCGAACTCATAAATACTTATCAACATCAACTTACATCTCATATTTTAAAATCACAACTATAATTAAAACAAATACATATCAACATTCAATTCACACTCACAAATACATATAAAAAATCTGACATCAAAGTTCGAACTACAAACAAAGATTAATCAATTGTCAATTTTTTCATTCAAGTCCACATTTCTGATGAAGCAGTCCGCCCACAATTGACATAGGTCATTCAACTGCTCCAATGTATAGGGTTCAATATTTGAAAAAAATTGTAAAGAGAATGAAACTTCTAATTAGATTTGCTTGTTTGTAATATGAAATGAAACTGCTTCATCAGTATGATCCAAGTCTAATAACTTACATTCTCTATACATTTGATTTGTTCCTCTAGAGTGACAATTGTTTGCATGTACAACATCACATAATATGTGCATGCCCAACCATTGCCTTGTATAGGGCCCTGTAGATTTACAATTACGTTAATAAATGTAATTAAGAAGAGTTGGTCATATATTATGCAATTGGAATGAGAAAAGTATATACATCAACTCTCTTCCAAGTCACTAATTTCTTTTTTTATCTACTTTCCCTCCACTGGTACAAAATGCTTTCACACCCCTATAAGTTAAAGTAATAGATATGTTGCATTATTAGACTATTATATGATGCAAATATTAACAAATATGTTGGGCACCAAAAAACTATACTTACACATGAATCACCAATTTCATTGGGTGTCTCTCATTTGGTGGTAGTTTTCACAGAAGGATCAAAGAAATACATAGTCCAAGTCTCGAGAACAATCACTAACAACTTCCAATGCCTAATTCTGAGTGAATATAAGGAAAATAAAATAAAAATCAAATCACACGAAAAATTGTATTCATGATTTAGACATATAAAGAAAATGCCAAAAACTTACCTAACGTTGAAGGGAACTAAGATCACGGTCTTGGTCTATAGTGTCTAACCATCTTGTCAACATCTTGCATTTAGGGCCGAAGGAGTCGAACAACTCCTATGGAAAAAAATGAGGAGTGGAGACTTTAGAACTCTAGGGGGATTCTTAGCTGTTGTAGGCTGCATGCATGCATTCTAATAGTAGCTTTCCATTATTTTATATAAGTTTTAATATACATTTGTCATACCTGAAGAAATATAACAAATAGTTTGTCCCACTTATTAAAGCTGCATTCTACCTCTCTAACTATGGTGGCATCGGGGTGCTCGTATGGGAGAGGTATGTCACTCATTCTTAGAAAAACAAGTATGACATTCACACGATAATGATCAGTGGGAAGGGGAATACCATGAACCACATCGGTGATAGAAGCCTTGATATCTGCCACTACATTACCTATTGGAACATCGAAAGAAAGATGACATTTTTGAGCCACCTACAATTTTATGAAACACAATTTTATTTGCCATAACATAAATATAGACTTTAGGGATTGTTTTATCACAATGTATAAATAAATTGACTTGAATTGAATCTTACTCCGTCTGTGCCATGCGGGTATGAAGGACTACTCCCAATGCACTCTGTGGGTGAGTGATGTATACGTTCTATGACTGTTGGAGAATCTTACACCACCTGTGAAGCTATATATTTCTCCAAGGTTGCATCTTCAATTATCTGCATGTACTCTTTGTCCACTTTCCCTTTCTTGGGTTGTTTGTGCTTTTGCTGGGATGTGCCAAAAAGAGATTTTATCCCATACCCTGCTCAAGTGCCCCTAAATTGTCAAGGATACTCTTCTATCCCAAGAGAAATTGTCAATTCATTGTGTATGTCCTGAGCGGTTCCTTTGCTTGTGTAGCCAGCTCTAACTAATTATCATAAAAAACTAACTAATCATTAAAACTAACAATCTAGTGAAAAAGAACATATTCATTACTGTGAGACCAAGAAATTTATCATTTTTGAAGCCACCTCCTGTGTTGTTTGGACATGGATTTCTATAGCTTTGTTTCTCCTTGAATCTATCCACTCAAATAGTGAGGAAACCATCTAGAAGTACTACAAGACTCAGAAGTAGAAGGAGTAGAAGTAGAAGGCCCTTGATGTTGTCCTTGACCTTGCTCATCACCTTTCTTTTGCTTTTTTTGTAGCTATCTAATCAGGTGGCGATTCTAATAACAACTTGAACTCAACCTGTGGTTTTGCACATTCTTGTCACGCCTGTCTTTTTAGCTCCGTGAGGGGCTGATTAATTCATGTAACTGATATTGTTAAGTAACTATAAGAAATCATAAAAACATAATTAATTCAATACCTAGAATGCATCTATTTTATCCACCGAACAAACTACTTCCAATCATCTTTATCAATATAGTTCCATTTAAGCTAGGATTCCTTCTTGTCTCCATAGACATATTTTCTCATGAGTATCATCTGCCAATCTCTATGTCTTCTCCGGACAAGCTGCATAGCAGACTTGCGATGCAACTTTTCATCAAGTTCATACCAGCCCTAAAAAGATTCAACATTCAATACTATTTAGAAATATTAAAAGAAAGAATAGGAAAAATACTATTAAAATGTAAATGCATTGATCTCAACTCTAACTCCCTTCAGATGAGGTCTTTCTAGATTGTATTCACTCATCTCCAATCCTCAACAAGGAGAGGCACTTTGCTTTGACCAAGGACCCCACATTAGCTAACAAACACTATAGTAAGTGGCATGCCTGCTTCATTGAATTCAATAATGCCCTTCCTCCCTTGCCTATTTGTGGCATATTTCGTGAAAATTATCTACATTTGGTTTATCAGCACCATCTACTCCCTAGTCAGGATGCTCAACATCCTCATCCTGATCAGGATGATCAACATCCTCGCGCTTGTTATTACCGTGCTCCTAGTCATATGACATCTATAAAATCAAAAGTAAACACAACAAAAACTCAGATCACATATAAAAAGTCAGATCATCACATATAAAAAGTCATATCATCACATATAAAAATTCAGATCACATATGAACAAACAAACATGTCATATAATACATAAAAGCCAAATCATATATGAGAAATTTACCTTAAACTAATATCCCTTATGTGTGATCTTCACATGTATACTCATCAATGTTAAATTCAACATTTACATTTGGTAAGCCAATAGAAAATGGTCTAGAGTCATCATACTTGTCATAGTACTCTTCTTAATAAATAGGATCTAAAATGAACTGTCTTTTTTCATGAAGAACGACAGATCAATTTTCTTTTTTAGGATTTTTAATATGGAATACCTATTTTGCATGTGATTCCATTATGAAGGGTTCATCTTTCTTGCATGTCCACTCAAAATTCATTATTGTGAAACCAATTTCATCAATTACAACTCCTCTATAGTTATCAACCCATTTACACTTAAATAATGGAACTCTAACTCTGTGTAGTCAATTTCCCATATGTATTAAATGGAACTATAATAAGACATCTTTCTTTCACATGGACTCTTATCCTTAGCACTAGAAAATACAATGAAGGAACTTGAATGGTGACCCCACTATTTTGGATGACACTTTTATCATCTTGATGTTTTGTGCAGTATGAACATCCATTTATGTCAAACCATTTGTAAAATATAATGTGGGTCTTTGGCTTATACGTGAGCCATCTGATAGTTTCTATAACATCATGTGGTGTTTGAGATAGTTGATTGAGTGATTTATTTTCAAACCACCTAATAAAAGTCCAATTATGCTCTCTAGCAAGCCACATTGAACTGGCTCGTTGATAACTTCTCTTGAGACTATTGGTGTGTTTGATGATATAAATACCCACCTCATCAATGTTATGTATAATATACAAGTGTTATTGTTCCCACTGCTCATGACTAATATTTATCTTTCTTTCTCCCAAGATCCCTTTGTCAGAATAAACATCAAAGTTCACAACATTAGCATGAGTTTCTTGCAACTCAAAAGTCATTGCAAAGGTTCATAACCTCCCTATTAATATATCCCTCAATGATACTCCCTTCTGGGCGACAATGGTTCCAAACATCACCTTTAAAAACACTCATGTACTGCTCAAAAGGATACATCCAATGCAAAAAAACTAGACCCAACATTTTCACTTACCTAGTCAAATAGACAACTAGATGTACCATGATATCAAAGAATGAAGGGGAAAAATATTTCTCAAGTTGACATAGGGTAATGACCACTTCTCTTTGCAACTTATCTAGAATCTCAGAATCAATTACTATTCTACATAGAGTGTTGAAGAAGAAGTAAATCCTAGTGATTGCAAACCTTACATGCTTAGGAAGGATAGATTGAATAGCCACATGCAATATATGTTGTATTAGAGTGTGAAGATCATGAGATTTAAGACCTATCTACTTTAAATCCTTCATTGATACCAATTTATGGATATTGGCTGAGTATCCCTTTAGTACCTTAACATTGCGCAAGACCTCACAAAAAATTCTCTTCTCCTTTGTAGTCAAGGTGTAACAAGTATGAGGTAGATATGTGTGGCGGCCTTTGGTAACTTTTTTTGTTAATTGTATCCTTATACCCATTTCACGTAGGTCCATTCTAGATTTGATGCCATCTTTAGTCTTACTGGGTTTATTCAATAGAGTGACAATAATACTATCAAAAATATTTTTCTCAACATACATGACATCGATACAATGTCGAATTGTTAAAGAACTCCAATAAGGAAGATCCCAGAATATGAACTCCTTTTAATAATTATTTTTCATCTGTGGGACTCGTGTATGGTATCTTACCAAAATGATTTACAGTTTTGTTTACTTTTTCATAAACATCCTCCACTAACATAGGTTTAGGGGCACTCCCTTCCTCAGTTGAGCTGTTGAATTTTTAGCAACTTTTGGTAAGGATTCACCTTTGGCAGAAACCTTTGATGACCAAGATATATAGCCTTACTACCATGTTTTTGTCTAATAGAAATTGTATTTTCCTCACGTATAGGACATGCCTTGGTTCCTTTGACGTTGTAGCCAGACAAGTTCCCATAAGTAGGAAATTCATTAATAATGCAAAACAACATAGCATGTAAATCAAACATCTATCCATGCAAAGCATCATAAGTCATCACACCTCTCCCCATAGTTTCTTTAGGTCATCAGTCAGAGTTTCAAGGTAAACATCAATATCATAACTAGGTTTTTTGAGGTCTGATATCAACAATGACAACTTGACATACTTATTCTTCATACACAACCACAAAGGAAGATTGTATACAACAACCATGACAAGCCAAGTGCTATGTTGCCTACTTAATGTTCCATATGGATTCATCCCATCAGTTCAATGTCCAAGTCTTAAATTCATGGCTTTTTTCCGAATTCATGATACAATTAATCAATTTTCTTCCATTGCGGGGAATCAGACACGTTTTGTAACATAACATCATTGTTTTGCTTTACCTCTGCATGCCAAGATAAATTTTGTGCATCTATGGAATTAGCAAACAAACTTTGAAATTGAGGTATTATAGGTAGATAAAAAAAATCACCTTGGCAGGAGACTCAATTTTAGTCTTACCCAATGTCGTCCTCTTGTACCTAGATGGCCCAAATTTCAAACATTATTTCAGATCGATATAATACTTTTGGAAGAGAACATAGTCATTTGGGCATGCATGTATCTTCTAAGCCTCCATTACCATTGGGTACTACATCTTTTTCATTTTTTATGTTGACATTGGAAGCTCGTTGTCTTCATGGAGGATTTCTTCCAACAAAGACAACAAAGAAGTGAAGCTTTTGTCACTCTATCTATTGTTAGCCTTTAGAGTATACAATATCAAAACAATGCTCAACTTTGTAAACTTAGTACAACCTAAGTATAATAGTTTCTCAGCATGGTGCTAAACATTTCAAAATAAGGGAGGTGGGTCTCTAACTGTAACGAACCCGCCTCCTAGTAACCCCCAGTTAAGGGAGACCAAAAAGTTAGATCCATTATCCCAATTAATAGGATCAAAGGTTCGACAAATAATCAATAACAATTATCAAATTCTACCAACTATACTGAAATCTGGTATAAATTAAAACTTTTTGCATACCTTTGAAAAGCTTGGATTACTAAACTTCTATCCATATGAGAGAATATTCTAACTAATCCTCCTTGATCATTAATCCTCATTTAATTCCACATATGCCACTTTATTGTTTGTTCTTTTCATTTGTACCTAAAACTCCGACAAACAAAACATCGGTCAGCATAAAGTTGGTATGTGGGGGAAACAATAATCGCGCAACTATGATAACAATGTAATCAACCAATTATCATTTAACAGCCAAGATTACAACTTAAGTAATACTACTCAATCCTTACCTATCCCCTATCTCTGTGTTGCCCCTACAGTGGACCTGGATGCTACCTTCATCATGGTAGATCCCCACTAAACCCCACATGATCCTACCTAACAGGTAGATCAATATCTAGGGTTGAGTCGCATGGCACTACCCATAGGTAGCCCAATCCCTAACTCATGGTATAATGAAGAGTCGCATGGAACTACCCATAGGTAGTCCAATCCCTGACTCAAGGTGACTTGATGGACCTACCCCATTGGTAGCCATGTACTAAGTCATCCAATGACCTAATGGACCTATCCCATAGGTAGCCATGTACTAGGTCAAACTATTAAGCCACAGAGGGGACTAGGATCTGAGCTAGTAGGCACATATCTTAAGTGATAGTCATATCCACATTATAATTTGCATGAACTAAATTCATCCAAAAGTTTAATTCAAGTCATCGAGGAAAACTTCAGAAAACCTTGAAAAACTAATTCGAAATATTCATAAGCGTAACCACATACCTGTCAGGCAGATTGGAGACAGAATCAACCAAGAAGGGAAATCCAATCAAGCAAGTACAAGAATCCTTAAATCACATCCAATTCATTTTTATCAAAATCTATTCAAACCATCTTGCTACTTAAGGTTTCTATTCCTTTTTAGGATTTCTAACTTTTTTAGGGTTTACTCTGCAATTAGGGTTTTTACTTCATTTTACTCTTTTAAACCCTAATTTATCATCTATCCTTCACGAAAGATATTAAGGTTACCTTTCAACAACATATAACCTTAATTTCAGGAACAACACAATTAATCATCAATTAAGTCCACTAAGCCTCATTTACATTAAAGTTACCATTTTTATCCTTTTAATCCATGACAAGATCATTATGCTCCTTTATCATCATTTCATAGTTCATTATGATCTAATTTACATATGAACTCTATTTGTCATTAATTCTACCTTTATTCATTAGAAAACCCTAATTACTACATTAAGGGTATTTATCCACAATTAGGAACTTTTATACTCGAAATAGCTTAGAATCATCAAAACTTAGCATTATTCACAATTTCGAATAATTAAAGCCATTAAGAGTCGTGTTTACTAATATTAGGGTTTCAAGGCCCATTAAAGCATATTTATGCACATGAAATTCTAAATTAACTAATTACATGCAAAGTTCATCCTTTTTATTCTTAAGGTACCTTTTTACAATCAACAGGTTAATATCAACTTTAATCATCAATTAAACCCTACTAAGTACATTAATAATTTAAAAATAGGGTTTCTTTAATCATTAATCATTAAAGATGATAACTTACACTACTTTTCGAATTGCAATAGGAATTAGGTTATAAAACTATTTTTCTTGCGTTCCTCGTGTTCTTCTGAGAAAAATTCATACATTATGCGTATCCATCTGAGCTACAGTTAATGAGATATGAATTTTGCAATAAAACCTTACTTGGGCCAATAGGAAGGTGCCACGTCACCTCAATCTCCATGCAACGTAACTATTTGGAAACATAATGCAAAGACAACTTTGCCCTTGACTTAAAGACCAGTTCTTTAGCACACTGAGGGGTAGAATGGTCAAATGCCACCCGTGCCTTCTTCAACCTTGTGCAGCTGACTGCAGCTGTCCTAGCTGCTTCATGGCGCGGCTCCACCTCCCGGATCTGAACCCATCGGCCACCACAACCTCTTCCCCCTCCTCCATCGTGCCCTCATGCAGGTGAGGGTGCCCCTGCTACACGGTTGGTTGGCCAGAAACAAGCACAATAGGTCGGGCACCATGGCTGACCTGCGACCAACTGTAGCGTCGCGTAGGTGCAAAAATCCAACAAGACAATCGTCAAGAAAGGTCCTCCTCCCTCCGTGGATCCTCCATGCTTCTGGTGGTGCCCTCCGCTCGCAGCCAGGGTGGCTGGCCCATGCTGGCTGGGCCTGCAACCTGCGTTCATCCTGGCAACTGTGCTGCACCGTGGTGGTTGATAGGGAAAAGGTGGCCGACCACCCTAGATACTTGTGGAAACTAAATGCCTCCCCAGAGATCATGTTACAACCGCTGCTTGCCCCCGAGAAAGCCCTATGCTTATTTCTTAAGGTTTGCATGCAAGGAAGAAGGATAAAGGAGAGAGCTTCGTGGGATTCCACCTTGAACTCGAACCAAAGACTTTGTCCCTTATATAGGGGAGGGTATCCACACCCCAGTAGGCTTGCCCATGAAGCAATCAAGCCCTCTTCCAAATAGGAATGTGCTTCCTTCACTAAAAGCAAGTTTCTCTCTTACTCATCTTCTTAAAACAACATATTCATTGGATTTTTAGGAATATGAAAATATTCTCCCTTATTCTCTTTTGACTTGCTTTTTAATCCATTAATCATGAAATTATGTTTTCCTTAAGTAGAAAATACCACTTCTTTAACAATACCATGAAATTCATTAATTCAGCATCATATTATTCTCTTATTTTGCATTATTGGTATTTTCTCTTTCTTTCTTCTCCATTGGGGTCCTTGGACCCCAAGAAACTCTAAGATTTCAAAATCCTTTTTAGTGGATACTTATTATCCTTCTAGATGCATATA
The DNA here is from genome assembly GCA_963693085.1 of Alisma plantago-aquatica. Lineage (NCBI taxonomy): Eukaryota > Viridiplantae > Streptophyta > Magnoliopsida > Alismatales > Alismataceae > Alisma > Alisma plantago-aquatica. Next base: position 1,761,918,873 of record OY856409.1, read on the forward strand.
TTTCTATTATTTCCTCATTATCTTGTTTATTTCTTATTAAAATATCTCTTTTTGAGGATTTCTCTTTATCTTTCTTTTTATTTTCCTCATTGGAATTCCTTTTAATATTACAAAATCCTTTGGATACGAAAATCCATCAAGAATAACTCAATTATACCTCTTTTCACTTATTTTCCACATTTTATCATTGTTTTCAATTTCTTTCTTAATAAAGAAATATTTAATTGATCTTTTCTTTTCTTATTGCTTTCTTTCTACAACTTTGGACTCCTTGGAACCCAAGGAACCCAAGAGGCATGAAATCCACCTTTGGATTATATATATCTTCCTTCTAGAGGTTTCTACATTTTTATTTTCTCCATTTCTTATTAATAATGTAGTTCCTTTTGTCTCTTCCTTGTTATTGGGCCCAATAGCCAATAAAGCCCTCAAAACAATCATCAAGGCTATTGTAAATGAAATCCATTTATTCAAATAAAATCATATCTCTATTTGTTCAAATATCTTTAATATGAGAAATCACATTTCCCACCAAAAGAACCCAAAAGTTGGGGTTGTAACATCCTTCCCCTCTTATAGGAATTTTTCCCTCAAAATTCCATCAAGCAAACAAACAATTCAGGATAAGACTTTTACATGTCCATCATTGGCCCCTATGTGGCTTTGCCCTATCCATGGCACATCTAAAGAACCTTTATCATCACATATTACTTTCTCTGAGTTCTTTCACCTTGGCATCTATAAATGTCCTCATAGGTGACTCAGGTCATTTCAGCCTCCGTTGGGGCTCACTAGGTTCATTATTCTGCACATGATCTGGGTACCTCACATAGTGCTCTAAATTGGACACATGAAACTCATCACACATCACATTATCCTAAGGGGTAAGGGCAAACTTAACCTTCTCCACCAAACCATGTCAAAAGAACCCATGCATCGGGAACTCAGCTCTCTTAGCTATAACTTAGAGGGGTCAGATTTTCATGTCACATATTCCCCCACAGTGAACTGCATGTCAGTCTACCTTGCATTAGCTTACAACTCATGTCGTCTCTGGGCTCCTTTCATCCATTGCATGATCAAAGTGACTTCATCTACACACATTGTGGTCCTTTCTTGACCTTCACGAGGTCCCTTCACCAACATCATCTTAATGAAGTGGTGACTGACACAACCTCCCTTTCAGAGCTTCTTTACAACCTGATACTGATTATGGTGGTTATCATCACATCTTACAAAGGACAAGAACTGTCTCTATGTATCACCCTAAATGAGCACACATGCTCTCATCAGACCTTCTAGTCTGGATCACACTAACCATTAGTTAGGGGTGATAAACGGTACTAACATCGAGTTCATCATGTACGTACTTCCACCTTATGGAAGCGAACCTTTAGGTTATTGTGGTGACACATCCCACTATCACACAGACAACGAGGTGTTACACGAAAACGTGCGGGAAACACCATAAACCACAAATTACCAAAAACACGAGTTAATTAAAACCGATTTTGGAACGCGGATAAACTAAGAAATTATTACATTCAAGTCCTCATCCTGCAAGAAAATATGTTATATAAACATTTACAAGCTGGATACGTGTCCTCAGCTTAGGAGATCAGCTGTCTAGCCATCGCATGAGTTCAACACCTGTTTATGTACATAACGGTCCATATCCGGCCAACAGTAGGATATACAAAACTTCATCCTCTATACATCGTGAAACAACATCAAAATGCCTCCAAGGACCTGAGAGTACAGGGATGACTCTAAGACTCTACTACAAAACAAACAAAACAACAACATGTCCATCTCTTGCCTTCTATTGCTCTTCTTGCTGCTCGGCCGCAACTCTGCGACCACCACCACGCCTAGCTCGAACACCTAAAAAGGTTATAAACCAGCGGGGTGAGACACACAGTCCCAGCGAGAAACATAACTCCCTGCCAAAACCATAAAACCATAGAAGGAAGAAAGCAAAAGAAACAGATAACTGATAGAAGGTATAACAAGAGCAGTTTATATAGTAAAGCCATTCATACCATCAAGCTTACCCAGATGTACGTAAGGCATGTACGCAAGTATTTCATTATGGAACATGATTAACAAGATAAGATTTATAAGATCTTATCACAGAACATAAGAAACATATAAGTAACTACAAGTATAACAGATTAACTACACAAGCAAGGCCTCAACCAATGTTCTGTGTTTTTCCTTATGTAGTAAATACTATTCGGCTGGATTACATATTATTATGCCCTGAGGAAGTGAGCCGTACCGCTCAAATCCAACCTTCGGTTGCGAAACCCAAGCCGGTGCCATACAAGGTCAATGGAAGAGCTGGACTCCATGACCTCCCACCTCGTGGTTAGTGCATGAGTACAACACAAGAAGGACCGCAGTCTCATGGTTAAGTGGCCTCAACCACAGGATTAGGCTACCCTCTGCCTAGCCCACCTTGGTATAGGTATCAGCGCTAGTGAAACTGAGCCACATGCCTATTCACCGTGCTCTGAGCCATGAACACATTCATGCTCCCCTATCACACATCCTGAGCCATGGGCCTGTTCACCATGTTCTTATCATATTGAGCTACGGGCCTGAATCCACACTTTGGAGTCTACAACCGAAGTTGCACTCTTACCTCCTCACTTTAGGCTAGGAGAAACCTCGCATACTCAACAATATGCACTCCGGGTTAACCCACAGGAGAACCCATTTCACCATCACTAGCTCTTGATGATGATGGATCTATGGTCATGGCAAACTACATGATACGTTCCACTATGATTAGTTAGTACATTTTAATTGGATTGTTGATGCAACCAAGTTGTAACACATGCATAACATAAAACTTCATTATTATTGCCACCATCATGCTATTCTGGGATCTCAATCCCTCATCACAAGAAACCACTACCTCAACAGGCATTCTCATCACTTGGGATATCAATCCGAGATCATCATCAGAGGATAACACCTCAACTGGGCACTTTAGCCAAACTCAGGTCCTCAGACCAAATCACATCATGCATGTTATCTCATCATCAGGAGTAACCATCAAAGCAGTGTTACTCAAGCATATATACCTCATAGCCCTTTACCTGGCTATGCATCTGTATGAAACACTCGCATGGTTAGTATACACAATCATCATGGATTAAGAGAAGGATCATATTCTCAACATAGGGCAACATTGATGATTATGTGCTTTATCATTCATGCCTCAACTTGTGACCATAGACATAGGTCATATCATTATGTAAAACATCTTATATGCTTACCATTTACTCAACATTCTATCTATAATTAAAGATGATCATAACCATATTAATTACCTTACTACCATTAAGCATATCAAGGGTCACCAAGAAACAAGTGCTTAGCATATCGGTTTTCCTAGAAGTGCCCACTACCCTCACCAAAAGGTGTGACGGGTAGGGCACCCTCACCAAAGGTAGTATCGGACAGAGGACTCTCCCATATCTCCCAACACTCCCACCACATAACGGTCAAGCAACCAGCTACATATCGGCCAAGCATAACATCAAGGGTGTCAGGATACCTTAGGGTGTATCGTGCAACGTTGTGTCATGCATCTCCAAGTGTAATGTGCAGCAAGGTCTATCATGCAACTGAGCCCAAAGGGCGTGTCGTGCAACAAGAGTATCGTGCAACACCATGACGCCCAACACAAGGCTAACCACTAAACATCATAACATCTAGGATATAACGGGCTCTAGGCTACCGTCTCAAGTTAGGTGTATCGGGCAGCACCACTCATCAAGAAGCAACGCCCAAAGGTGCAACTCAAACGGGCAGCAAGGAACTTATCATTCAACCAGCCTATCCATGACCTATCGGCCGACACAAGGCAAGGACAGAGGTGTGACACCCGTCACAAGGTCAGCCTATAACGCCCCCTATCGTTCAACGTGTAATCAGTACTAAGCAGCCACATGAGCTAGGCATGCCGGGCAGGATACTCAACCAGGTGTAACGCCTACCACCATACAAGGCTAAGCATATCGGGCAGGGTAGTCAACATAGTGTGACGCCCGACACACAAAAGGTCAAGGACCAGGGTGTGATGCCCAACATAGCCACAACGTGTCGACCAAGACTCAAGGCCAAGGAAAGGTATCGGGCAACACCAACCCCAAGACCATATCGGGCAAGATGCAACCCAACAAGGTCATCACCAACCTCAAGCACAAGGGCACCAAAACCCTAGTGGATCAAGAAGATGGCTCACCTCTCAACAAACAAGAGAGAGGGGTCTTGCACAACTTCTTATCACCAATCGGGCAACACAAGGATCAACCCTAACAAAGGTGTACAACCACCACCAAGCTCACCTCTCGGATCCATGGTGAGAGAAGGGTGTTACTCAAACAACTAGAACACAAGCTCACCTCTCAACTTAAACGAGAGAGGGGTATTGCCCATGATACTAGAGTTCAAGATTACTTCTCTATACCAAGGAGGGAGAGGGGTATTGCTCAACAAGAAACCCTTGAACATAGTTCGGCCAACAAGAAGCATCTAAGAAAGAAACCAAACTAGCAACATACATAGCCGATCATAAGCAACATACAAACAAGAACATAGAAGATGGTAATGTAGTTAGGGTTAGGAGTTATGTAACCCACCTTAAGCAAGCTCCAAGCACCACCACAAGAAGAGAGCAAGGCACTCTAGGGTTCGGCCACCACTAGAGGAAGAAGGAGACTCCAAGAAGGATCGACCACCAAGCTTGCAAAGGAAGAGGGTGTCGTGCACTAAGGAACTAAAAGGGATCCTTAGCAAGAGAAAGGGAACACATATATAGAAGAGGATGGAGGAGAAACTAAGGAAAGACAAGGCAAGGTGTCACCCACCTAGGGACACTTGTCCATGTGCAAAGCCACCACTCTATCATGTCCTAAACACATGTCCAAGGCCATCGCCACATGCAAGCATCAAGCTCCAACTTTCCACTAGTGGTGACACAAACGAGGTCAAAGAAGGTCAAAGGGTCCATGGGCGATCTACACCATGGCCGACACACTCCCTAGGCTGACACACCACAGGCTGACACAAGCATGGCTGACACAAAGCTCACTTGCCCGACACAAGGTCCAAAAAGCAAAGGCAACACACCACAAGGCCCATCATGGCTCATCCAAGCCCAAGGCAACTCAATCAACGAGCCCAACCCTTCCTCTCAACACTAGAGGAAGCAAGGAGAGGGAGGAACACCTCACAAGGTGACAAACTTGCCCACAAACCCTAGACTTGGGTTAATTGCAAGTGGCACCTCCAGCTCTCAACAAAGCACTAAAAAACCCTAATCACCAGTAAAGGTGATTAGCAAGCAACGAAGCACCAGGGTTAAGCAAAGCAAACAGGATAAGCCCTAAACGGAGGTTAGGGTCCTTATAAGCTATAACCCTCTACAAAGGGATTTTGTCCTCGAAATCCGAAGCGAAAAGCGATGGGTACTTCCTCCTCATCTCTTCCTCAAGCTCCCATGTGGATTCCTTAACGCCACGATGATGCCAAAGAACTTTCACAAGAACCAGGTCCTTCCTCTTCAGCTTCTTAACTCTTCTATCAAGGATTTCTATAGGACCTTCCTTGTAGGTCACATCTTCATCAAGCTCAACCTCGACTGGCTGTATCACTGTCCCTATATCCGGATGACTTTTCTTCAGCATACTGACATGGAACACTGGGTGTAACCTGTGCAACTCTGGCGACATCTCTAACTCGTAAGCTACCTTGCCCATACGTGCTATGACCGGGTAAGGCCCCATATATTTGGGTGCTAGCTTACCCTTCTGGCCAAACCTTAGCACACCTTTCCATGGCAAGACTTTAAGATACACTTTGTCTCCTACCTGGAACTCCAAAGGTCGTCGACGATTGTCTGCGTAAGACTTCTGCCTGTCCTGTGTCACTTTCAACTGTTACTGTATCACCTTGATCTTCTCTGTCATCTGCTGTACCAACTCAGGACCCAAAAGCTGATATTCACCAGACTCATAGCAACATAAGGGAGATCTGCACTTCCTACCATATAAGGCCTCATAAGGAGCCATGTCAACGCTCCGTTGATAACTATTGTTGTAGGCAAACTCTATCAGACTGAGATGTATGTCCTGACTTCCTAGGAACTGCAAAACACAAGCTCGAAGGAGATCCTCCAAAGTCTGAATAGTCCTCTCAGATTGTCCATCTGTCTGTGGGTGGAAGGCGGTGCTGAACCTCAATTGCATACCCAACACTTTGTGCAACTGTTCCCAAAAATGACTTGTGAACTGAGGACCTCTGTCGGAAACTATCATTTCTGGCACACCGTGCAAATGTACTATCTCATCCACATATATTCGAGCGAGCTTCTCAGCTGTATACATTGTCTTTACCGATATGAAATGGACAAACTTCGTTAATCTGTCCACTATTACCCAAATGGAATCATGATTCTTAGTTGTACTGGGAAGACCAACTATGAAATCCATGGTTATATGATCCCATTTCCACTGTGGTATTGGCAGGGGTTGCAATGTTCCTGCCGAATTCTGATGTTCAGCCTTGACTTGCTGACATATCGCACACCTAGCCATAAACTCATCTACATCTTTCTTCAAGTAGGGCCACCAATAAAAGTCCTTTAGAATATGATACATCTTGGTGACTCATGGATGCATAGCATACATCGACGTGTGTGCTTCTTCTAGTACTAGCTTCCTCAGATCATCAGCATCGGGAACCACCATCCTATCATGATAGCTGACTAGTCCATCTTCCGACTCATGGAACCCATCATGCTTTTTGCTGCCAAACTCTGATCTGATCAATTGTACTGTATCATCTGTTTGTTGTGCATCCTTGATTTGCTGTCTCAGCGTAGGCTTGACTTGCATATGTGCTAAAAGTCCAGCTAACAAGGAAACTTCCATCTGCACATTCATCTGTCGCAGGGAAACAAACCTATCCCGTCTACGACATACCAAGGAACTCAACTGTGCCTTCTTTGTAGAAAAAGAAGACTTTCGGCTAAGCGCATCAGCTACCACATTCGCCTTACCAGGATGATACTCGATGGTGCAGTCGTAATCATTGATTAGCTCCATCCATCGGCGTTGTCGCATGTTTAGCTCATTCTGCGAAAAGATGTACTTCAGATTCTTGTGATCCATAAAGATCTGGCATACCTCCCCATAAAGATAGTGTCTCCAAATCTTTAACGCATGAACCACCGCTGCCAACTCCAAATCATGATTCGGATAGTTCTCCTCATGTTTCTTAAGCTGTCACAAAGCAAAAGAAACCACATGATCTTCCTATATCGACACACAACCTAAACCTTTCTTGGAAGCATCGCAGAAAACAACATAGCCTTTTCCAGGCTCTGGCAACACTAGCACTGGAGCACTAGTCAGCTTCTCTTTCAACCTCTAGAAATCTTGCTGACAATGATCATCCCAGACAAAAGGTATATCCTTTCTAGTCAACTTCGTCATCGGCAACACAGTTGCACTGAAGTCCTTGATAAACCTTCGGTAGTATCCTGCTAAACCCAGGAAACTACGAACTTTTGTTGGCATCTTCAGTTGTTCCCATTCTGCAACAGACTCCACCTTCTTCGGGTCCACTTTAACTCCTTCTGTAGATATCACATGACCCAAGAAAGTTACTTCTTCTAACCAGAACTCACACTTACTGAACTTGGCATACAACTGATGTTGGCGAAGAAGAGTCAATGCTAGGCGAAGATGTCGCTCATGCTCTTGCCTGTCCCAACTATAGATCAAGATGTCATCTATAAAGACTACAACAAACTGATCTAGAAGCGGACGGAACACTCTGTTCATCAAATCCATGAAAGCAACAGGCGCATTGGTTAGCCCAAACGGCATAACCACAAACTCAAAGTGACCATACCTCATCCTAAAAGCTGAATTTGGTATGTCATCCACTTTAATCCTCAACTAATGATATCCAGACCATAAATTGATCTTTGAAAACATGGTATCACCATACAACTTATCGAACAGATCATCTATCCTCAGTAATAGGTACTTGTTCTTGATCATGACCTTGTTTAACTGCCGGTAATCTATACATAACCGCATCGACCCGTCCTTCTTCTTAACGAACAACACTGGAGCACCCCAAGGCGATGTACTTGGTCGGATGAAACCTTTATCCAAAAACTCTTGTAACTACTTATTAAGCTCTGCCATCTCCCCTGGAACCATCCTATACGGTGTCTGTGCAACTGGCTATGTTCCTGGAACCAGATTGATCTCGAAATCAATCTCTTGGGGTGGAGGAACACCGGGGAACTCATCAGGAAACACATCCACAAACTCTCGGACAACCGTCATATCCTCAAGGCTAGGACCTTTCACCTTGGTATCCACAACATGAGCTAAGAACACCTTACATCCTTGTCGTAACAAATTTTCTGCCACCATAGCTGACACTAGACACGTCGGAAGAATCTTCCTATCTCCTTGGAAGACCCACTTCTCTCTGTCATCATCAAACACTGCCTGCTTGGAACCACATTCCAAAAAAACCTTATACTTTTCTAAGGTATCCATCCCAATGATCACATCAAAACCATGCATATCAAGTGGTATACGATCCACTTGTATACTGTGTCCTGAAAAAGATAAGACACAAGATGGACACTCTTCTCGAAGCATCGAGGAACCATCAAGAGGGGTTTCTAGCAACAAGCTATCCTTCTTACAACTAATGGGTAAATGACAGTTTTTAAGCATACTATAGGAGATAAAAGAGTGTGTAGCACCCGGGTCAACCAGAACAGATATAAAGCAAGAAGAAGACATATCAGAATGAAATAACTCCATCTGACCTGTCACCACTCACGGGTTGACTATCGCCTCTAGCTGATTCATAGCATAGAATCGAGCCGTTGCTTGCTGTCCACGTCCTCTGCTTCCTTGAACAGACGATCCTTCTTGTGACGCTTGACTGTATCCTCGCCCTCTGCTACTACTGGGATATTGTCTATCTGACCCTTGTTGATTCTGTCTCAGCTGCTGCGTCACTTCAACATCTCTATTTGGGAAATTTTACCTCCAACGCCCGATCTGCCCACACAGATGGCATGACCGGTCTCGCTGTTGTGGCCTAGATGGACCTGTCACTTCCACAGAAGCTGTACTATGTGCCTTTGACGGTGAAGAAACATATCCTCTTCCCTTACCCGGAGACCACTGTGATGGTGCACTAGAACATCTTATCACAGAAGGTGCTGAAAACCTTGGCTTCCTGAAATCACCAAACCTTTGTCCCTGGGACTGAGCATGCCTCTTCTTAGACATAGATTCTCTTTTCTCCTTTACTGACCGTTTGATCCTCCGGACAGATTCTACAAACGTGGCAAACCGCTCACGATTCTCCAACGCAGAAGCAGGTGTTGTCAGCTCAACACTCAGACCCTTCTCAAAACATTTGATCCGCTCATCATCAGTTGTTGCCATGTGAGGACAAAACCTCAACAAGTCCATGAACTTGGCTTCGTACTCGGCGATGTTCATCATTCATTGGCACAGGCGCTCGAACTGACTGCTCTTCTCATCCAGATACGTCTTCGGAAAGTATCTGCTGACGAACTCGTGTCAGAAAACCTCCCAACCGATCACCTCACCAGGTCGTTTCTCCTCCTCGATGGTCCACCAGTGACCATCACTACCTTTCAGAAGGTAGACAACGTGCTTGACTTTGTCTACTTTGAGGATGTTGAGGATCCGAAAATCCTTCTCAAGACTTGTCAGCCACAGATCTGCATCTGCTGGATCAGCCGTTCCAGCATAATCCGAAGCTCTGACTCAGTGAAATTTCTCAAAGGTCTTCCCAACACCTGATCTTTCACCATGGGGAGCCTATGCTCTCGGCGGAGGCACTGGCAATCTTTCTACCATGAGATTCATCGTAGCCATCATCTGCCCCTTAAGTTGTTGATAGGCAGGGTGTTCAAGAATGGCTGGGTCAGGTTGGGGGACCTCAGGCACCCGATCTTCGAGTGCCTGTCCTATTTCTCCATCAACTGATGCAACATCCCTATTCTCAACAGCATGTTCTTCATGGTTTCCAGACATCTTGGCTATTTCTTCCACTGAGGGCAGAAGATAATTGTAAGAAAATCTAGAAAACTCACAAGAACAGACACAACCTAGTCCTAAATCCCTGTAGACTCAGCGAACCTAGAGCTCGGATACCAAACTTGTGGTGACACATCCCACTATCACACAGACAATGAGGTGTTACACGAAAACGTGCGGGAAACACCATAAACCACAAATTACCAAAAACATGAGTTAATTAAAACCGATTTTGGAACGCGGATAAACTAAGAAATTATTACATTCAAGTCCTCATCCTGTAAGAAAATATGTTATATAAACATTTACAAGCTGGATATGTGTCCTCAGCTTAGGAGATCAGCTGTCTAGCCATCACATGAGTTCAACACATGTTTATGTACATAACAGTCCATATCCGGCCAGTAGTAGGATATAAAAAACTTCATCCGCTATACATCGTGAAACAATGTCAAAATGCCTCCAAGGACCTGAGAGTACAGGGATGACTCTAAGACTCTACTACAAAACAAACAAAACAACAACATGTCCATCTCTTGCCTTCTACTGCTCTTCTTACTGCTCGGCCGCAACTCTGCGACCACCACCATGCCTAGCTCGAACACCTAAAAAGGTTATAAACCAGCGGGGTGAGACACACAGTCCCAACGAGAAACATAACTCCCCGCTTAAACCATAAAACCATAGAAGGATGATAGCAAAAGTAGCAGATAACTGATAGAAGGTATAACAAGAGCAGTTTATAAAGTAAAGCCATTCATACCATCAAGCTTACCCAGATGTACATAAGGCATGTATGCAAGTATTTCATTATGGAACATGATTAACAAGATAAGATTTATAAGATCTTATCACCGAACATAAGAAACATATAAGTAACTGCAAGTATAACAGATTAACTACACAAGCAAGGCCTCAACCAACGTTCCGTATTTTGCCGTATGCAGTAAATACTATTCGGATGGATTACATATTATTATGCCCTGAGGAAGTGAGCCGTACCGCTCAAATCAAACCTTCGGTTGCGAAACCCAAGACAGTGCCATATAAGGTCAATGGAAGAGCCGGACTCCATGACCTCCCACCTCGTGGTCAGTGCACGAGTACAACACAAGCAGGACTGCAATCTCATGCTTAAGTGGCCTCAGCCACAGGGTCAGGCTACCCTCTGCCTAGCCCGCCTTGGTACATGTATCTACGCTAGTGAAACTGAGCCACGGGCATGTTCACCGTGCTCTGAGCCATGAACACATTCATGCTCCAATATCACACATCCTGAGCTGTGGGCTTGTTCACCATGTTCTTATCATATTGAGCTACAAGCCTGAATCCACACTCTGGAGTCTACAACCGATGTTGCACGCTTACCTCCTCACTTTAGGCTAGGAGAAACCTCACATACTCAACAATATCTGCTCCGAGTTAACCTGCAGGAGAACCCGTTTCACCATCACCAGCTCCTAACGATGATGGATCTATGGCCAGGGCAAACTAAATAATATGTTCCACTGTGATTAGTTAGTACATTTTAAGTGGATTGTTGAGGCAACCAAGTTGTAACACATGCATAACATAAAACTACATTATTATTGCCACCATCATGCTATTCCGGTATCTCAATCCCTCATCACAAGAAACCACTGCCTCAACATGCATTCTCATCACTTGGGATATCAATCCCAGATCATAATCAGAGGATACCACCTCAACTGGGCACTTTAGCCAAACTCAGGTCCTCAGACCAAAGCACATCATGCATGTTATCTCATCATCCAGAGTAACCATAAAAGCAGTGTTACTCAAGCATATATACCTCATAGCCCTTTACCTGGATATGCATCTGTATGAAACACCTGCATGGTTAGTATACACAATCATCATGGATTAAGAGAAGGATCATATTCTCAACATAGAGCAACATTGATGATTATGTGCTTTATCATTCATGCCTCAACTTGTGACCATAGACATAGGTCATATCATTATGTAAAGTATCTTATATGCTTACCATTTACTCAACATTCTATATATAATTCAAGATGATCATAACCATATCAATTACCTTACTACCATTAAGTATATCAAGGGTCACCAAGAAACAAGTGCTTCGCAAATCAATTTTCCTAGAAGTGCCCACTACCCTCACCAAAAGGTGTGGCGGGTAGGGCACCCTCACCAAAGGTAGTATCGGGAAGAGGACTCTCCCATATCGCCCAACACTCCCACCACATAACAGTCAAGCAACCAGCTACATATCGGCCAAGCATAACAGCAAGGGTGTCAGGCTACCTTAGGGTGTATCGTGCAACGTTGTGTCGTGCATCTCCAAGTGTAACATGCAGCAAGGTCTATCGTGCAACTGAGCCCAAGGGGCGTGTCATGCAACAAAAGTATCATGCAACACCATGACGCCCAGCACAAGGCTAACCACTGAACATCATAACATCCAGGATATAACGAGCTCTAGGCTACCGTCTCAAGTTAGGTGTATCAGGCAGCACCACTCATCAAGAAGCAACGCCCAAATGTGCAACTCAAATGGGCAGTAAGGAACCTATCATTCAACCAGCCTATCCATGACCTATCGGCTGACACAAGGCAAGAACAGAGGTGTGACGCCCGTCACAAGGTCAGACCACAATGCCCCCTATCGTTCAAGGTGTAATCAGTACTAAGAAACCACTTGAGCTAGGCGTGCCGGACATGATAATCAACCGGGTGTAACGCCTACCACCATACAAGGCTAAGCATATCGGGCAGGGTAGTCAGCATAGTGTGACGCCGACACAGAAAAGGTCAAGGACCAGGGTGTGACGCCCAACACAGCCACAACGTGTCGACCAAGACTCAAGGCCAAGGAAAGGTATCGGGCAACACCAACCCCAAGACCATATCGGGCAAGATGCAACCCAACAAGGTCGTCACCAACCTCAAGCACAAGGGCACCAAAACCCTAGTGGATCAAGAAGATGGCTCACCTCTCAACAACCAAGATAGAGGGGTCTTGTACAACTTCTTATCACCAATCGAGCAACACAAGGATCAACCCTAACAAAGGTCTACAACCACCACCAAGCTCACCTCTCAAATCCATGGTGAGAGAAGGGTGTTACTCAAACAACTAGAACACAAGCTCACCTCTCAACTTAAACGAGAGAGGGGTATTTCCCATGATACTAGAGTTCAAGCTCACTTCTCTAGACTAAGGAGGGAGAGGGGTATTGCTCAACAAGAAACCCTAGAACATAGTTCGACCAACAAGAAGCATCTAAGCAAGAAACCAAACTAGCAGCATACATAAATGATCATAAGCAACATACAAACAAGAACATAGAAGATGGTAATGTAGTTAGGGTTAGGAGTTATGTAACCCGCCTTAAGCAAGCTCCAAGCTCCTAGATCCAAGAACCACCACAAGAAGAGAGCAAGGCACTCTAGGGTTCAGCCACCAGTAGAGGAAGAAGGAGACTCCAAGAAGGATCGACCACCAAGCTTGCAAAGGAAGAGGGTGTCGTGCACTAAGGAACTAAAAGGGATCCTTAGCAAGAGAAAGGGAACACATATATAGAAGAGGATGGAGGAGAAACCAAGGAAAGACAAGGCAAGGTGTCGCCCACCTAGGGACACTTGTCCATGTGAAAAGCCACCACTCTATCATGTCCTAAACACATGTCCAAGGTCATCGCCACATGCAAGCATCAAGCTCCAAGTGTCCACTAGTGGTGACACAAACGAGGTCAAAGAAGGTCAAAGGGTCCATGGGCGACACACACCCACACCATGGACGACACACTCCCTAGGCCGACACACCACAGGACGACACAAGCATGGCCGACACACCTAGGCCGACACAAAGCTCACTTGCCCGACACAAGGTCCAAAAGGCAAAGGCAACGCACCACAGGGCCCATCAAGGCTCATCCAAGCCCAAGGCAACTCAAGCAACGAGCCCAACCCTTCCTCTCAACACTAGAGGAAGCAAGGAGAGGGAGGAACACCTCACAAGGTGACAAACTTGCCCACAATCCCTAGACTTGGGTTAATTGCAAGTGGCACCTCCAGCTCTCAACAAAGCACCAACAAACCCTAATCACCACTAAAGGTGATTAGCAAGCAACTAAGCACCAGGGTTAAGCAAAGCAAACAGGATAAGCCCTAAATGGAGGTCAGGGTCCTTACAGTTATACTCAAGAACTTTTGAACTCGCATCATGGTGTAGTTGAACCATCTCTCTCATATGTAGTTCAACTGAATCTGTCCCTTGACAATACTCTTTCTTTCTCATGTCATCTAGGTAAGGTGATCTACCATAACCCATATTGCATCTTGACCTTCCTTGGTCTAGGGGAGACTTACCACGACATCCATAGCGATGAACTCCCATTCCCTCTCAGGGACTCTTTTATCTTCTATAGTGATACACTGGGTTACTGATGTTCTCCTTCACCTTCTGACTTGCATGGAAACATACCCCATGCAACTTCATCTTAAGAATCCAAAGTACTATTGTCACTTATTATCCTGGTGGTACCATGGTATATGGTAATCTTAAATCATGATCTCCTGTATGTCATGATTCCTCAAGATCGATTCCTTAGAAACCCTAAACCACTCTCATTAGGGTTTTATCACCTTCTGTTCCAAAGAAGTGCATCTGAGGTAACTCGCATCATCTTTTATCCTTGGTGTATGGCATGCGTATTGTCCTATCCCTCACTCCCATAACAAGAGGAAATAAGCATTTGATTGTAGTCCAAATACAGAGTTCTTCCTATTCCAAGAGTAGGGATGGTACATCCCACCTTGCCAATACACCTTTAAATCTAAGTTGAAATGTGAAACTTATGCCTCTACATCCCAAACATCTTGATATCAAAGTTACTTCCATGGAAAACTGATCTCGAACCTACTAGGGTTCACACACATCCCTTGGTCATCTACTCTAGGTCTATAGGATGCTGGTACTTTTGGGGTCATCCATCTTCCCTTATGCATCCGGAGAGTGCCCTACTCATCCATCCTTTGGGTCCCATGAGTTCATGAAGGTGATCAATCTCCTAACCCATGGCTCTCAGACAATGATAGTTGTTACCTCCCGACCCTATGGTCATGTGCAACTAAGGAATTAGGCAACTCCTACTTCCATTGGTCTTATCCCTACCTGACCCTAGGATAGACTTAGGATTCTAACATAGTACATGTTCAACTTAGAACCTTACCCAAGCCTTCAACATCTCTCTCTCTCTACATTCATGGGCTGACTTTCATCCTTTCATAGGGGTCATGGCAACCTGCCTACCCTGGGTCAGGCCCCATACCGGTTACCTCCATGGTAACACATCCACATACACTTATAGATGGTTATCTATGGGTCTTATAGGTTCATTCTCATACCATGTACTTTTCACTTAGCTTCTCAAGATCCTATGAGACCTCTTTAGATTTCCACAAAACCCAAAAACTGGTACACACCCTACCAAAGGGTTCCTCTCCCAGGATGGGAGGAAACTACAACCCTTGACAACAAGTTCACAAACATCCTTAGGGTTTATATTCACATGAGCATGCTTAACCTAGCAGCTACCAAGGCACAAGCAGAATGCCTACTAAACCATGCTAGGTCATACTTGTTCTCATCCTCATGCTCATACCTTCTCATGCCATCACTTAGCTGTGGGGGGTTCATCAAACATACCTTAATTTAAGGGGTTTCTCTTTCCTCTAAACATGAGGAGTACCATGCTCGAATCTATAGAAACTCAAACCTTGTCATGAGCATCAGGTACACCACTTCCCCTCTTAGGCCTAGGAATCCTAGGTTCACTTCTCTGATGTCCACTGTCTGCTCGACCTCTTAACTACGATCTAAACATGTACAAGGCATGACATGCACTTCCTGTCATCCTTCTACTCGAGCAACACTTTAGAGTTGGGTCCTCCTCAAGGACAATCAACAAGGTACAAGGCCTCATGACCTGTTACTAAACCTCTCCAGTTCTAAAGAACTCTTCTTCTCATGTATATCATAGGTACAGAGGTACCAGCAGACTCATCCTCTCTCTAGGGTTTGGTTCCTCTAAAGGCAACCAAGATATCATCCACTTAGGTCACATCATCCTCAACTCCCTACTTTTCCTCATATCTCGGAGTCTAGGTTTCCAACTTTCTTGCTTGGGGTCCTGCTCTCTCTCTCTCTCTAGAGATAACCCTACAAACAACCTAACTATTAGAGGTCCTCTCTTCAAGAAGGTGGATCAAGCTCACCAGCATACCTCTACATGGTGAAACCTATGTTCACACTTATGCTTGCTCAAGGTTATCCATAGCTATCCTGGCCAGGGTTTCAACCTACTACTCGCACTACTGACATATTTTGGGTGCCTACTATGCCATGCTCATATAAGCTCATGGGGTTTCCATAGGTTCTTCTCTAACCTCATCAATGAAGGAGCTATCCTTCACTCTAACATGCACGCCCTTCCCAGGGCTGGGTCACCAAAGGTACTCAGTCATCCAACCCCTCATGCCTCATATGGCATCCAAGGCATGTCTATCCAAACACCTCATCATGTCATCTCTCTCTAACCTTCACTTAGGGTTAGGGTTAACACCATCCTCAGAGGATGTGCCAGGTCTCCACTTGTAATGTAGATCTCTACCTCTAAGACGAACTCTCTCTTTACTTTATCCTCCTGACAAGAAGGTCTAGCCTCAGGTCTCTCTAGAGGGCATACAACTTATGTCATACGACCTAAGAATTTTTCTATTCTTTAGTTTATGATTAAACTATTAAGCTTTTGTCCATGACATCTTATTTACATCTTTTTTATTAATTTGGTGGAGGATTCCTTAATCCTTATCAACCTTGCCCATACCTCAAGAGGGTGAGGAAGAGAGACAAAACCCTAATCCTTATTATCCTTAACAACATTTGAGTTGAGAAGGGATGAATCAAGATGAGAGAGTCCTAAAGGTATCTTATTTTGAGTCCAATCCTGAGACATTGGCCAGGCAGTCACACTAATCTGGGAGTCCTCATATTCTGACTAGAGGTGTAGAGGAAAATCTTTCCAGCTCCCGGACGTGATCCTTTTCTAGACACCTCCGTCTTTCGAAAAATCCTCTAATAACTCCCTTGGGTTCTACAGAGTTTGTAAAATTCAATCATTATTAAAGATTAAATGTGAAACCTATGCTATGATACCAAATGTAACGACCCCGCCTCCCGGTAACCCCCAATTAAGGGAGACCAAAAAGTCGGTTCCATTATCCCAATTAACATGATCAAAGGTTCGATAAATAATCAATAACAATTATAAAATTCTACCAACTATACTAAAATCTGGTATAAATTAAAACTTTTTGCATACCTTTGAAAAACTTGGATTACTAAACTTCTATCCATATGAGAGAATATTCTAACTAATCCTCCTTGATTGTTAATCCTCATTTAATTCCACATATGCCACTTTACTGTTTGTTCTTTTCATTTGTACCTAAAATGCCGACAAACAAAATGTCAGTCAGCATAAAGCTGGTATATGGGGGAAGCAACAATCGTGCAACTATGATAACAATGTAATCAACCAATTATCATTTAACAGCCAAGATTACAACTTAAGCAATACTACTCAATCCTTACCTATCCCCTATCTCTGTGCTATCCCTGCAGTGTACCTGGATGCTACCTTCATCATGGTAGATCCCCATTAAACCCCACATGATCCTACCTAACAGGTAGATCAATATATAGGGTTGAGTCTCATGGCACTACCCATAGTTAGCCCAATCCCTAACTCATGGTATGCTGAAGAGTCACATGGCACTACCCATAGGTAGTCCAATCCCTGACTCAAGGTGACTTGATGGACCTACCCCATTGGTAGCCATGTACTAAGTCATCCAATGATCTAATGGACCTACCCTATAGGTAGCCATGTACTAGATCAAACTATTAAGCCATAGAGGGGACTAGGATCTGAGCTAGTAGGCACATATCTTAAGTGATAGTCATATCCACATTATAATTTGCATGAATTAAATTCATCCAACAGTTTAATTCAAGTCATCGAGGAAAACTTCAGAAAACCTCAAAAAACTAATTTGAAATATTCATAAGCATAACCACATACTTGTCAGGCATATTGGAGATGAAATCAACCAAGAACGGAAATCCAATCAAGCAAGTACAAGAATCCTAAAATCACATCCAATTCCTTTTTATCAAAATCTATTCAAACCATCTTGCTACTTAAGGTTTCTATTCCTTTTTAGGATTTCTACCTTTTTTAGGGTTTACTCTGCAATTAGGGTTTTTACTTCATTTTACTCTTTTAAACCCTAATTTCTCATCTATCCTTCACGAAAGTTATTAAGGTTACCTTTTAACAACATATAACCTTAATTTCAGAAATAGCACAATTAATCATCAATTAAGTACATTAAGCCTCTTTTACATTAAAGCTACCATTTTTATCCTTTTAATCCATGACAAGATCATTATGCTCCTTTATCATCATTTCATAGTTCATTATGATCTAATTTACATATGAACTCTATTTGTCATTAATTCTACCTTTATTTGTTAGAAAACCCTAATTACTACATTAAGGGTATTTATCCACAATTAGGAACTTTTATACTCAAAATATCTTAGAATCATCAAAACTTAGCATTATTCACGATATCAAATAATTAAAGACATTAAGAGTCACGTTTACTAATATTAGGGTTTCAAGGCCCATTAAAGTATATTTATGCACATGAAATTCTAAATTAACTAATTACATGCAAAGTTCATCCTTTTTATTCTTAAGGTACCTTTTTATAATCAACATGTTGATATCAACTTTAATCATCCATTAAACCCTACTAAGCTCATTAATCATTTAAAAATAGGGTTTCTTTAATCATTAAATCATTAAAGTTGATAACTTACACTACTTTTAGAATTGCAACAGGAATTAGATTACAAAACTAATTTTATTGCTTTCCTCGTGTTCTGCTGAGCAAAATTCATATATTATGTGTAACCATCCGATCTACGATTAATGAGATATGAATTTTGCAATAAAACCTTATTTGGGCCAATAGGAAGGTGCCACATCACCTCAATCTCCATGCAACGTAACTATTTGGAAACATAATGCAAAGATGACTTTTCCCTTGACTT
The DNA here is from genome assembly GCA_963693085.1 of Alisma plantago-aquatica. Lineage (NCBI taxonomy): Eukaryota > Viridiplantae > Streptophyta > Magnoliopsida > Alismatales > Alismataceae > Alisma > Alisma plantago-aquatica. The sequence goes on from OY856409.1 coordinate 1,761,938,172, forward strand.
AAAGACTTGTTCTTTATCACACCGAGGGGTAGAATGGTCAAATGCCGCCCGTGCCTTCTTCAACCTTGCGCAACCGACGAATGCTGCCCTAGCCGCTTCATGGCGCGGCTCCACCTCCCAGATCTGAACCTGTCGACCACCAAAACCTCTTCCCCCGCCTCCGTTGTGCCCTCGCGCAGGTGAGGGTGCCCCTGCTACACGACCAGTCGGCCGGAAATGAGCACAATAGGTCGGGCGCCATGGCTGACCTGCGGTCAACTGCAGCGTTGCGCAGGTGCAAAAATCCAACAAGATAGTCATCAAGAAAGGTCCTCCTCCCTCCGTGGATCCTCTACACTTCTGGTGGTGCCCTCTGCTCACAGCCAGGGCAGCTGGCCCATGCTGGTCGGGCCTGCAACCTACGGCCGGCCTGGTAGCCATGCTGCAGGTGCTGCGTGGCAGTGATTGGTAGGGAAAAGGTGGCCGACTGCCCAAGATACTTGTGGAAACTTCATGCCTCCCCAGAGATCCTGGTACATCCGCTACTTGCCCCCGAGAATGCCCTATGCTTCTTGGTTAAGGTTTGCATGCAAAGAAGAAGGAGAAAGGAGAAAGCTTCGTGGGAGTCCACCTTGAACTCAAACCAAAGACTCTACCCCTTATATAGGGGAGGGTATCCACGCCCCAGTAGGCTTTCCCATGAAGCAACCAAGCCCTCTTCCAAATAGGAATGTGCTTCCTTCACTAAAAGCAAGTTTCTCCCTCTTACTCATCTTCTTAAAACAACATATTCATTGGATTTTTAGGAATACGAAAATATTCTCCCTTATTCTCTTTTGACTTGCTTTTTAATCCATTAATCACGAAATTATGTTATCCTTAAGTAGAAAATACCACTTCTTTAACAATACCATGAAATTCATTAATTCAACATCATATTATCCTCTTATTTTGCATTATTAGTATTTTATCTTTATTTCTTCTCCATTGGGGCTCCTTGGACCCCAAGAAACTCTAAGATTTTGAAATCCTTTTTAGTGGATACTTATTATCCTTCTAGATGCATCTATTTCTATTATTTCCTCATTATCTTGTTTATTTCTTATTAAAATATCTCTTTTTGAGGATTTCTCTTTATCTTTCTTTTTATTTTCCTCATTGGCATTCCTTTTAATATTAGAAATCCTTTGGATATGAAAATCCATCAAGGATAACTCAATTATACCTCTTTTCACTTATTTTCCACATTTTATCATTGTTTTCAATTTCTTTCTTAATAAATAAATATTTAAGTGATCTTTTCTTTTCTTATTGCTTTCTTTTTGCAACTTTGGACTCCTTGGAACCCAAGGAACCCAAGAGGCACGAAATCCACCTTTGGATTATATATATCTGCCTTCTAGAGGTTTCTACATTTTTATTTTCTCCATTTCTTATTAATAATGGAGTTCCTTTTGTCTCTTCCTTGTTATTGGGCCCAATAGCCAATAAAGCCCACAAAACAATCATCAAGGCTATTGTAAACGAAATCCATTTATTCAAAACAAATCATAACTCTATTTGTCCAAATATCTTTAATATGAGAAACCACATTTACCACCAAAAGAACCCAAAAGTTGGGGTTGTAACACTAACATTACACTGCAACTATCTAACATCACATCAACCATGTTTGTTAAAATTGGTCTGTTCTCATCAACATCATAAACCATTTGTTCTTGGGAACAACTACCACTACCAACATCTACTGATCTCATACTAAAAATCTCTCCATGCTAGTACCATTCTATATTAGTCCTATACAATCCCATTGCGCATGACATGATCTTTGATAGTGTCAACAATGTCAACTTCCATGTTGTTGCTACAATTCCTACATGGGCAATAGAACCTATCTCCAAGCTATTTTCTATGTTCTCTACAAATCTTACAAACTCATCGAGACAATTTATAAACTCAGGAGTGCATCAATTTGGTTTAGACATCCATGATCGATCCATTTCTATATGACCAGATGGGAGATGAGTAGCTCATCAGGTTCTATCTAGTAAGTTAATTTTAGGAAAAAAATATGTTTGAATAATTGAGACCTAGTCATCTAGTAGCATTCATATTCATGAATGTATACCACATATCCCATTCTTGAGCACTTCATCTCACTTTTAAGTGTATAATGTGTGTTCATTTTCAATAAATTTTGGCAACATTTTCCCACAGTTCTCCAAGTACACCGATGTAGATGGGCAAATAACTGCCTACATATGTACCCAGAGAACAAAGGTGAAATGTTGTTGAAATTTATGGAAACCGAATACACATTATACACTTACATCCTAAGTGAGATGAAATGCTCAAGAATAATCCCTAATCGGGGACTATCCAAGGTTTACTCCTAATGAGTAAATCTCAGATGGTTTCTTGGCCAATAACACAATTTAGAAATTATGACTTTGAATATAGGCTTTATAAATTACATTTATATATTAGTTTTACATATTAGGGTTTATTTACAAATTAGGGTATATTTACATATTTGAATTCAAAAAATGGGGTTTATTCACATATTGGATTTCACAAATTATGGTTTATTCACATATTAGTTTCAATATCTCAAATTAGGTCATGTATGTTCATTACCATGTTACATCATACAACATGAATTCATTTAGACTTAGTATGAAACATCACAATTGATTCAAGGATCTAATTATTTGGATATCTAAAATATTATTTGAACAAAATATAATATAAACATCTACATTGTCAGTTCAAGTTATTTAGGAGTCATTTTCATGAAAGCGTAATCACTAGAGCATAGATGAGATCTACTTGAAGGTGGTTTATCGGTACTAACATAAGCTAACTTTATCATTATACACCATACTAACATAATGGCTAATAATTAACATTATTTTATATCTCCATCTCCCTTTCCCCTTTCCTCCTTCCCCCTCTCCCATCTGACCCCTACCCTTCATAATTTCTTCTCAATATTGAGAAGAAATCATAGGGTCAGGAAAGATGAGAGAGGAGGAAGGAGGAAGGAGGAAGGAGGAAGGAGGAGAGTCATAGGGAGATGGATAACTAAGGTAGGAGAGAAGAAGATAGGAAGAAGGAGGCCACCTATGGATAGTGTTAGAGGAGCACGACTAGAGGAGTAGGAAGTAGTAGCGTCTTCAGTGAAAGAGCGCAACTAGAGGAGGAAGCAGTGGCACCATCAATGAGGAGCACGACTGAAGAAGCAGTGGAGTCGTTAGCTAGAGTAGGGGTGCAATTGGATGGAGCAATTGCTGGAGGATGCACAATCGTTGGTGGAGTAGTAATCGCCAGTGCATGAATCAGGAAGTAGTAGAAGTGGAGGCAGAAGAAGAGGGAAATCACCAGAGGCAAATATACATAGAAACATGGGTAGGGGAAAAGAGGGGAAAGTGTTTCTCTTAGGGTTATGTAAGACCTATACCATCAGTTATTCACAAAATCGATGACCTTGGATTTAGGTCATTGGTTGTAGATGAACAACCTTCGGCAAAAACACAACTTTTCTCAGAAGTTGTCTAAAACACACCAATGCCTAATCTCACAACCCACCGATACCTACTCCCTAGGTTATGGTTAGAATAACCAATGAGAAAAATTAAGTGGGGGTGGGAAAATTTTCATGGGACACATGATGTTAACATCTTTCTCGTAGGGTGTTGTGGAAAAAACTGATGAGAAACTGCAATTATTTCCTACAGGAGAGATGACTTGTGCATCTCTTTATCATGTAAGTTATATATAAAAGAACTGACGATGTAGGGTTTTTGGAGGAAAATGAAATGCTCACAAAATTTTGCATGAAATTTTGTTATTATCGGTGATATGTAGCATCGGTTTCTTTTAGAAAAGATCGACTACAAAAAAGAAGTACAACCCGTGTTTTCTCAATTGGTCAATCTGCACTGGTTGTCTACTTAGAACTGACACTATAGATAATATCGTCAATTTTCCTTAAAAAAGACCCGACTCAATATGTCATATATGTAGTAGTTCATGTTACTTGAGGACATACATCGTTAAGTTTGGGGTTATTTGATGAATGCATATACATCTTAGTTTTATTTTCATTCATTTCCATCATTTTATCTTGGAATTAGATTGCATTTAGATTTTCTTTATTTATGTTTATTTATAAGGTTTTGGTCCAAATTCTTGGTTTTCATGACAGGCTTGAACTTCATTGCATGTTAGGAATGTAGGATGTAGTGATACCTCCTTCATTGGGCTACATCATTGAGCCACATCTCATTCATCACGAGCTTCATTTGCACAATCCTCGTGACCCACGTAAACAGCCCCCATCCCCACCTCTGTGAGTGCACTTGTTGTCCCTTATATGAACAATCATCGAGCCCCTATCATTCAAAATTCTCATCAATCTACCTCCTATGACCGACCCTATAACGAAAAGTATTGCTAAGAGACCAAAGGCCCCTCTACTCATTCCTTGGTCCACCTCCAATTGAAACCTTATGGATGCCCGACCTACACCTTCGGTATTCCTCTGATGGTCAAGCAGGCATCAGCCCTTGATGGAATTCCAGTCTAATCCCCCAATGAGCGAGAATACTTCAATCCAATGGAACATCTACCTCTTCTTCTCGATGCACACCATGCATTCTCTATCCCAATGAGAATCCTACACCTACCTTTAATTTTCAACTAGAATTCACGCTATGATGCCCAACGTTTTACCAATGGTCGAACAAATGCCAATATCAATGGAAACCCTGCAACCTCACACTGATGGGAGTATTGAAAGGTCATGACTCTTCATCTACTTGTTGACGTTGACCGTTTGTTTCCACAACACCTAAGAATCAATGAAAGGTGGATGGGGGAGGTTCCAAACCCTATCCCCTTCCTATAAATAGAAGTCCATTATTATCATCAAAATTATCCACAAACTACATTACTAGGTTGCCATTTTTAGTGCATAGAAACTACTTCCATCCACCATTGACCCCTTTTGCGATCTTTTGATCGAAAAGATCCCAGACTCTACCATGAGTCCAAGATCTAGACTTTGAAGGAAGATAGACTGAGGACGTCCTCCACCAAAGTTATCCACTTTCTTCACCTCCATAGTAACAGATCCAATCAGCAAGAAAAGAGAGCGTTGATGACTTCCAATCCATCTACAAAAAATGTCTAGAAGTGGCTCTTATTGCTTGCTCGATGCCTTGTCTCTGAATCTGAAGACATGCTCCCACACACCACAGTTGTGACTCCACCTTCTATAGTGATAATGATATCTCCCTCTTCTTCCCTATTGTAAATGTATTTACTACCATGAGCAAGTAGTCCTCTTGTTAAGGTGCAGGGAGTAAAGATGCTACCTAATTTTATTCTCCTTATTGCATCTATTATTGTGTGAACCATTATATGTTTGCAGCTAGTCATTTTTATGCTTACGTTCTTGCTTGATCACCAAGTTTATATGTTTCTAAGATCTTGGGTGTAGAGAACTTTGAATCTAGGATCTAGGATATCGATGGATTCATGTTTAGCCCTTGATGAGAATTTCATATATGTATTTTTTGAGGAGATAGATGCATGATATCTTGGTAACAAGACATTGAGATTTGGGTGATATCTATTTGAGTTTTAATCCTAATGCCAAAAGGGGGAGTTCCTAGCCTCAACATATGTATTTCCATGCTTAATATAATGTAGTGAGGGAGTGAATCACAGGTAGTGGTGGTAAAACCCATTCCACCCTAATGTCCCAATTCATAAATAAATCTAGACTTTAATTTAGACCTTCTATTATGCGATCTTAGTATAATTAAAAAAAATCACCTTTGTTATAAATACTATTTCTTTTTGGTTAGTTTGATTAGTCTATTCTTAAATGAAATCTCCTTTGGGTTCGATCCTAACTATACTATGATAAGATCTGTCCACTTGGGAGTGGTGATTATCATACTTATTCCTAGGGATTCTTCCCTAGGTGAATTTGCATGTGCGATAAATGCAAACATCAATCACCAAATGAAAAGTTTTTTTTAATTTTTGGGTCAAAACTCTCAAGGGATGAAATATCCTCTAAATACAATCCCACACCTACAAACATACCCAAAGTTAGTCATTTCTAATAAATCTAGATCTTGAGATACCAATTTCAAGTATAAACATCACACTTATTCCAATGAGTTGTCAAAGAAACACTCAAGATCCGATCCCCTAACATCAAAAGGTAGAAGAGGAAGGCAAGCGTCAACATCACTAACAAAAATGATGAAAAAATATTCAAATTCAACAATTATAAAGAATGACTCAGATAGAAGTTTCAACCAATATCTCATCGCCTGCTAGATATATTCAATGACAAAAGTTCATCCTAGATATAGTTTTGCCTTTGAAAGAAAGGCTTGTAAACTAATATAATATGCCTACTTTTGATCAAGCTTTGATGAATAAAAGAAACATGATAAATGATAATGCAAGGTTGTCCTATATTGTACAAGGCTTAAATGCTAAAGTGAAAACATTTGGATGGGATTATATATATTATAATGGAATAGTTTAAGGTTATGATCTAGGACCTAACTGAAGAAATCCACCTAATATAGAGTTTTTATGAATTATGGGTGGTCTAGTTTATGGTATTGACTCAGGATCCTAAAACATTTTATGTTGAAGCTACAATTGTTTAAGGTCATAATTATATGCCCTACGATATAGTTTATGACCATGATCTAAGTCCTAATTGTAGCTTTTAAGGTCATGATCCATGACCCAATTGCATGAGAGTTGAAAATTTTGATATAGGCCTACTACGTGGGTTGTAGAAAATAAACGACAAAACCCTTCCCGCAAAATAAATTTTTCCTAAAAAAAGACTCTGTCTATGGATTTTACATTAGAAACCAACGTTGTAGGTCAAGTACACCACAAAAAATTTTGACTCCAAAAACCCTATGTCGTCAATTTTTTGGTAAAAAAGATGACAAAAGTTTCTTACCACGTGCACATAAAAAATATTTCTCCCCAAACTAGCTTATGATGTAGATTTCTTGGTGGGCAACCGACGCCTAAAGTCTTAGCAAAGTTGGCATCTTTTATTAGGAATAAGTACATGTGTCTTCGATTTTTTAGTCCATAAGAGACAACAGAGGTTAACATATGGTGTTGAATTTTCACGGGAAACTGACGACATAGGGTTTAGTGAGGTGGAAGTTTTTTTATAGGGCTAAGTACATACAACATCAACTTTTAGATGATAACCAATGGCATAGATTGAATTGTCTTGTTGATTTTTGGACAAAAACTGTTGACTAAAGGCTTAGTGAGGTTGGCATTTTTTACTAGGGATAAGTACATATGGATTTATTTTTTGAGATGGAAACCAACAAATAGATTGACATGTGGCATTATTTAAAAAAAATTGTTGAATAAAATATTTGTCATCGATTTTCTACAACAATGATGACTAAGTATTACTGAACAACACCTGCAAAGCAGACTTTCTCCCATTCTCCATTTCATTGTGCCTTTCTTACTTGCTATGGAGATGTGTTGCCTTGGCCGCACCACAATCCCTATTCTACTATTCTTATTGACAGTTGTTGTGGGACATCAGGATCACCGCTTGTGCTGCCGTGCTAGATACTACTTCTGCCTTCACTGCTTGCTATTTTAGTAGACCGTATTGTGTTGGAAATTGCCTCCATCATTGCTGCTTACTGTTGTGATGGACCCTTCTAAGCTAGACACCACCATCGTTGCTACTGGACCCTGTGGTGTTGTGCTGAGCCACGATTGTTGCTTGAGAAACCATCAATTGGACCCTGTGTTGTTGTGACCAGCCACCTCCACCGAGTGTGCTGGACACTAGCGTCGCTTGAGCCACTAGTTTCTCCAGCTCCTCAATGTGTGTTTTTTCTTTTATTTAAGCTACATTTTTTGCATAACTGCTTGCATAATTTAGTGAAATGTAACTAGGGTTTTAATACCTAAATTGATATCAATTGAATCATGAAATGTAACTAGTGTATTAATTTGATATTTGTAGATATCATACTTGTATACTTGGAATTCATGTATAATACAAATTGGTGTAGTATTCAACTTGATAGTTGTATGGTTAAATAATGACACCTAAGAATTAATTAAATTGAATTGATATGAATTATGTAAATGAGATTGATTTCGATTGAATTTTTATCCTATATTCTAAATTGTAAATCTTATTTTAGACATACAATTTGTTGTCCTAGAAACCTATTCGAGATTTAGTGATTAGGAGGAAATCTTGGATAGTCCCCAGTTTAGGATTGTTCTTGAGCACTTAGTCTCACTTAGAATGTAAGTGTATAATGTGTATTTAGTTTTTAAGGTGATTCATCACCACTTCCCCATTTTTTCTCTATGCTCATATGTTGGTGGGTATTTGCCCATCTATATTGGTGTACTTGGAGAACTAAGGGGAAGTGCTGCCGAAATATTCTTGAAAATCAAATACATGTTATACTTTTACTAGTGAGATTACGTGTTCAAGAATGGGATAGATGACACACATTCATTACTAAACTATAAACCAGAATTAGCAAACCCTAATCCTTAAATTTGTAAACCCTAAATCCTAAACCCTAAACAATATACTCTAATAGTTAAACTTTGATCTCTAAAACCTAATCTATAGATCCTAATATTCAACGAACTGATTCAATACTCATTTCTCTATGATCATAGAATGGATCAATCATGGATGTCCATTTCACATTGCTACACTCCTTATTTTATTAGTGGTCTTGATCAATTTGTAAGTTTTGCAGAGGAACATAGGAAACAACATGGAGATAGGTTCTATTGTCCATGTAGGAATTGTAGTAACTTGAAAGTCGACACTGTTGACAAAATGAAAAGTCATGTCATGTGCAACATGATTGTATAATGATATACAAAATGATACTGACATGGAGAGATTCCAACAACGAGATCAGTCAATGTTGATAGCAGTACTTGTGTTGAAGAAGAAATTTCTGACGATGATGTTGATATGAACTGATTCCAATATACATGGTTGATTCAATTCTACATAATTGTGGGGCAAATATACTGATCCACCTTCCTTATTTAGAAACATTTTGCATGCTGTTGAGAAGCCACTATACTTAGGCTTTACTAAGTTTACAAAGTTAAGCATTGTGTTGGCATTGTATACTTTGAAGGCTAACAATAGATGGAGAGAAAGAAGCTTCACATCTTCGTTGTCTTTGTTGAAAAAAATCTTTCTAAAGGAAATAATCTTTCAATTTCAACATACAAATTATAGAAAATGTTGTGCCCAATGGGAATGGTGGCTAAGAAGATAACTACATTTCTGAATGATTATGTGTTAGCTGGAAATGACTATGTTGATTTGAAAGATTGTGCAAAATGTGGGGCGTCAAGGTACAAAATGACGACTTCGGGTAAGCCCAAAACTGGCTCTCTTGCCAATATGATGTGGTATCTACCTATAATACCAAGGTTTCCACTTTGTTTTTCCAATACCATGGATATGAAAAATTTATCTTGGCATGCAGAGGCAAAGAAAAACAATGATGGGATCCTACGACATGTCTTTAATTCCCACAATGGAAGAAAATTGATTTATTGTACCCTAAATTTGGTGAAGAAGTTAGAATTTTAAGATTTGAGATTTGTACCAATGAGATGATTCCATATGGAACATTTAGCATCCCACATAGCACTTGGCTTGTTATGATTGTTATATACAATCCTCCCTAGTTGTGTATGAAAAATAAGTACATCATGTTATCCTTATTGATATCAGGCCCCAAACAACCTGGTAATGATATTGATGTTTTCTTGAACCTTTGTTTGATGACTTAAAGAAACTATGGAGATAAGGTGTGATGACCTATGATGCTTCACATAGAGAAACTTTTCATTTGCATGCTATGTTGTTTTGTAGTAATGACTTTTCCACATATGGGAATATGCATGGATACAATGTAAAAGGATCCAAAGCATGCCCTATATGTGAGGATAACACTGATGCAGTACAATTAAAATATGGAACCAAGACTATATTTATTGGTCATTGATGGTTTCTTCAGAAAGTGCATCCTTATAGAAGGCTGCACGAAGCATTCAATGGATCAAATGACAAACAAAATGCCCCTAAACCTATACCAAGGGAGGTTGTTTATGAAATAGAAATACTTAACTAATGCATTTTGCAAGAGATCTCAATGTACTATTCCCATACATAGTGACAAATTTTTATTCAAGAAGAGGTCAATATTCTGAGATCTTTCTTATTGGAGGTCTTTGGTGGTTAGGCATTGTATTGATGTCATGCACATTGAGAAAAATGTTTGTGATAATGTCATTGGTACTCTATTGAATATACCAAGTAAAACTAAATATAGCATAAAATCTAAAATGGACCTATGTGAAATGGGTATAAGGAAAGAATAAACGTCAGAAGTTTGCAGTGATTGAAAAATATATTTACCACATGCTTAATATACATTGTCTAGACATGAGAAGATAACATTTTGTGAGTGCTTAATTAGTGTTAAGGTACCATATTGATACTCTTCCAATATTTTTAGATTGGTATCAATGAAGGATCTAAAGTTGATAGGTCTTAAATATCATGATTGTCACAAGCTAGTGAATCAAATATTTCATATGGATATTTGATCTGTATTGTCAAAGCATGTAAGGTTTGCAATCTTGAGGCTTTGTTTCTTCTTCAACACTCTATGCAACAACGTTATTGTTCCCGAGGATCTTGATAAGTTGCAAAGAGAAGTGATTGTTACCCAATTTCAGCTTGAGATGTGTTTTCCTCCTTCAATTTTTGATATAATGGCACATCTTGTTGTCCATTTGACCAGGGAACTGAAAATTTTGGGTCCGATTTTCTTGCATTGGATGTATCATCTTGAATAGTACATGAGTGTTTTTTAAGGTGAATTGCTATCGGCTTGAAGGGAGTATTATTGATGATTATGAGGCAAGGGAGGTCATGGACTTTTGCAATGACTTTTTGAGTTGTAATGAAGCTCCTGCCAAAAAAAAAGGAATATTGATCCATATTCCGACAAAGGGACTTTAGGAGCATGAGTGAAAGTAATTAGTCATCATCTGTGGTAACAAGCATACATGTATGTTTTGTTTAACATCGATGAAGTGGATATTTATATCACAGAACATACCAATTTTATCAAGACAAAATATCATCGAGTTACTACAATTTGGCTTGCTAGAGAGCATAGTAGGGCATTTTTAAAAATAAAGTATTCCATCAACTATCTCAAATACCAAATATTGTTGTTGAAAATATGTAATTTCTCAGTTTTAAACCAAAAATGAATGTTATGTCTTATGAAGGGTTTGACATAAATGGGTTTTCATATTACATAAAACATCAAGATAATAAGAGTGTCCTCCAAAATAGTGGGGTAAACCTTCAAGTGTCTTCATTGTATATTTCTAGTGAAAAGGATAAGAGTCCACATGAAGCTAAAATGTGATAATATAGTGTCACTGACATATGTGAGTTTGATTACACATATTTCAGAGTTCCCATATTTAGGTGTAATAGGGTTAATAAAAACAAAGGAGTTGTTATGGATGTATTGGGTTTCACATTATTGAGTTCTAAAAAGATTGGCAAGAAGGGTGAACCATTCATAATGGCATCACATGCGAAGAATGTATCCTACATTGATGGTTCTGCAAATGAAAATTGGTTTATTGTTCTTCATGGAAAAAGGCAAATCATTACAGATCCAATAGATGAATAAGATTCTATGACAAGTATGATGACTCCAATCCATCTCAGTTGGCCTGTGAACACCAAATGTTGAAGCTAACATTGACTTATATCTTCGTGGTGGTCACACAAAAGGAATATTAGCTGATCAATGATCCAACCAATACCAAAGACATGTATTTTGTTTTTTAAATGCTAGATGTGTTTTACATCTTTATTACATTTATATATGATTCATTTATGACATGTACATTTTACATTCATTATCACTTATATTTCATTCTTTGACTATTTTTTAGGTGGTATCTAACCATGAGGATGAGCACCCTGACAATGTGCACCGTGAGGATGAGCACCATGATGGTGTAAGTTGTATTGTTTTATTACATAGATGTGTATTTTACATTCTCTATCAAAATTATATATAGATGTGTATTTTACATTCTCTATCACATATATGTGTTTCTTGACAATTTTAGGATGATCATCCTAAGGATGTTAGCCCTAAGGGTCTTATTGGATTTGTAGAGGAACAACATGATCGTGCATGTAGAAGAGGCATCACCTTCACAAACAAGTTAGTAGAACAAAGGGGTAAACGACCAAAGTTGACTGTTGACTTTGATGATGTAGGAAATCCTATTGGGAAGAATAATAATACCTTTTGTGCCATATCTAGGGGGTCCTTATTCACAGCAAAGTGGATATAACAATAGAATCTTGGCATAAAGTTGACCCTTCCAACAAAGACTACATCTGGAAGGACTTATTTATGAGATATTTTTCTTTTTAAAGATATTCCTAATGTTGTTTTTATAAATATGTCATTAGGTATATCGAATCTTGTAGAGCATCTTTGAGATTGATGAAAAACTACCTTGTAAAGTGGTGATGCAATGTTGTGGGAGGCTATTAAGGAATCATAGGACAAGTCTGACAATATAAAACATAATGAGCAACAAGAAGAAGAAGGTTGCCACTGAGCAGAGGGAATATCTTGACCCAAAGGTGTGGGACAAGTTTGTTTCTTCAAGACAAATATATGAATTCAAGTTATTGCACCTCCTTCATTTATACATATTATGATTTCAATGTATTACATTGAACATATATTTTTTATTAACTAGGCTTTACACGATGCTAATAAAGAAAGTCGTGCAAAAAATTATATATAACTATAACTTGGGTCCAAGTGTGTAAAGACCCGATCTTTGCAATCAAATATTTATAAATGTATCAAAAGTATAAATAAATACTTATTATAATCATGTTTTTACATCATAGTTGTGGAGGCTTTAAACATAAGATCACAAAATTTAGAATATGAATTGACTCTAACTTCTTTTCAATAGGAGATAACTCTTACACTTCTCTTCTAGTTCTTCTTTTTAAAACCTGACTATGAGTTCCCAGAGGAACAAAACCACACATGGACCCCACAAAGGGTAAATTTTGGCCAGCTAGGCTGGTACTAAATCCAATTATTGAGCTTTTTTAAAAGTAAAGTGTTATGAGATCAAATCTAGGTAAAATGTGTTGGTGGACTATGGGAATAACAAAAGATGGTCTAGTTACCATGCAAGTTTCAAAAAGGTGCAATAATTCAAAGCTGCAACTACAAAACAGTAAAGAGATTTCAAACCTAATATCAAGATTTCAAAATAAAATGTTTTTTCTCAAACTAATATCAAGACACCAAATATTCAAAATGAAAAGATTTATCCATTGGCACATTTAATCCAATATTTTGTCTTCTCTAGTGAACATGTGTCTAAAGTTATCCCCTCTATGAGAGAACACCACTTTCTCATGTGGGGTAGCCAGTATTGAGAGACCTCTAATTGTCCATTATCCACTGTGCAGGGTTGGTGGTTATGACCCTTCGAATCTAGTGAGCCAATGCTCTTTAGCCAATTTTTCAAAATTTTATGTCAATATCAAAATCAAGCAATATTTCATTTTGCAACAATGTTCAATATTAAAATATGTCGTGGTGAATTTCAACTAGAGAGAAAGGCTAATAAAATAGGTTTACCACTTTTGGAAACTTATGTAGATGAAACTCAAGAGAGAAATAAATAGTTGAATAAAGAATTGAGAATTTAGTACATGTTTATCAAAGCAAGATTCCAAGATGTTTTACACTCAAGATTCAATGAGATCCAAGGTTTGGAGATCTAGTAAGAATAACAATTTTATGTCATCATAGGGTTAATGGCTTGAAAATCACTTCTTTATTTCTTATTATGTGAATTTACCCCTTTGCCCCATATTGGGTGTGGTACTTACTAGTCATCTTTGGTTGTTACAACTTTCCACTATGAATCATCAACTTCATTTCCTTTAATGTAGTCCTCGTCTAGTATATGATCTACTAACTGTTACCCCTATTCGTACGATATGATTTATAAATTCATATGTATATGCATATTGTGCTTAGGCCCAAATGCCATTAAAGAGGTAGGAATTATATTCTTATGTTGGTATGATTCATAGGGTAGATCTTACATATAAGATAAGATCTGTCATCATCCATGTTCATATATCTAAGTATTTATTACTTACTATTGTACATTATTATGCACTTAGGTCTAGAACCTGATCAATTAAGTAAAGAGGTTTAAGCATGGTAGAATCTGGAAGAAAAGTTATACAACACTTTGTACTTATTATTTAATATATTTTTTAAATTCTCACTATATTTATAGTTAAATATTCTATTTTCCCAAATAGTTGGTTAAATAAAGGAATTCTAAGCACTTAGAATTATAATTAGACATTATAGTTGATACTGATATGAATTAATGATTAAATGTCACATGTGCAACCTATCCTATTTTATTGATCATCAATTCACCCCATTAGGTTTCCCCCATTAAATGCTCTCTAATAAGGTAAATGATATTCTCTTGATACCCAATGTAAAGAAAAGGGCTAGATGTATCATGCACCTAGGTTCCTGATTTTATTTCCCTTGGTTTATGATTGTATTTTTGTCATTATATTGATACCCTTTTATTTTTCATATGAACTATAGATTCACATTACTTATAAAATATTCTATGGATTTGAGATGGGTAGAAGAGGAATCATGGAACCAACCTGTCGAGCGGGTCTCGACGGTCACCACAACATATGAGGTTGGAGCTCCCAGGGCTTTCGTGCCTTGGCGGTTGTTCGTCCAAAATCCCTAGAAGTTGCCAGACTTGATGTTTCCCTCTGGTGGAACCACTGTGCAAATGGGCAATGGCTACAAGCCACTGTCATTACAGTCATGATGGTAGTGGTGGGCTCAGATGATGGTGCCTGGCTTGGATCAGAGTGGGCAGGAAAGGGGATATGATGGAGAGGGGCAAGTTAGTGGTGTCCGGAGATTCCATGGAGTTCCAAATCATCAAAGATAGAGGTGTAACATGACTCTACAATCCAGATATCCTTTTGGGAAGATAGAGGTCTGAGAATCTTCATTAGGATGTGGTAGTGATGGAGGGATATCTCACCGATGGCAGAGGTCATGGTAGTAGTGGTCGAAGCTCAGGGTTCACCACCCTTACCACCACAGGAGAGGCTGTAAGGGACACAACTCATCGTATGGACCTCTAGAACATGGTCAAGGGTTGAATAAGTAGACATAGGATCTTGACCAAAGTTTTCGAGGCCCATAGACGAATCAGTGGAGAAATCATAGTGGTTTGGAGGTTGTGCTCACAGGTAAAAGAGAAAAATGGGTATTTTCTAGTGAGGAAGAGGGTGACTCCGCCTAAAAACTACATGTCTCTTTGCTAGTTTTGAGTTTCTTTTGGATCAAGGTTTTTATATGGACTAGGGTTCCTCTAGGGTTGATGACGAGCGGTTATGCTATGGTTTCCTTTCTCTAGTTGTAATGACCCCGCTTGTCGGTAACCCCCAATTAAGGAATACCAAGAAGTCAGAGGCATTATCCCAAAATAGGATCAATGGTTTTGCAAATAATAAAAAATAATTAATAAATTCTACCAAAGACTAAACTGAGAACTGGAATAAATCTTTACTTTTAACATACCTTCAAAAATAGGTAACTGGAAGTTCTACCCATAGTAGAATTCTATCTACCTAAATTCTCCTTTATTATTTTAACTTTAATCTTCACATGTTCCACTTTACTATTTGTCCAATTTCAGATATTTCCTAAAATGTCGATAAACAAAACATCGGTCAGTATGAATGAATATACTGGTATGTGGGGACAAAAAAACATTGCACATAAGCTTTAATGACCTAATCATATCAAGTAGTTGTTAACAACGCAAAATTACATTTTCAATGTGACTTCCCAACCACTTTTACTCATACTATGGGATACCCTCTCTTAGGGTTCAGTCCTTTCAAGGGACATTAAGGCTACCTTCTCCATCCTGAGCTTGGTACCTGGGGTCACCTCTCTGGGTGCCTAGTGGTCTTCCCTATGGGGCTTGACCACTTCAGACTTCCCCTCTGAGGCTTGGTCTTGCATCATAAATCCAGAGATGGTATGTAGGTTTGAGACAGTCACATATATACTTAAATTGTGATAGTCATATTCACTTTAAAGATTGCAGAAATAAAAGCAACCAAACAGTTATTTTCATTGCAATCAATAAAATATCGTGATATTGCCGGGAAACTAAAGTGTGTACTCATAATCAACCACATACCTTTATATACATGCAGATATAATGTGAATTGCTTGATTTTCTTGTTGAATGGATAATATGCCTGAAATTATAAACTTGGGCAGTGGTCTCGGGCATTACATTTGGTATCAGAGCACAGATTCATCAACTAATACTTAATAGTTTATAATTTCAAATCATCCTTAGAAACTTAAGAAGCAAATTATTATAGCATAATGTATCTTTTAGGTTTCTCATCTCACATTTTGTCTACTTCTCATCTCTTTGCTTAAAAATCCATGAAAAGGAATTGTTAATTAGAGAAGTAAAATGTGAAAAGCTGTAACTTTTTGTGTAGGTCCCTCTAGAGAGGGTAGCCACTAGAAAGATACATGGGAAAGCCATTTCTTAGAGGAAGGACTTGGTTTAGGGTATGAAAACTCTAGTGGGTCAAGGGATATTGAACTCTAAGAGGTAGAATACAATCCCTAACCCTAACCCTAAAATTGTTAGCTTAAATCTTGAACATGGTGTGGTGGTATCTGACACCACCCATCTGAAACTTGAAATCAAGAATAAAAAGGATAAAGGGATGGGTTTAGGTGACCCAATCTCCCAAGAATGTGTGCACGACGAGCATAACACTTATGTAAGAGGTCTTAAGAAATATATGAACCCAATAGTTATATATATATATATATATATATATATATATATATATATATATATGAAAATGAAAATCTGAATATAACTGGCTCAAACCCCTCATGTTGTATCTAGAAGTTTGGTGATGGTGGACAAGCTCCTGGAGGGGAGGGCCAATGTTGCACCAAGCCCCTAGAGGCGAAGGTGACCCAAGTTCAATGAATGGACAGAAACCATGAGCGGGTATTCTAGAAATTGAGCAAACATGGGTTGATATGTTATAATGATAAAAAGTTATGCCTAATGAAAAAAACTATGAAACCTTTAGGGTTAGTGTGCCAACATGGGGTGGGTCAACCCAAGGGTTTGAAAATGACCTAGGAGGGAGGTAAAACCTTAGATGTTGGGATCAGGTTGTAGCTAGAGAGTCTAACCCCCTCCTATGAGCCAAGAATTCACCTTAGGCTAGGAATTTCCCTTAAACGGTAAGTGAATAAACATATTTAAGTATTGAGATAACCTTAATCCTCACCTAGAGGGGTGAAGAGTTAAATATATAAAGATTAAAACACATATATTCTTTGAACCCAAGGATGATGCCATCTCTGAGTGACACAACTGGTCAACCCTAGGATTGGGAAGACCAGTAAGGCACCAAGCCTAGGAGGGAAGGTGGACTAAGTGGATGACCAAACCTGGGAGGGAAGGTCATGAAATGATTAAGCCTAGGTGGGAAGACCAATAAGGCACCAAGCCCAGGAGGGAAGGTGGCCCTAGTCCACAGTGCAGATGTTAAGGATCAAGCCCCTGGAGGGGAAGATCATAGAAAATCAAGCCCCTGGAGGGGAAGATCACAAAAGGTCAAGCCCAAGAGGGAAGACCGACATGGAACCAAGCTCTGGAGGGAAGGTGGCCCAAGCACAATGTTGGGACAACACTGCATGATGTGTACTCAAAATAGAGAGATGAAGGCAATCCAGGTTAAAGGATTATATAAGATAATAATGTGCTTAAAAGATGTGACATCTCAAAAGAAACCCTTAGGTACGGTAGAGTCCTAATGAAATTCTAGGGTCAGGTAGGGTGTATTAGAGGTACATTGGACCGATGGGTTGGGAGTTGATATGCCATGAATGCACATGACTAAGTGGTCAGGAGGTAATAGTTAGGTTTTCCCTAGGCCCATGTCTCAAGAGGTTGTCCACCTTCATGATGTTCATGCAGCCCAAAGGGGTGAATGTGAAAGACACTCCCTTGATGCATAAGGATGAGATCACTCCAAAAGTACCTATACACCTAGAAACCTCAAGGAAGTGGCTAGTGCTCACAATACCTGAGGTGAAATAATAAAATATACAAAAGAATTCATGTAATAATGAAATCATAAGAGGAGTTGTGCACAAACTCAAGAGTGAAAATGTGTTTTACTTCATGAAACATAGGAATAAAGAGAATTAAAAAAAGTATGTATGGTTTAGAGTCATGTTGAGAATGGCTCAACCTAAAAGTGTGAAGTTGTAAGATAATGTGTGGGAATACCATCTCTGCTCTTAGAATGGGATGAATTTTAATTCTTAAAGTGATTATGACTATCACCATATATATGTGCATGACTAGCTCAAATCCTAATCCTCCTATGTAGCTTTGTGTATATGTGAGAAATGGATGATCTAGGTATTAGTCTACCTTGGGGTAGGATCAAAAGATTATCATGAGTTGAGGTTTGGTCTACCTTTGGGTAGGATCATACAACTATATAGCTCAAGGTTTGGTCTACCTTTTGGTAGGATCATACGAGTATACAACTCTAGGTCTTCATCTACCTATTAGGTAGGACCAAAAAGGGGCTATTGAGGATCTACTATATGAGAGAGGTAGTATCCATGTCCACTACTGGGACAACACATAGGCTTGGTTAGGTCAGCATTGAGTAGTTATGTTTGAGATGTAAAGTTTGATCTGTGCAATAGTAATTTTGTTGCAATATGTTGCTACAATTTGATGCAAACATTGTGTTTCCTCCACATACTTAAATGTGACATCTTAGTATGAGGGAGATAGATTGGGTAGACACATCTTATTCTTAAAATTGAGATATGAGAATGAATATCCTACATTGAAAGTGTAATGACATGACCTAGGGTTTGAGGTGCCACCACACACTTATGTGAAAATAATAAATAATAGGTTGGAAACCTAGGTGAAAAGAGAAATGACCAAGTGAAATTGAAATCACAAAATGAGAATGAAATCATTAAGAGATGATAAGGTGTGAATACTAAGGATGTGGATATACTTGAATTTAAATTCAAGTTCCAATCTTAGTAATAAGATGGGAATTGATATAATGTTTATAGTGTGATCTACGTATCATGAATAGTCTAATATGTTTAAGATGATGATTAGGGTTTAATACAATATGCATAACTAAAGGTTGTAATCATAGAAACCATGATATGATGGAATTAGGGTTTGTAACCCTAATCCCTAGTCTAAACATGAGATAACCCTAAACCCTAGTTTAGGATCACATATAGATCTATTTAATTTAATGTGAATCCATGGTGACACATATGTAGTATGCATATTTCAGATTATGTTGGGTGAAATGCTTTGTTGCTTGGATGTTTGGATGTACTCCATGGTTTCTATAATGGCATTAGGTACATGGTTATGCTTATGAATATATGTATCAAATTCTAAGTTTGTCGAGGTTTGTCAATGAGATTGAACGAATGATAAACTGCTTGCTTGTTTATTTACTTCTTACAAATTATAAAGTTCCTATGAGTATCATGTAAAGTAAATAACAATACTCAGAACCCTAGGTTAGACTGATCTTAAGGGTAATGCACATGAGCCCCAAAGATGTAATGACCCCGCTTCCCGATAACCCCCAATTAAGGAAGACGAAGAAGTCAAAGGTGTTATCCCCAAAACAAGATCAATGGTTTTGCAAATAATAAAAAATAATTAATAAATTCTACAAAAGACTAAACTAAAAACTGGACTAAAATTTTACTTTTCACATACCTTCAAAAAATAGGCAACCAAGACTTCTACTCATAGTATAATTCTATCTAACTAAATCCTCCTTTATGAATTAACTTTAATCTTCATAAGTTCCACTTTACCGTTTGTCCAGTTTCAGATAATCCTAAAATGCATGTCATATACCAAGGATAGAGGTGATATGAGTTGAAACCCTTCTGCGATGTTTGAGGTTGGAAGAAGTACCACATCTTTGAGAGTACGTTGGATAGATGATTGGAAACCAAAAAGAGAACAATAGTAATATAAGGACGTATACCTCTAGAAATAGTTTGGAATCTAAGAGTTATAAGTTTGGGTTTGATAACTAAGATGATGAGCTCAAAGTTTCTTGACTCAGTTAGACCTAAACCGAAGGTGTGGATGTTGAGTGGTGTATATGAAGGTTTATGTCTTCACCATCTTCTGGCATATATGGAATCTTATGTAGTGATGAGATGTTCTCATATGAATACAACTCAGGTGTACAACGGTCTTGTATAGCTAGTAGAGAAGCTGGAAGAGGTTGCTAGATGAACCCTATGATCGTTAGAAGACTTGACCTATGTGGCTAACATTCAGATACAACCAGACCCATTGGTCAAGTTAGTGGTAGCCCAGTTAGCAAGTTCATAGCTTGATGAGCTAAAAGGACTGTTATAAGAACCTCAGATACACCTCTCAGGAGAAGAAGGTGGTAAAACCCACTACTAGAGTGTTTTAGGGTTTTTGAGTTGTCAACCTTGGGGAATCATGACATGCAGGAGCTCATGATTTTAAGTACACCATACACCGTGGTACTACTAAGATAGTAAAGTTTGTAGTAGTACTTTGAAGACATGAGATGAAGAAATATATAGAGTTGCATGTGTCCAGTTGTCATACATGCTCGAGGATGAAGGTCAAACACCAGTAACCAAGTGAGTTTCTATAGACAATGAGGAGTTCCCAAAAGGGAATAAGAGCATATCACCATATACATTATGGTGGGTCTCCCCTAGACCAAGAGAGGTCATGATGCAATTTGGGTTATGGTAGATCACCTTACCAAGTTGACCTAATCCCTTGCCTAAGAGAGAGAACGGTCAGTGTGACAGATCTGGTTGAACTATATATATATGAGAGAGAGATAGCTAAACTACACCATGATCTGAGTTCAATATCTTGAGCATGACCTCAAGTTCACTTCCATGTTGTGGAAGTAGGTACATGAAGAACTCGATGCTAGATTGAAGTTGAGTACATTATATCACCCCTGGCTGATGGACAGTTGAGAGAGTATGATCCAAACTTTAGAGGGTCTGATGAGAGCATGTGTACTCATTCAGGGTGATTCGTGGGAGCAATTCCTGCCCCTAGCATAGGTTGCTTATTATAATAGCCACCATAGCCAGTATCGGGATGTAAGAAGCTCTGTAAGGGAGGCCATGTCGATCACGACTTCATTAGGATGATGTCAGTTAGAGGACCTTGTGAAGGTTTGAGAGACCACAATGTATGCAGATGAAGTCGCTTTGATCGAGCAATGGCTGACAAAGCCCAGGATCGACATGAGTCATGAGCTGATGTGAAGTAGACTGACATGCAGTTCACTGTGGGTGAATATGTGTTATGAAAACCTGACCCCTTTGAGCTATAACTGAGAAAGTTGAGTCCCTAATACATAGGTCCATTTGAGATGGATTGGTGCAGTTGCTTATGTTTATCCTTACCCCTTAGGATAATATGAGGTATGATGTGTTCCATGTGTCTAATCTAGAGCACTATGTGATGTACCTGAGCCATGTGTTGAGCATTGAACCTATTGAGCTTCATGGGAGGCTACCATATCCTGAGTCACCTATGAGGGTACGAGATACCAAGGTGAGAGTGAACTCGGATGTAAGAATATAAGATGATAAAGGTTCTTTGGAAGCACCATAGAGAGGATGAAGCCATAATGGGAGCCAATGATGGACATGGAAAAGTATTATCTTGAATTGTTTGTATGTATGGTGAAATTTTGAGGGAAAAATTCCTATAAGAGGGGAAGGATGTTACAACCCCAATTTTTGGGTTCATATAGTTGGAAATGCAATTTCCCCAATAAAAGTATGATTATGGAAATTGTATGATTTATGTGTATTAAATGGATTTCCTTTGCAATATTTTCTTTATGCATGTGATTTCGTGGATCATAATATGTTAATGAGTCCAATATGATTAAAAGAAAAAGTAGAAATCAAATAATGCATTATTAAGAAGGAAATTTGAGATAATGATGAAAATATGAGAAATATGTAGAAATATGTATGATTGACTCATCATGGATGAGATTTTGAATCCATAAGGTTTCTATTGGTAAAAGGAATCCAAATAAGAGAATAAAAGAGTAAGAGAGAGAAAATATGTATAAAATATGTCTTAATAAGAGATAACTTGCATATGAAGAAAAGTCTCCCATACTTTCAAATTTGAGTCTTAAACTTGGCACGCAAGTAGTATAAATCATTATGGACTTTCCTCTAAAATTTGGGATCAAAGCGATAAGCGGATTAAGAGATATGAATTTTGTAAATTTTCCTAAAGTGAGAAGGATAACGTTAAATGCCACAATTCATCTCTGATTTATGTTCTAATATGTGGTCTGATAGCCGTTGGATCTTGATCCAAAGGTGGCTACACTCCGTTTAAGACCAAGAAATAGGAATAGTAGATGTGAATTTCAAGTACCTCGATCTCTCTCCAGACTCCATCTTTTGCTCTGATTCTTTCTCCATTGGCTTTGCGAGGTCCTTAGAATCCCATCCATACTAGATTTTGCTACCTATTTTGGAACATTTGGGACTTTCCCCAAAGGGTTGTGGAAGTCAGACTCTATAGGAACTGGTCTCCTAGCGATGGCTATGTATATATGGCTATGGAGTCTCTTTTGTGGTGCAAAAACACGCCTATGACTCCCTGAAACCCCTACCTTCTCTTCTCTCTTGGTATTCCGCTCCCTGAGTGCGCGTGCATAGCAACACCACTCTCTGTTCTGGGTGGAGGCAACATGCCTTTGGGTTCTGGGCACTCAAGGAGCTGCAATAGGAGGTGGTGTCAGGATGATCGAAAGGAAGTGGAGGGAGTCCGAGATCGTTCCCTATGGCTGTAGAGAGCCTCATGGGAGAAGAAGGTCACCACATAAGCGAACCCTGTTTCTCCGATGAAATAGGGGAGGTAGACTCCTTTTATGGGATTGATGAGTCACGAGGAGAGGAAATGATCGACTAGATCCAGGTCCCAGGCTAGGCAGACCCAAGCAAGGGATATGCTAGTCTAGCAGAAAAATAAAAGAGAAAAGAAAGGTAATATTTTGCTTGTTATGATGTGGCACCTTCTAATTGGTCTATAACGATTTTAGTTGTGAAAATTCTAGAGATGGTTTGGTAACTCAGATTGCAATAAGTAATATATGAAAATTATCAGAAAAATACAAGGAATCTATTAAAAATATAATTGAAGTCTAATTCTTCTTGCAATTCGAAAAGTACTTAAAGTTGCAATATTTAATGGTGTTATTAATGACAAACCCTGATTTTGATATTAATGAGATTGAGTAAAGTGTTAAGGATGATTTAAGATGATGTTAACATGTTGTTAATCAAAAGGAAGTTTTGTAATTAAAGGGACGATCTTTATGCTTAATTGGCTAATTTAGGGTTTCATATGTTTAATGTGCATTAATGGGCTTAGAAAACCTAATCTAAATGTTAATGGTTTTTAATGAGATATATTTTGAGATACTTTTTATAAAATTATATTAAGTTAATCCTAAGTCAAATCGATGAAAAGAAGGCTTAATTTGGATAAGTGAATAATTAGGGTTTTCCACCTAGAACTGCTATTTTAGGCTTTTGTGGATATAAAAGAGGAAAGTTGTAAATAGATATAAAGGAACCCTAATGAAACCCTAATTCAAATTAGAAACCCTAGAAAATGATTCCAAGTCAATTAAGTAAGTTCTTGATGAGTATGTAGTAAATATGTTGTACATGCTTTTCAAGATTCTGTGCTTTTGTGTGATTGGCTTGCTTGCTTGGTTGGATTGTATGATTGATTGGACTATGCTTATTTATTGTGCAATCTCCAAATCAGGTATGTGGTTATTTATGAGTACATGCTTTAGTTTCCCGACATTTTCCTGATGTTTTATCGATTGCAATTTAAATAAACTACTTGGATGATTTTATTTCTGCAATCTTTAAAGTGAATATGATTATCACAATTTAAGTATATATATGACTTGCCCGAACCTACATACCATCTCTGGAAGTATGATGCAAGACCAAGCCCTAGAGGGAAGGTCTAAAGTGGTCAAACCCCAAAGGGAAGATCACTGGGCACCCAGAGAGGTGACCCTAGGTACCAAGCTCAGGATGGAGAAGGTAGCCTTAAGTCCCTTACAAGGACTAACCCTAAGAGAGGGTATCCCAGAGTATGAGTAAAAGCGGTTGGGAAGTCCTATTGAAAAACATAACCTTGCCTTGTTAACAACTATTTGATGTGATTATGTTTTTAGAATATATATGCAATGTTTTGGTTGTCACCATATACCGATATATTCATTTATACTCACCAACATTTTGTTTGTCGATGTTTTAGGAATATCTAAAAATGGATAAATAGTAAAGTGGAACTTGTGAAGATTAAAGTTAATTCATAAAGGAGGATTTAGATAGATAGAATTCTACTAAGGGTAGAAGTCCCAGTTACCTATTTTTTGAAGGTACATGAAAAGTAAAATTTTATTCCAGTAGCCACCCTTGTGCTGGTAGACATGATTGCGATATGGGTGTCAAACCTCATATCACTTTACTCAATATTAACCAAAGAGTTCTTTAGTGATGGGCTCCCCGAAAAGGAGGTGCACCTTGGTGATATGGGTAGTCCAATCATTTCTTTTAAGATCATGTTATCCGAGACCTCAAATCTTGGGACGTTACAATCTCCCCCACTTAGACTCTGGATGTCCTCGTCAAGGCTCAACTATATGGCCTCATAATATTGCCCATTTCAGTGCAGATCCAAAATGGCCGATGGACACCCAGTTCCCGATCATAGAATACCAGCGCAAGCGTGGATACATCACCAAGCCCAGGCGGGATGGTGGTCTAAGTGGAAAAACAAGCCCAGGAGGGAAGGTCATAATATGGAGAAGCCCATGAAGGAAGACCAGTAAGGAACCAAGCCCAGGAGGGAAGGTGGCCCCAGTCCACTGTGTAGTTGTTTAGGATCAAGCCCCTAGAGGGGATGATCACAGAAGGTCAAGCCCAAGAGGGAAGACTGACACGGCACCAAGCCCTAGAGGGAAGGTGGCCCGAGCCCAATGTTGCGACTACACTACCCTTAGGGAGGGTAGAGTCCTAATGCAATCCTAGGGTCAAGTAGGGTGTATTAGAGGTACATAGGACTAATGGGTCGGGAGTTGATATGCCCTGAATGCACATGACCATGTGGCTGAGAGATAACAACTAGGTTTGACTATGGTACATGACTCAGGAGATTAGCTACCTCCATGATGATCATGTAGCCTAATGGGTGAATGTGAGAGGCACTCCCTTGATGCATAAGGATGAGATCACTACAAAGGTACCTATACCCCTAGAGACCTCAAGGATTTGTATAAGGCTCATAATGATACATGAGATGTAAATATAAAAGATGTAATGAAGTCATGAAAACTTGAGAGAAGTTGTGCCCTAACTTAAGAGTAAGAAAAGGGACACTTGACTTCATGGAATGTACGAATACTATGAAATTAAGAACAAGTATGTTTAGAGTCATATTGAGTATGATTCAAAATAAAAAATGTGAAATTGAAATGTAATGTGTGTATGTACCATCTTTGCTCTTGGAAAAGAATGAACTTTCTATTTGGGCTGCAGTCAAATGCCTATTTCATCTCATTATGAGGGAGGGAGATTGGATAAACACACATTATGCTTAAAATTGAGATAATGAGGATGAATATCCTACATTGAATGTGTAATGACATGAACTAGGGTTAGAGGTGTCACTTCACCCTCATGCAAAAATAATGAATAATAGGTTGAAAACCTAGGTGAGAGTATTCACTAAGAGTAACTAAAACCATTAATGAAAATATAATCACCAAAAGATGGTATTATGAATACTAAGATTGTGGATGTAACATGAATTGAAATCAAGTACCAATCTTAGTGATGATTTGAGGAATGTGCCTATCAATGAAAGATGCTAAGGATATCTAAGCAGGGTTGCTAACTCTAATTTCTGAGAATTAACATGAGTGATCATTCACCTTAAGCTTACAAGGTTTGAATTTTGGGGACAAAATTCATTTTAAGGGGGGTGAATGTAATATCCTCAATTTTTGATAAAATTGAATTATAATAGACTTGAATTGATAATGGGTTATTCATAAAATAAAGCCTTTCACTTTGTGGTATGAGTGCAACCCATGACCCAAGTGTGGCCCATGAGACTATTTGCATTGAAAATAGGTCCTTGAGGCACATGACAAAGAAATAATAGATTTCTTACATAAATAAATATTACTGCCTTTTTGAATTACTTGATTGTAGAATTATAAATTTCCAATTGACAAAAGAAAATTAGATGTGAGATGTTTAGATAATTCAAAAGAATAATGGGCTATCGAGTTTGGCAACACATGTATTGGGACATCGATTAACATCTAAATTTTTGTATACTTGAAAATAGTAAGGAAAAGAAGATAATTCTAGAATTTTGGAGAAAAGGAGATATTTCTTAAGATAATGATTTGTTTTAAAATAATGTTGGAAATGAACAAATTTTGGATATGAAAAAATATTACACTAAAACCCCACAATATGAATATAGGAGGGGGGAAACCATTAATGAATTACTATAATGGATTTAAGGAATATTTCGAAAAAGGGAGATAAAGAAAGGAAAAGATAGGAGTTTTGTCTTATGGACATCATTGTGAATCTCTCATTACTAAACCAACAATGTTAATTTGGTAAAGGAAATATGCTTTAGGTCACTGCCTTTTATTCCTTGGCAATCACATATAGGAAACATGAACTAAATCATGGACAATCTACATGTACGAGAAGATAGGAAAGTAATGGAATCAGGAAAGTGTTTAATGGAGACTTGCAACTGAAGGAATGAGATCGGTGGATAATCTCTGGGATGTGGTGTATATATACATACATGGGACTAAACCTCTCAGAGGAGGAGCCTCCAGACTCTTTGCCACTGAAATCATCTACACCATCCACTTGGATAAACCTGTGAGGCAGCAAAAGGCCATGATTCTACCCCATCTTATCTAGTTTCCCCCTCTGGTGCTTCTGTAATCCCTCCTCTCCATTGTAACTCGAATCTCCAAGAGGGGTGGTCCTCCTCCACACCCCAGGGTTTGGTAGGAGAACCACGATCGGATGATGTAGATACACCGGTTGTAGTGGCCAACTACGGGTTCTGTGGAGGTCGTTGAGGTAGAGCATGTGCTGGTAGATAAGTATGCAAGAGGAGGGGTGAGTGGAAACCTTGGAGCATCACCAATGCCTCTCCAATCAAGCATATGTTTTGTAGCAAAGCAGGGCTTCACCTTGTAGCTGCGGTAGCCTCCGGCCAAACCTAGGGGCCCATAGAGTTTGCTAAGAACCCACAGAGGCGCTCAACCCTTCTTCGAACTCTCAAGAATTGCGGGCTATGGGAGGAGATCTGGCGGTAGAGTCCGTTGGGCGCAGTTGGAATGCATCATGAGGTTGAGGATGAGTGCAAGACAAAGGAAGATAATGGCCCTGCGTGTGTGGATATCAAAGCACCTTGGGAAAGGGAAAATATATCATTTATATCTTTCTTAAAACACCTATCAATGGGGCACACTATATTGATAAGGACACTAGCTATTGGCCAGGCAGGACCCACATGGAAAAGGGTCGAGGTCCAAGTATGCTGACTTGGTAGTCTCCCATTGGCCTGAGTAAGTGCTTTTATTCAAATAATGTAGTAATTAAATTGAATGTTGGATTATAGCAAAATTACATATCATTTTGATTGAAAAAATGAGGGGAATACAAATAAAATATCTTTGATGTCTAATTATGCTCCTTGTTCTAAACATAGGGTAATATATGTGTTAAAGTGAAGATTTATAAATGGAAACCCTAGATTGGATATTAAACATGTTAAATACATTAAAATCCCTTGTTTTATGCTCTTATCTGATATTATTTAACAAGATGAGAAATAAAGGTGATTGTGATAATGATGTTGAAAAGTTAGGGTTTCCAATGTGTATAATCATGCTTATGAGACTTAGGGTTTTCAAACTAAGATATGCTAGTGAACATAAATTGGATCTAATTGATCATAATGAATATTTATGTGGATATATTAATTAGGGTTACACATGATGTCTAATTTTGAGTAATAACTCTAACAAAGAATTGTGCGATGGAATTAGGGTGTGTACCCTTATTCCTTAACCAAACCCTAAAACCCTAGATTAGGACTGAATAGGGTTTTAATGTGAATAATATGATTGGTGACACTTTAGGGTTGTATATAATTACAGATCATGTTGATTGATTGGATGTGTGCTTTCTTGTTGACTATACTTGATGATTTGTATTGCATAAAGTACACCTAAAATATATTGCATGGAAAAGGTACGTGGTTACAATTATGAATACATGTATCAAATTCTGATTTTTTTGAGGTTTCTCGATGAGATTGAATGAATGATAACTGCTTGTTTGTTTATTTACTTCTTGCAAATTATAAAGTTCATATGAGTATCATGTAAAGTAAATGATAGTATTTTGAACTGTGGGTTAGTCTGATCTTAAGGGTAATGCACACGAGCCCTAGAGGGACAACAATTACACCTGAGGTAGTAGACCAGATATGGATTAGAATATGAAAACAATTTTATGTTCTTATGTGTAAATAATAGATGTTAGTATATGCTTACTTATGATTATTGGATGAACCCACGTACTAGTTTAGCAATATACTGACTGCGTATTTGTTTGTCGGCATTTTAGGTATCATGTATACTTGATTCGTGGACATGAGGTTACAGATAAAGATGTTGAAGACACTAAAGTTATTCATGAAGGTTTAGATATAATGATATATCATCATACATGCACATGTTAACTCTTTCTAAAATTTATGTAACTCCTTAGAGGAGATTTTTTTGCAAACATGTAACTATTTGTTCATTAATGGAGATTGTTTACTATTTTATATTATTTCTTGAATCTGATCTTGAAATTTTTGAGTAATGATTCATGACTTTGAGGTCTTTTAGACACTCAAAAGTGTGGGTCATTACATTTGGTATCAAAGCCACCCTTGCTCTGATACCAAATGTAACGACCTCAAATTTCTGGATCCCCCAATTAAGGAAAGACCTTCAAGTTGAGAGCTATTACCTATATTCCCAAGGATCTAGATTTATCAAATAATAAATAATAGAAAACAATTTCATTATTTAATAGATATTGTTTATAAAATGCTTACATGAAATTCCATTACCAGAACAATACATAGAGAAGAAGAGTCTATCTAAATCCTCCTTACTTACATTAATGTCTTCACATGGTTTCATCTTCATCTTCATGTCCCTTATCATGTATATCATCATATACCTAAAATGCATTGAAACAGAACACGGTTAGTATGACAAGTCATACCGGTATGTGGGGGAAACAAAATCTCACAGACAATGTTAACAACATAATTCAACAATTAATGTTTAACAAACCAAATTTAACATTTTCACAGTAACTACCCAATCTAGGTTTCTCCATCCTCTGTCATAACCCCTCAGGGCCTCATACTACATTATTCACTATCTTCCCCTATCCAGGAAGATGACTTCATCATGTCTCCCCCTATTCAGGTAGGTGACGTCTCATGTACCCCCTATCCAGGATGGTACCAAAATATGCCTTCCCCTATCCAGGCGGATGGCCTTTCCATAGATCCAGAGGTGGCCTTGTATTGGGATAGTCATGTTCATATATAATGTGATAGTCATAGTCACTTTAAAGTTTGCATGGAATGAAATAAACAAGCAAGCATATATTTTCAAACCATGCGAACAAATATCTGGGAAACCATGAGAATCTACAATGATTATTCTTAGGCGTAGCCACATACCTTTGCCATGTAGATTATTCAATCATACTTCAAGCATATTGTCCAATCAAACAAGCAACTCAAGTAGTCATCATATAATCTACATTACGTAAATTCTAAAGTGTCACCAAACATATTAAATAGATTAAGGGACTTAAAGCTACCTTCTCCATCCTAAGCTTGGTACCTGGGGTCACCTCTCTAGGTGCCCATTGGTCTTCCCTCCGGGGCTTGGTTTTCCTTAATTGGGGGTTACCAGGAAGTGGGGTCGTTACACCAGTGCTGGGAGAAGATGATCATGAGATGAGGTTGCGATGTGTAATGGTTGATCCCCATTTTCTGTCTAGCCAATGAGAGGGTGACGACAAATCTCCACTAGGTTATAAGAGAGTATATAATATGACCGTTTGTGAATATATGTTGAAGAAGAAGAGAATCATTCGATTTTCATTGCTTGTGAGGGGTTGATCATAGAGAACTTGCTTCTTTGTCCTGTGAAAAACACTAGACATCGCTTGACCTAAAGAGAAGAAAAAAAAGAGCTTTACTTTTAATTACTATCATAATTCACTAATAACTCCATACTTGTTAATTACCTTAAATTTTCTAACTCCTAGCATTTTGGTCAAAACATTGTGAAATTGGATCCATCTCTTTATTTCTTATTATAATAATTTTTAAAAGTATTAGCTCTCTTGTTTATTGGCCTAAGATGGCTAAAATAATTACTCTTGAAATTAATGCAACATGAATATGTAAATAATTTTCTAATGCCCTATTATGTGATCTAAGAACCAAAAGTCCATTATGGACTTTGATTGTTCAATTGTGGGTCCCAAAGTGGGATGAATAGACCAAAATAAGGAAAATTTGCATTTTTATGGTCGAGTTTCAAGATATTTCAATAGAGTGCAAATATGGGTGGAAATTTATCAAAAGGTAATTTTCAATTTGAGAGGGTTATGTAAAAAGCTCAATATTAAAATTGGTTCCAAAATTGAGTATGTTACAACTCTCTACTCCTTAAAAATTATTTTATCCTCGAAATTGACACGAACATGGTCTAGTCAGATACTATTACCCATCTCTTAAAAGGATTCGATGAGAAATCCATATAGGTTTTTCATTTACAATGTAGTATCCTTCATCAACTCTAGGTTTCTCCTGTAGGGTTTCTCTCTTACCTCCTTTATTGTGACAACTTGAGAAATCTTCAATCAAATTTCAAAAATCATTTTTAACATATAGTATTATAAAGAAAATAATTTCTTAATGGGAAACATTTTGATGCAAAGATGAAAATGTCCATATTCAATGTGAGAACTAAGTACCAATCACCTCTTGCTAACATTTACCGTAGTGACTACTTCACTTGATCAGGAACATAGGGTTCCCATGAAATTCAAAAGATCACTAGGGTACCTATACTTACGATAGGGAAGAAGTATATTATTTTCTATAAAAGGTGATTCGCAAATTTAATCTTTGGGCTTCTAGTTTCACTATTCACCTTTTAACTACTAGTTTGCTCAATAGTTCTAAACATATGTGCTACATTTTTTTCTGAGATCCTACTTTGCATTCATGATTATGTGTAGGATTTACAATTTTCCCCAAGTAGCAAAAATTTCCTTGGCCAAGTTGGTATGAAAAGTGAGGAAACCCCACCAACACTGAAGTGGATTGGGAATAATTATTCTAGACCATCACCAAACATCCTTCCTTATACAACTCAACTCAATCTAATTACATCATGGTGTAATTAACTAGTGTATTAGACAACCAATTTCACCTATTCCAATTCCTATCTTAGGTGAATAAGGCTAGTGAGACTAGGGTTGGTTTTAGATTACTTGACTAAGTTCTAGGTGTACTATTTATCTAACCCTAACTTCCAAGAGACAAGCATGAGTGTCGACTATTCATAGGTATGATATGAAGTTGTAAAATAATTACTCTTGAAATTAATGCACACACGAATATGTAAACATTTCACTAACGCCCTTTTATGTGTTCCCAAAGACAAAAATACATTATGAACTTTAATTGTTCAATTCTGGGTGCCAAAGTGGGATGAATAGATGAAAATAAGAACAATTTGCATTTTTGATGTTCGACTTTAAGATATTTCAATGGAATGTAAATATGTGAGGGAATTTATCAAAAGGGATTTTTCAATTTGAGAGGGCTATGTAAAATATCTCAATACGAAAATTAGTATCATAATTGAGTATGTTAAAACTCTCCACTACTTAAAATGATTTAGACCTTGTAATCAAAATGACCATGGTCTAGTCAAATACTATTCTCCAAACCTTAAAAGGATTCAGTTATAAATCTATATAGGTATGTCATTTACAGTGTAGTATCCATCATCAAGTATAGGTTTCTCCTCTAGGGTTTTTCTTTTACCTCCTTGATTGTGACTTAGCTCAAAAAATATTTGATAAAATTCCAAAAATCATTTTTATTTGTACATATAATATTATATAGAAAATATTTTATCGATAGGAAACTTTTGATGCAAAGCTAAAATTGGCGAAATTCAATGTGAGAACTAAGTCAAAATCACCTCTTACCAACATTCACCATATTGACTACTTGACTTGACCGAGAAAATAGGGTTTCCATGTTAAAAGGATCATTAGGTACCTATACTTATGATAGGGAAGAAGGATATTGTTTTCAACCAGAGGAGATTCACAAATTTAAACTTTGGGCATCTGATCTCAATATTCACCTTTAAACTACTAGTTTTATCAATAGTTGTAATCACACGTGCTATTTTTTTTCTTACATCCTACATTGGCTTCATGATTATGTGTAGGATTTATGATTTTCCCCAAGTACAGGAAATCACCTTAGCCAGGTTGGTATGCAAAGTGAGGAAACACAACCATCACCGAAGCAGATTGGGAGTAATTATCCCAGAACCTTCACTAAACATCCTTCCTTAGACACCTCAGTTCAATCTATTTACATGGTGGCACAATTAATTGGTGTATTAGACAACTCATTTCAGCTATGTTTTGATTTTAATCTTAGGTGAATAAGTCTAGCATGACTAGGGTTGGTTGTACACTACTTCACTAAGTTTTAGGTGTACTAGTTATCTAACCCTAACTTCTAAGAGACCTGCATGAGTGTCGACTGTACATAGCTATGACACCATGTTGTAAAGACCCAAATATTTATGATCAAATATTTACAAAATGTATTGAAAGTATAAACAAATATTTATTACAATCATGCTTTTACATCAGAGTCACAGAAGCTTTAAACATAATATTGCAAGAATAGGTATTGACTCCTAACCACTCTTTAATAAGGGACAACTCATGCACATCTCTTCTTGTCCTTCTTTGTAAAACTTGTTCATGAGTTCTCGGAGGAACAAAACCAAACATGTACCCCATGAATGGAACACATAAGTCAGCTGGGCTGGTACTAAATCCAATTATTGAGCTATTTTAAAAATAAAGAGTTATGAGATCAAATCTAGGTAAGATTGTTTGGTGGACTACGGGAATAAAAAAAAGATAATCTAGTTACCATGCTAGTTTCAAAAAGTTAGAATAATTCAAAGTGGCAACTAGAAAACAATTAAGAGATTCTCAAACCTAATATCAAGATCTCAAAATGAAATGATTTTTTCTCAAACTAATATCAAGACATAAAATATTCAAAATGAAATGATTTATCCATTGGAACAATTAATCTAATATTTTGTATTTTCCAGTAGCTAGGTGCCTAGTGTTCTCCCAACTATGAGAGAATTCCACTTTCTCTTGTTGGGGTAACCAAAACTGGGGGACCTCTTATTGTCCATTATCCACTGCAAAGCACTGGGTATATGACCCACAAAATTTAGTGAGTCAAATCTCTTTAGATAATATTTTGAATTTTTGTACCAATATCAAAATCAACCAATAATTAATTATGTGATGATGTTCAACATTCAAATTTGTCATGGTAAATTCAACAAGAGGGAAAGGCTAATAAAACCTATTCACCACTTTTGCAAAGTTATGTAGATGAAACTCAAGAGGGAAATAAATAGTTCAATTAAGAATTGAGAATTTAGTACCTTTTTATCAAAGAAAGATTCCAAGATGTTTCACACTAAAGATTCAATGAGCTCCAAGGTTTAGAGTTCTAGTAAGAACAACAATTTTATGTCAACATAAGGTTATTGGGTTGAAAATCACTTCTTTATGTCTTATTATGTGAATTTACCCATTTGCCCCATATTGGGTATGATACTTATCAGTCATCTTTGGTTGTTAAAATGTCCCACTATGAATCATCAAGTTCATTTCATTTAATGTAGTCCTCATCTAGTATATGATGTACTAACCATTACCCCTGTTCATACCATATGCTTTATAAGTTCATATATATGCATATTGTACTTAATCATGGATGACACTAATGAGGTAGGTATTATATTCTTATGTTGGAATGGTTCATAGGGTATATCTTGCATATAAGATAAGGTCCATAATCTTCCATATTCATATATTAATGCATTAACTACTTACTAATTTACATTATTATGCACTTAGGTCTAGAACATGATCAATTAAGTAAAGAGGTTTAAGCATGGTAGAATTTGGAAGAAAAGTGAAACAATGCTAGTTACTTATTATTTAATATATTCTTAATTATCAACAAATTTAGAATAAAAATTTTAATTTTCCCAAATAGTAGGTTAAATAAGGGAATTCTAAGCATTTAGCATTATACTTAGAAATTATAGTTGTAACTTATATGAATTAATAATTATATGTCACATGTGAACCTCATCCCTGTTATTGATCATTAATACACCCCATTAGGTTTCCCCCATTAAAATGCTCTATAATAATGTACATGATATTCTCTTGATACCCAATGTAAAGAAAAGGAAAGATCTATCATATAGCTAGGTTCCTAATTTTATTTCCCTTGGTTTATGATTGTATTTTTGTCATTATATTGATACCCCTTTCATTTGTCATATGAACCACAAACTCACATTACTTATAAACTATTTTATGGATTTGAAACATGGAGGATAGAAATTGGGGATCCAACCTGTCAGGCAGGTTTTGACAGTCACCACAGTAGGCGCGGTCGGAGCTCCCAAGGCTTTTGTACCTTGGTGGTTGTTTGTCCAAACTCCTTGCAAGCTGATGAACTTGATGTTGTCATTTGGTGGCACTACAGTGCTTCTTGGAAAAGGTTGCAAGCCACCAAAGTTACAGTCATGATGGCAACAATGGGCTTGGATGATGGTGCCTGACTCGAATCAGAGTGGTTGGGCAGGGGGCTATGATGGAGAGGGATGAGTTGGTGGTGGCTAGAGATCCATAGGAGTTCAATATCTCTTGAGATGGAGGTGTAGTATGAGTCTGCAATCTAGAGATCCTTTGGGGAAGATAGAGGTCTGAGAATCTTTGTCAGGATGTGGTAGTGATGGAGGGATATCTCACCAAAAGTAGAGGTCATTGTAGTAGTGGTCAAAACTCGGGGTTTACCTCCCTTGCCGTGACATAAGAGGCTATAGTAGATACAACCCATTGTCCATACTTCAAAAACATGGTCGTGGGTCGTCTAAGCACAAGGAGGATCTAGAACAGAGTTTTTAAGGTCCATAGACGAATTTGTGGGCAATGTAGAGTGATTTGGAGGTTGTGCTTGCATGTAAAAGAGCACAACGACTATTTTCTAGCATGGAAGAGGTTGTCGCCACCTTTAAACTATAGGTATCATTGCTAGTTTTGTGTTTCTTCTAGATCGAGGTTCTTATATGGACTATAGTTCATCTAGGGTTGATGATGAGTGGATATTCTATGGTTTCCTTTATCTAGTACTGGGAGAAGTTGATCGTGAGATGAGGTTGTGATATGTATCATTTGATCCCTATTTTTTGGCTAGCCAATGAGAGGGTGATGATGGCTCTCCACTAGAGTTTAGGAGAGTATAAAAGATAGTCGTTCAATAATATATTATGAAGATGAAGAGAATCATTTGATTTTCATTGCTTGTAATGGGGTGATCACAGAGAACTTGTTTCTCCATCCTGTGAAAAATGGTCAACATCACTTGACCTAAAGAGAAGGAAGAGGTGGTTTTCCTTATAATTACTATCATAATTCACTAATAAATCCCTACTCACTAATTACCTTAAAATTTCTAACTCATAGCATTTTGTTCAAAATGTTGTGAAATTTAAACTGTAATTTTTTTAAAAGCATTGACTTTCTTGCTTATTGGCCTAAGATGGCTAACCTAATTAGTCTTAAAATTAATGTACGCATGAATATGTAAACATTTCACTAATGTCCTTTTATGTGATCCCAAAGCCAAAAATACATTATGGAGTTAATTGTTGAATTGTGGGTCCCTAAGTGGGATGAATAAACAAAAATAAGTATAATTTACATTTTTGATGCTTGAGTTTCAAGATTTTTCAATGGAGTGCAAATATGGGTGGAACTTTATCAAAAAGTATTTTTCAATATGAGAGGATAATGTAAAATAGCTCAATATTAAAATTAGTACAAAAATTGAGTATGTTACAAGGTTCCTACAAAATGCAGAGGTAAAAGAGATCAGAAGTGTGTTCTTCTGAGAAGCCTACTCCTGGGTCTACTGCATTTTTTACTACTCTTAGAGATTTAACTCACAATGAGGAGTGGATAGTTGCAAGGACAAACTGATCTAGAGAAATACCCAACCTCACAATTGTTGAGATGGCTGCAAAAATGTTAAAATTCAACTTTGCACACTATGTATTTATTGTTTACCTTGATTGTTATGTTTTACTGATCAATTGTTATTGATGATGATTTGTGGGAGCCCTATAAGAAAATAAAGAAAGCAAGTTCATCCCTGAGGGACAAAGGGATGAATTGATGGTTTCTCTAAGTATTCCAAGGTATCCTGGCCATGTTAAGGTTGTTGGGGATGGTGTCAGTAGAAGATCCTTGTTTG
Source organism: Alisma plantago-aquatica (assembly GCA_963693085.1). Taxonomy (NCBI): domain Eukaryota; kingdom Viridiplantae; phylum Streptophyta; class Magnoliopsida; order Alismatales; family Alismataceae; genus Alisma; species Alisma plantago-aquatica. Next base: position 1,761,975,363 of record OY856409.1, read on the forward strand.
GGTCTTTGGAGAAGTGCAAACTATCAAGAAAGGAGTCAGATCACAATAGCAGGTGCCAGACATGATTCCAAAGGTATTAAAGAATGCAATGAGAAAATATCATGCTTATAATTCTCTACCACCTTAGATAGTACTTATGTTTCCCCACTCTTCATACGAGGTGGACCCTCCTATGACAGAAGTGGTTGGAAGTAATCCAATGGATTCACGCGCTATCATGATCGACATAAGTCTTTTTTTGATATAATAGTCTTTCAGGTGAATTAATAAAATTCTTGTGTTTAGGTGAATATAACACTTTATACAAATTTGTAGTAGTTGTGGTGTTGTTGCCTTCTACTAGAAGAGTATGTCATTGTACTAGGTGAGGCTTACTGACCAGCCTAAATCACAAGTTCAAAAAGGAGTGGATCTAGATAGTTAGACTCTTAGATTTATAACCTGACACTCATGCCCCTGCAACTATTATATGGGGTTTGCTTTATAAGATCGGGGTTGAACCACAGGGACAAGGTTGGTAAGTGCTAGGAATGTAAAAAGCCTCGAACTCAAATACACCAAACGAAAAGGTAGAAAAAGATGGTGTTCTCAAAGGAACAAAGTTACTGCAAACAAAATAATAAAAGAAAAGAAAAAGAAATAAAATGAGAGGATAAGATCAAATAAGAAAAGATGTTACCAAAGTAGATTGGGTTTCACCTACTAAGATCTCTCACCAACATGCAATATTGATGCCTCTTTTTGCACCCTTAGCAAGATTACATGCAGTCATCATATACATCTATTCCCTTCTCTCTCAAGCTTAGGATACATCTAGATTATAAGGTTGTCTCTCTCTCAAAATGGCAAAGGAACAATCACAAAGAAAACCATACGACCATTAGCTTCAACATTATAACATTTTAATGCATTCATGCAACTCCATAACACTTATATAACATTAATACTACTCATTTGAGGCATTAACAATCATATATCACAAGATGGTAGCTAATCATACAACTGAAGCATTAAGAATAAGAGTATGGAGATAATCCTTTCTGGGAGCATATATATATATATATATATATATATATATATATATATATATATATTCAAAGGGATGCAAGTATATACATGTTGGGAGAGCCTTACTGGCTACTCCCAACCCAAGTAAAGAGTTTAGCCACTCATTCTCATGAGTAGCATTTCAGTTTTACATACGTATGAAGACATGGAAAACTGTAGGAAGGAGAATATGGAGAAAAGAAAGAAAGTCAAAGAAGGGTACCAGGGGATACACCGACGGTGACTGGGGTCGAAGCAACAGTGCTAGAGATCTCTGTTCCTCCTTCTTCCATCCTCTATTGCAGGAGGATCTTGGGGAACGGACAAGGGGGAATAGGTGGAGGTCTGGGAGTAGGACCAATGGACTCTCGTCTGTCGCTCCTATCACCCAGTGGCGGCAGAAATCAGTCAATGGTAGCTCCTTCCTTAGACACTCCATCTCAAGTTAGAAGTACTAGCTTCGAACCAATGTGTGCGATGAAGATCCCCTCTACACAGTTGGATGTCCCCCATTTATAGAAATTGTCTTGGGGTCCTTTACTTGTTCCCCAAGCCTCCCAGGTACCTTCCCTTAGGGCACGTGCTCAAAGGTCCTGATTATGATACTTGTTAGGGCTGCCATCGGGTGTCAGCAGCTGGTGCGTCATTGGCTGATGGGCGTAGGTGCACCACTAGTTGGTGGACGCAGACATGCCACTGGGTGATGCCCGTAGGTGTGTCATCGATTGATGGATGCAGACACACCACCGAGTGATGCCTGTAGTTGCACCATCGGGTGATGGGTTGCTATAGTTATCAACCGATGGCACAAAAGGGAGTCGATGATTACTCAAGGACCATCAGTTGTAATCCGATGATGGATTTGATTTTGATAATCAAGCTTCTAGTCCTTTCTTTTCATGTGTTTGACGTTATTGTCATTGTCAGAATAAGGTAAGGATAATATATGCAAGGCAGGAGGGAATTGGATATGAATTTGCCTAGATAGTGGAGAAATATGGATAAAATAAGGATATAATATCTGTAAAATTGGATGTTATCAAATCCCCCAAACTTAGAGTCTTTCCTATCCTTAGGCTAACAATTAGGATTAAATAATCAAATAACTTCAAAGGGCATTATTGGTTATTGTTTATGTGATTGTGAAAAATGTGATAATGTCAGCCTAAAGTCGAGATTTATGCATTAAGTCAAGGGGTTTTCGACACCTAAGATTCTCTCTATTAGTTAGGAGTTTCAGTACTCATATCTACCTTGACTATCTTTATCTAAAAGTTCCTCCCTCATGATGCATCGATGATCATATTCCAGGTTGTAAATGTGCAAAGTTCTAGCAGAGGAATCTTTCACACTCAACTTTTATTTTTTGGGTCTCCTAGATATTGTGCTTAGGTAGGCTGAGGCTTCAGTGCTTCCTACATTCCTAAGGTTCACTCGACCATTAAGCTGCCTTAGAGGTGATTCTTCCCTAGAGGGCCCTAATGTAATGTCAGGTGGTTGTGTGAGGTTTTCTTTGGAATATAGGTGTGTAAAAGTTGTCTTCCAGAATCCATTACCAGGCACAACATATCTACATTCATGAGTGTAGAAATACACTGGCTAGGTAGAGCCCTTCAACATCTTCCCAGGTACAACTCTCATGATTTTCTCTCATGATTTTGTTCCTCTCGGCTTTTATTCATGCTCATAGGCTTTGGGATGATGGGTTTTTAAGTAAAGTTGGGCTATTGTGCCTCTTTAGATCCCAAAGTGGGAATTTTTAAAATTATAAGGTGTAGTTGTTTCCTCTTTTTCCAAGGTTATGCATTTTCCTACCTGAACTTGGGATCATGGTGTCAATCAAGGGAGTGGTAGGATGAGTCCTACTTTCATTGAGATTTCTTCTTAGCTGACTAACATACATGTACCTCTGACATTATCTCGAGGATAGGCTGACGTTAATACATTATCACACTCAAAATATTTTAAGTAGATTAAGAAGCCAAGATCTATCATTTTTGAAATAATTACACTAAGAGCTAGCTTGAAAATAAGAAAGTCCAAGAATTAAGGTTATGATACAATCCTGGAAAAATGGATTCAAAATTTATCTTTTTAAGAGTACTTGTATACCAAAATTTCAGCAAGGTTCTTTATATGCATATACAAAAATCAAGCCAAAAATGGCCAATTAGGTTGATCATATTTTCTCAAAATTTTGTCAAAGTTTGTTAAGCAAGATAGAAAAAAATCACTATCAAAGTGGAGATGTACCATGTTTGCATGTTCATACCCCCCAAACTTATCATTCAACTTGTCCATAGGGTGTCAAAGAATGAGGTTGATAAAGAACATGATAAATATACGTCATTGTGTGTGATCGACCATTCCAAAACTAGGACATTCATTGCATATTGTCCTCAGAGGTTATGGTAGTATTCGTCTTGACATTGTTAAACCTATTGGTCCGAAGCCAACATTTGTATCTAGTAAAGTAGAATTCACAATCGTTTAAAACAGGTTCTTTCTGTGGACGTCTATGACAAGACTACGATTTCTTGAACTTTACATCAGATGGAACACTACAGCCAAAGATTCTTATCAACTCTGTAATCTTGTTTGCGACAAGGTCAACACTTTCTTCACTGACATTGTTGGTGGTTTTGTGATATTTTGTGTGCTTTGTATTGAACATAGAATTGAAGTTCTTATAGAAGATGGACGTTTTGTTGATGGTGTCCACTACTAGTAGTGCCCAGTGTCCATCATGTAAGATCAACAAAAGTATCCATCTTGGAACATTGTACTTTAAGTTCTCTATCATCTTCTCTAGCTCTTCAGATTCCTTTTTTGATACAACATCTCCCAATATTTCATAAATTTCCATGTATACATTGGTGAGATCGTTAGCTAGCAATAGTTGACAAGCTATCATGACATTTATTGTCATGTACCCTCTTCTTGTCAAGATATCACGGAGGTTTGGGAGAAAGATTTGTACATTTTCTCTTTCAAAAATAATCACAAAGCCATCCTCCCATGGCCATAAAAGATCTAGAAGGAATTGGACTTTTTCCACAGATACGCCATAGCATGCCAACACATCAAAGTTCTCAAAAGTAGGCATTGTGGCATCTATCAGTTTTAGTCTTTGTGGTGTGTTAGCAGCTTGTTCTTCTTACTTACGTACCTCACTTCCTTTGATAGCTTGTTCTTTTGGAGGTGAGGTTGCTTTTGTGACATCAGTGGAGGTTGGGACCAGAATTGGTTGCATTTGTGGCGGGATAGTTGCTACTGTTTCAACTTCTAGAGTTGGTTCCCGCTCAGTAGTGGTAGGGACTTCCATTGGCATTTCAGGGACTTGTTGAGGTGGTTCCCTCTCAGTATGTATAGATGTTACATGTTCTATACTGGGAGGTGGTGGGGCAGTAGGTGGCACTAGTGATGTCCTTCTTTCTTTTAAAGACTTGAGCTTTTTGAGCTCTCTCGCCAAAGAATCTTTTTCAGGAAAAGGAATAAGGGAGTACATATTCCTTGGTACGTCTGCCATTTTTCTATCATTGAAGAACCTCCTATCATGGATGATCTCCATGACGTATTTCCCTTACAAGGCATGAAAATTTTCATTAACAATTTACTCCACAGGTGTTCCTAGGTTGATGGCTTAAATTATCCTCAGTGATATGAAGGCATTGTCCCCTAAATTTTGTCCTTCTTGAGAAAAATTGCATTCAATGGAAATCTCCTTCCAATTCGGGTGATACCACCCGCTTACTCCTTGTATTAGTGTTTTTAGGTGGGTAGGGATTTCTTCTATTGTTTTGTGCTCTCCCTTTTAAAAGACCATTCATCCACAAGGTAGGTCTTTGGCGCTGAAGTTGTAAGTGAGCACTCTTCTTTTAGATAGGTCAACCACTTTGAGAAACCAATGGTTGAAGGATGTGAAGGGTAGGGTGATGAACTTCAATGATCCGCTTCTATCGAGGGCTTCCTGCAGCTCATTTATCGATGTAGTATTATCTCTTTCCTTGAGTAGGTGTGCTTCCAGGTTAGATTTTACATTGAATACCAACCCATCTTTGTCCATGTGCATCTACTCCTCTATTATTATCCCACACAAGATCTTGAATAGGTTCTTCTTATGTTCACCCGAGGTACAAAAGTGGAACACAGATCACCTCTTGTTAGACTGTATTTGTCATTGCGGTAGACAATATCTTGTCCTGCCTTCGTGTCATCGAGGACGTCAGTCAAGACATGGATGTCCAGTATTAGCATACCTAATACTGATGACATATCGATACCAGCCATCTTACATGGAAGAGGGGGTGGTGCAGGTGGTAGTGATGTGTTCACATCTGTTGAGGTTGTAGACGGTTTTGGGAAGACTGGGTTTGTTGGTTTCAAGGGGCATTAGAAAACATGTTGTCTAGATTTCCCGTATCTTCTTCAGATATCATCTGTTCTATTTCTCTCTCAAAAGAGATAGATAACCCTCTTCATGTTATTGGTTCATCCAGAAGTAATTATTTCATAAAGCTATCATAGTTGTGATGGGGTGGGATCTTGTAGCTAAACATCAGGTTGAGCCCATCCATTACATTTTGATTGTTTCAATGACCCCCCCTTACTTCCAGTTGTATCGTTCTGACTTCATTATTTCCCACTACTTTTTCTTTTTCTAGTGGGGATTGCAGGCTCTGTTGGCATAGGTGTACTTTGCTTTGTATGTGCTTTGAGCACTTTATCTTCATTGATGTTGGTTGAGTGCTCGAGTGAGGCTAGGGATGTGGTTGTGTCATATCCCTTAGCAGACACTCCTTTGTCACTGGCAGAAGTTGTTGGCTCTTCTTCCTCTAGAGGTAGGGTGCATCTGGGTTCCACCATCTTATCCCTAGGTGCTTCTTGCTCCATCTTCATCTTTGCCATTACATGCCCGCTCTGAGGTGGAAATCATTGTCTGATGCTAGTTTCGTGGGGGCTGCCTAATTTGCCTCCACATACATGCTGAGAGTTGGTGGTGAGTCATCTTTTCTTTTCGATGTTTCCTCTTGTAGGTTCATGTTTTCCTCTCAAAGTTTGTCTTGTTCTTTTTGTGTTTTTTTGAATTCACTCATCACCTCGACCAGTGTCTATATTACCTGTAGTTGGTTGGAATCTAGTTGATGCATTTGTAGTGGAAGACTGAGGATAGGTTGGATGTCCTCAGTCAGCTTCTGTACCTGCACTGTTAGTGACAATAGAGTTGTAGTTATATTGACAATGTTCAAATTTAGAATTGGAGACATTCTCAAGGAGGTTGTCAATCTCCCGTCCTGTCTTCATGAATTTCATTGATGGAGTCTCCCTCAGTATGGTCTTGTCAATCGAGCTTACTTCCTGACCTTCTCCATGGACTTTGGGTGATTATGTGCCTTGACGTGAGATTCATTCCGGTTGTGGCACCTTTTTCTCAGGCATGCCTATCTTTTCACTATGTTCCCTTCTATCTTACTTCCTAGCACTGCCTCCTTCATTAAAGGCCTCATACCTGCTTCTTGGTTGGTAGTTGTCCCTTTATTATGATCAACTTCTTCTGGGGAAGTGGTTGCAATGACTTGCTCGGTGATGTCGACATCTTCAATCTTTAATTCTACCACCTTTGGAGGAGGCAATTTCTTCATTAGCTTCTCGGGGACTCGCATGAGCACCCTTTTTAGATGATTTCTTGGTGAATACCTCCTTTTGGTGCTTGTTTGTGATTGCACTCTTTCCTGATATCTGCCTCAAGATATCCTCTTCCTTGAAGACAAACTTCTCCTTATCATATCTACTTAGTTCTGGGAGGGGTAGTAAGAGCTTTGTTCTGTGGAACCGGTAGGTGTATCCATTTTGTGTCCTTGCTAGGACATTCATTGCAACCAGATACTTGTCGTCTACCAGTGTATCTCCTTTAGATCATAGGAAATACTTAATCTTTCTTGGGTAGCCCAAGTGGTGTGCTATATACATGATGATTCACCCATGCAGAAATCATGAGGACAATATGTCTCCATTGTTATAGCTAGTTTTTCGATTAATTTCTTTCCTACATTAACTACCTTTCCTCCCATTAGTCTCCATAAAATTTGGAGGTCAAATCCGATTACATTCCTTGTGTCTAATCTGAACATCAGTGAGTTTGCAAAGATTTTTTGCACTACCCTCATGAATCTAGAGTGCATCATCATGTTCTTTGACTGGCCAAAGATGTATTTGGGGTCTCCTGAGAGTTTTTCCCAAATTTTGTTGGTTTCAAACCCCTTTGCATCCTTATCTCCTCGTGGCTTTGTTAGCATGATCTGCTTGTTCGGCTGAGTCAGTGAAGACTGTAGTAATCCACTTCTCTATTAGGATGTAGTCTTTCTTCATAATTCTAACTTGTATCTTATACTCACATCGACACTCTGAGATTTCACTACTATCCACGGGTAGTTTTATGATGGAGGACATGAACTTTTGTGTCAAATCATCATAAGAGGTCATGTTTGTGATTTAGGATTTGTATATTCCTAGTTGTTCAAAGCTCAGTTTCACCCTATGGAGATCCCCAGTTGCTCTAAGGTGCTGGCATCACCATATCTGGTTGCCATATAATTCTTCCTATTGAATATGTCACACCATATTTCATGGTGTTCCTCATCTCTAGGCACCAACTGATTGTTAGGTTGCTCTCTTCTTCTGGCCTGTGCGGGTTGACTGGGGATGTTTGCAGGTACAAGAGGTTCTAGAGTTGTAGCTTTGGTTGATGCTTTCTCCTTATATATCTTGGCTGCTTTCTTGGGCATCTCCTCATCATCTTCTAATGCAATCCTCTTCTTAGGATTCTACACCTCCTCAGACGGTTTGTATCCATAGGTTTATATTACTATTTGTTCTTCCTCCTCTTCTGACTCCTTTAGGATTGGTTCGTCTAAGATCTTTGCTTTGCCTACTTCCATTCTGGACTTGATGCTTTCTGGAGTGGGTTTCCCATGTTGTTCAATGTAGCTCGCATGTTCAACCTTCAGTTTTTCCACTCCCTCTAGTTCCTCTTTAGTCATTGAGGCTCTCACCTTCTTGGTGTACTCGAACTCATGCACTTGGATTTTGCTCTTCTTTCTTACCATGTTATGCTTGCAGATACACTATGTATCCCTAGCTAGAATAGTTAGATGGGTAAAAGGGAATGGAAATATGTTAGGTTATGGATTTGTAGTTGTTGAGTAACAATTTTTGGTGAAGTAATTAAATTGAGCACTAACAACTGATGGTATCAGTTAATGGTTAAAATATTTAAAAAAATAGTCGAAGGTGACAACTAATGGCCTCAACTGAAGGTTGTAATAGGTGGTGGAAAGGTCAGCTAGTGGTTCCCTCAACCAATGGTTGATCCAAGGTTGGAGGCTCCCCTGGTGGAAATCTGAACATGTGATGGTGATTGACAGGTTAAACAAGAAAAGTTGGCTACTCAGTCAATGGCTCAAAATAGATGGGTGAAGGTTGATACATTCAATGGTCAAAACTGATCGTAAGATTCAATGGTTACCGGTGATGTCGTAATGGGCGATGGCCTGAATCAGATAGTGGTACCAGGTGACAGTGGTCTACAAGCAGTGGTAAATGGAAATAGGCGGTGGTCAGAGCGAGTTAAGACTTATCTCAACCAATGGTGATGATCAGTCGTCGATGATTCAGATCGTTTGGGAAGAAGGAAGGTGAAGGATATTGTGGTGCAAAGTTAGGGAAAAATCCTTAGTTTTAGGGGTTACCTTGTCGACGGTGGGTGTCATGCTCTCCAGTGGTTCACAAGCATCACTCTGGCATCCTCTACTTGGTCAGAGATGCCTTCATCTTGTTTGGTGCTAAATGTAAGGGAGAGTTGTCTCTTTCTCTCTGGCTTCCTCCATTGCTTCATCTGGTAGGGTTTAACTTCATTTCTTGGTAAAAGAAAGGAGGAAGAGGATTAGTCGGCCCCCTTTTATAATTTTCTATCTCTTAGTCTACCACTGGGTGTTTTGGTGGGCTCTTCAGCCTCTTCGATGATAAATCAATGGCTTGATAGGCAGTGAAGGTACCTTGATCATCTGATGGCTCTCCTGCATTTGTCAATTGATGGTGTGGTAGTGACAGAGGATGGCTTATCTGTACTTGTCAATCGATGGCATGCTCATACTTGTTAGCTTATGGCTCATGTGCGACTGATGTATAATGGAGTTCCTGCTGTAATCACCTTGTGGTGGTTCTTCCTTACTCAACTGATGTTGAGGTAGGTGATATCAATCGGTAGGTCATCTAGGTACCAACCGATGGTTGAGATCAACTGATGTTCTGACAGAATTGACTCCTGTAATGAAATACATGTACATATACTTCATCAAATTTTTTTATTTCCATACTAAATCCTAACAACCAAGTTTGAAACCTTTTTGTAGATAAAATTTTGACAAAAGTCTATTAGTTACTAAATTCAAAAGGCACTAGGGCATTAATATAAGACCTATTATAATACTGATATTTTATTATATGGAAATGTGGATAGGAAAGATATAGAAAAAAGGGAAGTCCTTGGGTTGCCTCCCAAGAAGCTCTAATTTAAGGTTATTAGCTTGACTCTTGTTTCTATCTTCTTATGGGTTTTGAACTGGAGCAGGTCTGGGCTCCTCTAGCTCTAGTTCTGATATTTTTAAAAAATCTTCATCCTCGTAATATATTTTGACTTTGTGCCCATTCACCTTAAAAGTACCAATCTTTTCACTGGTAATCTCCATTACCCCAAATGCGTTTATCTTGACAACAAAGAAGGGTCCAGACCATCTGGACCTTAGTTTTCTAGGAAATAACCCGATTCTTGAGTTGAACAACAAAACTTTTTCTCTTTCAGAGACATCCTTGTGCTTTATATGGGAATCATGCCACACCTTCATTTTTTTTCTTGTAGATGTGGGTGTTCTCATAGGAATGTAGCCACAGTTCTTCAAGCTTATGGAGCTAAGATACCTTTTCTTTCTGCCTCTGTCTAGATCCATATTTAAGAACTTGAAGGCCAAAAGAGCCCTGTGCTCTAGTTTTACTGGAAAATGGCACGACTTTCCATAGATGAGGCGGTAGGGGTCATTCCTATCGAAATTTTATAAGATGTTATATATGCCCAGAAGGCATCATCTAACTCCATGGACAAATCCTTGTAGGTCCCTCCAATGGTTTTCTCTAATATCTGCTTAATGTTTTGGTTCTAAACTTTGACTTGTCCTGATGTCTGAGGGTGGTATGGTGTGGCTACTTTATGCTTGACCCCATACTTATTTAGCAGTGCTTCAAACTATTTTTTTGTGAAATGGGACCCCTATCACTAATGACAGTGTGTAGAACCCTAAATCTAGCAAAAATGGTCTTCTCGAATAGTCTCACAACTACTATAGAGTCATAAATGGGAATTGCTACAACTTCTACACAGTTAGAGACATAATCTACTACAACTAGGATGCACTTATTTTATTTAGAGGAGGGGAATGGTCCCATATAATCCACCTCCCAGATGTCAATGATCTCTACTTCCACCCAATTAGACATAGGCATTTCATTTCTTCTAGTAATATTCTTCATTAGCTGGCATTCTTTACAAGACTTGACAAAAGACGTTGCATCCTTGAAGAGCGACAACCAATAAAAACCAACTGTAGGACTTTTTCCGCAGTCCTTTTTCCTCCATGGTGACCTCCATAAGGTGAGGCATGGTATTCCTTAAGGATATGAGGCACCACTTCTTTTGGTACACAATGTCGATATAAATTTTCAGACCACCTTTTGAATAGAAAAGGTTCATCCTAGTAATAATTCTTTAGGTCAGAGAAAAGCTTCTTCTTATTATTATAGGTTATCTCAGGAGGCAATTGCTTGCAAGACAGATAATTACATATATATACAAACCAAGGTAGATTCAGTTTGATTGACATGGCCATTATCAACACCTCATATGCATAGTTGTCATTCATTGGTATCTAATTTTCTTCAGTGTATACTATTCTGGACAAGTGATCAGCCACCATGTTCTTCATTCCTTTCTTTCTATGATCTCATGGTCGAACTCTTGTAGCAATAAAATCCCCTCAAAACTATTTTTCCTTTGTGTCCTTGTTCTACATGAGATATTTGTTTGCCCCATGATCCATATACACCTTCACCTTTGATCCTATTAAGTAAGATATGAACTTGTCAAAAGCAAACACTATTGCTAGCATTTCCTTCTCGATTGTGGTGTAGTTTATCTGAGCTTGATCAAGAGTTCCACTAGCATAGTAGATCGCATGGTGCTTCTTATCTTTTGTTATCCCTAGTACAGTTCCAATGGTGTAATCATTGGCATCACACATGATTTCAAAAGGCAATCCCCAATCACGTACTTGAAGTATAGGGGATGAGTTCAGGGAATTTTTTCTGAAAATTGAATGCTTTGAGGCATTTATCAAAGAAATTGATATCAACATCTTTAACAAGAAGGTTTGACAAAGGTTTCACAAATTTTGAAAAATCTTTGATAAATCTTATGTAATATCCAACATTACCCAAAAAACTCCTCACACATGTGACATATTTTGGTGGGGGTAACTTTGATATGGCTTCAATTTTACTCTTGTCTACTTCCATGCCTTTCTCAGAGATCTTGTGTCCTAGCACAATGCCCTCTGTTACCATAAAATGACATTTTCCCTATTAAGAACAAGTTTCTTCTCCTCACATCTTTGTAAGACCTTTGACAAGTTTTTAGGGCATCTATCAAAGTTGGGTCCATATACAGAGAAGTCATCCATGGATACCTCCATTATGTCTTATAGGAAATCTGAGAACATGGATATCATGCACCATTAAAAAGTAGTAGGTGTGTTGCATAGGTCGAAAGGCATTCTTCTAAAGACATATGTCTCATAGATACATGTGAAATTAGTCTTTTCTTGATCCTCAGTGTAGATAGGGACTTGATAAAATCTATAATATCCATCAAGAAAGCAGAAATAGGATTATCCTACAAGCCTTTTTAGAACTTGGTCGATGAAAGATAGGGGAAAGTGGTCTTTTCTCATGGTGGTATTGAGCTTTCAGTAGTCGATAAACATTCTACACCTGATAACTGTCTGAGTGGCTACTTCATCCCCATTGCTTCCTTTCACTACCATCATCCCTCCCTTCTTTGGTAAAATGTGGATTGGGCTGACCCAATTGCTATCACAAATGGGGTAGATCATCCCTGCATCAGGAAGTTTTATTATCTCTTTCTTTACTACTTCTTTCAGCATTTGATTTAATTTTCTTAGCGGTTGAGCCAGATGTTTAGCAATTTCCTCTAAATTTATTTTGTGCATACACAGAGCTAGGCTGAGGCCCTTTATATCTTCCACAGAATAACCTATGGCTTTCCTCTACATTCTGAGTTCCTTCAGTAACTTCCCCTTTTGATCTTCAATCAGAGAAGAGTTTATGATAACACAGTTTCTTTCATTAGTATCTAGGAATTCATACTTCAGCCCTTCTGGGAATTTCTTCAGCTTAAGTTTTGGTTGCAGTGTAGCTTTTTCTTCTGGTGTTTGTTCCAGAGAGGCATACATCACAGTCTCTAATGTACCTTTTTTGTCACTGAAAACTTCTTCCTTAGGTTGATTCGAGTAATCCAGAATGTCAACTACTTAAGGATCTGTTAGATTGGGATCAAGATTGTTTAAGGCTCACATGAGAGGGTCAATTATCTCATTGCTTTCTTGTACTTCCTCATAGTATTGAGTATAGCTATCCACTAAATAGACTGACTAAAACAAAGGGGGTCCTCTCATAGTGTCTTGTACACAAAAATCAATTTGATCATTACCTATGTGGAGAGTTATGATTCCTTCTATGACATATATTAGAGCCCTCCCAGTAGCGAGGAATGGTCTTCTGAATATCATGGGACATGATTGATCTTCGATGGTGTCAATCACCACTATATTACAAGGTATAAAGATTCTTCTGACACGGATAGGGACATCCTCTACCACTCCTACTGGCTTTGTAAAGGTGTAGTCGATGAGCTAAATTCTCATACCTATCTTCACCATGTCTATCTGCCTGAGCCTTTGGGATAAAGAAAGGGGCACAAGGTTGATACTTGCTCCTACATCTGTGAGTTAATTTCTTTCTATATTGTCTCCAACATTGAAAGGAATAGTAAATGCTCACGAATCTCTCTTCTTTGTGGGCATGGTAGCTTGAACAAAATCACTCGACATCTTGGCTAGTTGTACAGTCTCAATGTGATCACATATCCTCCTGTTTGTGATTAAATATTTCAAAAACTTGGCATAGGTAGGCATTTCCTCAATTGCAACTAGAAATGGGATATCTAAATGTAGTTTCTTTACTACTTCCATGAACTTTCAATATTCTTCTTTAAATGAGATTTAATCAATTTGTAAAGGAATGGGACTCTTGGCGCATATGGATTTCTTTGCATAAAGATTTCTTCAGTGGGGTCTAACTTCTTTCCCTTTGCATCTTTTTTCTTCTTGTTATTTTCTTCAACGTTGTCTTCCTTTTATGGTTCTTCTCTTTTAGATTCCTCCTCTAAAATAATTGGCATATTCTTTGGATCAACTGCCTTTTCTTTTTCATGGAGAATCCCTTCTTTTTGTTGTTCTACAACTTTCCCAGACCAGAGAGTAGCCATCTTCCCAATTTTTGTGTTAAATGGGATCTTCCCTAGGGGATTGTTGACAAGTTCCTCTAGCTGGGCTAACTATTTATTAATTTTCCTTAGATGAGTTTGCATGTCAACCATCTAAGCTTCCATCATCGTTAACACTCCTGATCTTGTGATGGCACTTTGAGTAAGTTGATCATTTACTGAAGCTTGCCTCTTCATAAAATCAAACAATTGAGCAATCATGTCAGGCTGGTTGTTATCCTTGGTCTGATTCTGACTTTGATTTTATCCTTGATTTTGACGACAAGCATTTTTGCTTTGATATTGTTCTTGACTTGTTATTGTTTGATTGATTGCTAGTAGTTCTAGTATAATGAGTTTGTCCACTTTTTTCTTGAAACTTGGGGGTGGCTTAGATGAATTATCGAATTGACGAGAGTTCTCAGCAGCATCTTTGTTGACATAATTGAATCCTGGATGGTATGGATGCTTGAAATTTGCATAAGAGACATTTTCTATTTCTTCTTCACCTTCACTTTCTTCACTTTCTTCTGGTCATGCATAGATATAGTTGTACATCACATGTCCTCCTTCACCACAAGTTACACTCTTCATGACTTTCTCATTAGGTTTCTTGCTCTTGCCTCTAGTGTCATTCAGTTGGTTGACATTTGTAGCAATCTTTTGAATTTGAGTTGTGATGGTTTGTAAGACTTTAGCTTCAACTAAAGGGCCTTAAGAGCCAGCATTCTTGGTTGTTCCTCTATCACTTCTTTCATACTCCATGCCTGCTTGTAGTGCAGACATGTTGTCGATGTTCTTCATAGTTCTTCAGGCCTTCTTTCCATGGAAATCACTTTCGATGACTGAATTCAGTGAGGTCTGCTTTGTGAGATTCAACCTATTGTAAAATGTTGTCACCAAAAATCCTTTGTAGTAATTGTCGTGAGAACGGTCCCTTTGATATTCCCGATACCATTCCCAAGCTTCATGAAGGTTTTCTCTAGGCTTTTGCATGAAAGAAGTGATCTTTTGCCTATTTTGAATTGTCTTCTCAGTGGGGTACAATTTAGTGACGAAAGCATTAGCGAGAGGCCTCCATCTGTCTATAGACTGGTGGGGTAGGTCAAGATACTAAGATAGAGCTTTATCCTCTAGAGAGAAAATGAATCCTTTGCAATATATGACTTCTTGAGGCACTCCCATCATCTTGATGGTGTCATAGATGTTTTTGAAGGCATCAAGATGATGGTAAGGATTCTCATTCTTCAAATTCCCTTAGAAAGGCTTGTTCAGAATCATTGAGATGACAATAGGTTTTAGCTCAAAATTAGCTGCATTGAAGTGAAGGATTACGATTGGGCATCTTGACTAATTATCTCTAGTGGCAACTAATTCCCTAAGTGTTGTATCTTCCTCGTCATCTTCCTCTTCGCTATTATTGGGATCACACTTGCGATCCCAATGATTCCTTATGTGCCTTCTATTGTGGTGGTGATGTTGTTCATGATGTTGATGTCACTCCTCTTCTCGTCACTCTTCACAATCTTCCTCCTCATGGTGACAACCGCTAGAGTGATGTTCCTCTTGTTCTTGTTCGATTTCTGGTTGGCGATTATGTTGGACTCTTGCATTATGTTCCTCCCCAGTAAGACTACCTTTTCTACGAGGCGGCATGGTGTCGTGAAAAGGGGGTGAGGTTTTGATTGAATTTGCTTCCCTTCAAGCTACCTAAATAGATCACATAGTCAAGTTAGAAAATTGGACGTGTAAAATGAAATATTATAAGTGATCTAGACAAGGTAGATTTAGAGTTTTGTGTAGTTAAGCTTATTGGTAAGCTTGAGGCACAGATGTATAGTGAATAGACTTATGTT
Source organism: Alisma plantago-aquatica (assembly GCA_963693085.1). Taxonomy (NCBI): domain Eukaryota; kingdom Viridiplantae; phylum Streptophyta; class Magnoliopsida; order Alismatales; family Alismataceae; genus Alisma; species Alisma plantago-aquatica. Next base: position 1,761,990,936 of record OY856409.1, read on the forward strand.
CTCAACAATACCATTTTGCCTTGTCCCCAGCAATGACACCAAAAAGTTGACCAGCCTAAATCACACATCCAAAACGGAGTGGATCTATAGTAGTCAGATTCTTAGATTTATTACCTGACACTCAGGTCCCCCACAACTATTATACGGGGTTCATTATTGAAGATCGGGGTCAAACCATAGGGACAAGGTTCGTAAGTTCTAGGAAGGTAAAGCCTCAGACTTAAATACACCAAATAAAAAGGTAGAAAAGATGGTGTTCTCAAAGGAACAAAGTTACTCCAAACAAAATAATAAAACAAAGAAAAAGAAATAAAAAAGGAGGATAAGATCAAACAAGAAAATATGTAACCAAAGCATGGATGGGAACTTGGATTGGGGTTCACCTACTAAGATCTCTCACCAACATGCAATACTCACACCACTTTGTGCAACCTTAGCAAGATTACAAGCAATCATCATATATGTCTATTCCCTCCTCTCTGGAGCTTAGGATAGATCCGGATTGTAAGGTCGTCTATCTCTCTCGAAATGGAAAATGAACAATCACAAAGAAAACCATATGACCATTAGCTTTAACATTCCAACATTTTTGTGCATCCATGCATCTCCATAACACTTAGATAAAATTAATATTACTCATTTGAGGCATTCAAAATCATACATCAAAAGATGGTAGCTAATCATATAAGTGAAGCATTAAGAACAAGAGTATGGAGATAATCCTTTCTAGGAGCATATATATATATTCAAAGGGATGCAAGTATATACATGTTGGGAGAGTCTTAGTGGCTACTCCCAACCCAAGTAAAGAGTTTAGCCACTCATTCTCATGAGTACCATTTTGGCTTTACAAAAGTATGGAGAAATGGAGAATTGTAGGAATGAGAATATGGATAAAGGAAAGAAAGTCAAAGCAGGGGACCAGGGGATACATCGACGGTAATCGTGCTATGGCCACAACAGATGGCCTAGTTATGTTACCCTAGGGTTGAAGCAACAATGCTAGCAATCTCCTTTCCTACTTCCTTCCTCTATCGTAGGAGGAGCTTTGAGAATGGACAAGGGGGAATAGGTAGAGGTCTGGGATTAGGACCGATGGACTCTCGTCCATCACTCCTATCAGCCAATGACGTCAAAAATCAATCGATGTTGGCTCCTTCCTTCAGCGCTCCATGTCGATTCAGAAATGTTAGCTCATGATCAATGTGTGCAACGACGACCTCCTCTACGCAGTTGGTCATCCCCCATTTATAGACGTTGGCATGGGGTCCTTTACTTGTTCCCCAAGCCTCCCAGGTACCTGCCCTCGGGGCATGTACTCAACGGTCCAAAGCCTATTAGGGCTGCTATAGGTGTCGATAGTAGGTGTGCCATCAGCTGATGGGCATAGGTGTACCACCAGTTGGTTGATGCAGACACACCACCGGGTGATGCCTGCAGATGCTCCATCAGTTAATGGACATAGACACACCACTGGGTGATGCCCGCAGGTGTGAACTTGTTGGAGTTATCAACCGATGGTGCGACAAGGAGCTTCTAGGTAACATCCAGTGAGGGTGAACTGATGGCTACTCAAGGACCATCGATTGTCATCCGACGAGGGCTCTACTTTTGATAATCAAGCTTATGTCCTTTGTTTTCCTCTATTTGACGTCATTGTCATTGTTGGAATAAGGTAAGGAGAATATATGCAAGGCAAGAGGGAATTGGATATGAATTTTCCTAAATATTGGAGAAATATGGATAAAATAAGGCATATAATATCTACAAAATTGGATGTTATCACTTACCCACCCCTTCTAGGTGACATGATTCATGGTTATCCTATGCCCACCGATGCATTTCATGTGTGTATCGGGCTTGTCTACCGTGCTTGCAAATAGATACCACTACCACATGCCCACCCTGACCACGACATGATAGGTGATGTAGAAGGCGACATGGTTGCGTGTGAAGATGAGTGAATACAAGGAGAATTGCATTTGTACATGTCATGAGAATGGAATTGGAGAATGATGACCTTGTATATCTATTTTTTGAATTGTGTATGTGTGCATGAGAATGAAATTAAGTGTTGAAGAATGGAATTGAAGTATGGAAAGGTTTGTCAATGAGTTGTGTGTATGTGTTTATTATTGCAGGTTTAGTAGGTGAGGTTGCATGTGTTAAGCTGAACACAGGATGGAACCTGCATTTTTAATGAACTACATGTTCTACATCCTATTGAATAGCTAGACAATTGGTCTACACACCTACTATTAATAAGAATACTTGTGGCGTCATTTTTTATAAAAGAACCAACATTGTAGATCTATGGCATGGATTTTTTAACAAAACTGAAGACATGACTACCCTTATCAGTTAAATTTTAGCTAATAAGGAAGTAGAACATCCACTTTGGTGATTGTGCTAATGCAAAAGATAACTTGTGGGGTCTTTTTTGACAATAACCGGAAATAGTGCTACCCAACCTACGAAATGGTTGTGTTGCCTTACATGTTTGTGCATCCAATATGGGCATGCTACCTGGCATGACCATGCTTGCAGAATGGTCTTGCTACTCTTTATGTTTTTTTTTGTGAAAACCAACATCGTTAACCTATGTCATCAATTTTTGGTTTATGAACCAATGCCACAGGATGACTCTGGTGTAGATTTCTTGCCTTGAACCGACAACATAGAATGATTCCATGACACTCTATTGCTTTGAGTTGTCAGTTGAGTCATTGGTTTCTATTTTCATAGCAACCGACACTTGTCCTATATTTTTGGTTTGATTATTCCCATAAAACCAACACAGAAGGTCCATAGTTGTAGTGCCTCTGATTTAGGTGATAGAGAAATTTTAATTGACATCAAAGGTGGTGTTTGTTCTAGTCTTAAGGCCCTAATCATTAATGTCCATTCAAAGCTCCAACCTAAAATATACAAAATAGGTGCACATATCTCAAGAAATCACAAAATACCATTTTAATAGGCAAACACATGCTTTTGGTGATCATGTACACAAAAGCATGTCGGGGTGAATCCCACTAGGGTGTCTCCGACACCTGGCATCTTGGACCAAATGGGTAGGGAGTTGCCATTTGTACACTATTACATGGGATGACTTTAACACCTAGAGTGACATCTAGGTCTAACATATCCTAGTCCATATTCTCCCCATAATGAAGATCCTTCTAGTAGAAAAATGGGCTATAAGCATTCAAAAGGAGGAATCATCTACCGTTAGTAGACCAAGACATATGGTGGACTAAAATGCTTGCAATTTCAACCATATGGCTTCATTAAGGGAAGCATATGAAAAGAGGTGTCCCTAACAGATGTAGTTTTTTTCCTAAAAGCACTTAATCCCATAACCATCCTCAATGCACTAAATATAGGAGATCTATATTGATCCCAACCACTAATTTGTCAAAAGGGGCTCATATTGATATGAACCTTGATATCAATAGGGCCTTAGTCTAAATGCAAGGTTAGAACACTATGGGGGAATCACCCAAAACTAGTGTCACATATCTTGGACCAAAAAGTCTTTTTACTTCATAATAAATCTTTTAGAAAACATGAAAACTCATGCCAGCAAAATAGAACATTAGAAAATAAAAAAAATTAAAGAAATAAAGCATCATGCCAGTTCTCCTAATGGATCACATGTACTACCATTGGAGGTGTTGATGCATGCCCTTTTTAGCACTCTGGAGAGTAGTTTATACCAACAAGAAACAACTTAGGAGTCATATTCTAATGATTAAGCCACATCTTTTCCATGGCCTCTTGAACACTCTAGAGTTCATCATCAGCTTCTTCAAGAAAGACAGGCACCTCAATCTAGTAAACACATTGGTAGCAATTTGATTGTCTCAGCACCGACATTCGGTAGTACACAATGTACCCCTCCAATCCAAGAAAGAAAACCAGACACTGAAAGCCAGGCATTGGAATCCCACAACCTGAAGTGTCAAGATGGAACTTCATCCAACCCTAGTAAATGTATGATGTTGTCAAACCAGAAAGCCATTGGGCCAAATCATCACACAGCTGAAAAGGTTCACCAACTTAGATGTGTTTTCCCAAGTATTCCATCATGATGATATAGTGGGGTTTTGAAGATTCTAGAAATTAGGATAGATCGATGAGCATTTCTAGATAAATCTACATGACCTTGAAGGGTCCCCTAATCTTACCAGTTGCTTGTGCTTCATATAAACATCCCTATATCTTAGCCAATATCAAGGGAACAACAATTTCCTTCTGTCAAATTGTGACCACGACTCTAGACATAGAAGAGGTAATGTGCCCAACAATCTCTCCGAATAATATCTTATTCATAATGATTAAGGTATATGCTCACAAGAGAATCATATCTAGGGATCCAGTACCACATCTTGTTTTTCTCTTTAAGAAATCCCACATGGAGGCCATCTGAATGAAGCAACCATCTTTGGATAATCATTGAGCAGCTTGGGACTTCATCATGTACAAAAGACTTGCCAACTCCATAGCCCAACTCAGTTCTTTGTCACTACATGCTTGGCCTCATGTAGGGAAAGTTGTGTGATCATTGTCACATCTTCTAGAGTAGGAGTAAAAAATACATCTGTAGATTTGAAGGCATGACTAAGAGGATACCAGAATGGGATCACTACCAGCATCAATTCTGTCACAATTGCAACATAAGTCATATGATGTAGATGACGAGTCATGCTCAAGATATTCATCTTGACTTCCTTTGTTTTAGAGAGATCTGTGTTACACAATGAAGTACAAGAGACAGATTTAGGGGAGTATGCCTCACCATTGTAATCTTTATTATTACCATGTCTTCCATTACTCAGAATCTCAAAAGCCAAAGTGTGTAAAAATACAAAGCCATGATACTTTATTTATAGGATTTAGCAAGATAGACTTGTTTCTTGAGAATAAGGGGAGTCTTTGTCCCTTTCCTTCATGGAACAACACAAGTTGCCTCAACATTGACCATGTCAACCACACAAACTCAACTCTAAAAGTTAAAGTAGATTTTTTTGCCTCTTCCCCATTTGATTGGGGCCATCAACTTTTCAGTCCAACTCATAGATCTATGCAATCCATGAGTCAAGCTCGTATCTCCCATAATCTAACTTCTAAAATCTGATTCCAAATACTAAATCTTACAATACACTTTGACATAAAGTTAGATTCCTTTCAAAATTTAGAATTTGAAATGACATTATTTTTCTTGCAGAAAAGTAAATACCACATGAAGGAAAATAAGTGAGAAGTGCAAAACACATGTACTTCTTCAGTTGCTTATTCAACCACCCTACAAATGCTTGGCTAAAGACTGATGACCTATGGAAGAAGACCCAAAGGGCCTTATCTCCTTTCTCACATCCAAACAAATACCATTGTTGGACCACCTATGGCCTGAAGAAGAGTTGCTAGATTGCACCTCCAAAACATGAGAATCATCACTATGACGAGAGGAACATTCCTTGACACTCACTAAAGATGGAACTGTAATCAGAACTAGATCCTCTAGAGAATAATATCCCCTCAAAGGTTGATTGTGTCCATGCTCTACTAATATGCTTGAATTGAAGAATCCACCTACCATAATAGTGCCTACATCGTCCACCTAAAAGGATGAGGTCCAACCAAAGTCACCTAGAAAGTGACACAAACCTCCAACACCAAAATCCTGACAAGCCCACAGCCGCAGGAATTCTTCAAAACCCCAAGAAGCCACCTGTAGAGAAGGAGCCTTAGGAGAAGAATATTACTTGGTAGGAGGTGGATGATGAGGTTCCATAATCAATCATACTCCTCAATATAGTCATAATCCATCAAATGTGGAAAGAACATATTAAGATATTATAATCAAATAAATCAAAGCGTGAACACTTACCATTTGTAAGGATGTCATAGAAGACCATATGCCTCTTGGGAAGATAGTGTTATTTGACCATGCATGTCCCGAGGTACTCTGTGTACATCACCTGACTTTGTGTCAGCTCCCGTACAGCTTGGTGGATCCTCAAGCCAGGGGGAACCAATCCAGGAAGAGGGCCAAAGGGAACAACCCAACCATCAACTCGTTAACAAAAACCACACTCACCCATGAATAAGACACTCCCAAAGGCTGCCTTGAACTAGGTCTAGCAAGCATTCAGAGATAAAGCTTCAAAGTAAGAAATACATGATGAAGCTACCTCACAACACTAAAACCTAGAGAAGATCCTAAATCGAACATGGTAAACAATAGATAAATTTAAAATAAGTTAAAATATAGGCATGCACGATCATAAAGTATAAAATTTCAATGCATACTTTGTGTAAGTCATCATCATCGATTCACCTTTCCATTTCTTATATGGAATCCTACTACTATACCTAGCCCAATGATAATATGTAGGGAGTGAAGAATGCAGATAGCCATTGAGATCGCACAGAGTAAAGGGCCTATTGATCCAAAAGTACATATAGACACAAAGCTATAGAGTGAAGATTAGTGAAATTAGTCACTTCAAATATTTCAAGCCAGACATGAAATAATGAGTAAAGAACATACTGCAATTAGGCCCATGAAGCTGCTACAAATCTTGGTATTACTAACAGTTTCCTTTAGGTAGAAGTCACCCACTAGATGCTTCCTCAAGCTCATCAGTAGTTTTTGGCATACACAACTCCAACCTAGTGAAAAGAACAAACTACATCCAAATCAAGAAAAAAGGATAACTACTCGATCTCTCCTTTATTCCCATTATTGTTACAAAGAGGAAACTAGCGATAAGCACAAAGAGGAACACCTTGACCTTCATTGAATCATACAATCAAGTCACTCGAACCCTTCATTCCTACTTGTAGAAAAAGGTCGCACACAACTAGGACCATTTGAATTCATATGTAGAAGCCATCTCTATATCATCAAGGTTTACTCCTAGTATATGAGTAAGGTGATACCGCCCCAACACATGTCTATCTGAAAAACTACTAATGAAATTCCTGCCAAAGCCTAACCATGTGACCCCAAAAAACTCAATAGGGTTGATGGTTAGATTGCCAAAAGAAAAGTGAGAAGTATTGGTATCCAAGAAAAAGTGCTCAATCAACAGAACTAGATAATTCATATTAGTTATTCCACAATGACAAATCCTCCCAAATCCAGTACCTTCAAGAAATTCTAACCCCTCAGAAACCAATTTAACATATGACATCGTCAACTCATTCTAGCAAGTCTTAAAGTATAGATTCAATAATCCAAGACCCCATAAAGGTGGAGCAAAATATGAAGTCAAAATATCATTGTCACAGCTAAAAGCCTTATTCAAGCTTTGCAAATAAAGTAAAATGACAAGGAGTACAAGTGCCAAGGTATACCTCATCTCCCACTTGATGGCTGGTGTGTGTCATTTACACACCAATCACTAGGAATAGTCCTAGAGTTTAACCTTCTAAATAGGCGGTTAACTTGTTGCAAATAATGAGTCAATGCTCTGGTAGTAAGGTATCTATTCAAGGGACCAGTGAAAGAAAATGGTTGCAATTCAAAACCAATCACAAGAACAAGAAGGAAACATCCAATTTCTGAGAGTTTGATTATGCTAAGGACAAAAGTAAAATTGCAAAAATAAACTAATTAATATCAAATGATGAATGTGACTTGGGGTCCGACGGATCACAACCTATAGTCATACTTTACTCAATGAATCAACCTCTAGTTTCAATAATCAAATCAGGGCCATATGGATTCATGTCCTTTTAGATGAATCCTACAAGGGATGGACTTCTCACAAACTCGTTGATCCCAACATTTGTGGATCCTCGTCTGATCGTCAAACATGTTACTTTCTAAGATCTCATCTAGATACATGTGATTCTCATCTGACGTTCAAACCCATGGATTAGGTGATCGTGTCTCTATGGGCTATAACAAACAAGTTAAATGGGTGGAAGGATTATAATATAAATCATGTGATCACATCAAAAGATCATGAGTTTGTTCTTGTGGGAATTCGAGATCTCGACACCCCCACAAAAATATGATCATACTACTAGAAAAACAAGTACGCGATCATTTGGGTGAAAAGATAACAATTGCAATTAAGGAATTATGGGCTCATTCTTATGGTGATTCATGATCACATCGCTCCACTAGAGTATACCAATCAACCAATAATCAAGGCCTAAGCAGAAGAAAAATCATTCGTTTACTAAAATAATGGAGTTGTTTACATTGGACAAGAACAGACTATGGGGCTAGTCCACATGCCCCAAAAGGGAACTACTCATACATAATGAATAACTAGATAATAAGTGATAAGACAAGTGATTGAAAATGTGATTCCATTTTCTTTGGAGTCTCCCCTCCTTTTATAGGAGAAAGGAGGGGTAAATACCCTATAGGAATGGTTTTTGGTAGTGGCTAGATTACCTCATCCTTACTGTGGTCATTCAACATCATTTAATCACTTACTATATACTGAAGTCCCATTGCTCAAACCTTGACCATATTGATGATTTTATTGCTTTTGACTAAGTCATTATTTGAATTCTTTCTTCTACATGAAAGCATACAGAATGGGAAAACTTTCCTTTCTGCCCTTTTACAATATTAATTGCTTGCTCCAAATAGAGAGATTTATTGAATTGTCTTCTTTTAATATATTGACCATTTGACTCTCTTTGTTGTTGATTCCTGCAATGAAAAATAAATTGATTTGTAAGGCCAGTAGACCAACTAGAAATCTCCAAGATACATTATTCATGTTGAGCATTAAATTCTCTTTACAATGCTTACTTGTACATTAAATTTCTCCTTGGTATGCAAAAGTTATGGTGATTGTGGTACGGGGTAGGCACTACGAAAAATTGTGTAAATATATTCTAAGAGTATTTAACCTTTGGAGTGACTGTGCCATTTCCTTAAAATTCCAAGTAAATCTAATTAAACTCCAATTAAATATATAAAATCTAAACTAAGAGAAATTATTCTAGAATTAGGAAAATAATCAACAAAAAAAATCCTAAAAAGATATCTAAAAGATGTAAATAAAATGGATAAATATATATTTATCAACTACCTTGAACTTGAATATTGCTTGTCCTCGAGCAACATTTAATTAAAAACACTACCAAATAATACTTTTGTCTTATAATCCTCACTCGCATAACACCACTTGAATCCTTCTTCCTTATATGGCCAAGAAACTTTGACTTCATGGATTCACAAAAAATAATTTTCATATTCCCTACTTGAAGATTATTTTATATCTTGGTTCTATTTCGAGATCCACAACAATATTGATTTAATATTCTCTTTGCTTTTAGCATTCCCACATATTCTTAAAAAATATTATACAAGAACAGGGTTCAAGGATTTTATGGGGTTATGTAGATTCCCTTGGGCATAAAAAGTGGAGAGGAAGGGGTATGGAAGGAAGCGGTCTCTCCTCTATTCGACTTGAGAACTTTTTATTTCTTTATTTGTATTTACATTGACCACATATTTTGATGTGCTCATTTGGCATCTTTTCTTGAGGTGCGCCCATATTAAATTTACGAGGGGTATGAAAGAAGTGAAAGAGAGATAAGAAGGGGGTGTGCCACCCAAAACATGGAGTTTAGCACATTGGATTTTTATTTTATTTTACAGATGGAGAGATAAAAATGTTATGGAAAAAATGTAGAAAAATATTGTTCTTTGTGAAAATCATTTTTGAACTTAAGCGCATTGGGATATATTGGGTCAACTAGTTTTGAGTTATGCAAAATAAAGATTTTTTTTCAAGTTAATCTATGACTATAGATAAGGAAGTGTTGTTTTTGAATCCTATCAGTCCTCTACAGCTTGCCATTTTTCTAAAGAATGATGTTAATTAGATCCTAGGTGATAGAATAATTTCTATCAATAGAATATTTTATAATTTATGTTACAAGAGAATTTTCATCATGCAAGGAGGTATAGTAATAAACATGTGAATCATTATGTCCAACTAGATAAAGGCCAAAGATAAAAAAATGAAAAATTTAAAACTAAACTACATGACATAATAGAAATCGTAAGAATATCAAGATAGAGTAGGTGGAATGAGTACGTACCACCCAGCTCCACTCTGAACTCAAAATTTTTTGTCATCCTGAGCAAAACTTAAATTTGAAATGGAGGGAAGAAATGCTCGGAGATCATCAGGGGCTAGTAGCTCGAATAGTGTCCAGCTAAATGGAATGTGTATGAGAGTCAGAACCTTGATTAGCGAAGGTTCATTGTAAGGCCCCTGACCTAGGTTTTGGGTTAACCTTGGTTTATTTGGCTTTATGATGTTCTTGTAACCTTTATCTAATCATTTGAGATGATCTTGGAGCTTGTGGAGAGCTTAAGTTTCAAGTTTGAGCTTGTTTGGATGATGTTTGTGCCTTGTGTGCTATTTTGGTACAAATTGTAGTTTACCCAAAATAGGGGGTTAGTGTGCAATTTTTCACCTCTATAGTGTGTCTTCCATCCCTTGGCAACATCTAAAAGAGATTGGAAGAAGTGGGTGCCTTGTTTGGACCTTGGTTGAGTAGTGGCATCACTAGAGGTGATTAGGATTTTCTATGGCTTTGTGAGTGTCAATATGGATAACCATAGTTGTAGGGTAGTGGCCCTTATCTAGACCCTAGTAGGTGTTTTGGTTGTGTTACCACTTAAACACATTTCTTATATGTTGTGGTTTTTACCATGATGGTCTTGGTTGGCTTAGGTCGTAATGGTTTGTCTTTTGTGAAGTGTATAGACCTTACATGTATGATGACCTTTTGTTTCGACCTTACTTAGTCTTGGTCTTGGTAGCGACCTAGGTAGAGACCTAGGGCCTATTTTGGTTGTGTTATGACTGAAACAATTGCCTAGGTGTGATGTTCTTATGACCATGATGGTTTGTGACCATGTGTTTTGACCTAGAGACTTGTTCTTTTGTGTTTCAACCTCCTTGAAGGTGATGAACCTTTTCCGACCTAACCTTGTTGTTTGGCTCTTGTTTTGACCTCTAGGAGGTGTTACGACCTGGACCACCTGCTGGGGACCTAAGTAGGTCGATACCTAATATAGGCATTATCACCATCTCGTGCATGCAAGGTTTAAGTGGTTGCATGTTGGTATCTTGGGTGGACACGTGTCTCTTCAGTGCTTTTTAGGTGTTTACACCTCAACTCCACCCTACCTCCATCCTCCTTTGGTATATAAACCATTTCTTCTTCTTGCAAGTGAACCTTTCAGTCCTCCAACTTCCTCTCTCTCCTTTTCTCATCCTTGGATCTTGGTGGAGCAAAGAAGGGCTGATCTTTGGAGATTTGGTGATTGGATCCCTTGCATGTGGTGAGCCTTGCTCATCTTCAACCTTGGTAAGTATCTCCTCTTCTTTAGCAAATTTTTCCTTGGAATATCTACTACATCTTCTTCCCTTTTCTCAGCCATGGACCATTATTGGATGTGATTGTCGTTCTTGATGAAGAAACCCTCATCTCTAAGGTCATGGGCCATGGTGGGATGAAGTTCTTTCACATTTTCCTCCATCTTCTTCCTTGGTCCGGTTAGGGTTTCCTTTCTTTCTCCTTTTCTTGGGCTATCTTGACCTTGGCATCTTCTTCTCTTGGAGGTGCTATTGTGGCCAGACGTGGGATCTTTTGTGGATCTTCTTCAATATTTGGATCATGTGGTTGGAGCTTTGAACCTTGGAGTTTGAGTATCCTGGTGTTGAGCTTCGTAAAATGGATTTTATAACTTTCTACCCTCCTCTATTATTAGCACTCTTAATTTTATTTGCATGTTGTTGTTTTCCCTCTTGAAAACATTCCCTTATCATGTTAGTAGAGAATTATGATCTCTACATCTGGTTGGTGAAGAAAATATTGTTTGGTTTTATAAGAATTAGAAACCCTAATTTTATAACTGATTTTTTTATAACTATGAGATAATGGTGGTTTTTCTTCACCTCTGGGCTATGATCTTGAGCATGTTCTTTGGGGTTCGTGTACCTTGATACCTCAGGGTGTTTAGTGATTGTTTTGAGTATGATAGCCATGGTTATCAACCCTTTCATGTGGTTCTTTCATGGAGTTCTCTTGGTGAAGTTTAGGGTTCTTGGTGATCATCTTGTATGGAGTTATCCACCTTGATGATGAGGTCGTTCCATGGTGTTCCTCATTGTTGTAGATCTATTTCCTTCCTATTTTTACCTTGGGGATTTTTTGGGGATGGTCTCTACCCCTTGAGTGTTGCGGTCGATACCCAATATTTGGGTCGACATGGTCGTAACTTGTTAGCCTCTTTAGTGGTAGGTTGATACCTTTCCTTGTAGAGGTCAAAACCATGTCCTTATGGACCAGTTTGGCTTAGCTACTATTGCGGTCGTGACACCACATAGGTGGTTGACCTTCTAGCTGTTGGGTGTAGGTCGAAACAATAGTAAAGGTGATGGGTTGTGACCATAGTTTCATGGGTGGTCTTTATATGATTAAAGAGGTGCTTAGGCTTGGTATATTGACCTAACTCTAACCCTAGTTGGGTTGTTGTGGTGGTGATATGTACAAGAGAGGTTTAGGTTGCAATAAGGGGGTATGTTACAGTCGTAACACACAGCTAGTACAGGTCGATACCCTTGGTTATATGTATGGCTATGACCTAGATGTTAGTGGGTCGCAACACTTGTAGGAGGTATGGATGAACACTTATTCATGATATGTGATTAACACACATACTTTAATGCATGATGCTACATGTATGATACTATTTGGATAACATAATGCTTAATACTTGACTCTCATGTGATCTAAGAAAAGAAGAAACAATATGCCTAGGGTTTGGTGATATTATATGATACAAAACCCTAATGTTAAGTACCCGAATTGGAGGATGGATGTGTTGTGGTGGTTTACTTCCCATGTTTTGATCTTGGTTTTGATCACATACATGAGTTTCATGTTCCTTGAAGTATTATGGATTATAGGTTCTATTTTGAAGGTGTCAAATGTGGTTGTATCTCTCTTTTACAAAGACCTTTCATGATGTTTTTATGATACAAGTTTTAGGGGTTTAGTGACTGCTTTTGAGTGAAGTTCCTCTACTTGAGGATGGAGGTTTTCCTTGATGTAATCTATTGATTTAACCTCAAGATATGATATTAATGATCTAGATGATGTTATCATGAATTTAGGGTTCAAGAATTTGTAGTATTCTCATATAGATTACTCTTTTCCTTAAACCTTAAATTCATGTAACTGATTTGATCATGTGTCAGTTGAGGCAATCTTGATACATGCAATTTAAGCTTAGGTTTTATCACCATGTTAAGTTTCAGCCTTTACATTTTCCTTGGTGTTTTAGATGTTTTCCTCATGTGTTGAGGTTCATCTTTCTCTTTTCTAAGTGGTTATAATTATATGATCTCCATAGTGTTTGCTTTAGAGTTTGCTAGTCTTGGATCCTTGAGTTTTAAACCTTGATGGAGCTTGGTCTTACATTGTTGGATCTCATCTCAACCAAGATAGTTTTGAGCCTCGATGTTTAGGGTTGAGTTATGTGCTTTCTTGCTGCTTTGGGGTCAAGACTCGTTGTTTTTAGTCCTGGTCAGGTTGCATGACTTGTGTTAACCATAACGTTGGCTGAAATGACTGATTGCAACATCATGTTTTGATGGTGTTTGTTACATGTTCTGTCATAGGTGCGACCTTGTTATGCAGTAACAATCATGACGATGCATTGTATTAGGGTCATGATACCATGTAGTGTTTTTGGTCAAGACGTCTGTGTTGGTGCTGATCGAAATGCCATGCCCTATGGAAGTCGCGACACTAGGTGGCATGGTGGTCGCAATGCCTAGTCAGTGTGGGATTGTGACACGTAGTTAGTGTCGGATCGTGACGCCTAGTCAGCATGGGATCGGGAAACCTAATTAGTGTGATATAGTGATGCCTAGTCAAGTGCAAGGTTGTGACCCCTGGTTAGTGTGTGGTTGTGATGTGCACATAACACCACAATATTGTCTACAAATACATGTATATTATAATGTCACCTAATGTTGTTTACATGATGAATTTGTATGGTTAATTGATGATGTTCTTTAAGCCTAATATACTCCAAGATTATGGGAGGTAGTGAATCTAGGGTTGATGGTGGAACCTATCTTTGTACACCCTAATTGGCTAAGAAGAAACCCTAACCCTAATAATGTGCAATGAGGCTTGCTTATTTCTCTCTCATGGAATGGTTATGAGGATATGTGATTATCTCTCTTGTTTATGAACTTCTAACCATGAAGGTGTTATGAGCTTGGTAATCATAGCTAGTGTATGATATGGTGACTATGATATGATACATGTTAAATGAGCCTTGAATGGCATGTTGAGGCACTTGTGATACAGGAATGATGTGAATGGTCCTATGATCTGGCTGAGATTTGTATCCTAATATAAGATAATTTGAGGGATTGATATCCTATAGTATGTGGCCTTGTTGATGATGTTGTGAATGGAAATGATACATGCATTATGTGGTGATAGTGTGACAAGATCACACCCTATATGTTTACATCTCTTGAAAGTGTGCTATGCCCTTATCCTTGTAGAATTTGTTATGACTTTATACATTGTAGCTTGATTGAAGCTAAAAGACACTTAATTGAATTAACTAATAAAGTGGAACTTAATCATGTAGTTTTTCCTTGTGCCATAGATCCATCTCAGTGTCAACACTTGTTGAATGGTGAAACAGGATTTTCTTTATAGGAATCCTGGAGTCATATACTGTTGAGTATATGCATTCATAGGATTGTCTATAGGCCATACCCTAGTAGGAGTGCAGATATGAGCTGTAGCTTAGTGATATATTGCTTATGAGGTTTCCCAAGATTGGCTGCGGGCCATACCCTTGTAGGAGTGCAGTTGAGGGTCGAGGTCAATTTCACTAGTGTTGTGATTTGTACCATGTGGGCTAGGACTTTCACTGTTGAGTAAATGTCACAGGTTGCAGTTGTCTGGTATGTCTTTGTTGTGCACTCATGTACTGACCAAGAGGTTTGGTGAGGTCATGGATTTTGGCTCTTCTATGGATGTTGAATGGCACCAATTTTGACTTAGTAGTGGTCAGTTGTATTTGGGTGGTACGACTCAAATCCTCAGGGCATAATAAAATACATAATCAGCTGTGTAGCATATTTTCTTAGGATCAAATACGAAACATTGGTTGAGGCCTTGCTTTGCTCTTGTATTGTTTTATGGATAGAAAATATACATGTTCTTCATATTCCTTTTTAGAATATTAATTTCTCTACTTAAATCCTTTAGCTAAATATGCTTATCTATTAATAGTATAATCTCCTGTGTAGCTATATGTGCTTTTACTAAATGATGGCAGAGAGTTATAACTCTCGCTGGGATGTTTGGTCTCACTCCATGGGTTTCCACATATTTTGGGTGGGCGTGTATGCGGGGATAGATCTCATGTTGCTGAGATAGACATTTTGAGGTGTTGTAGTTGTTGGATCATGGATATGTAGGTAGTGTCTAGTAATAGTGTCCTATGTGTTGTCCCTGTACACTCAGGTCCTTGGGGATGTCTTATAGATGTTGTACATCAATTTGAGTTTTTGAGTCTATACGATGATGCTACAGAGATGGTTAGTGTACATGAGCAGGTTATCACATGTAATAGATTGTGGCTAGTTAGCCAATGAATAATGCTATGTAACTCCTTTTTTTTTGGTCGGTAAAAACTTGTGTTGCTATTTTTGTATTTTCTACACTTTAGTGTATATAAAATGCTTGCTACCCTCAGAGAGAAGATAGCCAAAAAAATGAAAACTATGTACAAAGGAACCAGAGAGCTGCCATCAGCCACAGCTCAAGAGATAACTCAACCATCACTGTAACAGATATAGTGAGAGAGGAGCAACATCAAACCCCACCAACAGCTCCAAGATCTTCAGAAAAAAACTGAAGACAACAAGATCATCCAAAGAAAGGAACAACCCATCAACCAGGCTAAACCACAACCATCACTAAAAAAACTTCACAGCAAGAAGGGAGCAGCAGAACCAACTGACAGAAAAAAAAGATCAGCAGATAGCAGCAACCAACACACCAACAGGTCATCCCAAAAACAAACAACAAAGAGCAACCAGAGCCAAAGAACCACCAGTAGAAACCTCCATGACATTCCCCTCATAGCGAGAGGAAAACACCAACAAGATCAGCTCCAATCTTAGCATATCATCCCAAACAAACATCCCAGCAGACAGCAGAAGGCAAACAACCAACAAACCAAACACTTTTCAGACCCTCGCTGCCAAAACGACCAGGAGCAGGAAAGGAAAGACCAAAAGTCTAAAACCAGCCCACCAAGCTCCAAAGAACACATCCATCAGCAAAGCACCAGCAGGTGGATCGCCACCTTCACCCCCCGAGGCATCAGAAGAAGAATAGCTCAACAGAAAACACTGGCAACAGAGGCAAGCAACAACCACAACAACCAAAAAACTGCTGAACTAAAACCCAGCCACCCCAACAAATTAGACATGAAGGAAAGAGAACTCATTCTCAATATTGCTCCAAACAGCTGCAGAACTCTTAAAAATATTACCATGAATTCTTCTATTTATTTCTGACCACGAATGATATAAGACCAAAGGACAGATAATACCATCTTTCTTTAACTTAAGACCCCCAATATCATCCCAGCTGACAGGGATCATCAAACACAAATCATTTGTGAGAGCCATGGACCAGAGCTCTTTAGTGTAGGCACACTCAAAACTAATATGATGAGTATCTTCATACCCATTCATACAGAGGATACACACAGAGACCACAGGAATGTCTCTTCTCCTCGAATAATCATTAGTGGGCAGCCTATTATGCATGGCTTTCCAAACATGGAATTTACTGTTAAGGTGGGCCTTGCTCTTCCAAATCCAAGAGAAGTTCGGACTGGCAACTCTCTTAACTCTAATGTTATCCCAAATAAATCTGAGATTAACATCCTTTCTCCCCATGAATAACTAGTGATCATCATCGCTATCGGCATTGATTTCGACATCCTTAAGAATGCCAAGAAGGAAATCTGAGCATCTAGATTTATTAATGGACCACTTTCTATTCAGAATAATCTTTCTAAGCAAGGCATCATGGGGAAGCCCAGCTCTAATAATGATGTTCTTCTCAACCACATCCTGAAGGAATTGACCATTCAACCACAGGTCTTTCCAAATAAGAAAATTCTGACCAGAACCAATCCTCAGAGAAGTAAGGTACCTCAGCTTATCTTTACATATAAGCATCGAATTGAACATCCATGAGTGATTAGGGGAGAAGTCACAGCTCCAGAACGTGTCTTTTTTAAGGTATTTCTCATTAACCCATTTCACCCAAAGAGAGTCCTTTTTCCTCATAATATCCCAAACGTTTTGAATAAGACAAGCATCAGCAACCTCTGAACTTTTCCTAATACCCAGACCACCTTCATCTTTCAGGTGAGTAATAAGGTCCCAACTAACAAGATGAAGATTCTTTTTATTATCAGAGTGACCCCAGATAAAATCTCTACATAACTTATCGATCTCTTCCAAGATAGATTTAGGAATAGGAAAAGCCAACATCCAATAAAGATGCATAGTAGACAACGTGGATTTAACCAACTTGACTCTCCCGGCTAAAGATAACAGCTTTGATTTCCAACCATCCAGCTTCCTTTTAATTTTATCAACTAATGATTCACATTGTTTCTTCCTGAGCTTACCATAGAAGAGAGGAATCCCCAAGTACTTAGAATCCTCATATTTCCCAAAACACATGTCAAGAACGTCAGCCACATCCTTACTCTGATTAGCAAAGATAATGTTTTTGTCTCTATTAACATGCAACCCAGACATCCTGTCGAACTCATCCAGTAAAGATTTAATACCTTTTGCATTATGAACTGATGCCTTAGAGAAAATCATCAGATCGTCTGCAAAAATAAGGTGGGAGCAATGAGTAGTTTTAGACACAACAACAGGAACAATGATCTTGTCTTCAACATACTTCTTAATCAACTCAGAAAAACCTTGCATGACAATAACGAACAAATAAGGAGCAAGAGGATCTCCTTGTCTTACACCGTTGGAGGGATAGATCATATTGGATGGCTCACCTGTAACTCCTTTTTTTATATGAATGAAACAAGTGGGCCCAGATTATGGCTTCTAACATGATGAGTGCATCTTGATGCATGGTTATGAAATATGTTTTAATTTCTTATGTTTTTCAATAATCCTCTTTCTTAGTGTTAATTATGGGTTTTGTTTTGAGTAATCTCGCTTTGTGTGACAAAGGGTGTAATGTTTGGTGGTATCAGAGCTCTAGGTTCGCTGAGTCTACAGGGACACTAAGACTAGGATTTGGTTGGTGTCTAAGTTGAGAACATGACGTAAAACATGGTGCATACTACCTAATATCAGTACTTGAGTGCCCTGACCAGGAATACAACTATTGAGAAGAAGGTGAGTATGGAACTCTTATGTTGCTTTCTTTCTGATAACCCTGATCAAGTAGTCTTTTCAAAACAACCTAAAGATCATAATTAAACATGAATCATGGTAATAATACCTTCATCTTTCTCTAAATAAAGACAAAACTACATCATACCCTATCAAAACTTGAATGACTAATAATCATAAGAGAAGAATATGACACTAAAAAAACCTGAATTTGAACTCAAATAATCTATAAGAGATCCTTTAAGAAGTGATTCCAAGAAGTTTCTAATATAAAGATGGAAAAATCTATGCTAATAAGGTAAGTCAAGGTGTAGAACTCACATAAGATCAAGAGAATACCTGAAATAAGGATGATAAAGGTAACAAATGAGAATGATGATAAATTAATAAAGTGGAATCTGATCAAACCTCAGACCAACTTATGTGAATAAGGAACTTACAAAATGAAAACCTTCATTATATATGAAAGAGTTAAAGAGGGATGACCTCTTCTTAACAAAAGAAATATGAAATATGATGGGTTACCTCTTAAAAAGGAGTTTGAAAATGTATTAAAAACAAGAAAACATACATGCATACAATGAAAAATAACCAGAAATGAAGTAATAAGATGCTTAAACATTGATGATTCTTATGTTGATAGCAAGGAATCCAAGTTGAAAAGGGGAAATGACATATAATAAGTTGTAACTTTGTATGATAACGAAGAGAGTTGGTAAACCCTTCCATGTTATTTGGACTGTTCATATGGTCACCAGTAAGATCGATGTTGAGTTAACATATCAGAGTGTCACAACGGAAGCGTGGTAGGCCCTTAACCCACATGTCATGTGAACTAATGGTGGTTTTAAGCTCAACATTTGATAAGTGTTCAAAGATGGTAGTGTTAGCCCCATCATCCAGTGGAGACATGATGCTTTATAACAGATGATGGTTCATGTTATCACACCATAAGGTAGCTAAGTATCCCGAGTTGCTTTAATTAATCCCTTAACTAACAGTTCCTTTAATTGTATGATTCAAGATTTAAACCTACATATCTACCAATAGTTTTGAAATGATTAAGCCTAATTCAATAGTTGTGAATAAATGTCGTAACATCCAATGGTTTATAATGAAGTTGATAGTATAATGTATTGGTTCTAATAATGAGAATTTGATGATATATACCCTTAAGCTTGTAGTCTTACCTTTACCCTCGGATAAATATGATAAAATCCCATATATTTGAACATTATCTTGTAATATTACAAGTTAAGAAGGTAACTTATAGATTAAAAGTTTCATCTAAGTTGTACGAGGTATGAACAATGTTTCTATGTTGAGGGTGTCTCTTATGTGACAAATCATGTGTAAATCTTGAGAAAAGATCCTGATGTTGGATAAAAAGTGTTATGAAATCACCAAGGTATATAAGAATCCACGTTGGAGCTTTAGATAGAAATGCAGAGGTAGTGCTCGTCTCTTTCCATTGAGGATTTCGGGGGCGAATTCCTTCTTAGGGGTTTATGGATTGTAAGGCCCCTAACCTGGGTTTTGGGTTAACCCTAGTTTATTTGGCTTGATGACATTCTTAGAACCTTTCCCTGATTATTTGAGATGATCTTGGATCTTGTAGAGAGCTTAAGTTTCAAGTATGAGCTTGTTTGGATGATGTTTGTTCTTTGTGTACTAGTTTCGATGCAAATTGCAATTTATGCAAAATAGGGAGTTGGTGTGCAATTTTTCACCTCGATAGTGTGTCTTCCATCCCTTGGCATCATCTAGAAAAGATATAAAGAAGTGGGTGCCTTTTTTGGGCCTTTGTTGAGTAGTGGAATCACTAGAGGTGATTAGAAGTTTCTAGGGCTCAGTGAGTGTCAACCTGGATGACCATAGTTGGAGGGTAGTGGCCCTTGTCTCAACCCTAGTAGGTGTTTTGGTTGTGTTATGATCAGAACATCTTTCCTAGATGTTGTGGTTGCAACCATGATGGTCTTGGTTGGCTTAGGTCGTAATGGTCTGTCTTTTTGTGAAGTGTATATACCTTACATGTATGATGACCTTTAGTTTTGACCTTGCTTGAGTCTTGGTCCTGGTAGTGATCAAGGGGCTGTTTTTGTTTAATTACAACCAAAACACTTGCCTAGGTGTGATGTCATTATTACCATGATGGTTTGGGACCATGTTTTTCGACCTAGAGGATTGTTCTTTTGTGTTTTGACATCCTTGAAAGTGATGAACCTATTTTGACCTAACCTAGCTGTTTGGCTCTTGTTTGGACCTCTAGGAGATGTTTCGACTTGGACCACCTGTTGGGGACCTAAGTAGGTCGATACCCAACATAGGTATTATCACCATCTCATTCATGGAAGGTTTAAGTGGTTGTATTTTGTTTTTTTGGGTGGACAAGTGTCTCTTTAGTTCTTTTTAGGTGTTGACACCTCATCTCCACCCTACCTACCTCCTCCTATGGTATATAAACCATTTCTTCTTTTTGCAAGTGAACCTTTCAGTCCTGCTTCCTCCCTATCTTTTGCTCATCCTTGGATATTGGTGGATCAAAGAAGGGCTAATCCTTGGAGCTTTGGTGATCGGATCCCTTGCATGTGGTGATCATTGCACATCTTCAACCTTGGTAAGTATCTCCTCTTCTTTTGCAACGTTTTCCTTGGAATATCTACTCCATATTTTTCCCTTTTATCATACATGGACCATGCTTGGATATGATGGTCGTTCTTGAGAAAAAACTTTCATCTTCAAGGTCATGGGCCATGGTTCTATGAAGTTCCTTCACCTTTTCCTCCTTCTTCTTCCTTGGTCTGGTTAGCATTTCCGTTCTTTCTCCTTTTCTTGGGCTATCTTGACCTTGACATCTTCTTCTCTTGGAGGTGCTTTTGTGGCTGGATGTAGGACCTTTGGTGGATCTTCTACAACCTTTGGATCATGTGCTTGGATCTTGGAACCTTAGATCTTGAGGATTCTTGGTGTTTAGCTTCTTAAGGTGGGTTTTATAACTTTCTACCCTCGTCTATTATTAGCACTCTTAATTTTATTTGCATGTTGTTGTTTCCCCTATCTAAAATGTTCCCTTATCATGTTAGTAGATAATGATGATCGCTAGATCTGGATGGTGGATAAAATATTGTTTAGTTTGATAAGAAATAGAAACCCTAATTATATATCTGATTTTTTATAACTATGAGATAATGGTGATTTTTCTTCACCTCTGGGCTATGATCTTGAGCATGTTTTTTTGGGGTTCGTGTACCTTAATACTTTAGGGTGTTTTACATTCTGTTTTGAGTATGATAGACATGATTTTCCACTGTTGCATGTGGTTCTTTCATGGAGTTCTCTTGGTGAAGTTTAGGGTTCTTGGTGGTCATCTTGTGTGGAGTTTTCCACCTTGATGATGCAGGCATTCCATGGTGTTCTATCCTATTCCAGATCTATTTCCTTCTTGTTTTGACCTTGGGGATGTGTTGGGGATGGTGTTTAACTTATGGGGTTGCTACCCCTTGAGTGTTGCAGTCGATACCCGAGCTTTGGGTCAACATGGTCGTAACATGTTAGCCTCTTGAGTGGTAGGTCGATACCTTTTCTTGTAGCGGTCAAAACCATGTCCTTATGGACCAGTTTGTATTATCTTCTACTGTAGTCATGACACCAGATAGGTGGTTGACCTTCTAGATGTTTAGTGAAGGTCCAAATAGTAGTAAAGGTGAAGGGTTGTGACCAAAGTTTCATGGGTGGTCATTATATGATGAAAGATGTGCTTAGGCTTTATATATTGACCTAACTCTAACCCTGGTTGGGTTGTTGTGGTGGTGATATGTACAAGAGAGGTTGATATTGAAATAAGGGGGTGTGTAACGGTCATAACACATGGCTAGGACAGGTCGATACCCTTGGTTATATGTATGGTTGTAACCTAGATGTTGGTGGGTTGCAACACTTGTAGGTGGTATGAATGAACACCTATACATGATATGTGGTTAACACACGTACCTGAATACATGATGCTACATGTATGATATTATTTGGATAACATAATGCTTAATACTTGACTGTCATATGATCGAGAAAGTGGGAAAGAATACACCTAGGGTTTGATGATGTTATATGATACAAAACCCTAATTTTAAGTATCCGAATTCGAGGTTGGATGTGTAATGGTGGTTTACTTCCCATGTTTTGATCTTGGTTTTGATCACATACATGAGGTTCATGTTCCTTGAAGTATCATGGAGTCTAGGTTCTATTTTGGAGGTGTCAAATGTGGTTTTATCTCTCTTACACAAAGACCTTTAATGATGTTTTTATGATACAAGTTTTAGGGTTTTAGTGACCAGTTTTGAGTGAAGTTCCTCTCCTTGAGGATGGTGGTCTTCCTTGATGTAATCTTATGATTTAACCTCTAGATGTGACATAAATGTGTGAGATGATGTTATCATGAATTTAGGGTTCAATACTTTGTATTATTCTCATGTAGATTACTCTTTTTCTTAAACCCTAAATTCATGTAACAGATTTGATCATGTGTCGGTTGAGGCGATCTTGATACATGCAATATAATCCTGGGTTTTATCACCATTCTATGTTTTGGATTTTATGTTTTTCTTGGTGTTTTGGATGTTTTCCCTACGTGATGAGGTTTGACTTTCTCTTTTTTTCTAAGTGGTTTTTATTAGATGATCTCCACAATGTTTGTTTTAGAGTTTTCTAGTCTTGGATCCTTTAGTTTTAAACCTTGATGGAGCTTGTTCTTCCATTTTTGGATCTCATTTCAACTAAGATAGTTTTGAGCCTTGATGTTTAGGGTCGAGTCATGTGCGTTCTTGCTGCTTTGGGTTCAAGACTCCTTGTTTTCAGTCCTGGTCAGGTTGCATGACTTGTGTTGACCATAACATTGGCCGAAACAACTCATGCAAGAATCATAGTTAGCAATAATTTTCTTTTTCCAGTATAGAGATTTAGAGAGAGAGGATTGCAACACCATTCTTTGACATTGTTTGTTCTATGTTTTGTCGCGGGCGCAACGTTGTTATGCAGTAGCAGTTGGGATGTTGTGTTGTGTTGGGGTCGTGACACCATGTAGTGTTTCTAGTGGAGACGTCTGTGTTGGTGTTGATCGCAATGCCATGCCCTATCGCGGTCATGATAATAGGTGGGATGGTAGTCATGACACCTAGTTAGTGAGGGATCACGCCACCTAGTTAGTGTGGTATCATGATGCCTAGTCAATGTGGGATCACGATGCCTACTCAGTGTGGGATTGTGATGCATAGTCAAGTGCGAGGTAGCGATTCCTGGTTAGTGTGTGGTTATGATGTGCACATAACACCACTATATTGTCTACATATACATGTACAATATAGTGTGCCCTAGTGTTTTTGAAATGATGAACTTGTATGGTTAACTGATGATGTTCTTTAATCCTAATATGCTCCAAGATGATGGGAGGTAGTGAATCTAGGGTTGATGGTGGAAGCTATCGGTCACGAAACTGTTCTTACCCCAATCCCAATCCTACTGCCTAGATAGTAGTGAAAGGATTGAAGTGCCTGTCCCTGAGTGGCCCGATAGGATCTATCACACTGGCATATACAATAAGAAATAATAACTCAAAAACTGGATATATAAAGAACAAACTAACCCAATATGGAGATTTTTCCAATATATCTATGTCATCAGAGTATGTAGAGTGCATAAGCAATCTTATTTATTATTCCATTTGTATTGCCTAAAATCAAGAAAATTGAAACACAATCATGAAATTGCACAGTACACTATCAAAATCAAGTTAAACAATTTGTAAGAAAAATAAGTGTACTTGGCAGGACTTATATTTCAAATGTATAACAAGAAGTTTGCAATAACCAAAAGTTATTCGACAAGTTTTTCAAATGATTCAATTTTTATTATGAGTTCCCATTATGCTGTAATTCGAGAAGCACACTTATATATTTTTGTGTGACTTTATCACCCCAACGTGATGGGGGAAGTCACTGGGCTCCTTCTATCCATATGAGGTAGGAGGCCAATGTACAAGTCCCACTTCTCAAAGAGGGGGGTCGCTTGCACCCAATATCAACATTATCAACATTATCAATATAAGTCCAGCCAGAGTAGCCTAGCTGGTTATGGCTCGGTAAGTCCAGATGAAGGACCCGAGTTCAAATCACGCCGAAGGCGCTCTGCAAAAAGTAACATGAATTTGATTGGGCGCGGGAGGGGGGTGACCGGACCACACCCTCTCATGTCCCGAGATTTTACGTTTTCTGGGGGGTCACGATTGTGGCACTTAAACAGGGGCGGTTCTCTCGTAAATCAAAAAAACATTATCAACATAATCATCATTATCAATATACAGGCAGTCATAATGGGCATGCAATTTATGCTTTCATGTTTTTCAAAATATAATATACAAAAACGAAAGACTAATCATAGGGAACAATAGCTCATCCAAGTAAGTAGCCAAGTATACATTCAAGATATACATTAAAGTATCTTCAATACAATCAAGGAGGATTTATACAATAGTGTACCTTTCACCGAGGATTTTGAGTATAGATCAACAAGTAATAGGTAGACCCTTCTAGTCAGATCCTAAATCACAATGTTTGGATCAAGGGTCAGGATCATGATATTTAGAGATCATGTTTCAATATTCGAGATTAGGGTTACACTTTTCCTATGTCAACCTTAGGGGTGGGTCATTCACTTATAATCAACCAATATTTCAATATGTCCAACATTATATCAAATATCAAGTATTTCGAGTGTGAATGACTTACCTAGGTTTTATAGCATCATATGTGTTAACCTTAGTTTTCATGATTGATATTCAAGTCACAACCAAGTTTCTAGATCATCATCATGATACTTAGCATAATTGTAATTCAAGATCAGTTTGATTAAAGTAGAGTCATGAATCATACTCATGATCAAGGTTTTCACAAGATTTAGACCCATTATCACAATATAAAGGTTAATCCTTAGTTCAATGTGCATGATTCACATTCTAGGAGATATGAGTTACAAGATCAGATATAAAACTCATATCTAGTCAAGTTTGGTTTCAAGATGATCATTATAGTCAAATATCAGGATTTCAAGGGATTAATCACTAAAATAGAGTCATTTGACAAATTAAATAAGCAAGAGATCATGATTTAGGTATATCAGTGAAAAACATTTGGAATCTGGTCTCAAAAGTATTTTTAAACGATCCATTGCATTTTTCTGATCAAAAAAGACTATTTACTCAAATTATTTTGTGTCAGTATGCATTTTCTACGATTTAAACAAGATTTGACCATTTTATTGATTTTCTGAGTAGAGATGAGCAAAAGTATCTTAATATGGAAAAATCAGGGTCGTCGGATGTGCAAGAAATGGCCCATATTGAGCCACGTGATCTAGGCGGCTCACTTGATCAAAAGTTTGGTTCAGGCCTTGGCTTCGTCGGTTTAAAACCTTAATTGAGCTGTTCATCAACAATTCATTGGTTCAACTGGGTCATCTGGTCCCTCTTGAACCAAATGGTTCAGGGACATCTCCTCCCTCATTTAGGCCTCGCGTGAGCCACAAAGGCAGGCGGAGGATCTCGCCAGTGTGGGGATTCTTTGGGAGAAGATGAAGGAAAGGAAGGCGGTGAGTAGGCCAATCGATCTTGCCTCGGCCCCACAAATTGGATGAGGGCCAGAGGAAAGGGAGAGGAGGCGAGTAGCAGGGGCACCTAAGGGCGGTCATGTGGTGGCACTACTTCTCCAACAGGTGGAAGGTCAGGAAAAATTGGGGTGTTTTGAGGACATCTAAGATTACGAAATAGGGGGGAATCCCTACAGAATGATGGGGGGAGTCATATGCAGAGGTTTTTTATAGCATTTGGGGGTAGGTTTAGGGTTAGGGGACCTGGGTCAAAGGCCATGACCACCTGAGTGAGACAGGAGAGAAAATAGGGGCTTGTTGGCGGCACAAATGTGTACAGAAGCTAGTCAAACTAGGGTTTGATGGTTTCAAAATCTTGAGAGGAGCATTTTGGCTCTCTTAGAATCTCGGATGGAGGTCATGGGTGGGAGATCTTGCTCTCGGTCTTCATTTACTCCTCCCCGTGAATTGCGGGAGGTAGAAGATGGCTATGTGTCCATTGGATCAGGACTAGATCTGCGAGAGCCAGATCTAAGGGCCATGGCTCGCCCCTGACCCTTTACCTGGATTGTTGTCTTGGAAAAGCCAAGAAAAGAGCTAATAAAAAGCAAATGAATGGGTTTTCAGTACATTATCCTCAAAATTCATAGACAGTTGTAGGAATGTCCAAATGAGCTAAAATTTGGATCATAGCTTCACAAAAATGTGAATAATATCTAGAAAAAGTTTGACAACCATATGATGAATTTTTATTGACCAATTTTCTTCTATGGACAAAGTGATCAATCAATCAAATTTAAGGTGTTATAATGTGTTTAAAATCGACATTGATCACCATATTTCAAATTTGAGTATCCACAATGATTATGAAGACAAGAAAAATGATTTGAGATCATGAGTGAACATAAAGAGGGAAAAATTGTAACTAATTCATACTTATGCAAAATTCCACTTTGTCACATCCTTCCCTCCTTAAAAAGGAATTTTGTCCCCAAAATTCAAAAACACCCTAAAAATTGGGACTATTCAACCTAAGTCATTTCCTCAAATATTGGGGTATCCTCAACTATAAAATCAAAATCATGTCCTCAAATTTCAAGTAATCTAATAATCATAATTGAATTTCCATATTCCATATCATAAGCAAAATTAGTATCAATATCATTTATCATTGAGCAATGCATATATTGTTCGTAGTCATCATATGAGTCACAAATATGGAGAGCATCATATTGATCACAAATTTAGAGAGATCGTATTTTAGGTCAAACATATAGAGTACTTGAATCAAGTGTACAAGGCAACTCTCAATCCCAATATCTCAGGGTTCTAGCTTCTACATTGGCCTAGGTGGGGTTATACATCCATGATTTGAGATTTATATTTCAACATTTTGTAACAACATCATACTTTCAATATCATTATTTTGATCTCAGAATCAATGGGAGGTCCCACCCTAGTCCTAATGAGAGCTAAACCCTAAGTCATAAATCGAGAGGGTCAAAATAGTCATCATTTCAAAATTTTGAAAATTTGGGATTTTGAAGTCATTAGTCATATATCTCAAGGTCCAAATAGTGTGATCATAAGATTTTTATCATTATTGTGATTTTATAATCATGAGTCACATTATATATATCAGTATCAAACATCATAGGTCCATAACTTTGAAGCTAAGGTTTAGATTCCTATGTAGACCTTAGGGGAGATCACTCACCAATATTCAATTTCGAGTAACAATATTCAAGCAATATTCGATCAACATATCAAAATTTCATTATCATTGTGTCCAAGTTTGATGAATGATCTAAACCTAGGTCTATCTAGGAAGTCAACCACAAGCTATAGTCAGCATTGTCATATACAAAGGTCATTATTAAATCAATATTCAAGATCGAGTATCAAGGATGGGTTTAACCTATTAGGCTTAGGTCAACCAGTCCAAATAGGTTGAAAGGAGATACCTTTTCGATCTAAATGATCAACAAGGTGACAATTTAGATGTATTCAAAATAGGGATGTGACCTAGGTTAGGGGAGTTATGAGTCAACTACCACCCTATTCTAGCACATTGCTAACATAGTCGAGATCCATTGAGCTTATTCAAATAGGGAGATTATCAATGATTAAATCATATTCCATAAGGTCATGACATCAAAATTCAATACCATAATAGGGCACTAATGTCAAGATTTTACAAAGTCACGTTAATATTTGCATTCCTTTCCTTTCATGATCAAGGTAGCCATATAATTTGGAAATTGAGGATTTGAATTTGGCATTCTAGGAATTAGAGCATAATAGTGCAAAATCTAGGTCCATCATCATCATATTAACATTGAGATTGCAAAAAGCATCAATGGTCAATAGGAAAACTACTTTTTGCATCATAGTTCTTACATCATGATTATCTCAGTCATTAGGATTAATAATTTGATGGCATAATCATGATGTATATCAAATAGGGAAAAAACTTTGCTTAACAATGTTTGAGGTTTAGATAATAATAGGGCAACATGGGTTTAATCAAATAGAGACCTCATCAACAATGAGGTATAAGGTATAAGTCATCCTTATTTCATTATGTCATAACCTCGAACATAGGAAGCATATAGTCAAAATTGATGGAATGTAGTCTAGTTTTAGCTAAATTGAATGTTCATGATATTAGGGGTCATACATGAGTATTTTTATTTCAAATTTCATTGATCAAAATTGAGTTTTCAAATTAAGGTCAGATCATGGTATCAACTTTCAAAATTTTCTATTGATATTCATTTTCCCATTCATAGGCTACACAAAATCGAGACATCATGTGGCAAAAGGTCATGAGAAGGACCACATGATGAGATGAGAAGACTACCTAATCTTCATCTACATGGGTGGCTTGGGATAGTCCTTAAAGAAGAGATGAGATGCTAGAAAACTCTCCAAGGTTTCACAAGAGAACATTTAGGTCCAGTTTTGGATCAATTAAGGCTAGTAGAGTGGGGGATCTCAGCCACTGTGAAGACGAATAGGAGAAATTATGTCAGGACCCTGAGCCTAGACACCTCAATTTTCATCATTATGGACTTTAGGGTTTCTTGGGTGTAAGAGACTTGACAAATTATTTACTTAGAGTATATGGGAGTGTGTAAGATCTAAAACCAACTATCACGGAACCGTTCTTACCCCAATCCCAATCCTACTGCCTAGACAATAGTAAAAGGATTGAAGCGCCCATCCCTGAGTGGCCCAGTAGGATCTATCACATTGGCATATACAATAAGAAATAATAACTCAAAAACTGGATATATAAAGAACAAACTAACCCAATATGGAGATTTTCCCAATATATCCTTGTCATCAGAGTATGTAGAGTGTGGAAGCGATCTTATTCAATATTCCATTTGTAATTCCTAAAATCAAGAAAATCGAGACACAATCATGCAATTGCATGATACGCTATCAAAATTAAGTAAAACAGTTTATATGAAAAATAAGTGTACTTGGCAGGACTTATATTTCAAATGTATAACAAGCAGTTTGCACGAACCAAAAGTTATTCGACAAGTTTTTCAAATGATTCGATTTTTATTATGAGTTCCCATTATGCTGTAATTCGAGAAGCATGCTTATATATTTTTGTGTGAATTTATCACCCCAACGTGATGGGGGAAGTCACTGGGCTCCTTCTATCCATATGAGGTAGGAGTCCAATGTACAAGTACCACCTCTCAATGAGGGGGGGTTGCTTGCACCCAATATCAACATTACCAACATTATCAACATCATTATCATTATCAATATACGGACAGTCATAATGGGCATGCAATTTATGTTTTCATGTTTTTCAAAATATAGTATAGAAAAATGGAAGACTAATCATAGGGAACAGTAGCTCATCCAAGTAACTAGCCAAGTATACATTCAAGAGATACAAAAAAGTATCTTCAATACAATCAAGGAGGAGTTATATAATAGTGTACCTTTCACTGAGGATTTTGAGTATAGATCAATAAGTAATAGGTAGACCCTTCGAGTCAGATCCTAAATCACAATGTTTGGATCAAGGGTCAGGATCATGATATTTAGAGATCATGTTTCAATATTTGATATTAGGGTTACACTTTTCCTATGTCAACCTTAGGGTTGGGTCATTCACTTATAATCAACCAATATTTCAATATGTCCATCATTATTTCATATATCAAGCATTTCGAGTGTGAATGACTTACCTAGGTTTTATAGGATCATATGTGTTAACCCTAGTTTTCATGATTGATATTCAAGTCACAATCAAGTTTCTAGATCATCATCATGATACTTAGCATAATTGTAATTCAAGATCAGTTTGATTAAAGTAGAGTCGTGAATCATACACATAATCAAGGTTTTCACAAGATTTGGACCCATTGTCACAATATAAAGGTTAATCCTTAGTTCAATGTGCATGATTCACATTCTAGGAGAGATGAGTTACAAGATCAGATATAAAACTCATATATATTTAGTCAAGTTTGGTTTCAAGATGATCATTATAGTCAAATATCAGGATTTCAAGGGATTAATCACTAAAATAGAGTCATTTGACAAATTAAATAAGCAAGAGATCATGATTTAGGTATATTAGTGAACAAAATTTGGAATCTGGTCACAAAAGTTTTTCAAACGATCCATTGGATTTTTCTGATAAAAAATGACTATTTACTCAAATTATTTGGAGTCAGGATGCATTTTCTACGATTTAAACAAGATTTGACCATTTTACTAATTTTCTAAGTAGATATCAACAAAAGTACCTTAATATGGAAAAATGAGGGCCATCGGATGTGCAAGTAATGGCCCAGATTGAGCACGTGATCTAGCCGGATCACTTGATCAAAAGTTTAGTTCAGGCCTTGGCTTCATCGGTTTAAAACCTTAATTGAGTGGTTCATCAACAATTCATTGGTTCAAATGGACCGTCTGGTCCCTCTTGAACCGAACGGTTCAGGGACATCTCCTCCCTTGTTCAGGCCTTACGTGAGCCACAAAGGTAGTTGGAGGAGCTCACTAGCATGGGGAGGCTTTGGGAACAGATGAAGGAAAGGAAGGAGGTGAGTAGGCCGGGCGATCTTGCCTCGGCCCCACGAACTGGATGAGGGCCTGAGGAAAGGGAGAGGAGGCGATAGCAGGAGCACCTGAGGGCGGCTATGCAGCGGCACTACTACTACTATAGTAGGTGGAAGTTCATGAAAAATCAGGGCATTTTGAGGCCATTTGAGATTACAAAATAGGGGGGAATCCCTATAGAATGATGGGGGGAGTTATATGTAGAGGTTTTTATAGCATTTGGGGGTAGGTTTAGGGTTAGGGGACCTGGGTCAAAGGCCATGGCTTCCAGAGTGAGTTGGGAGAGAAAATAGGGTCTTGTTGGCAGCGCAAATGTGTACAAAATCTAGTCAAACTAGAATTTGATGGTTTTAAAATCTTGAGAGGAGCATTTTGACTCGCTTAGAAACTCGAATGGAGGTCATGGGCGGGAGATCTTGATCTCGGTCTTAATTTACTCCTCCCCACTAATTGTGGGAGGTAGAAGATGGCTCTATGGCCATTGGATCGGGACTGGATCCACGAGAGCAATATCTAAGGGTTGTGACTCGCCCTCGACCCTTTACCCTGATTGCTATCTTAGAAAAGCCAAGAAAAGAGCTAATAAAAAGCAAATGAATGGGTTTTCAATACATTATCTTCAAAATTCATAGACAAATATAGGAATGTCCAAATGAGCTAATGTTTGGATCATAGCTTCACAAAAATGTGAATAATTTCTAGAAAAAGTTTGACAACCATATGATGAAGTTTGATTGACCAATTTTCTTATTTGGACAAAGTGATGAATCAATCAAATTTAAGGTGTTATAATGTGTATAAAATCCACATTGATCACCATATTTGAAATTTGAGTATCAATAATGATTATGAAGATAAGAAAAATGATTTGAGATCATGATTGAACATAAAGAGGGCAAAATTGTAATTAATTCATACTTATGCAAAATTCCACTTTGTCACACTATCTTTGTAAACCCTAATTGGCTGACAAGAAACACTAACCCTAATAATGTGCAATGAGGATTTCTTATTTCTCTCTCATGGAATGGTTATGAGGATATGTGATTATCTCTCTTGTTTATGAACTTCTAACCATGTAGGTGTTATGAGCTTAGTAATTGTAGCTAGTGCATGATATGGTGACTATGATATGATACAGGTTAAATGAGCCTTGAAAGGCATGTTGAGGCACTTGTGACATAGTAATGATGTAAATGGTCCTATGACCTGGCAGTGATTTTTGGCCTAATATGAGATAGATTGAGGGATTGATATCCCATGGTATGTGGCCTTGTTGATGATCTTGTGAATGGAAATGATATATGCATTACGTGGTAGTAGTGTGATAAACTCACAGCCTATATGTTTACATATGTTGAAAGTGTGTTATGCCCTTATCCTTATATAATTTTTTATGACTTTATACGTTGTAACTTGATTTATGTTAAAAGACACTTAATTGACTTAACTAATCAAGTGGAACTTAATCATGTAGTTTTTCCCTGTGCCATAGATCCATCTCAGTGTCAGCACTTGCTGGATGGTGAAATGGGCTTTTCTTTATAGGAAGCCTAGAGTTATATACTGTTGAGTATATGCATTCACAGGATTGGCTGTAGGCCATACCCTGGTAGGAGTGTGGTTGTGGGTTGTATCTTAGTGATATGTTGCTTATGAGGTTTCACAGGATTGGATGTGAGCCATACCCTGGTAGGAGTGCGGTTGTGGGCCATAGATCAGTTTCACTAGCGTCGTGACCTATACCAAGATGGGCTAAGATTCTCATTGTTGACTATGTGTCACGGGTTTCAGTTGGTTGGTATGTCTCTGTAGTGCACTCGTGTACTGACCACGAGGTTTGGTGAGGTCATGGATTTCTACTCTTCCATGGACCTTGTAATGAACTGATTTCAACTTAGCAGTGGTCGGTTGGATTTGGGTGGTACGAATCAAATCCTCAGGGCATAATAAAATATGTAATCAGTTGTGTAGCATATTTGCTTAGGATCAAATATGAAACATTGGTCGAGCCTTGCTTTGCATTTGTATAGTTCTATGGATAGAAAATATACATGATTGTCATATTCATTTTTAAAATATTAATTTCTCTACTTATATCATTTAGTTGAATATGCTTATCTATTAATAATATAATCTCCTGTGTATCTATATGTGCTTTTAATAGATGTTGTTAAGAGTTATAACTCTCGTTGGGACATTTGGTCTCACTACGTGGGTTTCCACATCTTTTAGGTGGGCGTGCATGGTGGGATAGAGCTCATGTTACTAAGACAGACATACAGATGTGTTGTAGTTGTTGGATCATGGATGCAGCTAGTGTCTAGTAATAGAGTCCTATGTGTTGTCCCTATACACTCAGGTTCTTGGGGGTGTCTTACAGACTTTGTACATTAGTTTGAGTTTTTGATTCTATACGATGATGGTACAGAGATGGTTTGTGTACATGAGCAGGTTATCACATGTAATAGATTGTGGCTTGTTAGCCAGTGAATAATGTTATTTAACTCCTTTTTTTATATGAATGAAATATAAGTGGCCCCAGATTATGGCTTATGACATGATGAGTTCATCTTAATTCATGGTTATGAAATCAATTTTAATTTCTTGTGTTTTTTGATAATCCTCTTTCTTAGTATTAATTTTGGGTTTAGTTTTTAGTAATCTCGCTTTGTGTGACAAAGGGTGTCACATTGATAGTGCACCCAATTTTTGGGTGGTCCTGGAATCTCAAAGAGGCTTTCAAGTAGAGAAAAACAATGTTGCTTTTTGCCTGGTAGTCCTTCTAGTAAGATCAGTAAATCTTTCTTCAATATAGGAGGACTTTCTATTGATGTATGTGGATTGGGAAGGATTGACTCAATGTGGAATTTGTGTGGGTCTGGTAGCATATGAGATGCTAGTTGTGCAAGATCAGACAGAGGATCTGGATCGGGTTCCTTCTCATCACCTAGATTTACACACACGAGAAGTGGTGTTGATATGAAAGGAACGAATTCACTATGATCATCATTAAAAATATTTTTATTTTCCAAAAAAAACATGCAATCACATTATGGTTGAAAGGATTAGTGGGTTTCCTTATTGATATAGCTTTTATCTCAAGGTCCTCTATGCAAGATGTTCTAAGGGTTCAGGAGGAAGTAAAATGGGAATATCATCTTTACAATCAATGAGAGGGGGAGTGTGATTCTCTTCAAGTGGTGGTGGCTCCCCCTTCTAGACCAGTTGTATTTGATAAATAAATTGGATGTGGTGGAGTATAAGCCTCTTGATGAGGAAGTCTCTCTCCAAAAACATCTATTAGTTTATCATAGAGGGGTGGTGTTTCATTATTCAGATAGGGTTCAACCCAAGTGGATTGGATAATGATAACATATGGATTTATGTCTATGATAGGAGGATTTGTGGGACCTTCGGGATAAGGACAACTCTCATGATGCAACTTTTCATACTCAATTTATAAAGCCTCTCGTGGAAGGGTTAGAAAACCAAGGTGATCATCGTATGAAGGTTGCAACTCCTTGGTCTATGCTAATTCGGTAGGATCCAATATAAATGAAATAAACATGGGACCATCATAGTAATCTAAAGGGAAAATCATCTTAGGCTGCTTTGACTTTTCTAGGGGGGCTCTGTGATTGGGCCTCTAGTAAAGTAGGTCACATGGCTTGTCGGGTTTCTAGTATTTCTTGATACTCTGGTACTATCATTTCTAGGTCCTTAATTTGTTCCTTCCTTAGAGATGTATATTGGATACAATAAGGTTCATACCCCCAAAATTAGTTTGGTTATACTCACCGTACACCCCATACCATTCTTGTTCATAGCATCCCTCACATTGATATGTGTAGCATTATTCCTCATAATAGTCTTTAGAAGTTTGTGGAATGTAATTTTCATTGTATCCACCTTGGTAGGAAGACTCGATATTACAAGGTACCATCATAAAATGAGGGAACACATTCAGATAATCTAGTAATGTATGGTTGTAATAACCACATGATTGACATTGTGAACCATAATATGTTAACCATTCCATTTTGAAAAGATATTTTTCAAAAAGAAGCAAATCACAAAAAGAGATCTAAGATAGAAAGAAAAAATCTAAACCAAAAGAAACTAAAATTCATGCAAAGAAACTAAAAAAGGTTAAGGGGTTAGCTTGAATTTACAAAAAAACTAAAAATTATAACGATAAGCTAAGAAATTATGGAACAAGACTAAAATTTACTAAAATAAACTAGAAAACAGTACTACCATAATGAAAACTCAGTAGAAGGAGGAGATACGCTACCAGAATGGGTCTGGGTAGGAAAAATACATTACAAAAATCTAAAAAATAAATAAATTATGAAACAATATTAAAATTATGGAAGTAAACCAAAGTAAGAGACTTCAAAAAAACTAAAATTTAATAAACAACTAAAATAAAAAAAATTGAATAAGTAGATAGAAGGAACATTTTATAGACATGTCTAAATATTGTAAACAAGCTATGAAATTATGAAACAAGATTAAAATTTACGAAACTATTAAAATTATAGAACAAAATTAAAATTACAAAACAAAGGAAAGAACAAAAATCATATATATATACAAGCAATCAGATTCAAAAAATAACACATGTAATCCTAAAAAATGGCACCAAATTGATGTGTGTCATTTGTACACCAATCACTAGGAAAAATCCTAGAGTTTAACCTTTTTTGAAGAGGTGGTCAACATTTTGCAAGTTACGAGTCAACCTTCTGGTAGTAAGGTATTGATTCAAAGGACGGGGAAAGAAAATGGTTGTAATTCAAGACAATATCGCAAGAACAAGAAGGGAAAATCTGACTTGTGAGAGTTTGATTATGCTAAGGATAGAAGTACAAGTGTAGAAATAAACTAATTAAGATCAAATGATAAAAGATATTGGGGATTCGGGGGATAACCACCAATAGCCATGCTTTACTAAATGAATCAACCCCTAGTTTCAATCGTCAAATCAGGACCATGTGGATTCATATCCTTTTAGATGAATCTCAAAAGGGATAGAATTTCTACAAACTCATTGATCTGGGCATTTGTGGATCCTTGTACGACCATCCAACATGTTACTTTTGAAGATCTCATCCAGATACATGTGATTCTCATCCAACATTTGAACCCATGGATCAAGTTATCGCGTCATCATGGGCTATAACAAACAAGTCAACTAGGTGGAAGGATCATAATCTAAATCATGTGATCACTTAATCATTCTTCCAGAAAGACAAGTACAATACCAGTTGGGTAAAAAGATAACAATCTCAATTAGGGGATTATGGGTTCATTCTTGTGGAGATTCACGATCACACAACTCCACAAGAGTATATCAATCAACTAACGATCAAGGATTAAATAGAAGAAAAACCAATGTTTTACTAAAATAATGGAGTTGATTACATCGAACAAGAACATGCTATGGGGATAGTCCCCATGATCTAGAAGGTAACTTCTCAAATATAATAAAAAACTAGATAACAATAGATAAAACAAATTATGGAAAATGTGATGCCCTTTTCATTGGAGTCCCCCCCTCCTTTTATAGGGTAATGGAGGAGGAAAGATCCTATAGGAATTGCTATTGGTGGATGATACTTAGATTTCTTTTCCAATGAATACTTGTACATTAAAATCCTTCTTGGGATTCAAAAGTTATAGCAATTTTGTTGTGGGGTATGTATATAAATCAGGAACTACGAGAGATTGTGTAATCATATTCAAATAATATTTTATCTTTGGAGTTATTGGGCCATGTTCCTAAAAAAATCTAAGTAAATATAATCAAAACTAAAACTCCAATTAAAGAGAGAGAATCTATACTCAGACGATTCATTCTAAAACTTTGAAAAAATCAACAAAACAATCCTAAAAAGATATCTAAAAGATGCAAATAAAATGGATAAATATGTATTTGTCAACAACCTCAGTGATGCATGTTCATCCAAATCATGATTGGCAGTTCCATGAACCATTCTTCTGGGAGAATCTCTCCCACAATCTAGCTCACATCGCCATCGTCCCGCCTAGAGAAAACATAAATTAGCAATTTCTTGTACAATAAACAAATAAAATCAACTTAATATATCATGGATATGTCTCAGTCCCAA
This sequence comes from Alisma plantago-aquatica, assembly GCA_963693085.1. NCBI lineage: Eukaryota > Viridiplantae > Streptophyta > Magnoliopsida > Alismatales > Alismataceae > Alisma > Alisma plantago-aquatica. The sequence goes on from OY856409.1 coordinate 1,762,028,296, forward strand.
CATCAGTTCTATCATCATTATAATCCACAATCTAGTCCTCGTCACACCAATCTTGAGTTTCCATCTAGAAATTCACATTTGAGATGGCACCATCTTCACATATTAACTTGAATCAGCTCAATCAGACACTCAGTGGTCATAAAATGTGAAAATGGTAAAAACAACCAAAATCACAAATCAAAATGTGCACTCAGGTTAATTTCAACCTGTAGACTGTAAAGTAAGTCAAGAATGCCAAAATTTAGGCTTCTCTATAGAGGGATAAAATGGCCAAATAAAAGCTCAAAAATGCAATCTGTACCTCTCTAGAGATTAGTGAAGACAAAAGTTACTAGAAAGCACTACTAAAATAGGTGATTTGGAGCTCTACCTCTATCAAAACATCAATGAAAATTTTACTATAGGGAATGCTTGCACAACACTATGATACACGGTTCACCACAGTGGCTGATCGACATGATGTGCCATCCACTTTGTCTATGCTTGTGTCTCCATTATTGATGCTTGCTATGGTTGATCTCCTAGGTCATTGCTTTCACTTGAGAATGGGAGAAATGGGATACATACTTAACCTCATCCCATTTCCCTCTTTATAAGAAACAACATTTTTGGAAAATTACAAATAGTTCTTGGATTTTTAGAAAATCTCAAAAAAATACAAATAAATTACCAAACAGATTTTAAAAATTTATAAGTCAAATATTTCCTTAAAAACTAAAAAAATACCCTATCTTTTTAGATAAATAACGCCTTGACTATATTTTGAGGGTTAGACCCTAACATGTCACAGTCTCGGACTAAGATCTAAAATTAAACCAATTTTATACCTTACTATCATATCCAGTTTGGTCCAGGACCAAAACCTAAAATTGGGCCAATAATATACCCTGATTTTCATATCTTTTTATGGCCTTAGACTAAAACCTAAAATTGGACCAACATGACACCTATTTTCATGTCTTTTTGGGTCCCAGAATACAACCTAGAATTGGGCCAATTTTTAACCCTTATCCTCCAATCAATTTAATGTATTGTCTCATTACCTAAAATTGAACCAATCATGCCTCCATTTTCAAATCTTTTTGGGTCCTAGTTCATGATGTAAAATTGAACCAATTTCAAACTTCATCTTCTATGAATCTATTTGAGGTCCCAAATCATGACCTGAAACTGAACCAATATAAAACCTCATCTTTATATATATGGTAACAGACTAATCTTGCCTTTCAAATATTCAGAGTCTAGGACTAAGACCTAAAGCTTGATAAATTTCAGATTTCTACATTGGATAGGAGCCCTCAATAACTATGTGTTATGAATCAAGTAAGAACAATAAAGTTGGAGATAATCGATCGTTGAAAATTAAGGGAATAGATAAACTAGTGGATGAACATGTCCCAAAGGCCACCTTATTACTAGATGATCGCCTAGAACTTGATCTCAATTTTTTTTGACAATTCTTCTCATAAACATATCATACGAGATCACAGATGCTCTAGGGAGCAGATGATTGACCAACACAGTCACCAATCTTAAAGATTACCTTATACATAAAGTTTTCTTGACACCTAATCTTCAAACCTTAAGCAATCAAAGCCCTATCCAGTATAGGAAAACTCACCCTATTGTTACTTTTTTAGGGTAGTGGTCCTAACCCTAAATTGGTCTACTCTAGAAAAACTAAAGTAAAAAGGAAAAGAAGAGAGATATGAAAAATTTACAAGATCTTTGAAGATAAGAAGTTGACATGATTTCCAATTATTACTGGACTCTAAATATTAAATATCTCTACAGACCTCTGTCATATCTTCTTTTTACATCCATCTTTTCTCACTAAGGTATGAGTTAGTGGGACAATCAGACGTGTACTGATATACAAACTGGAAGAATGATGAGAGTCACTTTTGGGGCCGATAAACCTCAAATGGCTCATTAACACTCTAAGGGAATGAATGATTGATTAGATACATGTAAATACCTTGTATGAGGGCTATCCTTACTCTTAAGAAACTATTCACACCTAATGTTATCTTTGTTATGAATGATTGTTTCATTATTTCATTCTTAGAAGGAAAAGACATCACCTACACTTTCCACCCATTACAAGGTTTATCAGAACATCTTTGACGAGTCTCACCTTTTTTTCCCTTCGTTGCCAAAAGTGGGGGTTAGACTTGACTCAAGTATCTAGTTCTCACTCTTATCTTGAAAATTGCCTTGAGAGGGGCAAACTGTTGACATCCTATTTTTCCCAATTGGCAAAAATTCATGCTAAATGCTCCTTGTATTTCTAATGATGTTGTTCATTTCCACATTTTCCTACACTTTAACCATTTTCAACATTTTGTATTTTTTTCCATATTTTGTACTTATTTAATTCATTCGGTTTTACCTAGTATTACCCATTATGGACTTGTTGAATGGAAAATATTATTCCATAGATTGAAGTGAAAATTTTCCATCAATTCTTCTATTTATAAAGCCTTTTTCATAAATCACAAACTTGAATTATTAGAACAAAATATTCATTTTTCCTCACAGATATTCAATTGTCTACTTCTTTGGTAATGACAAAGGTAATCCTGAATTCTCCTTCCTTTATTATTTTATTAACTTTTATTCCTAATACATGAATGTACCTGATTTTCTCTTGAACATTCTTGAAACAACTAGAAAATTAGGAAATAGGGTGCATTTTACTGGGGCCTCCCAGTGGATCAGAGAAATTTGTTGGTAACACCTATTGGACACCTCAATTTGTGTGCCACTAGTTTTTCACATCACTTTGATGTTCCAACAATTCCCAAAGATTATGTTTAGAGTTTCAAACCCTAAAATCTACCTATAAATACCCCCAATTTCCACTATATTTTGCACCCCTTTCAACTCTCCTGAAGCCAAAAAGAGACTATCCCCCTCTTTACTTTTTTCATTACTCATGCTCAGAGGAAACTTCCTCTCACACTACCTTCCTCTAAACGTTGTTAGGATGCACAGATAGTAGTCAAGCCATGTACCAAATGAATTTTACTACTATATTACTAATCTCTTAACTATTTTAACTTCTTATGATTGTTCCTCTATGCTTAACTACTTGTGTGATTTATTTATTTCTATCAATTTATCTAATCAAAATTATCATTTCTTACTCTTAATTTGTATCTACTCATTGTCCTCTAATATTCCTACACATCGGTCCTAAGAACCCGTAAAGAATATCTATCATGGGAGGTCAGGCGAATAGGACCCAAACTTGTCTGAAATTTAGGACTTTTAGGGATATCATGGGAAGGACATGGACGTATCCAGACCCAAAGGCCCTCCAAAAATTAAAACATTTTTTTATCATGTTTCATTATTTATCTTCTTGTTAATCAACTTAAAATTGTCAATTTTTCAAAACTCTTAGAAATGGTTCAATATATGTTTATAATGGGGAATGGGGGTACTAATCCTTTCCCTCTTGTTATGTAGTTTCCAGATCCACATTTTTAGTTATGTTCTCTTCGTTTTTTATCTATCCAACTTGAATGCATGATTTACATTCCGTAGTGGAATTTATAAAACGTTATATTATTTCCCTTGTTCTACAATAACACGTGGGGGCGGCTTCAATTTCAGTTTTATTGTTTTCCACACAAGAGACCAATTAAGTTTCATTACCAAACATGGTGGAGACTCTAATTTCAGTTCTATTGTTTTGCATGAAACCACCCAATTAAGTTTCTATACTGAAGAAATATGTCAAACACATATTTTTCGGGCATGTTGTGACACGCATTAACATCTTCTAAAATATTGTTAACAACTTTCCACAACCTAATGTAGTAAAAGAGGGTATATACAAGTCCAAGACGGGATACCCCAATGATTAGATTCTGGGTTTGTTATCAAGAGGTCTCAAGTTCAAGCCCGGCTACGACATGGATAGAATCACCAACTTAAAAAAAAGGTAAATCCAGTATACCTTTGGTGCAAATAGCATCTTCCTAGTCATCACTTTGTTGTCAAACTAGGATTTGAAATCTATTTTAAATCTTGTTCTAGTTTTTCCCTAATAAAACTACATACTTATCTTCATTGGTACATAATTCAAGAAAATATTGATGAAACATAGAAATCATTTTTTGAATGTATAGTAGTATAATGGAAAGTAACTTTTTAAAATGAAAACTATACACAACAAAAGAAGATATGGATTTACAATCAATTATAACAAAAAATCACAAATATTACATACTAACATCTCCTTATCCTAGTACTTTAACAACCTCATTACCTAACTTTAGTGTAAAGTCAAATATCATCACAACACAAGAATTATAACAACAATAGACCTATATTATAGTCCTTAATCTCGTAAGGTCTCATCACATAGGGGTTAAATACTTAATGCACTTATGGGTAATTTATGATTTATCTTTCTTTCATCCTCACATGATCAACATAGGTAAATTTTAGGGTAACATTTCATTAAAAAATGCATAGGGTAAGGGTCCTAAGAGAAACTTATGGGAGATAATTGAAAATAGTCAAATTTGACTTAATGCCATGGATTTGATACCACACTTGTCTAGAATGTTTCTCTAAAGGGGAACCATCCTTATTCAATTAGATAAAAGGAAATCATGTTATAATGATAAACACCACTATAAATTTTCACAAGGGTTGACATTCCAATTTAATATGTTCAAAACACAAAAATATAGTAGTACAAAATAATGTTTGTTACTATAGAATTATATAAGATTACAAGGTTGAAAACCATATCAGTGGATACATGCAATAGATAATATAACACTAATATTGGATGTAGAGGGTAAGCTGACTACAAGGAACATCACTTACACATGTACAGGTCCTAGTTAACTTATTCATCCTTCCCACACCCTCTATATCTATTATGCCAAAAGAAAACAACATAATAAAAAAGAAGTGAAATATGTAAGCAAATTATGTCATGTGAATATAATAGGGAATTAGGAAAAATAAGGAAAAGGAAACCAAATAGTATATCAAGCCCCCAAATAAAAGACTTGTATAAAGTCATACAAATTGAAGTCAAAAGTGCAATAATGACAAAAGGTAATTTATTGAATTAAGAATATTAATAAGGTTGAAATCCTTACCTTATAAACAACTAAAAAATAATAATCAAATAGAAAAAAATAATTTTGATTATATTAAAGACTATCGTTTTATAAAAAGTATGAGTGAAACCCATAAATTTTAACCCAAGGGAGGGACGACTAAATAAATATGGCATTATAGGAGGACTGAAACCTTAGGGCATAGCAGAAGAACTAAAACATTAGTTCTTGGAAGGATAACAAAAACATCAATGCCTAAATGGAAAGTATCATAGGAGGACAAAAACTTCAATGCATGATAGGAGGACTATAACTTCACTGCCTAAAAAAAGTTGTATCATCTTCAAGATATAACTAATCAAAATCAAACATGCAAAATTGAGTAGGAAAGATCATAAGTTCAGTCAAGATAAGATTCATGTACCACAAACATATGAGAACATCATGGCATAACATATTGGGTCAAGGGACCCACATATATATATATCCAACAATTTTATTGCTTGTTGAGAAAGAAATAAACAAAAAATGGATCTTTCAATATAGTTTTTCAAAATATATACAACTTGAAATCCATTTAAGAAATATACCTCAACAAGAAGAATATGGTTTCAAGTCATAAAATAGATTAAGAGAGATGAAAGTAGTGATTGCCCAACTATTATTAAAAAATGATGCAACATACCTTATTCTTTAAATTCAAATATCTCAACCAAACCCTAATCACAATGGTACCACAAGCCACTTATTTGACAAATCAGAATGAAAATGAGTAGTTACATCTACTTATCAAACCCTAGATATGCAACCCTTATTGTAATGAAGTTTTTGAAAACATCATTATTGGATGCATGTTTTGATTCAAACAACTATTTTTCTGGTATTCATAGAATTTGTTATGGATTTATCAAAATTAATATATTCAGAAAAAAAAACAATAATGTGTGACATGGGTATATCCTTCACTTAACACTGATAAACTTTCTCGGCCAAGATAAAGCATGAAGTAAATAAATATACTATGTTAACCCCCTTTGGCGTCGGTTGTTTAACCCCCTTTGGCGTCGGTTTCTGAGCGATGCCTATGTGGGCGCCGCTAAAGGTCGGACACTTTGGTGTCGGTTTTTTAACCGACGCCTATTTAACATATAGGCGTCGGTCTTTTAGTAGATAACTGACACCAAAAGGGTTCGCGTTACAGAAAATGGCATCATCTAGGACACATTCTGTGTCGATTATCTACTAAACGACCGACGCCTATATGGACTATAGCGTTGGTGTTTACTTGGTAACCGACGCAGAAAGAGTCCTAGATGACGTTGTTTTCTGTGGCGCGAACCCTTTTGGCGTCGGTTATCTACTAAAAGACCGACGCCATACTTCAAGATGACACAGCTGTGCTTCCCTGCACGACCGTGTTTAGTACTATAGGCGTCGGTTTTATATGAATAACCGACGCCTTTTCCACCACGGCCGTGCTTTCCTGCACGGTCGGGTTGTTTGTACTATTAGGCGTCGGTTTTTATCCAATCACCGACGCTGTAGGTCTTTGCTGACGGTTTTCTGTAAATAACTGATGCCTATATCTATTTTTTTTCATATCAGTTTGCAGGCCTGCTGTGGCTGGTCAGCAGGATGAGAACCTGCAGTTCAGTTTTCTGAACTGCAGGTTTACGACATCCATTGATATCAGCCTACAAACAGGCCACGAACCTACAAAAGTCCCAAGGAAAATTTCACACAAGTAGATACATTCAGACATCAATTCAATTCTCACATTCACACATATAGAAACATTCAAATACATGTATTAACATTCAGAAATATTCATTTACAAAGTATCATTCATTATCGCTATCAACATCCCAATTATATCTTACAGTTGCCACTGCTTGTATGGCTTTTTCCCATTCTTCTCTTATTTCATTTAATGCTTCCATCGTATATGGAGCATGTATATTTTTTAAGAGTTTACCTATAGTGTGGTCAGTTTTAAACACCTGCAAAGAGAATGATGTATATATATAAGTAATAATATAAAAATAAGATTGATATATTTCATACTAACTAATGAGACTATATATAATACCTCATGTATGGTATCGATGTCCAATGCGGCATGTTTGATAATCATCTGCATAAATCGCATCACATAGTATGTGCATGCCCAGCCATTGTCTTGTGTAGCGCACTATAAATTGAAACATACAAAATAATACAACTAAGCACAATTCACATCAATAATATATACATTGGAGTCGGGAACTTACTTGTACGTTCTGCCAATTTATTGGCTGGTTTTTTTTCCTTGGGACCATTCCTGCAGCCTTTTTGAATGCATCTAAACCCCTACATGTTAATATAACATAGTAAATTACATAAGTAAATAGTAATGTAATAACATATGTTAACAAATACAAAAATGAAATATTTCTCACCAGAATAATGGCATTCTCATTACGTGTCCAATTTTAGTGTTTAATGTACTTCCCGTGGGATCTAGATAATAAACAGTGAACGTCCCGGGGACAATAACTAGTAACTCCCAATGTTTACCGCTAGAGGTAAAAAGTTAACAATTAATAACTCAAAATGCACAATAAAAATGGAATTTTCTTAAGTCCAAATTATAAATAAAGTAAACTTACTTGACACTGAATGGAGCTATTATTATCGTCTTCTTTTGCTGACCAAAAATTGTAAAAGCATCTATACAGTATGGTTGAACATTATCAGGGTCTTTAGCTACCATACTAATCAATGATGGAATCAAAAATCCCACATAATCAAATGCAAATTGTTTGCAATGATCTTCGACTAAGTAGCTGCAAAACATGTATTACGTATGCATTAATATATAAGAAACCAGATCACCGGATCTTACACAAGGTATATGGATGTATAAACAAGATCTCACCTTATCCATGTCTCTATCATTGATTTATTCACCCAATCATACATAAACAGCTCCATAATATCTTGTATAAATAAAGAGCTATCGTATGATTGACCTGCATAATCTGCATCTAAAGAAACAATTATCGGGCAATATATATTATGTGCCCGTAGCCAACATGCCATTCCCCTACAAGCAGGACCTAACGGGTATGTTAGGTCAGTTGGAACCCAAGTTGGTAATGCGGGAAGTGGAGGTGGAGGCCTAGGTGCTCCTGGTGTCTTCTTTTTAACCTGTATATATAATTTCAGATCAGTTGACATCATATATACACATTAACAGTCTAAATCAATGTAAATTTATCTTACAATTTCAGTAGTGTAGACGACATCTGCTTTGGGCCACAATATGACCCCGCCTTCTGCCTCAGCAAGTGTATCAATATCCGGGTGGGGTATGGCAATGTAGCTTCCCTCCAATCGGGTAACACACGTAATGGGCCCACACGAACGTAGCCCTGTGGCATTGGAGTCCTGTGAAACCTTTCCCCAGGAAGGGACGAGTAAGCATGCGCCTCTGCAACAACATAGTCTTGTATTCTTAAGCAGCATGGCTTCAATGCCTACAAATTTACGTAAAGAATGTTATACATATATACATATCATCTTGAAAACATATCATCTTGAAAAGACTAGCTACAATGTCATAAACAATACTTACAGCAGACGTGTTAGGCGATGGGTCTCCAAGATTACTCGCAGTCTGTGCATCAGGAGAAGAGTGGGTCGCCATAGGCTGATTGGAAGCCTGAGATACCTACCACCGCAGCAATTCTTCCTTGACCTTCTCAGCAACTACATCATTGACCTTCTTAGCAACTATATCCTCGACTCTCTTATTCTCCTATACATGGATAAAAGAAACATTAGCTTCTTATTATTGAATTTCCTTTTCCAGTAACATTCTAAAAGAAGAATAGGTTACCTCTTCTTGAGAAAGTCCCGCTCTGGGTTTGCGCTGGGATGGCCCAAAGAATGCTTTGATGCCCACACCAGCGCCTGCACCCCTAACACGTCCAGGATGCTCTGGGTTACCCAGAGCAACTGTCAATTCATCCCTTGTGCCCTGAGGGATGAACGTGCCTTGTTTCCTCTGCTCGTGCAGCTCCCGCTAATCACCATCAACAGAAATTAGTAAATTAACACCACAAATAATCAATATTCAAACGATTGCTCTAAGAGTTGTATTTTACCATTTTCGCAGCCGCCTCAGCAGTTACGGGCTTCTTTATTTCACCCTTCTTGTTTTTCCTCCCAGCTATCCAGATATCATGACGAGGCATGGGTGTGGAAGACTCCTGAGTAGGAGCAGACTCCTGAGTAGCCGCAGACTCCGCATGTAGTCTTTGGCGAACGCTTGCATAGCCTTTTGGACCCATAGTGTGGTCATGCACATTCAGTGCACGCCTTGCTTTTTGTGCGTCACTGAGGGCCTAGTTAGTATGCACATTAATGATTTGGTTAGTATCATTAAATGTTAATCTTGAATAGGTGAATACAATGTATATTAAGTAAATTGGGAGTGACACCTAATACCTTGAATTCTTCAGATTTTCTTGAAGCAACAAAATTGTCCCAATCTTCTTTGTCCAAGAAGTTCCATTGTTCAAGGGTTGACTTCTTTTTCTTATCACCCTCTTTTATGTATTCTCTGTTCAGATTTGTCCTATAATTCCTAAGCATCTTTCCAACGCGTTGCATCACACTTTTACGATGCAACTTCTCATCCAATGCAAACAAATTCTGTAAAATAGAAATGTTATTAACTAGTATCCAAAATAGAATTGCAAATAATAGAATTTGTAATCTACAAAATAGAATTGCAAATAATAATAACTCACACATAAATCCTTCCATATCAAGTCTTTTTTCCCCTGAGGAACTTTATGCCAATTATCATACCTAACACCACAATGGCTCTGAGTGGTACACCCAAGATAGTTTACAAAATTATTGCGGTTCACTCCAATTGCATTTCCTCCATTATCAAACTCCACAACCAATTTGGATCCACTGCCACTAAGCGCTATTAACTTCTTCAACAGAGTGATGCCCCTTTTCTTGTTATGTGTTTGGTGTTGCGCATCAAGTTGCTCCAGTGCTTCAGTGGGTACATGTGCATCATCAACCTAAAATTTGACAAAAATAAACACACTGAATTAGCCCAATATAGAAATATAAGATATATGACATAACTAGAAGATAATGAATTTTATAGAAATACAGGATATGTTTTTAGAACTTACATTGGTATCCTCGCCATGCTCGTCATGGGCAGCATGCTCATCATGGACTTCATGCTCATCATGGACATCATGCTCATCATGGTCAGCCATCTGAAAATGTCATTAAAAAGGCAAACATTTAGCATTTGTATTAACTAGAAAAAGGCAAACATTTAGCATTTGTATTAACTAGAAAAAGGCAAACATTTAGCATTTGTATAAACATACATGTCTCTAAAATTGTGATCTTTTATCAATTAACAATCCTTCATTGTGATCTCCGTGCACATATAAGTCATCATTAGCTTCAATATTTTGTGGAGTTGGCAACCCAACTGAGAATGGACTGGAGTCATCATACTTATCATAGTACTCTTCTTCATCTATAGGATCTTCAATGAACTGTCTTTTACCATGAAGAACAACCGACCATTTATCATTTGCAGGATCATCGATATAGAATATTTGTTTCGCCTGTGATGCCAATATGAATGGTTCACCCTTCTCGCCAATCTTTTCAAAGTTCACCAAAGTGAAACCCAATTCATCCACTATAACTCCTTTGGTGTTATCAACCCAATTACATTTAAAGAGCGGAATTTTGAAATCTATGTAGTCAAACTCCCAAATGTCTTGAATGACACTGTAATATGACATTTTAGCTTCACGTGAACTCTTATCCTTTGCACTTGCAAAGTACATAGTCGACGCTTGAAGAGTGACCCCACTATTTTGGACGACACTCTTATCATCTTGGCTCTTTGTGTAATATGTGAATCCATTAATGTCAAACCCTTCATAAGACATAACATTTGGTTTTGGTTTAAAGGTGAGGCATTTGATAGTTTCTGTAATATCATTTGGTGTTTGAGATAGTTGATGTAAGACTTTATCTTAAAACCACTTAGTAAAAGTCTTATTATGCTCTCTAGCAAGCCACATTGAACTTGCTCGAGGATGTTGTCTCTTTATGAAATTGGTATGTTTCTCGATATAAACACTCACTTCGTCCATATTGTGTAAAATATACAAGTGAGCTTGTTCCAACTGCTCACGGCTGATTACTTTCACCCGTGATCCCAAAATTCCTTTGCCCTCCTCAATATTCTTATCATTATCAGGAGTGTCATTACCACTGAGAAAGTCATTGCAAAAATCCATAACCTCTCTCGCCACATAACCTTCAATAATACTCCCTTCAGACCGATAACAGTTTTGAACACCACCTTTAAAAACGCTCATGTATCGTTCAAAGGGATACATCCAATGCAAGAAAATTGGTCCCAACATTTTCACTTCCCTAGTCAAGTGGACAACAAGATGTACCATGATATCAAAGAATGAAGGAGGGAAATACATCTCAAGCTGACATAGGGTAACAACCACTTCTCTTTGCAAATTATCGAGAGTATCAGGGTCAATAACTTTGCTACATAGATTGTTGAAAAAGAAACAAAGTCTGGTAATTGCAAACCTTACATGCTTCGGCAATATAGATCGAATTGCCACGGGCAATATTTGTTGCATTAGAGTGTGACAATCATGATATTTAAGACCTATCAACTTTAGATCTTTCATTGATACCAATCTACAGATGTTGGATGAGTAACCATGTGGCACCTTAACATTTACCAAGCATTCACAAAAAGTTTTCTTCTCCTTTCTAGACAACGTGTAACAAGCGGGAGGTAAGTATGTTCTTTTATTACCCATTTCACGTAATTCTATTAATTCTGACCTTATTCCCATTTCACGTAGGTCCAGTCTAGATTTTATCCCATCTTTAGTCTTACCTGGTATATTTAACAAAGTACCAATGATGCTATCACAGACATTTTTCTCAACGTGCATTACATCGATATAATGCCTGACTGTCAAAGAACTCCAATAAGGAAGATCCCAAAATATTGACTTCTTCTTGAATGAAGAATTGTCACTCCGTGTGGCCATACTACATTGTGATTTCTTACCAAATTCATTGACAATGTCTTTTACTCTTGCATAAACAACATCCCCTGGTATAGGTTTAGGTGCACTCCGTTCATCATTCCATCCATTGAATGCTTTGCGCTTCCTACGATATGGATGGAATTTTGAAAGAAACCTTCGATGACTAAGATATACAGTCTTGCCACCATGTTTTAGTCTTATTGAATCAGTGTTTTCTTCACATATAGGACACGCTTTAGCTCCTTTGACACTATATCCAGACAAATTCCCATATGCTGGAAAGTCATTAACAATGCAAAACAACATAGCGTGCAAACGAAATGTCTCTCTTGCTGAAGCATCATAGGTCATCACACCTTCAGCCCAAAGTTTCTTTAAGTCATCAATCAAAGGTTCAAGATAAACATCGATATCATTTCCGGGTTGTTTAGGGCCCGATATCAACAACGACAACATAACGTACTTATTTTTCATACACATCCAGGGAGGAAGATTGTATATAACAAGCATGACTGGCCAAGTGTTATGTTGGTTGCTCAATGTCCCATACGGATTCATCCCATCTGTACAAAGCCCAAGTCTTAGATTCCTATCTTCTTCACCAAATTTGGGGTACAATAGAACAATCTTCTTCCACTGTGGGGAATCGGACGCATGTCGTAGGATCCCATCATTATTTTTCTTAACATCTGCATGCCACCTCAAATTCTTTGCATCTTTCAGATTTGCAAACAAGCGTTGAAACCGTGATATTATAGGTAGATACCACAACACCTTGGCAGGAGAACCAGTTTTGGACTCCCCCAAAGTCGTCAATTTATACCTTGACGCACCACATTTTGGACAATCTTTCAAATCTACATAGTCGTTTTGAAATAATACACAATCATTCGGGCATGCGTGTATCTTCTTGGCCTCCATTCCCATTGGGCACAACATTTTCTTTACCTGGTATGTTGAGATTGGCAGCTCATTTCCTTCAGGAAGCATTTCTTTCAACAAAGTCAACAATGAAGTGAAGCTTTTGTCGCTCCATCTATTGTTAGCTTTCAACTTATACAATCTCAACGCAGCGCTAAGCTTCATAAACTTAGCACAGCCTGTGTATAACGGTAACTCACCATCATGCACAATGTTTCTAAAGATAGGAGGTGGATCGGTGTGCTCTACCCTACAACTATCCAGCATCGCATCAACGATGTCTGCTGGAACTGGTTCGTTCACATTTACGTCATCGGAGGCAATTTCTTCTTCCACCCAAGCACTGCTATCGACATCTACTGGTTTCGATTTTGAAATCTCTCCATGCCAGTGCCATTCTGTATAGCCTTGTACAATCCCGTTGCACATGACATGACTTTTGATTTCCTCACCAGTGTTGACTTTCAAGTTGTTACCGCAATGCCTACATGGACAGTAGAACCTATCTGTAGGTTTTTTCCTATGTTCCTCGGCAAATCTAATAAACTGATCAAGACCAGATATAAACTCTGGGGTGCAACGATTACGAATGGACATCCATGATCTATCCATTCTATGATCAGAGAAAACAAGTATATATTAGGAAACAAGTATATATTAGAAAAAGATTAGGGTATACACTTACACCCTAAGTGTATAATGTGATGTCATTCTTATATATAATAAATGTGTACCACCTATCCCATCCTTGAACACCTAATCTCACTAGTAAGTGTATAATGTGTATTGGGTTTTCGAGAAAATTTCTGCAGCATTTCCCTGTTATTCTCTAAGTACATATGTACTTAGAGAACAAACGGGGAAATGCTGCCGAAATTTTCTCGAAAACCCAATACACATTATACACTTACATCCTAAGTGAGATTAGGTGTTCAAGAACAGTCTCAAACCGGGGACTATCCAAGATTTACTCCTAATGAGTCAATCTTGGACGGGTTTCTAGGCCAACAAACACAATAATAGATATGTACAATGAAGCCGGATTTCATACAAACAGTATATAATTTAGGGATTGTTCATTCTAATTTATACCAATGTACAAGTAATATAAAGAACAATGATTGTTCACTTTCTAGGCCAACAAACACATTTGATGTCATTCTTATATATAATAAATGTGTACCACCTATCCCATCCTTGAACACCTAATCTCACTAGTAAGTGTATAATGTGTATTGGGTTTTCGAGAAAATTTCGGCAGCATTTCCCCGCTGTTCTCTAAGTACATATGTACTTAGAGAACAAACGGGGAAATGCTGCCGAAATTTTCTCGAAAACCCAATACACATTATACACTTACATCCTAAGTGAGATTAGGTGTTCAAGAACAGTCCCAAACCGGGGACTATCCAAGATTTACTCCTAATGAGTCAATCTTGGACGGGTTTCTAGGCCAACAAACACAATAATAGATATGTACAATGAAGCCGGACTGCATACAAACAGTATACAATTTAGTGATTGTTCATTCTAATTTATACCAATGTACAAGTAATATAAAGAACAATGATTGTTCACTTTCTAGGCCAACAAACACATTTGATGTCATTCTTATATATAATAAATGTGTACCACCTATCCCATCCTTGAACACCTAATCTCACTAGTAAGTGTATAATGTGTATTGGGTTTTCGAGAAAATTCCGGCAGCATTTCCCCTCTGTTCTCTAAGTACATATGTACTTAGAGAACAAACGGGGAAATGCTACCGAAATTTTCTCGAAAACCCAATACGCATTATACACTTACATCCTAAGTGAGATTAGGTGTTCAAGAACAATCCCAAACCGAGGACTATCCAAGATTTACTCCTAATGAGTCAATCTTGGACGGGTTTCTTGGCCAACAAACACAATAATAGATATCTACAATGAAGCAGGACTCCATACAAACAATATATAATTTAGTGATTGTTCATTCTAATTTATACCAATGTACAAGTAATATAAAGAACAATGATTGTTCACTTTCTAGGCCAACAAACACATGTGATGTCATTCTTATATATAATAAATGTGTACCACCTATCCCATCCTTGAACACCTAATCTCACTAGTAAGTGTATAATGTGTATTGGGTTTTCGAGAAAATTTCGGCAGCATTTCCCCGCTGTTCTCTAAGTACATATGTACTTAGAGAACAAACGGGAAAATGCTACCAAAATTTTCACGAAAACCCAATACACATTATACACTTACATCCTAAGTGAGAGTAGGTGTTCAAGAACAGTCCCAAACCGGGGACTATCCAAGATTTACTCCTAATGAGTCAATCTTGGACGGGTTTCTAGGCCAACAAACACAATAATAGATATGTACATGTTAGGGTTTCATTACAATTGATGTTAGGGTTTCATCAATGTTAGGGTTTAATCAAATCAAATTAGGATGCTAGAATGGATTTAAATCAAATTAGGGTTTAAATCAAATCAAACACGGCTGTGGATGTGTTGGCCTACCACGGCCGTGTTGGGCAGCACGGCCGTGCTGGGCAGCACCGCCGTGTTGTCCAGAACGGCCGTGCTGCCCAGCACGGCCGTGGTAGGCCATTCTTCTCACTTCTCAGTGAAAGAAGTGGTGAAACTTAGATTTAGATGCAATATTAGGCGAGCAACAACAACTGACCTCCCAGTAGTGGTGGTGGTGACCGGCGAGCTCCAGGCGGCAGGGCAGGCAGGTGCAGCGGTGGCCAGCGAGCTCTAGGCGGTAGGGTAGACAGACCAAGGAGCAGCGGCGTCGGCGGCAAGGAGCAGCGGCGTCGGCGGGCGGCGGCAAGGAGGAAGGTGGCGCGGCGGCGATCTCCAGGCGGCAGGGAAGGCAGACCAAGGAGCAACAGTGGCTGCGGAGAAGGGGGTGCGGAGAAGGGGAAGAAGGCAGCAGCAGTGGCGGCGGAGAAGGGGTGCGGCGGCGGCGCGGCGACGCTGTCGTGGAGGAAGAAGGAGCTTTCGTGGAGGAGAAATCGGCGGCGTGGTCGGGCGACAGCAGAGAAGAAAAGGGAAATCGACTCGCAATGAAACAGAAGAAAGGGGAAGTGTCGGGCGATCACGGGATATTAAGTTCCCAAATAGCGTCGGTTGTTTCAAACAACTGACGCCTAAACCTCTTTAGCGTCGGTTGTTTGAACCAACCGACGTCCAATTGGACGATATTTTCATGAAATTGTTTGGCGGGAACCACTTTCAGCGTCGGTTATCAAAGGTTAACTGACGCTGAAAGTGATACTTTTCGTGCAAATTTTCATCACCCATAGGCGTCGGTTTCTATCTACATAACCGACGCTGAAAGTGACACTATTTTTTTTGCTCAAAAATTGGATTTCGCGGGCGACTTTAGGCGTCGGTTTGTTATTAACAACCGACGCTGTATTCAAAGCAGTACCCGTGTCTGGCTGGTCTTCGAATATAGACATCAGTTTGCCTAAATAACCGACGTCTAATATTTTAGGCGTCAATTTTCCTAAAGAACCGACGCCCAGAAAAGCGACATTGAATGATGTTTCTGTAGTAGTACCCATGCTCATAAATAAAAAATAAAAACCACAAAGGAACAAGGGGGTAATTTATGCCCATGGATCACTCCATAGTGCAAGATAAGGTCCCTACTGATGTTCTCCATTAGATGCAAGCAACAAAGTGGGGCTCCAAACTATTCCCCATGAAATGTACACAAAGAGACCTCACAGGGTCAACCAGACCTAAAATATGGAACTGTTATGAGAAGAAACCACCCAGAAATGACTTGTTCCATTAAAGATCACAAGAAATGGATTTGGGGAACCAATCTGAAGGTTATTAGTGGAAACTAGTGTGAGAATAAAGTTATCCAACCAAAACTAAAGCTCAAACCAGACAAATTGTGATGATTGATAAACCCATAAGGGAATATTTTTCCCAGACAGAGCTAAAGAGAAGAAAATAGGAGATTGAGGAAGGTAGCTTAACACCAATACTAGGTGGACATATATCTTCCCATAACCCTGAGGAAGCATCTTCGATGATTTTGTGAGAAGCTAGTATTCAAGAAACCTTCCAACAAGCTTGTCGGTAACAGTAGATAGGAGGAGTAGGAAGGCCAACGTTTGGGATAAGAAGGCAAAAACCAAAGCTTGAGGACCATTTTGGTATGCCTCAATAGAGAACAAATGGTCTTGGTTTTGATAGAGAGATTAGAATCATCAACTATATGAAAACATGGAAATGTTTTGTGTGGTAGCCTATGAGGAATCCATACGACGTGAAACCTATGTGCAATATAGAGAGGCAAGAGGTAAAATAATAGATGAATATCAAAGTTGATGTGGCGATAGAAAAGGTAAGAACCCATGTGATAGAGAGGACCGACATAGGAAGCATAGGATTTTTCAAAGTCAAGTGATAAAACTAGTGGTAAAATCTCAGCCTTCCATTCAAAGGTACTTGCCCAGAAAGAAAAAAATAAAAGGGTGTGAAAGAAATTTCAATGCCAAACTTTAAGAAAGCAAAACATATAGATTGAATATTTGATATTTTTTGATAGTTGAACATATTTTCATTCCTTTTTATTGTGCTGATCTAACAAACTCCAATTAAGGAGAACCACCAACACCAAGCTAATTTTGAGGTATAGATTCTGAATTTGACATTATTTTCACCTTTAGGACAATCTGTTGATTTCTTTAACATTTTTAGTTGCATGATATTATGGTCAAATATATTGTTTTAATTAATAAATTATGATCATAATTTTTTACTTAGCTTGTTGCTGGTATATCTTTCCATCAAACCTTTCCTTGATACCACTTTCCTATCATTGGCATTATTTTTATTCAAACTTCCATGTAAAGTCATTTAGTGTCTTAATTCAATAAAGACCAAACTAGTAATCTAATAATATACATTTTTTTATTTTTTATGTCTTAATGTATATTCCATCATTTTTATTGATATGGAAACATTTAACATATTTTAAGCACTATTGAACCCATTGTTTAAATTTGACATATTACTAGGGCTAGCGGTGTATGAATATATTTACACATACCTTACACAACATATTTCTATATTGTGTTCGGTAAGTAATTTGTTTTATCTGTATATTATCATGACTCACTTTCGTTTACCCTTGTTCACAATAATCCTCATTATTTATTTAACTTTCCTTAATTAAGTCATTAATGATGTTATCATTCAATGAAAAACAAAACTAATCATCATCTAATATATATATTTCTTTTCATTCCTATAAGGGTGTTTTACATCATGCATGCATGTGCGGATGAGTTTGGCCTTATCGTGGTCATTACTAAACTTATTATGATGATAAATTATAATAGTTATGGTTGAGATTCATTAATACGTTGACATACATATAATAAGACTAATTATGCAATTTTTGATATATTAGTCTTTGAGTTATATTCTATATTTTTCTAATGTCTTTATCAACTAAGGGTAACACATCCTAACTGAATGACCCACTCCCCCTGTTATACCTAGTTAAGGTAGATCGAGAGAGCAATGGCCATTATCATAATTCTAGGATCAAGGTATAGAAAATAACAAAATAATAATTAAAAATTTCATTGAATGAAAAATTAGTTTGATAACAATATGAAGATAGAATCTCCTCTAGGGAGTTACATGGAAAGGAAAATAATGTTGGAATCATAAAGAAAATCTATCTATAAACCTCCAGTAGACATTATCATCTTCTCTTTTGGTGTCATATTCTCTAGAAGTCCATATCTTTAGATAATTTGTAGTTTAACCAAAAATAGTGTGAAACAAAAATGCAGTCAGTATATCCCTATACTACGTATGTAGGGGAAACACAATATGTGCATGTAGATGTAATGACATAAACAACCACATCATCAATGATTATTACATAATCGAACATGAATTTTTGGTTATAACTTCTCAACCCTAGTTTGCTCAATCTCTAGGGTATACCCTCTCATGGGGTTTTGTTCCTACAATGGACTTGGGCCACCTTCCCTATCTGGGGTTTGGTGCCATGTCATCCTTCCCAATCTAGTGCTTGACCTCTTGTGACCTTCCTTATCAAGAGCTTGGTCAGAGTCATCTCAATGAGTCTCTTTCTATTTTCCTTCTGAGGTCACCCCTCACATTCAAACTTTGAGAGATAGCATGTGGGGTTCTAGTAAGTTATGTTTATATAAGTGATGCTCATAGGGCCTTATAGATTGCATGGAATAAATAAACAACCAATAATGTTAATTCCAACCCATTCATGAAACATCAAAAAACTCAAAAGTCGATAAAGGTGAGTATTCATAGTCATAACCATGTACCTTGTTTCCATGCGAAAACCATGCAACATGTACTTCAAGCATATATCCATACATCCAAGCATTCAACATAATCAACCAACATTATTTACATGTATGTATACTCTAAATGTCACCATACATATTTAAGATACTAATCATGATTTGGTCTAGGGTTTAGGTTTCCTTAGTATTGAGTTATCATTATGGTTATGCTTCAAAATCCTAATTCCCATGTTCATTGATCTGAAGACTCTAGAACCTTAATTCATATTAATTGTAATCATGATTATCAAATATGCCATGTTATTGCATTAGGAACACTTATATCATATTATGTGCATTAAGGCCATAGAAAGTTTCATCATTGGTGTTCAAAATCCTATTACACAAGTTAACGATTATAGGACTAGAAACCCTAATTACTTATCATAATTATCATCATCATCTTAGATTCCCATTATATTAAATAATATCAGACTATGTCTAACAATAAAGGGATTCAATATATTCAACATGTTAATCACTAATTCTAGAGTTTGCATTTATCAGTGGTTAATCATTTAACCCATATACTTTTTGAACCACAATTAGAATCAGGCATTAAATTAAATAGATCCAAATTCCTCTCATTCTCCTGATCGGCTAGATATATTATTTTTCCTAAATTAGATATTCCTTGTCATTTCTAAGCTAATAGCAAGATCAATATAAATTAGATGGTTTTAACATGATTTTACCTATAGTATTCCATGTGGGCCACAAAGCAAGCAACCTCACCAGCCCATAAACCATGCAGCTAGGCCCACCCTACAGCTATGGGACTCTGCCCCTCCTCTCTTGTGACTGTGGGAGACATGTTAAGATGCACGAAAATTGCACCGCGGACCGTTAAAACTAGAAAGACTAGAAGGAACTCCACCTCATGCACCTCCATCACCTCGGATCCTCCTACCTTCATCACAACTCGTATCTTTTGGAGTTAGGGAGTGAGAAACATAGTGATCATTGGTACTACTTGACTATGTGTTTTTGGCTATAGGCCGCTCATGGTCGTCTCCATCCCCAAACACCACCCACCTTCTCCACAACCCAACTTCCATCTACAACCTCCACAAGAAGGAGGTTGGGAAAGTCCTCACACTTGATTCGGGTCTTCCTATAGGCCATAATGATAGAAGAAAGTGTTGGAGTGGGAGGCATCAGAGAGGGAAGCATTGGAGGGAGACTAGGGAACCATGAGAGAATAACCTTATGTATTGCGTTCCTTCAATGACTACATGTTCCAATATCCCCATCCATATAGATTGTTCACATATTACGTGAATATCATTTAAAATACTCCCTTCCATACAATAAAACTTTTTTTGGTCGGTCAAAAAATGTGTTACTAAAATACCAAAAACTTTGGGCACTAAGTACCCCATTACAGCATAAGAGTTAGAAAGCTCAGCTTTGGATCAGAAACCTCTCGCAGGAGGTACTCAGATGATCTCTAGAAACAAACAAAGCAAAGAAGGCCTAACAAGATATAACATCTAAAAACTAGACATTCGATCAGGGGAATGGATATTTTAGCCTGCAATTACATACATTCATCCCACCCACAAATAGTAATTACAGAGTAAAGAAGAGAAAACGCCAGGACCTCCAGTCTTGAGCTAGCTTTATAACCTTTTTGACCTTCTCTGAATTTCAGGATCTTAGGTATCTGTGTGGATTGTACATCCACCAAGAACCCTCATGAAAACTAATCGCAAAAGACCAAGCCATTTGGGGAAGGCAGAAACCACGCATACACACAACAGAAAGCAGCCAAGGGGCATCCGAAATCCACCTTTCATGCTTTGCATATCACCAACTATCACTATAATCACCCACAAAGTGTGGTAGTATGCAAAGCAATTGAGTCTTCCTTCAGCCAAGAACCTAGGCAAACAGCCCTATTTTATCCTGCGAAGATCCTACAATCATCACAACTAAATGAAAACTCAGGAGTTCAGGGAAAAACCCCGGCCAGAGACTAACAGCTCCATCTTGTGATGCCCTATTTACACAGAGACATATCGTCGAACACTTAAAGTGTTCCTTCATACAGGCCCGATGCAGGAAGCGCCCGGAGAAGAAGAACCCTTGAGGAGTCCAGCAACGCCGAAGATCCGCCGAAGAAGCCTCAGCACGACCCGATGCAGGCAGCGCCCGAAGTAGCAGAAACCTTGAGGGTGCACACCCTCGCCACTTCAGCAACCATCCACGCCAACCGCCAAGCCTGAGCACGCCCGACGCGGACGGCAGCAATAGAAGGGTGTGGACCACCATCTGACACCACCAGCCAGGTCCGTGATGGAGACCACCCCGCCAAGCAGGTTAGAAAATCACGTCACTCAATCGAGGAATCCAACAACGCCGTGACCGGCGATATGGGAACCAGATGAAATCGTGGCAGTCAGCAACCTGAGCAAGCCAGGTTTTCCCAGGGAAGGGATGAGGGATTGCAAGAGAGGTAAGGGAAAGATTCCCCTACCATCCTCAGCTTGATGAGGCAGCACGCAAGCCCGCAGGACTGGGACAGGTCGGCCTCTCACCCTCCATCACACTTGAACGGAAAGGCGTCGACAAAGTCGAGAACGCCGAGACTCAGCCCAGACCCGGTCACGCTCACGGTGCCATACAATAAAACTTAGCTATGTATATTTTTATAAATAACAAGGGGGTCACCATTTAATATAGAAGGAGATAATCCCTTCCTACTATCTACTATTCCAAATTTGGCAAAGCATCACATAATGCAAGAATTATTATATTGTAACTTCTACATACTCACCCTTTTATGCCTTTTGTTCTCTTTCTTTCTACTCCTTGGTTTCAGAGGAATTTCAAGAATTGGCAAGACATGGTTTTGACATAATGACATATAAGAAAACACACCATTACCTTCTTCCCATAACTATTAAAAAGATACTTCTCTTATTCAACAACTTAACACCAACTAAAGTTATGACAAAGCCAAGGCATGATGTAAGGAAAGAATTAAATATATTCCTCCCACATTCCTTTATATAGAAACTCTTTATTCTATAAATCCAAAGGTCACGAAAAAAGTAACCATCACTTCTTTATAAAAGCTTGGATTTAGCAATCCTTGTTGTAAAAGGGGTAATTAATCAATATATTTCTTTTACACTTCATTAAATTCATCTAGCTTAATTATCTCAATCTGAGTTTATTCTAATTTCCTGTCAAGTTTGAGATTTATCTTTACCAAACCTCTACCCACGTTCGTTCAAGAGGTTGGATCCAACAAGGGTGGTCTGCTACTTTGTACGTGATGCTTTAAGGAAACCAAAATATAATACACTATTCATTAGGACATTTAGCAAGAAACTTTATGCAAACATTATAAAATCCACATCTCTTCCATCTTTATTCTAGTTGGTTCCAAATTAGGATTCCTTATAATCCTATAATTTCACATTGATCCAAGTTTGGTAACAAAGGTACATTTCTAGATATCTTTTTCTCTCTCCTCAAAAAAGGGAACAACATTTAATTATTACAAGTAGATCCCTCATCCTTCATGATTTTCTATAGGATTCTAGGAGCATCCTTCTACTATAAAATTCAAAGAGAAACTCATTAATACCTTTCTCAATATATAACTAATTTTTGGGATTTATTGGGATAACTTTTATATATGAAACTTCTCTTTAAGTAGTTCTTTAAAATAATTGACCACATCACATGGAATATCCTTTTTATCTTAAATTCTTGAATTCCCTTAGTTTCCTCATTAACTATTAGTGTTCCAAAATCTAGATTGAATTATCTTTATTTAATGCCTCAAAACTTGTGTTGTCATTCATGGTTAGATAATTACTCCATTAACTACCTAAATTACAAATTATCTTAGAATATTTTGGAAACTTGTCTATTATTCCATAATTACAATTTATAACAAACATTAAGGTCATTATCCTTTATTTATGCACAAATTCTTTTTATTTCTTAAGCTTGCACCACAAGGACCTATTTTCAAAGAAGATAGTCTCATGGGCCTCACTTGAGCCATGGGTGGAACCCATGCCGCAATGGTAAAATTATTATTCCATCAATTAGATAATTTACTTATCAATTCCAACCTTATATTTATATATTTCAAATTCACCAAATTTGAGGATATTACATTCACCCCTCCTTAAATGGAATTTGTTCCCCAGAACTCAAATCTATCAAGGTTGAGGTGAGTGATAATTCAACTTTACTTCAAACCTTAGGGTTAGCAATCCTTGTTGGATATCTTGATCTATATCATCTTCAACAACTTTTATTTATATAAATATTTCTCACATTACTACGGTTGAAACCCAAATGCAAACCCAGGTCATATCCACAACCTCATCCATTAGATTTGTTATCTCTTGTGGTTTTAATTTCACTTGGTGATTACCTTTTCGACTAGGTTTCTAAACTATTATTCACTTACCCTTGTATAAGGGTGAGGTAACAAATCAAAATCCTGATTTGTGACATGAAGTTTCATTCTATTATGTCACTTTAAAGCATAGCATGTCTCTACCCAATCTCTCTAACTCATAATAATATGAAATTAGCATTTGACAATAGTCCAAATACAAAGTTCATCCCATTGCTAGAGTAGAGGTGGTGTATTAACAACCATTATCTTTTAATTTCAATTTGTTTAGGTTAAATCACTCTCAACAATGATTCCAAACCATGAATACTTTTTAATTCCACAAATTTTTTTATATTTCATGCACTCAAAGGGGAAAGTGACTTTTCATAATTCTTGTGTTATGCACAATTTCACTTTAAGAAATTCATATCAAACTTCATTACATGACTTCTTGTATTCTTTACATCTATGTCTCATGTCTCATTAGCCTTAGTCATTCCCTTAAGATCTCTAGGGGTATAGGTACTTTTGGGGTGATTTCTTCTTGACCTACTAGGGTCTCAGCACTTATGGAGTGCCTCTCACATTGACCCCTTGGGCCTCATCAACTTATGAAGGTGGACAATCTCGTGACCCCATGGATCTTGGGTACATATGAATGGCTATCCCCTGATTCCATGGTCTTAGGCACTCAAAGTGTGATCACCTCTTAACCTCGTAGGTCCTATTTACCTTTAATCATCCCTAATTTGACCTTAGGGTTGACTTAGGACTCTACCATACCCATGGTTTATTGAGATCTCATAACTCTATCTCATTACACATTTTCATGTGGTTCCTCTAATAATATTCAAGCACATTATACCCTCCATAATTCTTTAACTTGGATTTCCTTAATCTCTTAGGGTACATATTATTTACTTTATGTCCCTTCATTGGGATCATGGTGACCTTCCTTTCCGATCTTGGTCCCATACTATCAACCACTTGCATAATGATTTTTCCTCATGTTCCTTAGAGACGGTATACCTGGGTTCAAAGAACTATAATCAATATATGTGTTTTATGCTTAATATGCTTAATCTTTCAATCTTTAGGGGACATTTAAGGTTACTTCAATTCTTAAACTTTTTTGGGAACTTAACCCACTAAGGAAGGTCCTAACCCAGGATAAGATAAAACTAATACTTGGTTGTAACAAAATATAACCAATAATACCTAAATTGAGATGTATATTAACCAAGGAGAACATGTCTTTAAGGCATATTTTCCTTTATACCATCATGCATTTACTATATGATAGTTGAATTCATTTTGGCCTTATGATCTACTACCAAAGACTTGGATCATTATACAAAGTGTTTTACTACTGAAGAGTTGAATTACTTTGATTTCCAATACTTTACTACCAAGGAGTTGAAGTACTTTGATATGACGGAGTGGATATATTATGTTTCATCTATTCCTGACTATATATATAAAATAAAAAACAGTTATTCCTCCAATATTTTATGCCAAGTATTTTGTGTACACATAATACAGCCATACCACATAGTAGGCTAAGTAAGATGTAAAGCATACCTTGAAGAAGACAAATCTAATAACCATATATTCCTCATGTCAACTACAACCACATTTGAGGTTCATCATGAATATTATCTCATTTCACTTCCTCATATTAGGTTATTAACTTTATTAAAGGTTCATCCAGATATTGCTCAACTATTCATCTTTATCATAGTTCATACATATGGCTAGCCAATTATAGATAGAGAACTGTTAAACAATTTCTAAGTATGTGATCATGTCATATCAATACATCATCTATCAAGATTTGATCATGTCATATCAATACATCATCTATCAATATTTGATCACTTTCATATGTATGTTATATTATGGTTGTGCTAAACAAACAGTTGGATCAAAGGGATCTAGAGGGTAATGTGAATAGAGGTAAAAACACTTACACAAAATTCATTAGACCTTCAAGTTATTTCAAGTAAGACTATTGCAAATATGTAAATTGATGTACAATATAAACATGCATAGCAAGGATGAAAGAGATTGAACAAGCACAAGAACAAGCTATGTAGAGTGGTTCCCATCTCCAAACTAGGAGAAAGTCAGTCCACTACCTAGAGAGGTCAAGCTCTAGGATTTTTCTACCATTGCATACTTATATTCCATTATAAGGCATACAATTACACCTTCCTTTTTTAGGGAAAGGATCCCTAACCTTCCTTTTTAAGAACCAAAAGGAGACAATAAACCTTATTAGGACTTACCTATCCTTCTTGAAAGATTCTTCAACCTCTACAAGGGCTTGCCCACTTTTGCAAGGAGTTGGACACCTTAACCAAGGAACTCCCCTTCTTGCAACAAGTCTTCCACCTAGAAGGAATTACCCACACTTCTCAAGGATCTTCAACCTTCACCTTCTCCTTCAACTTGGAAAATCTTTACATCTTCTCATTCACCTTGGAGAATCTTTCACCAACTTTGCACTTGAAGAAAGGGGTTGGGAAGGGAAGCTTTGAGAGCTTTATAAGGCTATAATGGTGTAGCTCTCTCACACGTATCCTACCTCACTCATATGGATGTTTGTTTTGTAAGAAATAGAGATAAAAAGTCTCTAGTGGACAAAATGCACTCAAACTATAGCTAGGAGCTTCAATAGCTTGAAGGAGCAAACTTGTAATGAAGTCTAAGGGATCCTATTTATAGTTGTGGATGTCCACTAGCCACTAGAAGCACTTAGCAATGATTTCTAGTCATTTTGGATGTTGTAACGGATCCATTTTTTATGTTTGCAACACTCCAACGGCTACAATCACTTTTTTGCACATTCCGTATAGTACAGTTAGTCAAGTTTCAATAAAGATAACTCCACCAATTGCACTATGCGACAAAGCAAATTTAAAGCATTTGTCAAGTTTATCCTGGATGAAACTCAACCAATCACTTAAATTTGTTTTTCCAGTGTAGAGTGTCAGTCGAGTTTGTCCTGATATAAACTTGGCCAAACCTGGACATTCCCAAAATTCATAAAGGGTATTGGCTGAGTTTCTCAAGGATGAAACTCAACCGAATGGGCACTCTGTGATTAATTTTAGAAATTTTCATTAGAGTGATTAAACATTTGAATTAAGTGCTCTTGATTTTTTCTCATCTTAGTTACAAGTCATAGAATCAATACAAATTATTACAAAAATTATCCTAAGTCATTTAGGGCTATTTCCACAAAAGTGCATTTGCATTGCTTTTGACTTGAACTGGATCAAGTTAGGGCTTCATTGTATTTAATCTTTTTCATGTACCCAATACCTAAAATCAATCTCAAATAGACATATTAGTTACATATGAATGGAATGGATAAGTCATCATCAAAATATAGGCAATGTATAACACTAAGGTCAACATTCTCCCCCTTTTTAAAGATGACAAACCATTCCTCATCATGTTGAAAATGATTTGGAATTTAAAATCTTACCTTGTGAATTGTAAGGGGATACATGAATGACCAATGGAAATTGCTCACCCTCAATTCATGCTTACCTCAATTTGTCATTTTCTTTCATCTATGTGGTTAGTGTCTTCAAAAAACAAAAAGACCATAGCACATATATACTATTGAGTCGTCTTCCAAGTCAAATGATATTTCAAATAAAAGAATAGAAAAGGATCAAAAAGCAATATGATTGAGTGCATTATTCACCTTTGTCATATCAACAAGTAAGGGGGTTAGAAGATCCAAAAAACACATGTCTTATCCATAGGCACGAACTACACAAGCAACCATCAAGCTAGCACCAAATAGAGACAAAAATAGAGAGAATAAGCAATACAGAGTGATAATCAAAATATGGAAGCACATACCAAGAACTCATGAGATGTAACCAAACAAAGAGTTAAGGTACATAAGATTTAGATTACAACACAAGATACATCCTCTCTATATGAAAACTACTATCTAGTGAAAAATGACAAGATATGAAAATAGTATGCATCAGATATAGTGCCCAAATGTTCAATACAAGATAGTCTACAAAAGAGATATATATGAGCACCCTATAGACTAAAGAACTAAACATCTACACTATCTATGTCAACTGGTTCATCGTTAGTTTAATCATCCTTCGGATGGTAATCCTCATCACCATCTGAAGCTGCATCAGGTACAGTAGGTGTATCATCTCCATCATTAGAGCCATCATCACCATCTTCATCAGAAACCTCATCACCATCATCAGCATCATCATCAACCTTCTCATCAGCCATCTCAGTATCCTCATCACGCACAAAGGAGCAATGACCATGACATATGTGGTTCCACTCTTCACATGAGACTCCACACTTAATCAAAGCCTTTGGTTGATTGTAATTGGGTATAGACACCCAATCATAGCCAGTAAGGAAATTAGTAGCAGGTCCAACTATAAGAGGAAGAGCATGAGAGGTAGCAGGCTGAGAGGAAATGAGGGCAGGTCCACCATCAAAGGTAGGGGGTACAGTGGAAGCAATAGGTGGAGGGGCTAGGTAGAACTGACTATATGCATAAGAAGCATAGTTAGCACCTGGGTAGGGCTTGTATGTGGGGTAGGGATTGATGCAGGATAAGTTCATGTTTGACATGATTTGAAATAAATATTGATGGATGTGGTCCTTAACCTGAAGGTTATATGCATGTTGGTTTATCATGTATCCCATAAGGTTTTCATATGACATTGAAAATGAGAAGTACCAAAGGTTTGGTAGGAAGTGGAGGAGTCAGGGTGGATGTGGAAGAACTTGGTGTAGTAGAGGATGTCGGGTGGAAGGATTTTGTGATAGTGGTATCATGGATATAAACACCTTTTCTACTCATATTGTAACCAAGATAGTGAAAAAGGGATTTCTCAAACTGGTGAGAAAACACACCACATATGATAAGGCAGGTGGGTTCCATTGGCATTCTTCCCAGATTCAAAGCAAGTCTTGTGATGGAGAATATAACGAGCCCACTTGAATCCTACATTATTCAAGAGATAGTACATGATCACAATAGTATTTTGTGTAACATCCATTTGATTCTGCTTTGGATGTATATAATAGTTGACTACTAGTGCGATCAGACGTGTCTTAATGTCCAGGGAAGTAGTAGGTGGGATGGATTTCTTCCTATTTGGGACATCAAGTTTCTTCAAAAACTTGTGGATATTGGGAAGGGTAAGCATAGGTCCAAAGCTTTTGTAGAAACTCTCATGGTCAAGCAGGTCATGGTATTGGTGATAGGAAGATATCCATGTATTTGCAAAGTTAATACCATTGAAATATGTATTCAAAGAATCCTCAAAGATTGTGATCTTGGTAGAGGCAATAATGGAAGTCAAGATGACTCGGGTGTTAGGTGGTGGCATGATGGTGTTGTAGTTCCACACGTGATATTTGCATAAAATTTGTGGACTTATTTTGTGCTAGACATGGAATTAGTGTAGCACAATTGCTCCAAACATAAAGCACTAAGCTGGTGTGCTTTCAAAACCTCAATTACCTCTTTTATCACTCCACTAGTTGTAAAACATGGTTCAAACAAGGCACATAATGGAAAAGGAGTTCTAGGAAGAAGATCCTTGTACTTATTCATGGCTTGGGAGGAGAAAAAAGTGGTTCTTAGGAGTAGTGGAGAAGAACGGAACTCTAGATGGTCCAGTGTGTTTCCTACAGTTGGAAGCCATGGAGGACGGATGGAGAAGGGAAGGCCACCAACAAAGGAAATAGCACAGGTTGCAGGTTGCCTAACCACCTAGGTCAAGGTTGGG
Organism: Alisma plantago-aquatica; assembly: GCA_963693085.1. Taxonomy (NCBI): domain Eukaryota; kingdom Viridiplantae; phylum Streptophyta; class Magnoliopsida; order Alismatales; family Alismataceae; genus Alisma; species Alisma plantago-aquatica. The sequence goes on from OY856409.1 coordinate 1,762,057,979, forward strand.
AGAGGCAAGCAGGGCTGATCTAGACATGGGTAGAAGATAGGTTGGGTTAGCCCTAGGGTTAGAGGACGAACATAAGAGATTAGCTATCGATCAACTTTCTCTAGTTGAGAGGGAGAAATGTCAACCATCAACATATATTATTTCTACCCAATAGTGTTTTCGGTCGAGTTTAGGTTGTGGGAAACTCGACCAATACTACAGTTTAGTTCAGTCCTCAGCCTATGATTGGTTGAGTTTTTCCCAGGTCAAACTTGATCGATCGGTCAGTCTGTCTAAAAGATAAGAAGTTCAATTATAAGCCACTAGAGTGATATATAGTCTTTTTTTAGCCTATCATGTGCTTTGAACATATTGAGGCACATATCACTCATCATTGGCTACTATTTTGTGGTAAAACAAATGTTTATAAAAAATATCCAAAAATAAGTAAAGCAAGGCATGAAAACAAGGCAGATATAGCACATTCAAGTATGAGATGAACAAACTAAGAGCAAGAATATATAGGTAGGTGTATGAACAACTAGCTAGAAGTCATAACAACATGATCAATAAAAATTATATGAAATTTTGATCTAATTAAAGTATATTCCTCTCAGCGAGAGGTTTTGTGAAAATGTCTGCAAGTTGATTCTTTTTTCCCACATGTGATATAAATATCCTTTTTGGCAATATGGTCACAAATAAAGTGGTGTCCAACCTCTATATATTTGTATCTACTATACAATATAGGATTATAAGAGAGATTGATTGCACAAGTATTATCACAATAGATAGGAGAAGCATCAAAATGAATGTTAAAGTCTTAGAGCATTTGCTTCATCCATAGGACTTGGGCACAACTCCCAGTTGCAGTGTATTCAGCCTCGATAGTTGAAACATCCATTGTGCTTTGTTTATTAAAGAACCAAGGAACCAAGAATGGTCCTAGGAAGAAGAAAGTGACACTTGACTTGTGCACAATATATCAATTAAGCATCATGCATGATCCGCATTACTATAGGCGGTAAGAGTAAAGTCCCTTGACTTGGGATACCATAGTCCAAAATTTTGAGTTTTGTCTAGATACCTCAAAAGTGGCCAACATCAGACATAGGGACTATGGCATATACGTAATATCAAGACTAAAATATTCAAAAAACTTACAGCCTAGGTGGAACGTGAAGAACCCAAGCCACCAGTGTGAAACTCTATCTGGTCAATAAATATCAAACCTATCATGTTTGGGTCAAGAAAAAAAAGAAGAGCAAGTCAGATAGGATCGTAGGTGTATGATGACCAGCTTCACGAGATCTCTTTTAGATCTACTCATGGAATATCTCTATTGGGCAATGCTTTCTAGATATAGCGTTCTTGGTTCTTTTCAGAGAAATTCTTTTCATACTTCAAAATTTTGTATATAGGTTGTCATGAGTCAAGTTGAGTCAAGATGTGTGTCAAGATGAGTTGAGTAAACCTTGTTCAATTCTTGTGTCTTCATTTCTTGTGTGCTTGACTCTATCTTAATGCTCAGACCACAAATTTGTCTTTTTGATAATGAGTTATTTGCCTTTAGAAGTTAGGTCGAGTAGGAACGGTAAGTAGGTGGGGTCATTGATCAATAGGGGAGCCATCCTCTTGGAAAAGGGACAGGAGCACCTAGCAAAACTAGACTCTATCTATCCATTCTACCTCAGATCCAATCTGACTGCACTAATGAAAGAACAATGTCTGTCATGCCATGTGATAGATGGTGGCTCTTTCATTGCATCTTCAACAATCCATGTTTGCCAATGAGAGCTAAAGGTTAGCGAATCTAGTTCATCAAGCTTCTAAGATAATCCACCTGCTTTGGCTACTAAAAGAGTGAATCACCCCTAAATACAGCAACTAGGTGTCAAGGGCATGTATGCGGTTCATCAGGTTGAAAATGAAAGTCACCAAAAAGTGGTGGAATGCTCTCAAAACTATTTAACTTGAGTGAGATGAGTGAGATAGAGAAGAGTGGAATTTTGTGTGTAGGGGTGAAATCCCAAAATTCACAAAGGAAGGCCAAAAGTGAAGGCAACTCTCTGGATCCCTACTGACACTGAGGTGTGAAATCATGGGGAGTGAAAGCGATGGATTCCAAGGTTTTTTCCTCAAAAGAAAGAGGTTTTGTTATTGGATTGGAGATCTTATTATGGATATCAAAAAAGAAGAAGTTTTTAACATCATGGAGGGAGAAGATAAGTTGACCCAAAGCTAATATGTAATGATGCCTTACTAGGCTTTATACTGTCCCACATTGCAAAGTGTTCGTAGTGGATACTTTCTTCCTCCATCTGTATCTCTTAGGTGGTTGATTTGACAACTTGCGTACAACATATGTATGGGGGATAGCACCATAGATCGACCTCAATGCATGCATTGGGCTTTCCCTATTGGGTAAGTAGCATTCCTCCCTTTGATTTATGGTGCAAATATTTTTGCTCAATTTGTGCCCTTCATTTTAATTATTTCTAATAGTAATACACATTTCTATTAATAATGAATATTCTAATTAAAATTTGAATTTTTACTTATTTTAGTTAAATTGGCAAGTAAGATTTATATTACCATCTTTTTTGAAATAAAGAATTCAAATTCATTGGCCCTTTCTTGTAAAAATATCTAGAAATCTATTTATTCTAAAAATCCTAGTAAACCATTGATTTTTCTAGCATCTATAATATAGAATTCATTTACTACTTAGTTTTTTACCAGATCAAAATATTTTATTTTTAATACTGAAATTTGTAGATACAATGTCACATTCAGTAAAGATTTATGATGCATGTATAGGGTGTACTCAATGTGTATGAGTTTTCCCCATAGACATGTTGGAAATGATACCTTGGGATAGATGTAAAGCTAAACAAATTGCTTATGTGCCAAGAATCAAGGACTGTGTAGGTTGTAAAAGATGTGAATCCACTTGTCTAATGGACTTTTTGAGTGTTCATGTTTATTTATGGTGACACATTTTTACCGTGTGTATAACGCAAGTGCACGCGTCAGAGTAATATAGGCCTTTGTGAGGCCCGAGTCGAACACAGGGACACTGAATTGTTGGTAGACTACTTACTAACTACTCACGATCAGCTAGACCAATTAAAAAGGTTTGAGAGTTGATTGAAAAAGAAAATAAAAATAAAAGAAAATAACACAATTGATTAAATGTTTGGTTTAATCAATTTAAACTGGAGTCTTTAGGATTGTGGTTTCACCGCAGGCTCTCGTCAAAATAATTTCTACATAATTACCCTAATTCGTCTCCTATTCCGGGTAGTGGCATGTAGTCAGAAATTTTTGCTTTCACGATACAATTCACTACCTAAATCTAGGTCGGTTCCACGGTAGTAGCAACATATACCCTAAACTAGGTGCATTAAGATCCTACTCTGGGTTTCCACCATTAACTGTACATCGCCTTGTTCAAAGGATTTATTAGTTAATGTGATTTTCATCTCTTTTCAACCATTAATTCTTCTTTCAAAGTAATTAAAGGCATTAGATTATCATTAGGGTGATCAATCATAATGATATAAGGGAGAAAATGAAATCATACCACGGATTTGAGAGACAAATTATGATGAACTATATAAAAATGTCATACAACGATTACCTGGGCTACTCCTGGTCCTAAAGACAAAGGGGATTAGCCCCACATGTTCATCTCAATGAAAAACAACATGAGGGAAAAAGAAGACATGGAGAAAATGTGGATAGATATTGTGTAACCCCTGAACGGAGGAGATTCGGGCATTCCTCGGCGTAGGGTGAGCGTCCTACAGCCTTTCGGAGGTGGAAACTCCTTCGACAGCCTTTGGAATAGTCGGGGTGTGGTTCTCGGCTCCTCTCTCTTCTCCTCTCCTCCTTGAGACTTGTGCAGCAGCTAATGACATGATCGATTTCTTCAGGCCGTCTTAATTAGGTATATGCACCCTTTAGGTCGCCCAAAAATTACCACCATACGATTAGACACGATCTTTAGCAAAATCTGATCTGACGGCGTCGATACCATCGACGCGGGTCGATGGTATGAACCCCCTGGGGTAGCGAAACTCCTTCTATTTCTGGCATCCTCTCTGAAGATGGCTCGATACCATCGACGTGGTGTCGATGGTATCGACTTGTTGATACCTGGCATGTTGTTGTCATCTCGATAGCATCGACAGTTCGTCGATGGTATCAACTCTTTAAACGTCACTTTTGCTATGAAATCCATTACTAGAGCTCATCCTGCTGAGGCAAGCTCGATACCATCGACAGTGTGTCGATGGTATCGACAGGCTCTTCTTCTTCTCTGGCAAAGTCACTGTGGTCAGGTCGATGGTATCAACCTCCCGTCGATGGTATCAACAGATGCAGATATGCGAACTGCCTAAAACAAAGAGAAGAATACTGATCAAATTTGATAAATATGATCATTAATACAAAATCAGGTATAACAAGGTAAATTTGATGTGTTACGAGATTATAGGCTATAAGAAGTGAATCATGCGAAATTAGTCAAAAATATGACAAGAACACACATAAAACCAATATAAACAAGCCTATGAAAATGACTTAAAATCCTCGCATCAAACTCCCCTAAGCTTGAACTTGCTCGTCCTCGAGCAACAAAACTCTAGAATAAAATTACGAGAGTCAACTAAAGAACACGTTAGCATAAAATATATCTCACTATGATTCCCACCTATTATCCGCACACCGGCCCTCATTAACCATAGAACAGTAACTACCCTAAAGGCGAAAATGATCATCCATAAGAGATGCCCACCCCAAGATCACGAACACTATCAAATAAGGCAGTTAATATAATAAATTCCTCCAGTTCAGGCTTGGTGCATCTTGTGATCTTCTATCTACGTTGCTCAATTCCTAACTACCATCTACATGGAAGCAGATCTCCTGATATACAATCATGAGGAGATAATCATGGTGGCCTACCATTTTTCGAGCAACGGGTGGATGAAATGGGTGGCAGTGGAAGAAAAGGAAGCACAAGACAATTTTAACATGCACAATTAACAAGAATGACCTAAATGATGCATATGCATATGAAAATGACATAATGCCTACATTTTGGGTGGAATGATGCATGTTCTTGCTATTCCATCTCCATGCAAGATAGAATGTCTACAAACTACATTAGGTGCTTATTCTTCCTATTATACAAGTGAGACTAGCTCTTTTCTCCCTCTAGTATCACTTTTTTTTCTTTTTTTTCAAGCCCTTCTTTCTCTCAATTTGGCTACTGCGAAATGTATAATATTTTTTTAGAATTTTTTTCAAGCTTATTTTCGCCTAACTACTATCATTGAAGCATTACAACTTAATTTCCAGAGAGTATAGAACGAGTTACCCACTTTTCTTATTTTTCAGAATAAATAAGGCACCTACTGTCCTATATGCTCAAAAATATGTAAAGTGCAACTACATGAGAGTAATTATGCAACTGCAATGACGTCACTCAAGAATGTGTGCATGCATGATTCATCTACAAAATTTCTTTTCATTTTCCATTTTTTTTCATCTATGCAAAATCTAACTATTATGCAATCCTATCTAAATGATATGCAATCAAAAGATGAAAACTGTAATGTGCTCCCAGTTCTTATGGTGGAGTATGAATACAATGGGGTGAATATATCACAAGATTAATTGACGGAACCATTGGAAAATATTATATGTCCCTCCTTACTGACTTGTGTAATAATTAATCAAAGGGCTTCTCTCTCTCACTTCTGATTAAAGTCTTGTAACCGTTTGGTCAAATTAGGCTCAACATCCATGTCCGTTCACATTTATTGAATCATAAGGATGTACAGTTATGATTTTATGTTTTAAAGTTAACAAACCCAATTATTTTCATAAGTAGGTGCTCAAGTTCAAACAACTCAAATTGCCAATTCTGAACAAATTTTTAATTATGCCCAATTTCAGATGATTGCACACATAAAACATTGAGATGACACCTTACATTAGACATCCACGGATTACACTAGATAGCATGTGGATCCTAAAAAGCTATAAATAACAAAATTACTTAAAACTACAATTTTTTTTTGCCAAAGTGTGAGAAAAATACTAAAACAAAAGAAAGAAAAATTAAACTGAGATAGAAACTGTTCCATCTCCCCACCTAAGCTTGAATTTGACTATGGCCTCATAGTCAAAAAAATCTCAGAAGGTGGAACAGTGATACCCATTATTGTTCTGGCGGTGGAAATGGTGGTTGCTGCTGGGTGTTGGGGTTCCATTCAGGGTACTGCCACTGAAAAGTAGGATCATATGGGGGCATGGGCGGAGGTTGCGGATATCCCCTGAAGTAATTTTGGCTCCAGTAGTGATCATAGAATGGTTGTTGTTGCATCTCCATCCTATGCAACCTGTCGTGAATATTTTCTTGGTTGGCGAGGAGGAGGCGCTCATTCTCATAAATTGTCTGCTAAATTAAAAATAGATGGTTCATAGAATCCTGAATACCGGCGAAGGAGGCAGTGTGGTGCTGCTGTGTCTACTGGATATCCTGCAACATGGAGTACATACCCTGCATGGAATGGACATCCTCTCCTTGTTGAGAGGGTTGTGGTGGCGGAGGCTGAGATGAGGATGAAGCTCCTGGGTAGAAGCGTGGATGCTTCCTCGGCGCTACTCGTGATCGAAGAGGAGTGAAATCCTCCTCTTCCTCCTCATGCTCATTGCCTTTGTCATTGTTGTTTTCATCCCTGTCTTCTTCACTCTCAGAATCATCAATAGCAATGATGGGCCACCTAAAATGCTGGCCTGCCTGAATGTTGAAGACAGGGTCAGGGAGTGCACACTCCTGATACTCCTTGTTGACATGGCAATGTGCATAAACCATGTCATCTCAGAACGTCAATAAATTTGAGCGATGCAGATGAAGAAGATTGACGGAGCTCTTGTTCACCAATAGGGTCAGAGAAGAAAGATCTAGCCCAAGATAGATGGCTAGAGGTGTAATAAGTCCCCCAAAATGAATTGGGGCTTTTTGGGTGCTCTTCTTCACATCCATAACACGTGTTAGGAAAAACGCGCCCCAGTTGAGATCTTCTTTAGTCAGCAGTTTCTGAAGGAAGAATAGGTCCGCCTCTTGAAACTTGCTCAGTGCCAGATCGCCGCGGGTGAAGAACGTGACACATAACATTCGGTGTAGAATCCGAATGAACGGGTGCTCGAAATCGGCCACGGCGGCATTGTGGAAACTTATTGACTTTCCAGCCGAAGTAGTCACCAGATCAGTAAATATCACATCATAGTCCGCCCGACTGTCTGGCCTCCAGTGTTGGTTGGGAGAATCATACCAGTTATAGATAGAATTGAATTGGGAGAGGGTGATGGTGTAGTTTTTGTTGTAGAGCCGGAAAGATACTTGCCCTTTTATCCACTCCCTATCGGTGGCAATAAGGTCGTTGGGCACGACACAGATATCAATCGAAGACATGAATTTAGCCACTAATTCCTTATAAGTCGGCCACTCGCCGAAAAAGGGGTGGCCCTCGGTGTGGTACTGGACATCTTGAAACATCATGGTTGTATGCCTCGCTTTCCCTTGAAGGACATAAGAGAGGTTGGCCTCAAACCCGAGGTCACGGATCATGGCCCGATCAACATATTAGGTCGGTTTAATTTTTCACTTTAGCAGCTCCTCGTAGATCTTCTTTACATTCACCGAGGGATGAATGATCCTCAGACAAGGAATGGAGCTGGGTGGTGGAGGAACGAACATCTCAATCTCCATTGGGGCTGCCTGCAAAGATGATGAAGCTCCTTCCGTCCTCACAATCATGAACAGAAAGGAATGGAGAAGGAGAAATAGAGATCAATGAAGGTTGGAGAAGAAGATCTTCGCTCGGTGCAAAGCTCGGGGAAGATATATCGATCCCTTGACGCTCGATGAAGGCCTCCGGTTGCTCAGCAACGCTCAATGCACAAGTTGAGGGGAGAAGATCTGAAGGTGTGAAGAGAAACTGAAATCAACTTCTCCTTTTATAAATGAACTCGCCGCCACTGTTGACCAGTCGATACCATCGATGGGGTGTCGATGGTATTGTCACCTGTAGCACAATCTGGGTCTTCACTACTATCGACGGTCGTCGACGGCTGGATGTGGGGGCCCGGATCGATGACACGTCGATACCATTGACGCATGTTGATGGTATCATCCCGTCCCACATATCATCTTCTTTGATTTGGTGGCCTCCATTGATATCTTCTCGCGGATTAGTGACGTGTCACGTCGATACCATCGACAAGATGTCGATGGTATCGACACTTTATGTGTCATTTAACCTCACGAGGCCGGAGCGACGCTTCGTTGCTGCTGCCGGGTCGATACCATCGACTGCTCTGTCGATGGTATCGACTTTACTGAGACAAATTTGTCTAAAAATCTCCAGAGATCTCACGAGTATCGACACTTGAGTTGATACTATCAACCTCCTTCAACATTTTTCGTCATTCAACCTGATGGTGAGTCGATACTATCGATGAGGTCGTCGGTAGTATCGACGGAGCAAATTTTCTGTAGATACCGCTATGTACCATCGTTGCTACGATCGACACAAGGGTCGATGGTATCGACACCCAATCAATATTGCACACTTAACACACGCATCAGGGCATCATTTTTACAAACTTAACTACAAAATTAAAGAACAATACTAAAAATTAACTAAATAGAAATGAAATACCAATGGTTGGGTTGCCTCCCAACAAGTGCCCTACTTTAACGTCTTAGGCTAGATGAAATTAGCCCTTTTATTCTCCCTCGAGCGCCATGAATTTAACCTTATGTACCTTCTTTGTGAAATCTTCTCCATAATAGAGCTTTAATCGTTTCCCATTCACCAAGAATGTTTGCTCTCTATCTCTCACCATAATAGCACCGTTGGGATGTACATCTTCCACCACAAACGGGCCACTCCACTGGGATTTCAATTTCCCGAGATGCAATTTCAATCTCGAGTTAAACAATAACACGCGATCACCCTTTTTGAAAACACGCAGTTGAATGTGACGATCGTGAATTTATTTTATTCTTTCTTTGTAGATCCTCGAGTTCTCATAAGCGCTCATCCTCAGCTCATCTAGCTCATTGAGCTCTAACATTCCCTTCTTCCCTGCATCATCATAACTCATATTAAGCTTCCTTAGCGCCCAGTGTGCTTTGTGTTCTAATTCCACCGGAAAATGACAGGCCCGCCCATAAACCAACCTAAAAGGTGTGGTGCCTATATGTGTTTTAAATGCAGTCATGTATGCCCATAATGCATCCGGTAGGAGTGCACTCCAATTCTTCGTTGTCGAGGCCACTGTGCGTTCCAAAATCTTCTTAATTTCTCTATTCGACACTTTGACCTGCCCTTGTGTTTGCGGGTAGTACGGGGTACCCACATTGTGCTTCACCTCGTACTTGCTCAATAACGCATCAAATTTCCGATTTGTGAAATGGGTGCCTCCATCACTAATGATCATCTGTGACATACAAAACCTGTAGAAAATATGATCTTTCACAAACATGCACACTACAGCCGCGTTGTTAGTCCTTGTGGGTATTGCCTCTACCCACTTCGATACAAAATCAACAGGAAGAAAAATGTATAAATTTGAATTCAAGGACACAAAGGGTCCCATGAAATCAATACCCCACATATCAAATACCTCAACTTCTTGAAACATGTTGAGGGGCATCGCTTGCCGCTTTGAAATGTTACCTACCCTTTGACAAGAATCTTATCTTCTCACATAGTCATAAGCATCCCAGAAGAGTGTAGGCCAATAAAGACCACTCTCTAGCACCTTGGCCACCGTCCTTGAGCTCTCATGATGACCACCGGTGGGAAGTGTATGACAGTGACTAAGCACACTATCATATTCAACGTCCGGTACACACCTGCGCAAAATGCCATCCCTACATTATCTCAACAAAATAGGATCATCCCAGAAATAATATCTTAACGAATGGAAAAATTTCTTTTTATCTTGATAAGTCCAATCATCTGGGACTATTTTACATGCAAGATAATAAACAATATCTGAAAACCAGGAATCCTTAGATTTTAAAGAGAGGATTTTCTCATCAGGAAATGTCTCAGTAATGGGTATATTGATATCCCTCTCATCTATCCTCTCTAACCGGGACAAGTGGTCCGCGACCACATTCTCTACGTCCGCCTTATCCTTAATTTCAATGTCAAATTCTTGCAGCAATAAGATCCACCTAATCAATCTAGGTTTAGCATCTTTCTTTTCCATTAAGTATTTTATGGCGGCGTGGTCCGTCCATACTATAACTTTTGACCCTACCAAGTATTGCCGAAATTTTTCGAATGCAAAAACCACAGCGAGAAGTTCCTTTTCAGTTGTAGTGTAATTAAGTTGTGCCTCGTTTAAAGTCTTTGATGCATAAAAAATCACCGCGGGTTTGTTCTCAAAATGCTGCCCAAGAACAGCCCTGACTGCAAAATCTGATGCATCGCACATGAGCTCGAAAGGCTTAGTCCAGTCCAACATTTGAACAATCGGTGCAGAAATCAATTTTTCCTTAAGTACATTAAAAACATCCAAACATTTTTCATTGAAATCAAACACCGCATCTTTCTCAAGCAATTCAGACAACGGTTTAGCGATTTTTGAGCAATCTTTAATGAAACGGCGATAGAACCTTGCATTACTGAGAAAACTCCTTACCCCTTTCACCGAATTCGGTGGGGGTAGTTTTGAAATAACCTCAATCTTGACTGGGTCCACCTCCAACCCATTTCTAGACACCTTGTGTCCGAGCACAATTCCTTCACTAACCATCATATGACACTTTTCCCAATTGAGAACTAGATGTGTGTCCTCACATCTTTGCAAAACTTTATCTAAGTTGTTCAGGCACTCATCAAATGATGCACCATAGATGGAAAAATTGTCCATAAAAACCTCTAAACAGTGCTCAACCATGTCAGAAAAAATGGCAAGCATGCAGCGCTGAAAAGTGGCAAGTGTGTTGCACAGACCAAAAGGCATGCGGCGGTATGCAAAGGTTCCATAAGGACAAGTGAAGGTAGATTTCTCTTGGTCCTTAGGATCAATGGAGATCTGATTGTAGCCAGAGTAGCCATCTAAAAAAGCAAAAATGAGAGCGGCCAGCCAGCCGCTCCAAAATTTGATCGATGAATGGGAGGGGAAAATGATCCTTTAAAGTAACAGAATTTAAACGTCAGTAGTCAATGCAAACACGCCACTCGATTACCAATCAGGTAGTGACAGGCTCATTTAATAAAGTTATGAGTAACAGTGATTCCCCCCTTTTTAGGGACAACTTGTGTTGGGCTTACCCATGACAAATCAGAAATGGCATAAATGATTCCTGAAGAAAGGAGCTTAATCACCTCCTTCTTGATGACCTCCATCATGCTCGGGTTAAGTCGGCATTGTGGCTGAATCACATGCTTGGCTCCTTCCTTGATTCAGATCTTGTGCTGGCAAAGAATAAGGGAAATCCCCTTCATATCAGAAACTGACCACCCGAATGCACCACGGCGGTTATTCAGCACTTTTTATTAATTGTTCTTCCTCATCAGCACTCAGATATGCCGATATAATTACCGGAAGCTTCTCATCATCCGCCAAGAAGACATACTTTAAGTGGGGGGTAACGGCTTAAGTTCGAACTCAGGCGGGCAGATCAATGAAGACTGAAGTGGTGGTCGCAATGGTCCAAGATCCTCATAGTACTTAGCATAATAGCAAGGGAGCACCTGAAGCATTTTCACACATTCTTGTAAGGACGTGCTTCTTATCCAATCATCCATGATGTTGAATAGGCATGCTTCGAGGGGCAATTTTGGATATGAATCGATCATAGAAACTGCTATAGCATCATCCTCAGTAGAAGAGGAATTTCCTCCTCTTCATCATTTGGGTAACCCACAGCTTTACAAAGAGACACTACTTTGGTTTGTTCCATAATGTCCATGGCCAGCGTTCCCTTGTGTACCTTGGTCATAACATGAGCCAGATCCAGAAATGGCTTTCCTAAATAGAGGGAAATGTTCTGATCATAGTGCTTCACCTTGCGACATTGTTTCTTCGCCTGTGATTGTTTTGTGTTTGGTGGCATGACCATATCAAATCGGTCATCAGCTATTCCCAATGTCAAACGACCTCTACCCATTTCCAGTATCATATCAGCAGTAGCCTGGAAGGGTCTTCCTAAGAGAAACTCATTCCCTTGCTCATCCTGTATCTCCATGACTACAAAATCTGCTGGGAACACAAATTTGTCAACTTTTACCAAGACATCCTCACAAATGCCATATGGCCTAACCACAGAATTATCTACTAGTTGAATCGTCATGTTGCTTTGCCTAGATTCTTTAAGTCCTAGCTTCTTGAAAGTAGAAATTGGCATCATATTAATACTTGCCCCATATTCACACAATGATTTGCCGAATTTCACCTTACCTATGTAACATGAAATATTGAAGCATCCCAGATCTTATCATTTTGGTGGCAATGAGCCCAAAATGAATGCGCTAACCTGCTTTTTAAGAACTACCACCTCAGTATCATGAATCTTCCTCTTCTTGGTGATTATATATTTTAATAATTTATCATACGAAGGTAACTCCTCAATCACCTCTAGAAATGGAATATTAACAGAGAGCTTTCAAAATTGTCCAGAAATTTCTTGAACTGAGCATCAACTTTCTTAGATTTAAGACTGTTGGGATAAGGGACAGGAATGACTTGTGCCCTCTGATGGGGTGGAACATAAGGCGTCATGGTATCCTTATCCTTCTCCACAATAGGCTCTTCAGTGGGCTTCTCTGCAATATCATCTACTATTTCTGACACTGTGACTTCCTCGGTGGCCTCGCCCGTTGCTTATGGTTGTGTTGTGCTTGGTTCATCGGCCTTAGAGTTTAAAACCCTTTTTCCACTTCTCAACAAAATTGCCTTACTTTGTTGATTCCCTCTTGGAATGTTGGTATTTTCCAGAAAACCTTGTTGTGTTGGCTTCTTCAGATTTTCTATCTCAACTTCCATCTGTGCTAAAGATGTCTCAAGAGTCCTCATCTGAGCCCCATGACTCTATAAAGTTTTCCCAAATTGATTCATAAATTCTCCTTATTGCTTAATCTGTTGGCCAAATGTACTCATTAGCTCTTGATTCTGCTTTATCACCTGATTAAGCAGCTCATTATTCTTTTCCTCTACCGACAGTTGTGGTTTGGCATCGGGGTCCTGCAGGAAATTATTTGGGTCCTTCCATGAATTTTTTTTATCTTTCCTCTAAGAATAGTCATTGTTTTTGTACCCCTATTGCTGGCGCATAAATTTCACTTGTGCCTCATCATCAGATTCTCCGTCTTCCTTTGCTAGAAATTTCTTAGCTAATAAGTCCATCTTCTCATTCAGCTCCTTGATGGCCTTTGACTCACCTGCAACTCGAACCTATTCTGGTGTGTCTGTTTCACCCCATGATTACTTTCTGGCTATATTTTTCAGGATTTCCCAACACCTAGTGTCAGTGTTGTTCAAGAAGAAACTGGAACCTGCTGAGTCTAGATACTCATGTCATGCTCATTTAAAGCAAAGTAGAAGATCTTCACTTGTTTTTCTTTATCTAGCCCATGATGTGGACACTTCTGTAGCATTATCTGAAAGTGCTCCCATGTCTCAGAATATGTCTCCCCAGCTCTTTGACAGAAATTATGAATCTTCCGTACTAGGTCATTGGTTTTCTCCGGTGGAAAGAATCTCTCGAAGAAAACATCGATCATTTGATCCCAAGTCTCGAAGGTCTCATCATTAAGGTTATGCAGCCATTCCCGTGCATTACCTGTAAGAGAGCTGGGAAACAACTTCAAATATAGTACCTCCTGTGGAAACCTATCTATGTTGAACATATCACAATTTTCCATGAAAGTGCAAATGTGGGCAACATGGTCTTCATTCTTCAGCCCATGAAATGCTTGAGACTTGACCAAGTTTATCAGTTTCGGATCAATCTTATATGTTGGAATGTTAATTTCATGCCTTTTCATCGACCCCTTTGATGCTGATGAGGAAGAAGCCTTTATCTTCTCCCATATTGTCTGTTCCTCAGCCATGGCTTCTGGTTCAGAGTCTGAATCTATATCCTCAGGTTGATCTTGAATGTTGTTCTCTTCATCGTCTGGTCCCAACGGTGGAACCTCTGGTGATGATAGTGCGTAGTCTGTGCTACGCGTCATCACCATGCACTAGTACCTGCAAGGTAATAAATTTGATTAAGTCCAGTGCTAGGTGATTACTAATTATGAAAGATAAACGATGAATTTCAAGAATAATAATAAAATGAAATGTGGCCTAGAGTGGCCGCTTAGTGCCGACAGTTGTCGTGTCCCCGGCAACGGTGCCAAAAACTTGACACATTTTTACCGTGTGTATAACACAAGTGCACGCATCAGAGTAATATATGCCTTTGTGAGGCCCGAGTCGAACACAGGGACACTGAATTGTCAGTAGACCACTTACTAACTACTCACGATCAGCTAGACCAATTAAAAAGGTTTGAGAGTTGATTTAAAAAGAAAATAAAAATAAAAGAAAACAATGCAATCGATTAAATGTTTGGTTTAATCAATTTAAATTGGATTCTTTAGGATTTTGGTTTCACCGTAGGCTCTCGTCGAAATAATTTCTACATAATTACCCTAATTTGTCTCCTATTCCGGGTAGTGGCCCGTAGTCAGAATTGTTCTCTCTCACGATACAAGTCACTACCTAAATCTACGTCAGTTCCACGGTAGTAGCAACATATACACTAAACTAGGTGCATTAAGATCCTACTCTGGGTTTCCACTATTAACTGTACATCGCCTTGTTCAAAGGATTTATTAGTTAATGTGATTTTCGTCTCTTTTCAACCGTTAATTCTTCTTTCAAAGTAATTAAAGGCATTAGTTTATCAATAGGGTGATCAATCATAATGATATAAGGGATAAAATGAAATCATACCACAGATTTGAGAGACAAATTATGATGAACTATATAAAAATGTCATACAACGATTACCCGGGCTACTCCCGGTCCTAAAGACAAAGGGGATTAGCCCTGCATGTTCATCTCAATGAAAAACAACATGATGGAAAAAGAAGACATGGAGAAAACGTGGATAGATATTGTGTAACCCCTGAACGGAGGAGTTCTGAGCATTCCTCGGTGTAGGGTGAGCGTTCTACAGCCTTCCGGCGGTGGAAACTCCTTCGACAGGCTTTGGAACGATCGGTGCATGGTTCTCGGCACCTCTCTCTTCTCCTCTCCTCCTTGAGACTTGTGCAGTGGCTAATGACGTGATCGATTGCTTCGGGCCGTCTTAATTAGGTATATGCACCACTTTAGGTCACCTAAAAATCACCACCATATGATTAGACATGATATTTACCAAAACTTGATCTGATGACGTCGATGCCATCGACGTGGGTCGATGGTATCGACCCCCTGGGGTAGCGAAACTCCTTTTATTTCTGGCGTCCTCTCTGAAGATGGCTCGATACCATCAGCGTGGTGTCGATGGTATCGACTTGTTGATACCTGGCAAGCTGTTGTCATCTCGATAGCATCGACAGTTAGTCAATGGTATCGACTCTTTAAACATCACTTTTACTATGGAATCCATCGCTAGAGCTCATCCTGCTAAGGCAAGCTCGATACCATCGATAGTGTGTCGATGGTATCGACGAGCTCTTCTTCTTCTCCGAAAAAGTCACTGTGGTCAGCTCGATGGTATCGACGGATCCATATATGCGAACTGCAAAAACAAAGAGAAGAATACCAATCAAATTTGATAAATATGATCATTAATACAAAATCAGGTAAAACAAGGTAAATTTGATGTGTTACGAGATTATAGGCTAAAAGAAGTGAATCATGTGAAATTAGTCAAAAATATGACAAGAACACGCATAAAACCAATATAAACAAGCCTATGAAAATGACTCAAAATCCTCGCATCATATGGCATGAAACAACCCAGGTCCCCCTAAACCCCCATTTCTGCCACACCAACCCTAGTTCACCATTGAGACCTATCAGGGGGGATGGGGAAGTGAGCATGAAGCTTTATCCTGGCTAGGTTACAATGATGTTGAGTTGGTGGTAGAATCAAACTCGGCACTCTATAAAGCCTCCAGGTAGTGTGGTATGTAGTGGTCATAGTACTATGTCCCACTCCAAAAAAAAAAGGTGTTCCACACTCATGAGGGATTGCCAGTGAGATAATCAAAAGAGGCTACGTACATGTTAAACAATAAGTGTTGTGCTTTTTCCCTAGGGTTGGCTTCTTATCTACAATAGTTCAAGTACATGAAAATGAATTCATGTCCCTGAAAGTTGAGTCATTTCCCTTCCTCTCGCTTTTCTCGATTTGTACCTCTTCTTTCAGTCGAGCCATTTCCAATTACTCTAGCTAATTTTCGAGAGGGAATAAAGGAGAATTGACTTTGGGGCATAAGGTAGTTCAGTCACCCTCAGGTCATAATAGAGTCTAGTAAGCCCAGAGTTTTGCTTTTTCAACCAGCTTTCCTTTTTTCAGGGCATAACTCGAAGAAGAGGCAATAACTGAATAATCAGAGGAGTTGGAAGTGGTGTTGGGTTGGGGAGCTTGCTCTTTGAACATGATTGATATTGGGTTTGTGTGAATGCATCATTGTATGTGCTATGAAAAATGATGCACTGGATGGATACTCGAGCATCGAGAAGGAAGGATGCTTTCAAATGTAAAAGGACATGGGGAGATATCTTCTATGATCCATGGATCTCCAATCGGGAAACCATATCCAAGCTCCATGTTCTGTCTGCACTCTTCAGACTTTTCAAAGTTAGCAAACTGAAACATCTCCATAGATGAAGGAAGGGAAATCAATCGAGACCCCGTCAGTAGCGGTGAGCGAGAGCAGATTGGGCCCTAAGATTTTGGGTAGGCGTTCTAGTTTCATTCAATTTGTTATGGATTGGATGATGGAAAAACTAGTGACACAACCTCCTCTATCATCCACTGTCGCCTTACTGCACCCAGATGACTTGTACTAAGTTAGCAACATGGGGTGCACGTGTAGGCAACACAGTCACGGGGCTGTTCACTGAACTAGGATTTGAAAAGGATGGAAGATTTTTCCAAAGAAGGTGATAGCCCTGTAGATTCGTTCCCATGGTTCGATCCTTCTTTCAACCGCAAAGAGATGGGATTTCCTAGGGCTTGATTGAAATTGAGCACACAAGCCAACACTAAACATTATGTCAGGTCTAGAGGCAGTTAAATAAAGTAAACTACCAATCATACCTCTATAGAGCTTCTCATCCACTTTCTGACCTTCCTTGTCTTTATCCAGTTTGGTGGTGTTTGAAATGGGGATGTCCATTGTCTTGGTGTTCTCCATCCCAAAGCGGTTCAAGAGTTCACTTGTATACTTACCTTGGTTGATGGAGTTTCCTTCCTTCATTTGTATGATTTGAAATTCAAGGAAGAAAGTAAGCTCCCTCGTCATACTCACCTCAAACTCACTCTTCATGAGAGAACTAAACTTCCTACAAAGACTAAGACCAGTTTCACCAAAAATGATATCATCAACATATATTTGAATGATCAAAAAGTTGCTAGAAGTGCGTTTAAGAAAAAGGGTAGAAGAAAGTTTGCCCATGATATAGCCATTCTCTAACAAAAAGTTCTTTAATTTCTCATACCAAGCTCTAGTGGATTGTTTAAGTCCATAGAGAGGTTGAGCGACATAGACTTCTTCCTCTATTGTACCATTCAAAAATGCTCTTTTCACATCCTTTTGGTAACACAAGAAATTATTATAGCCAGAAAAGGAAAATAACATTCTAATAGATTCAAGTCTAGCAACAGAAGCATAAGTTTCATCAAAATTAATACCTTCCTATTGATTGTAGCCTTGACCAGCTAACCTTTCTTTGTTTCTTACCACTTTTCCATTTTCATCTATATTGTTGTGGTAGATCCACTTGGTGCCAATGATCATGCTATCATTTGGTCTTGGCACTAAGGTGCACACTTTGTTTTCGTCGAACTGCTCTAACTCTTCTTGAAAAACTAGGATCCATTCATCACCTTCAAGGCCTGGTTTCACATTCTTTGGCTCAAGTTCTGAGATGAAGGTGTTGTTGAATTTTTCTTTGTTGAATGCAGCCCGCATCTTCACCCTTTCAAAAGGATTACTAATGATGAGCTCTTTCTGATGATGTTTTGCAAAGTGGGGAGTTAGATCCTTCTTTTCTTATTCTTTCTCTTCTTCATCAATTATCACCTATTTTCCTTTGTCAACAATGTTGAGCTCTTTCAAACAAGGAATCACCTCATCTACAACATCATCATTTACAATATTCTTGGAAATAAAGGGGTTAGTCTCAACAAATTTAACAATGATAGATTCTTCAACTTGAGATAGATCAATGTTAAACACTCTATAAGCCTTGCTAGTAGTGATATATCCATGAAAGAATGCCTTATAAGATTTCACATCAAACTTTTAGAGAAAATCCTTGCTGTTAAAAAAAACAAGGATGACCAAAAACATGAAAGAAATCAATAGAGGGATTTCTACCACACCATAGATCATAGGGGGTTTTGCACAAAACATGAGGTTCTAGCAGCTTCGGCCCAAAACTTCTTTAGAGTGTCATACTCTAAAAGCATGGTACTAACCATTTCCTATAGTAACCTATTCTTCCTCTGTACAACCCCATTTTTTTGAGGTGTATGAGAGGAAGAAAAGTTGTGCATGTGATCGAATTCCTCACAAAAGCATTCAAACAAGTCATATTCAAATTCTCCCCCATGGTCGTCACTGCGGATAGAGATGATTCAACAGGAAGCATTTTTTTAACCCATTTGCAAAAGGTCAAGAAAACATCACGATTATCACTTTTTGAAACAAGAAGGAAGGTCCAAGTATAGCGAGAAAAGTTATCGACAATCACAAGGAAATAATTCCTACCATGAAGTGATTGGGTTCTCATAGGTCCAAATAGATAAATGTAGAGAAGTTCAAGATCTCTCTTGGTACTAAGGACTCCTTTAGATTTAAAGGAGAATTTGGTTTGATTTCCTTGTGTGCAAGGTTGGCATTCCTCATCCTTCTCAAAGTCCAATTTAGGATGTCCCTTTACCAATTCCTTTTTTCTCAACTTCTTCAACTAATGCATATTTACATGACCAAACCTTTAGTGCCATAAAGATATATCATTCAAATTAACAACAAGGCAACTACCAAGAATAGTCTTCATAGAATCAAGAATAATAACATAAAAATTTCCAATTCTAGTTTCCTTATATATCATATTGTAGGAGAGAGAATCTAGAAGCAAACACTCAATTGAGGTAAAAAGAACAAGATAACTTATCATATAATTGGCAAACACTAATTAAATTGTGGTGTAGACCTTCCGCAAGAAGAACATTCTTGATGCATAGTGAATCACCTACATCACCCTCTCCTATAAGTTTACCTTTGTTGTTGTCATCAAAAGTCACCAATCCTCCTTTCTTCTTTGTGAAGTTGTTGAAATGGCTTATCTCAATGGCCATATGCTTGTAGAGGCCACTATCAATAATCAAATTTCCTTTTACCTACAATAAAGGAAGATGTCAGTGCCCAACTAAAACCTTGGGATCCATAGTTAGATTAGGGACCCATTTCATCTGTGGGTTGGTCTCCTTTTCCTTTAAGGAAAATAAGTAGAGTAATGGTAATCACTCTTGCAATGTATTCATGCAAGATAGGAGGTCCTTTTCTCTTTCTCTTACCCTTACCATTGCTCTTGCACTTTAGAGCTCCCTTATTTCCCAAAACACTTTTACCTCTATATTTGGTAGAGTGATCTAGCATTTCAATGAGGGACTTTTCGCTTTGAGGAGTTTTTGCAAGGAATCTCTTAGGGTGTGATTATAATCACTAAGAGTAATAAAAGTAAAATAAAGACTAGATAAATCATCTTGAGCATGAAGCAAGTCAGCCTCCAAACAAAGGTCTTTAGTATGATAAGAATCTCTCTCAAGAGTAATGTTAGGTACTTCATTACTAGGCAGTAGAGGTCTAGAAGAAAGATCATTTACTTGAGAATAAAATCTAGCATTTTTAGTTATAAGCATGATTGGTTCATCAAGATTGATTTTATTTTCATCTTTAATAGCATTACAAGCAAGTCTAAGATCATCAATTTCAGTTCTAAGTAAGACAAGGTCATCAAGGCAGGTTTGGTTTTGCTCCTTAAGACTATTAATGTCGTTAATGTAGATACCATTCTTTACTTCAACTCCATTGTATTGGAGCTCAAGATCAATAAATTGACCTTACAAAGAACCAATACTATCAAGATGAAATTTCTCATTTTACTTAAAAGAATAAATCTTAGCATACAAGTCATTAGTGATCTCCCCTGACCTCTTCTTCTTGGATTTGCATTGAGAATAAGAAGAGAGGGAAGCATTTAGAATATCTATGAGGGATTCTTTATAAAGTTCATTTAAACATACCTCACTTACCTCACATACTTTACCTATATCGTCACTTGTAGAGGCCATGAGAGAAAGGTGGCATGCTCCCTCATTTGAGATGGAATCATTAGAAAATGACTCCTCCCATGCAACATGGGTTGTATCTTTGCTCCTTCTATCCTATTTATCCTTCCTCTTGTACTTTCCATCCTTCTTGTAGTCCTCCTTCTTCTTGGAGCTGCTCTTGTGGTAGGACTTCTTTGCCTTGGGGGGTCATTTGCATCTTTTCTCCTTCTATCATATTTATCCTTCCTCTTGTACTTTCCATCCTTCTTGTAGTCCTCCTTCTTCTTAGAGTTGCTCTTGTGGTAGGACTTCTTTGTCTTGGGGGGGGGGTGGGGGTCATTCTTGTAATGTCCTTTTTGGCCACTTTCATAACACCTTGGAGTAGAGGTTGAGGAGTGATTTCCTTTGAAGTGATTCCCCTTGGAGTATTTTGCTTCATTGTCACTAGGGGATTCATATTCACTTGAGGAAGGAGGAGAGGACCGACAAGCAAGTTGTTGTTTGAGAACAATTTCCTCCACTTGAGCTTTCAATGCATTATCTTTGATCTTCTTTGATTCCTTCTCTTCTTTCTTCTAATCTTCATATTGCTTGTCAAGTCTTGGCTCATGATTTTGAAGATTTCCAATGAGCTATGTGGTGGCAATGTCACCAAGGCTTCTAACTTCTTCAATAGAAGTCACCTTAGATTCCCATCTCTTGGGGAGCGACCTTAGAATCTTAGAGTTGATGGTCCCTTTATCCATGGGGTGGCCTAAAGAAGCAAGTCCCTTGATGATGGTGTTGAGCCTTGTGTATATCTCGGCCACTCTATCCTTCTTGCCCATCTTGGAGTTCTCAAGGAGACCCTTGAACATGTAGATATTAGACTCCTTGACTTGCTTGGTCCCTTCATAGGTGATGCACAACTGGTTCCATATCTCATGGGTTGTATCCCAAGAAGAGATACGGTTGAACATGGAAGGAGTGAGGGATGCATATATGATTCTCATAGCCTTTGAATTTCAATTGTGCCTTCTTGATTGTAGCTTCATCTCAAGTGGAAACATCTCCCTCTGGCTCTTTGTAAGGAAGGATGACTACTTTCCACATGTCGTATCTCATTCCTTGCAAGTAGAACTGCATCCTTCTCTTCCAATATAAGAAGTTCGTGTCGTCGAAGATTGGAGGTGTAACATCCCAAGATTTGAGGCCTCAGATAAAATGATCTTAAAAGGAATGATTAGACTACCCATATCACCAAGGTGCACCTCCTTTTCCGAGAGCCCATCACTAAAGAACTCCATAGTTAAGCGTGCTCAGCTTGGAGTAGTACTAGGATGGGTGACCAGTCGGGAAGTTGATCCTGGCTTGCGCGTAAGTGTGGACAAAGTGCGCAGTTACAGCTAGTGGTGGTTTGTGGGGCCAGTCGTCATTCCTGAAACTCTACTAGAGCCTTGGGAAGTGGGTATGGGCATTACAAATGGTATCAGAGCCATAACGCCTCCAGTAGGTGGGGCCCACATGGACATGGCATGCCAGTCTTGAGCCGTGTGGTCCAGGCATGTAGGAAAGGGTTTTCCATGGTTGATGTAGCCACCCTTTCACTGGTATTTCGTGATCGGGAGCTGGGTGTCTAGGGGCCATTGTGGGTCTGTATTGAAATGGGGAGGAGATTATGAGGCCTTATAGTTGAGCCTTGACGAGGACGTCACGAGCCTAAGTGGGGGAGATTCTAACATCCCATGATTTGAGGCCTCAAATAAAATGATCTTAAAAGGAATGATTAGACTACCCATATCACCAAGGTGCACCTCCTTTTCCGGGAGCCCATCACTAAAGAACTCCATAGTTAAGCATGCTCAGCTTGGAGTAGTACTAGGATGGGTGACCAGTCGGAAAGTTGATCATGGCTTACACGTCAGTGTGGACAAAGTGCACAGTTAAGGATAGTGGTGGTTTGTGGGGCCAGTCGTCATTCCTAAAACTCTACTAGAGCCTTGGGCAGTGGGCCTGGGCATTACAGGAGGTCTCATTGAGAACCCTCCCTCCAAGTTGAGAGAACCTACAAGGTTGTCGCCCATCTTCTCATCTCATGGGAGATTTTGTTGAAGAAGATTGTAGCTCTCATACCACTTTTTGGATCAGAGGGCTCTAGAGGAGGGGGTCAATAGAGCTAAAAACATTCACAAAAAAATTGTTAGACCTTAAAGTTACTACAAGTAAGACTATTTCAAATATGAAATTTGATGTGCAATCTAAACATGCATAGAAAGGATGAGAGAGATTGAACAAGCACAGGAACAAGTAATGTAGAGTGGTTCTAATCTCCAAACTAGGAGAAAGTCAGTCCACTAATTAGAGAGGACAAGCGCTAGGATTTTGCAACCATTGCATACTTATATTCCATTATAAGACATACAATTAGATCTTCCTTTTGTAGAGAAAGGATATCTAACCATACTTTGTAAGGACCAAAAGGAGCCAATAAACCTTACAAGGACTTACCTATCCTTTGAGCAAGAGTCTTCAACCTCTACTAGGGCTTACCCACTTTTTTAAGGATATTGACACCTTCACCAAGGAGCTCCTCTTCTTGCAACAAGTCTTCCTCCTAGAAGGAATAACCCACTCTTCTCAATGATCTTCAACCTTCATCTTCTTCTTCAACTTGGAGAAGCCTCGCACCTTCTCCTTCACCTTGGAGAAGCTTTCACCAACTTTTCACTTAAAGAAAGGTGTTGGGAAAGGGAAGCTTTGAGAGCATTACAAGACTACAATGGAGTATCTCTCTCACACATAGCCTATCTCACTAGTATGGACATTTTGATTTGTAAGTAAGAGAGAGAAAGGGGCTCTAGTGGACAAAGTGCACTTGACTATATCCTGAATAGCATGAAGGAGCAAACTTGGGATTAAGTCCAAGGGTCCTATATAGTTGAGGATGTCCACTAGCCACTAGAAGCACTTAGTAATGATTTCTAGTCATTTGGGGTGTTGCAACAGATTTATTTTTTATGTTTGCAACACTCTAATGGCTAGAATCACTTTTTCTACACATTACTCTACAGTCGGTCAAGTTTCAATAAAGCTAACTCGACCAATTTCACTATGTGACAAAGCAAATTTGAAGCATCAATTGAGTTTATCCTGGATGAAAATTGATGGATCGCTTAAATCTCTTTTCCCAGTGTAGGGTGTCGGTCGAGTTTGTCCTGAGATAAACTTTGCCAAACATGGACATCCCCAAAATTAGTTAAGGGTGTCGGACGAGTTTCTCAAGGATGAAACTCAACGAACATGTACTCTGTGATGAATTTTAGAAATTGTCATTAGAGTGATTAACTGTTCAAATTAAGTGCTCCTAATTTTTTCTCATCTTAGTTACAAGTCACAGCATCAAAACAAATGATTACAAAAATTATCCTAAGTCATTTAGGGCTATTTCCACAAAAGTGCATTTGCATTGCTTTTGACTTGAACTTGATCAAGCTAGGTCTTCATTGAATTGATCTTGTTCATGTACCTAATACCTAAAATCAATCTCAAATAGATATATTAGATATACATGAATGGATTGGTTAAGTCATCATCAAAACATGGACAATCTATAACACTTAGGTCAACATTCTCCCCCTTTTTGAAGATGACAAACCATTCCTCAACATATCGAAAAGGATTTGGGATTTAAACTTTTACCTTATGAATTGTAAGGAGATACATGAATGAACAATCTCAATTAATGCTTACCTTAATTTCTCATTTTCTTTCACCTATATGGTTAGTCTTTTACCAAAAAAAGGAAAATACCATAGCACATATATACTATTGAGTCATTTTGCAAGTCACATGATATTTCAGATAAAAGATTAGCAAAGGATCACAAAGAAATATGATTGAGTGCAGGTCTTATCCATAGGCACCAACTACATAAGCAACCACCAAGCAAGCACCAAACAGAGACAAAAATAGAGACAACAAGCAATCTTGAGTCATAACCAATATATGGAAACACATAATAGGAAATCATAAGATGTAACCAAACAAAGAGTCAAGGTACATAAGATTTATATTACATCACCAAATATGTCATCTCGATATGAAAACTACAAGTAGAAAAAACAACGAGATATGAAAATAATATGCCTCAGATACATTGCACAAATGTTCAATACATGATAGTCTACATAAAGAGAGATATATAAGCACTCTATAGAGTAAAGAACTAAACATATAAGCTATCTTTGTCATCTAGGTTGTTATCAACTTCATCATCCTCTGGATGGTAGTCCTCATCACCATTTGAAGGTGCATCAGGTGCAATAGGTGTGTCATCACCTTCATCCCCATCATCGAAAGCCATCATCACCATCTTCATTAGCAGCCTCATAACCATCACCAACATCATCATCAACCTCCTTCCCAGACATCTCAGTGTCCTCATTGAGCACAAAGGAGTGAGGATCAGACCATCTGTAGTTCTACTATTCCCATGAGACTCCACACTCAAGTAGAGACTTTCCTTGCTTGTAATTGGGTATAGACACCCAATTGTACCCAGAAATCAAAATAGAAGCATGTCCAACTGGAAGATCAAGAACCTGATGAGT
This sequence comes from Alisma plantago-aquatica, assembly GCA_963693085.1. Classification (NCBI taxonomy): domain Eukaryota; kingdom Viridiplantae; phylum Streptophyta; class Magnoliopsida; order Alismatales; family Alismataceae; genus Alisma; species Alisma plantago-aquatica. The sequence continues at coordinate 1,762,083,152 of OY856409.1, forward strand.
AGTAGGATGAGAGGAAATAGTAGTAGGTCCACCATCAGAGGTAGGGTGTACAGCAGAAGCAATAGGTTGTGGGGATGTGTGGAACTGATTATATGCATAAGAAGCATAGTTGGTGCCTAGATGGGGCTGGTAGGTGGGGAAGGGATGGTTGTAGGATAAGTTCATGTGTGACATGATTTGAACCAAATCTTGATGGATGTGGCCCTGAATCTAAAGGTTATATGCATGTTAGTGTATCATACATCCCATAAGGGTTTCATTTAACACCAAAAATGAGCCATGATCAGGTCTAGGAGGAGGTAGAGGAGCCTGGGTGGATGTGGAAGCACCTAGTGTGGTAGAGGAGGTAGGGTGGAAGGACTTCTTGATATTGGTCTCACTGACATAAGCACCTTTTCTACTCACTTTGTAAACATGCTCGTGAAAAAGGGATTTCTCAGATTGGTGAGCAAACACACCACATATCAAGGTAGGATGAGGCGGGTGGGTTCCACTGGTGTTCTTCCTAGAGTCAAAGCAGGTAATGTGATAGAGAATATAATGAGCCCACTTGACTCTGACATTATTCAAGATACAATACATGATCACAAAATTTTCTCTATAATATCTATTTGATTTTGCTTGGATGTATATTGTAGTTGACTACTAATGCGATCACATGTGTCTTGATGTCTCGGGAAGAGATAGGTAGGATGAATTTCTTCCTATATGGGACATCAGGTTTCCTCAAAAACTTGTGGTTATCAGGAAGGGTAAGCACGATATCAAAGATTTTGTAGAAACTCTCAGGGTCAACTAGGTCACGGTATTGGTGATAGGAAGGCATCCATGTATTTGCAAAGTCAGTACCATTGAAATAGGTATTCAAAGAATCCTCAGAGATTGTGATCTTGGTACCAAAAATCATGGAAGTCTAGATGAGTTGGGTGTTAGGTGGTGGCACAAGGGTGTTGTAGTCCCACATTAGATTTGCACAAAATTTGTGGATTGCTTTTATGCTAGTTATTGAATTATTGTAGCACCATCACTCTACACATAAAGCACTAAGGTGGTGTGCTTTGAAAACCTCAACAACCTTTTTTATCACTCCACTAGTTGCAAAATGTGCTTCAAACAAGGCACGTAATGGAAAAGGAGGTCTAGGAAGAAGTTCCTTGTACCTATTCATGGCTTTGGAGGAGATGAAAAAGGTGTCATCCAAAGACACATGCCTAGGAGCACTGGAGGAGAATGGACTCTGGATGGTCTAGTCTTTTTCCTAATATTGGAAGCCATGGAGGTCAAATGGAGAAGAGAGGTGAAGAAACCCAATTTTAGGGCTTCATCTTGTGTCATATTGCACTTCAATCACATCTACAGTTGTTACATTGCATGTTATTTCCCTCAATATGTGTTTTACTATCAAATGCACTGATGGATGGTTTTGTATGTTTTATAGGTACTTTGACCACTAATTGATGGAAGGGAGAGATGATGGTTGAATCTAGGTTTTCCCCAGGCTTGGAGGAGCCCAAAATGAGGCCAAAACCACTCCCAACCTACCCCAAGTGGTCAAAGAATGTATTGAAGCAATATCATCCATGAATGACAAAGTTTAAGATCCAAATGTTGGGAAGAACCCCAGAATGGCTGTGATACCATGGAATGGCCATTTTGGGACATGCCCCAATCAACAGGACCTTCAAAATTTGACCCAGTTTGCTGACAGGTCTGTGTTGGCCAAAGCCCAGCATGGTCGTGTTGGCCAGAACGTCTGTGCTGGCAGACCCAGAAGCCCAAATTTCTCTTGTTCATTCCATTCTTCCACCACGGCCATTCCCATCCACCACAGTCATTCCCATTCGACCCCAGCACAGTCATGCTGCCCAGAACGGCCATGCTACCACCAAAACCCTACAATTTTCTACACTACATTCCCCATATTGACCCTACTTAACCTAATGCTTCCACACCACCTATATATACTTGGGTGGCATCTCTAGCTCGAAGTTGGCCATCCCTATCTAACTCCTAGAACTCCATTTTCGTCCCCTATCAATTCCATTCATTTCCACCTCCATCCCACTCCATTTCACCATTTCCACCACCAAAACCCTAGTTTCCTAGTGTTTTGACCCTATTCCACCATCATTCTATGCCCTTGCACCTTGGAAGAAAGAGGAGGACATCTTGTAGTAGTTGAAGAGGAGGATTACTCCATCTACATTGAGCACCACAACTTGTTCTACCTCTTTCTCCTTTCTTTTTGTATTTTACATTTCCATGAGTTGCTAGGCCCCTCAAGTGGGTTGTTTGGGGTCAAAAATGTTACTTTGATACAATGTTGAGGGAAAATGATATGTAAACATTGTAACTTTGTTTTCCAATGATTATGTTCTATTTCTATCTCACTCTTCATGAATTTCTTGTTAGTTTGTGCTTAAAATCACCTAGGAAATTGGGAAATTGCTTATATGTGTGAATTTTGGGAATTACTCCTAGGTCCAATTCATGGATCCCTAGCTAGCCACCCATCTTCCTACATGCTAATCAATTCTATAACCCTAGTTGAGAAATATGAGTATCTAGTTTATATGAATTTGTTGTGCTTAGCATGGAGCTTTCTCAAGGATAGAATGTGTGTGATGGGAGACTGAAAACCTCACTTCCACTCCCATTACTAACCTCAGCCCCTAATCATCCTAAGATCATCTAATCTAGAAACCTAGGCTTGTTTAGACTCTAATTGAATTGCACCTAAACCCTAACCCAATTGAGCCTCGCAAGGGTAGTAGGGGATGTTAGGAACTAATTCCCCTATACACAACCTAGCATATCCATGTCTAGTTAGTAGTTTAGGATAATTCATTAGACTCTAGCTTGATGTTTGGTTTGATAATCCAAATGAAATCATTATGTTCACATGTCATCCCCCAACCTAATTGATAAGTGCATCCACCAAATATCCCACACATCCCTTTATTGCTTTAAAACCCTAATTGTCTTCTTGCTTATCTAGTGTTATCTCAGTTAGTTCTTTACTTGCATAGTTAGTTTCTTGCCTTGTTCTTGCTTTGCTCTTTCTATTTTAGGTATTTAGATTGCTCTTTCTTGTCTTTCGTTCATTCCTTATCTTTTCTTGTTCCTTAGAATTAACTGTCTAGGGTTAACTTAGGTATTGATCTTGTTTTCTTTCCTTTACTTCCTTGTTTGCTCAAACCTTAGTGTAATCAACAAACAACCATCAAACCCTTCAATCCTAGACTCCACAGCAGGAACCTAGCATAAAAATAACCTAGCTCTAGTGCCCCCTTTTCTCCCTACGGATCGACACTATACTTTATGCCCTTCTATACTACGACATGACCCTATGTGCTTGTAGGTGTAGTGTTTTAGTGGAAGTAGGTGTGTAGGTTTAGGTCCTTATAAATTTTGAAAGTTATACCATTGTGTCTTATTTGCTCGCGGAGTTGCATCTATTCAAATTCCAATTGAGTAGTGTGTGCACCTCTAGAGGGACGCACCAAGAGGCCCACCAACAACGGAAATAGCACAGGTTGCAGTCCTCCTAACCACCTAGGTCAAGGTTGGGAGAGGCAAGGAGGGATGATCTGGTGCTAAAGAGGGTAGAAGATAGGTTGGGTTAGCCTTAGGGTTGGAGGACGAACATGATAGAGTCACTATCAGTTGACTTACTCTATTTGAGAGGGAGAAATGTTGATCGAAACCATACATAATTTCCCCCCAATAGTGTTGTTGGTCGAGTTTAGGTTGTGTGAAAATTGAATGATTGTGTTTTGGTCAGTCCTCATCCTGTGATTGGTCGAGTTTTTCCCAGGAAAAACTCAGTCAATTAGTTAGTCTAATCCAAAAGATAAGAATTTCAATTCTAAGCCACTAGAGTGTTATATAACTTTTTCTATCCTATCATGTATTTTGAACATATTGTGGCACAAATCACTCATCATTGGCTACTATTTTGTGATAAAACAAGAATTTGCAAAAATTAGCCAAAAATAAGTAAAGCAAGGCATGAAAACAAGGAAGATATAACACTTTCAAGTAGGCGATGAGAAAACTAAGAGAAAGAACATATAGGTGTATGAACAACTAGCTAGAAGGCATATCAACATCATCAAGAGCAGTTATAAGCAATTTTTATCTAATAAAAGTAAATTTCTCTCTATCTAGAGGTTTTTTGAAAATGTCTACAAGTTGATTCTCTGTGTCTGCATCCATGATATAAATATCCTTTTTGGCAATGTGGTTATGAAGGAAGTGGTGGGGGACCTCTGTATGTTTGGATCTAATATGCAACATAAGATTATAAGAGAGATTGATTGACTAGTATTATCAATGTAGATAGGGGAATCGTCAAAATTAATGTTAAAGTCTTGGAGCATTTGCTTCATCCATAGGATTTGGGTACAACAACTCCCAACTGCAATGTATTCAGCCTCGGTAGTTGAAAGACTCATTTTGATTTGTTTCTTAGAGAACCTAGAAACAAAGCATGGTCCTAAGAAGAAGCAATTTCCACTTGTGCACTTTCTATCAATTAAGCATCTTGCATAATCTGCATCACTATAGGCGGTAAGACTAAAGTCCCTTGACTTGGGATACCATTGTCTAAAATCTTGAGTTTTGTCTAGATACCTCAAAATCCTATTAACTACTATGAGATGGGATTTCCTAGTGCTTGATTGAAATCAAGCACACAAGCCAATACTAAACATTATGTCTAAGTCTGGAGGTAGTTAAACAATGTAAGCTACCAATCATATAACTATAGAGCTTCTCATCCACTTTCTCACCTTCCTCATCTCTATCAAGTTTGGTGGTGTTTGAATTGGGGATGTCCATTGGCATGGTGTTCTCCATCCCAAAGCACTTCAAGAGTTTGCTTGTATACTTGCCTTGGTTATTGAAGTTTCCTTCCTTTATTTGTTTGATTTGAAATCCAAGGAAGAAAGTAAGCTCCCCCATCATACTCATCTTGATCTCACTCTGCCCTTCACCTAGATGGAGTAATTCTCCATCCCTCCAGGTCTTATTGGGCTCCTTCCTGTCTTCTATGGCTCAGAGAATGAGAACCCCTACAAGCACTTCAACTCCTTTCTTGAAGTATGCTCCACCTTTAGGATGTCGATGGCCAGTGATGACACAATCCATTTAACCTTGTTCCCATTCTTACTCAAAGACAAAGCCAAAGATTGGTATGATTCAATAAGGGACATAATGAGTTGGGAAGAGATGAAGAATGCCTTCCTAAGGCAATTCCACTCTATTGGAAGGTTTACACAAATGTGGCGTGCCATAGTGAGTTTCAGCCGAATGGGCAATGAGTAGTTTCACAATGCTTGGAAGATATTTAAGAAGATGTTGAGAGAATGTCCACACCATGAGATCCCTTTGTGGCAGCTAGTTAACTCCTTTTAGTCCAGTTTATATCCAAATGGTCAAGCTATAGTAGATTCTTCTTGTAGAGGAGTTTTCATGGCTAATCCACCCAAGGAGATATGGCCCTTGTTTGAGTAGCTGGTAGAAAGTTCAAGAATACGAGCTTATAGCATGATGAATGACAGTGACCGCCCCTTTGGTGTGACATCTTCAGCTCATAGTGATTCAAATCCACAAGTGATGAAGATTCTTGGTGACATGGTGAGCTTCATGAAGAACCAAGTGAAAAGTGTTCCTTGTCACTTGGTCAATTCTATTGAGTTCCATGGTGAAGAAATGAAGTTTCCTCACTCGAATAGCTATACAAAACCACAAAGTCCAAGATATAGCACAAGGTTTGAGGAATAGGTTCACTCCAGGTTGAAAAGTTTGGATGATGTGCAAAAGAATGTTACAAGACTTGAGGAAAGAATAGAGTAGCTATCTTCCATACTGTCTCTCTAAGAAGAAAAATTGTCTTCAAAATCCATCTTAAGTTTCAATCAAGAAAGTGGACCAATGCCTTCCTCCCAAGTTTTCTATAGTCCACCTCCCATGTAAGTACAACCCATATACCACTTCTAAAACCATCCAAAGCCTTGCACTCCTCCTCCCCCTCCATCACCAAAACTTTCTCAACAATTCACCTTCCAACCTCAATTCTCCCATCCACTTCAATTTCAATACCAAGTATCACCTCCACCTCCTGCATGGCCAAAACTAGATCCCCCTCTCCACCATGATCAAGGAAGTGTTGTGATATTTTTAAGGAGTGGGAAATCTTTTGACTGACCCACAAGTCAAAGAAAGGTTGATAAAGCAAAGAAAAGGCAGCCAAGTGGTGATAGTGTGATTGAGACTATTGAACATGATTATGTGATACCTCTTGTTGATTTTAGGAAACCATGTGCTCCACCTCACACTCTATTTGTAGGTCCTACCATACCTAGTGTTCCACTTCATGACATGCCATAAGAGAATCATGTTGATCCAAGTAAGGCCAAAGCTAGTGAGCAGCCATTTATAAAGCATTAGATGAGCTTCCAAAAGTAAGGATGAGACAAAAGCACAATGTGGACATTCTTGAGGCATGTTGCCAAGTGAAGGTAGGAATATCCCCATCATCTTGGGAAGACCATTTTTATCTACAGTTGATGTCGAGATACATGTTTGTAGTGGCTTAATGATAGTATCTTTCATGGAGATGAAAATAAAGATCAACATATACAAGTCCTCAAAATGATGAGTTTGAGATGAGGATATTGGACATGGTCACTTCAAGATTCTAATTGGTCATTTGCGAGGAGGAGATATGGATGAAAGATTTGATGACAGTTTTAGTGATCAAAGGGATGAGGAGCATAGGTTGAATGCAAACGAGAGATGCATTATTGCAAGAATGGACACATGATGATGCCAAATTGATGAACGGTGCAAGAATCACCAAGAAGCCAAGATGAAGGCATGAAACTCAGTGCTTGTGGGATTCAACCCACATAGGTTTGGGAATTTTGCACCCAACCTTCAATTTTTGATACTTTTGGTTTATATTTACACTTTCTAAGAAAACACACACACACACACACTACACTTGATGGTTTTGTTGTTTGTGAATCATTTTAGAACATGTGCAATAAAGAAAAGATGATGCATGGAAGAACCAACCAAGGAAAAGATCATAATTGAAGAGATGATTGCAAAACAGTAGAAAATCTATAAGAAGGAGACTGGCATGGCCATTCTGCATAGCATGGTTGTGTTGTAGGCAAGCCTGAATAACCTTTTTGTGCAGAACAGTCATGATGGCTCACTCATGCATGGGAACCTTTATATCTCCATCCCCCACTTGGTGTTTGTCTAACCAGACTCCATGTCCTCTACCCTATCATCCTAAACTTCTATTTCATGTTGAGGGCAACATGGTTTAAGAGTTTGGGGTGGTAGGGCGGTAAGCCCTTGCTTTACCCAACTTTCCTCTATGTTCCTTATTCTAAATTTTTGCTCAAGATGATCAAACAATATAACCATCTCTCATACTTGTGTATCCATAGTTTGTGTGCTTTCTTTACATACATGCATATCATATAGGCCAATTTCATGCATTTTTTTGCGTAATTTTCAAAAAATGTGCTATTTTTTGTCATACATTGCATATCATGTAGATTTTTCTAATTTTTACATGTTTTAGCTAGGATTTTCTTGTTTTTTGCTTTATGTTCCATAATTAAGGCTTAGATGTGATTGAAGGTGATTTGGCACCATTTTTGGCCAATTTTGCCCAAGTTTAGAACTTCTTGCCTAAAAGTGTGTTTTGACCCAGTCTCTACTTTTTGGATTGAAAATGATGACCTTTGACAAATGCAAGTGAATTATCATGGTTTATTTCTAAATGGACTCAATCTTGATTTTTTACATGTACAACACCTCTCTCATGTTTATGAACTGTTTGGTTGAATTGTGATTGAAGCAAGCCACAAATGCTTAGAGTTTTGTAGAACCTCATGATAGAAATGTGGTTATAATATTACTAATTCATGTGGTTTGTCATTGCATGATGAAATTTTCGGATTTACTTTTATGTAGGAAATTTCATGTTGATCTCCACACTATAAACCCCTATTTGACTCACTTTTATTCTACCATCTTCTTACCTCTCTGCCTCATGAAAGGATGCCAAAGTGGACACATTCAACCTTGGCCACCTCCAAAAGTTTTGGGTAGCCATATCCATACCCCCACTTCACTCTCATAAGCATGTGCCCTATCCACATCAAGGGCAAAGAAAAAGAACAAAATTGCAAAATGAAAATAAAAGATGCTCCTATTTATGAGCATCTAAATAAACAAAAGATGAGTGTTTAAAAGCACTCCAAACTCTTACTGCAACCCTTTCTTCCTTTAGCATGCCCATGGATCTATGAAACACTCAAACCTATCTCATTTTGTCCTTCTTTGCAGCCACATGTATTACTTAGTGTGGATGGATATATGAGATTGAATGCATGAATGTAAAATAGCAAGATTAGTCATTTGTGACCTTTGCTACCATGAAATGGTTTACCTAAAGTGATATGATAGCCATGTGGATTGATTGTGTCTTGTATGCTCTATATTTGAACTTTGCAGGCTCAGTGCTCGAATCGTGATTGGCTTGTGAAAGAGGAGAGGAGAGAGGTGGAATGCATGTACCTAGTCATCTTTGATCCCATTTAGTTAATATCCATCTCTTGCATTGCATTTGTCACTTTTTTATTGTTGAAAAATTGAAAAGAGATTGAGTTGGAGCATACTTGAGGACAAGTATGTTTTAAGTTTGGGGTGGTGATGCAACCTTATTTTAGGTCTTCATCTTGTGTCATATTGCACTTCAGTCACATCTACAGTTGTTAGATTACATGTTATTTCCCTCAATATGTGTTTTAATATCAAATGCACTTATGGATGGTTTTGTATGTTTTATATGTACTTTGAACACTAATTGATGGAAGGGAGAGATGATGGTTGAATCTAGGTTTTCCCCAGGCTTGGAGGAGCCCAAAATAAGGTGAAAACCACTCCCAACCTACCCCAAGTGGTCAAATAATGTATTGAAGCAATACCATCCATGGATGATAAAGTTCAAGAACCAAATGTAGGAGAAGAACCCCAAAAACATCTATGCTACCATGGAGTGGCCGTTCTGGGACATGCCCCAATCAAAAGAACCTTCAAAATTTGACCCAATTTTCCAAGAGGCCCATGCTGACCGTCCTGGCCAGAATGGTCGTGTTGGCAGACCCAAAAGCCCAAATTTCACTGTTCATTCCATTCTTCCACCTCGTCCGTTCCCATCCACCACGACCATTCCCATTTGACCCTAGCACGGTCGTGCTATCCGGAATGGTTGTGCAACCACCAAAACCCTACAATTTTCTACACTACATTCCCCATAGTGCCCCTACTTAACCTAATGCTTCCCCACCACCAATATATACTTGGGTGGAAATTCTAGCTCAAGGTTGGCCAGCCCTATCTAACTCCTACCACTCCATTTTCGCCCCTGTCCATTCCATTCTATTTCCACCTCCATTCCACTCCATCTCACCATTTCCACCACTAAAACCCTAATTGCCTAGTGTTTTGACCATATTCCACCATCACTCCATGCCCTTGCACCTTAGACAAAGGAGGACATATTGCAGCAGCTGAAGATGAGGATTACTCCATCTACACTGAGCTCCATGGCTTTTTCTACCTCTTTCCCCTTTCTTTTTGTATTTTTCATTTCCATGAGTAGTTAGGCCCCTTAGGTAGGCTATTTGGGGTCAAAAATGTTATTTTGATACCATGTTGGAGGAAAATGATATGGAAACATTGTAATTTTGTTTGCTAATGATTATGTTCTATTTCTATCTCACTCTTCATGAATTTCTTGTTGGTTTGTTCTTGAAATCACCTAGGAATTTAGGGAAATTGCTTATATATGTGAATTTTAAGAATTTCTCCTAGGTCCAATTCATGGATCCCTAGCTAGCCACCCATCTTCCTACATGCTAATCAATTCTCGTAACCCTAGTTGAGAGATCTAAGTAGCTAGTGATGATTGCACATCCGCCATGGTCACAATTGCCATCTCGGGCCCTAATTTGTTATGATTAGTCACTTTTATTGGTTTTATCTTCTAATATGCGAGTTGACTTGGCTTAATCAAATTTATCCTTGATTTAATCCAATTTTTACACCTATGTGCAGGTCAAATTTGGGCACTTGGGCCCAATCTTCTCTCGGCCCATCCTTCTCTGCCCATCAGGCTACAGTTATAGGGACCACGATCCTCTCCTCTCCACTTGATCATGATCTACCCTAGAAGCAACAGTCTCCAACTACCACCATGAAGACCACGATCTTCCCTCTTAATCCATCAGCTTCTCCCACCATCGTGATCCTCTACCCTAGCACCACGATCACGGTGTCCTCCATCTCTGACCGTGATCAACCTAGCCACTCTAATCATGCCTATGGTCATCATTCACCACCGCGACCTCCATCACGACATCACAGTATTGCCCACAGTAGGATCACAACCTGCACTTCCTCCACACAACTAGCGCGCAACCCCTATCACGACCTTCAATGCATCCACTTCCTATCTACGATGATAGCACGAAGAATCGCGACCTGCTCCACACACATGGCCATTGTCTCCAGGTCGTGGTATGCTCTGCAATCACCTCTGCGGCCTCTCTTCTCTCCCGCAGTCTCTTCCCCCATGCTCCATCCCGCTCCTCCGTGATCAAGCATCGACTCTGCCCTCACCGTGACCAACTCCTGCAACTTACTCCAGACCACGGTGTCTCATCCATCAACCACTGCGATCGCGGTATCTTTCACTACCCACGCCCAAAGTTGAGATCAAGAAACCACCACGAACTCCATCATTGTTCGCGACATCTTTTTCTCCAACTTGTTCGCATCTCCCACCATCACGACCTACCCTCAGTCCTCAAGCCTTTGATCACAATCACGTCTTCACTAGCAACGATTAGCGATGTCCCATTGTCAACAGAAGTTGTGGCTCTAATGTCCACCATGACCTGGGGTCCTCTTCATCTGTACCTTCATGTCCCTCTTCACCTGAATCACGATGTCTCTCCTCCAACGATCTCTCTCAGCACCAACAACCAATGTCACCATGACCTACGGTTCCCTTCCTCTCCACGATCAGCACCATCGTGGTCTTCTTCTCCATAACTATCCACTGTGATCTCGACTAGTAGCACACAACAAGGGACCTCTCCTACAGTTCATCATGATCACAACCACGATTAGAGTGCAGTCGCATCGCGACATGGGCATGCGATCAACAATGGCGACTGTGACCAAGTGGTAGCACACCTTGACCCGAGGACCATGCAAGAGGAGGACTGCAACCTAGCCTAGTGAATAGACCTCGATCCGTTGCCAAAGAGTCACCACACCTGCAGTCTACAAGACCTCGACCGAGGTCCCTTCCTCCTATTCACTTAACCAAACGTGCAAACAACACCCATAGCCATCTGTGTCTATAAATAGCCATCCACCCCCATCATTCAAGGTAGCCCTCTCCAGACAGTGTTATGCAGAAGGTATGTCATCAGCCTAAGGAGACGGTCTCCTCCACAGCCATGTTACGCCTAAGAAGTGTTCGACCCCTGGTGAAAGCCACTCCATCCAACTAGATCTAGATCTATTGCATCCATCTATCTGATCCATTCCCCATTATCACGTCCACGAGTTGCTCCTCCTGCTACAAGCGAGGACTACAAGAAGAGAGAGAAGGCAAAGAGTGAAGATCAACCCCATCTATTGTGGTGTTCCTCCCTCCTCGTCCAGATCTACCCCGACGTTGTGTAGAGGACCATTTCTCCACCAAGCTGCAATCATCGCCTTCACCATGCTAATGGCAGAATCTTCTCTCTCTCTTGTTAATCTTATTTCTCTCACTATGAGTGAGTAGTCTCGTTTCACTGTGGTGTGGGGACTAGCCCCGTTGCCCATGCTTACCTGTTCAAATGTTAAACATTGAATGGCTTGTATATAACTTTTCATTTCTTCGTTAATCATCGATGTGTGCTTGTGGATTGATTACTTTCTTGCATTTATCTTTTTTTTTATTCATCCCATCACCGGGGTTAGAACCTTGAACCTCTCAATCGTACAACCTCAACTTTACCAACTCAGATGCTTGCATATATCTTGTTCTTTTCCTATGTTGTGAGAACTTCAATATGTAGGATTTGAATGTCGATTAACACGGTCGACTCCCAAACTAGAAATAGAATGGGATTCCTTGAGGTCGTAAGTGTATGATCCGTGAGGGGACGAGCCATCTAGCCCACGGTGATGCTTCTGTGTGCCTAAACATCCCTCAGGGAGGGCCACAACTTCATTTGGATTTTTGTATCTTCGGAACCGTAGGTGTATGATCTGGATGGTGACGAGACATCTGATGCCTAAGGTGATGCTTATGCAGACCTAAACATCCCTTAGGGAGGGTTTGCAGCAGTTCTATTTGGATAGTTATATCTTGCCTGGATGTTTGTGTTTGGATTTGTTTGCATGTGTAGCGGTGGTGAAACCTGAGACCACCCCAGTGATTCCACATCATTAATATTTAATCCAACTTTTAATCTTTCTCTTTACTTTCCTTGCATTTCGTTTGATTAAACTCAAATCAACCAACCTTGTTCTAAATATTATTCTTGATTCAACTAGATTCGACTAGTAAAAGATTCTTAAAAATGTTGTCCCTTGGGATTCGATCCTCAACTATACTGCAATAAGACCCGTCCGCTTGCAGGTGGTATTATTGCACAAGGTTTTGGTGAAAACTCAGGGATTTCAGCCCTGGGTGAGTTTGTTAGTGCGATAATATTCCACGTCAAATTCTGGCGTCGTTGTCGGGGACAACATAATCATCTAGTTAAATCTAGTTCTTTTGAGACTAATCAAGGATTTTCTTTTAATTTTGATACAATCAAGCATATACTTGAATTTGGTTCTACTCCATCCATCTTACTACCAAAAGGTCTTTCCATCCTAGATACCCACAAAGTCTAGTGTATGTGTCATTCAAACAGTCCTGAACTCTCTCCTAGCTTTGACCCTGAGATAGACAGAACCTTTTGTCGCCAGATCAGAGAAACCCAAGATAGGATGGCACAAGAGGAGGAAGTTTCCTGAATGGTAGTTGAAGCCCTTAATGCGCAAAGAGATAGGCTTATGCTAGAAGCCAGAGCTGCAGTTTAAGAAGAAATCCAAGCAGCCCAAGAAGTAGCTCAGCAAGCTAAGTTACAAAAAGACTTGAGAGAATTCTCAATCCCTAAAGTTTCTGACGTTCATCACCCAGTTCAACCTCCTCCCATCGATGCTCCAAATTTTGAGATAAGAGCACATTGGGTTACACTGCTTCAGAATAGCCCTTTCTAGCAAGGAGAAGATATTCAAGAACATCTTCTGAGGTTTATAGATCTATGTTCTATGACAAAGAATAATGGAGTCACAGATGACGCCATCAAACTGTCTCTTCAAATACTCTCTTTCCGATAGAGCCATGAGTTGGTATAACTCCTTGCAATGCGAACCCATCACTACTTGGGAACAACTTCAAAATGTTTTCTTGGAGAAATTCTATCCTCCTTCTCTCACCTGTGAAATTAGGGGCCGAATAACACAATTCACTCAGGTCCCTGGTGAAACCCTTGCAGAAGCATGGGAAAGATATAAAGAGATCCTACGCAAGTGTCCAAATCATGGCATTACAAAGAATCAACTCATCGAAATCTTCTACAGCGGTGTGGACTATGATATCAAGAAGTTTTTAGACTCCTCATCTAGAGGAAACTTCATCTGTTAAAGTTATTATAGTGCATGGAAGGTTGTCACCCTTGGAGCTGAAAATCAAGCCAACTGGGGAAGACATGTTGGAAAAGGAGTGTTAAAGGTTACTATGGAAAAAGCTACTCCTGAGTATAAGTCTATTGTTGAGTCTCTAAAGCTTCTAGTTGCCAAGTAAGACCACCTCGAATTGTCTATCACTGCTTATGAAAGAAGATGCTCACCCCCTCAACAACAAGAGCAAGTCAAGTCAGATTCATTTTTCTGTGAAGCGTGTAAAGGTTCCAATCACTCTACTTTATCCTGCAATGATCTCTATGATGTTATTCTGGGCAAAGTCAGTGGACAAGGAGATAATGGTCAAATGGAAAGTCTGAATGTTGTCAACACTATCCCTGGTCAAGTTTATTACAATCCAAATCACAATAGGAACCATCCCGGTTTTCAATATGGAAATCCTTCTAGAGCAGTAAACTCGCATCCACTTGGTTCAAACAATCAACAATGATGTTCTTCGGGATACCAGTATAACCAACAACATAATTTTAGAAACCAAGGTAACTTCAGAAGTAATCTCCAGTGTAGGAATTAGTTTCAAGATCCAAACCAGGCCCCTTATCAACATCAAGTCGGTCCCATTTCTCTGGATGACAAACGGTCGACCATTGAGAAGATGTTGCAGTCACAACAAACATTGATAGCTAACCAGCAAGCTCACCAGAAGGCCATTGAATCGCAAGTAGCTCAACTTGTAGCTAGTCTCAAGCCACCTGCTAGAGCTTTAGTTGGGCAACCAAAAGACAACCCGAAGGATGTGGAACAACTTAAAGCTGTGACAACTCATTCAGGCTTGGTCTTGTCAAAACCCACGACTCATGTCACCGTGACAAATGTTCAAGGTGCCGAGCATAGCACAGTGGCAACTCTGAATGATATGACCGACAAGGCAAGTTCTGAGGAACATATTGTTGTTGATGCAAAAGACTCGCATGAGCCAGTTGTTCCAGTGTATAAACCTCGTATACTATTTCCAAGTCGACTCAATTTTACCCCGCTCGATACTAGGTTCAACAAGTTCAAAGAAATCATGAGAAAGTTGTATGTCAATATTTCTCTCTTAGATGCCATGGTTGAGATGCCCTAATGGTCAAAGTTCTTAAAACTCCTGCTTAGTCGGAAATACAAAACTAAAGATCATCAGACAATGAAATTGGCAAGAACATCATCTAATTTAGTGATGGATAGGATACCTCGCAAGCATAAGGATCCTAGATCTTTTGGAATTTCCTGCTCGATAAGCGATTCCATCAACTGACCAGGTCTAGCTGAACTTGGAGCTAGCATCTCTATCATTTCTCTTAGCCTATGCAACAAACTGGGCCTCACCAACTTCCTATCCACTAAAATGCCCATCGAGCTTGTTGACTCCTCAATGATCAAGCCAGTTGGCATCATAGAAGATATCCCTATAAGGCTTGGAGACCTATATGTCCCGTGTGATTTTGTAGTTATGGACATCAAGGAGAATCCACGCTATCCCCTCCTTTTTGGAAGACCATTCCTCTCCACTGCTAGAGCTCTAATTGATGTTGAAGCTGGAATTTTGACCCTAAGAGTGGGGAACAAATCTTTTGATTTCTATGCATCCAAAAGTACAAAGGAACACACTACAGAGGAAGAGGTGTATTTTGTTGACCGTGTAAATCAATTTACTGAAATGCAGCAGCAATTGGTTTCCTCAAAATCTGATATTCTCTTAGAAGAGGACCATGATGAAAAGGAGACAGAAAGTGAACCAGTCTACGTAGAGACAAAAGGAACACCACCAACTATGGAAGAGACACCTCCTGGCCCAATTGTTACACATACTGATCCTTCTCTGAGTTTCCATGAGCCATCTCATCTAGAAACAACTATCATCTTGAATGTACCGGTAGCCAAGAAGACGGAGATTGCTCATTTCATCTTTCCTCCTCAGCAAGATTTGGATTGTGGTTTCTACGGAGAACATCCCCCAGATCAATATCTGATAGACGTCAGTGACCAGAATTTTTACAAAGAAGGTATAGTGCATCAGAAAATGGACTTCTCCTCCGAGCCTCAACAACACTACATTATAAATGATGTCATTCAGATTCCCTACAACTATTCTCTGCCTCACATCGAGCAAGCAAAACTCAAGTGGTTTCCCTATGTGTTCTGACAATGTTCGCACTTTATGGGGAAGAATATAAGAGGCCAGAATCAAATCAAAGATAAATGAATGGCTAAGAAAGAAACCACCAAAAGTACATGTCAAACCAGTTCAAGTTCCACCCAGAGCCCCACCATTGTGACGATATCAACACGTCGAGCCATTGACGTAAAACAAAGGCGCTTGTCGGGAGGCAACCTGATCTTTAACTTAGTTTTTTTCTTTTCAGCTTTGAATTAGATAATTTTGCACCCGGTAGATAATGCATCGCAAGATGCAGTCTTAAGTTCTGGTAGTTTCCATTTTTGAGATTTCAGATGGAGGATGTGTCGTCGAAAAGAATGCAACCACATCTGGTAGACCAACCGGCACGAGTTTTCCTCTCCATCTCGGATTTAGAGTTTGCTCGAGATGAGCAAATTTCTAAGTTCGAGGTCGAGGGTGGGTGGTCCGTACTTTACTTTCCACCCACTCCTATTTGTTTCAGACTTAAGATTTCATCGTTGTAATTTTGAGCAAATTTTTCAAAAAAAATCAAAATTTTGAAGTTTTCAAAGTAGTTTGTATAGAAACTTGATGACGTTTTGACACTTTTTGTTTCAATCAAAGCCTTTATCTAGCCAGCTAGTTCTTTTTCCATGCAATTTTGAATCATTATACCCTCCTTATCTGAAGTGAAGCCTCAAGGGGGGCGAATTTTGAAACTAGCCAATGGTTAGATATCACATTGTGAAGCTTATGAATCCTAACATCATGATCAGTAAAAATGGCAAGTATATGTTAAACTGAGAGGGATCAAACACATCGTGCTTCCTAACTGACTAGTGGAACAATAGCATGGAATCACCACCAGATCCTCATCAAGTCTTTATTTGAGCAGAGTAAGATAAAGAGAACAACTCAGTGCACAAAATTATAAATCAAGTTCCATTCTGAACTAAACTCTCTTCTACATTTCTTCTATCATCTTCTTACCCCTCCGTCCATCAAAAAGAAACAAAAATAGCCAATATAGTGTCAAACCCTAAGTTTGGGGTGGCACACCCTCTCTCTCTATTCACTTCTTCCATACCCCTCGCTATGTAATAGGGACATACCACCAAGAAAAGATGCCAATGCGCACACAAAAAATGCAATCTCGATTTGAATAGAGGAGAGATTCACATAAAAATGCAATCAATGAAATTGCAACCATATAATAAAAATCTCAAGTCGAATAGAGGATAGATTTATTTCTTTCTTCCATACCACCCTCCACTCCCTTTTCCACCTACTGGAACAATGAATGCCTACTCTTACCAATATCCTGAAAACACCAGTGTCAGATCAGGTGCACACTTGTTGTTCTATGGGTATCTCTGGACTCCTACAAAACTCTTAGACATGCTTGATGTTGGAAAAAGTGGAGAGGAAGTGTGTTTGAGAAACGAACTCAGGAATGAAGATATCGTAAGATGTGTTCAGTGGTCTCAGGAAGTTGAGATGCTTAGTCATACAAAGTAGAGAAGAAACAATCATGATGTGAAGATGAGGTAATCACACGAGATGAAAGTATTCATTTGGCGACTGTTCTAGATTTTGTGTTACTCGAGGATGAGCAACGTTTAAGTTTGGGGTATTTTGATGATTGCACATCCGTCATGGTCACAGTTGCCATCTCGGGCCCTATTTTGCTATGATTGTTCACATTTATTGGCTTTATCTTCTAATATGCGACTTGGCTTAATCAAATTTATCCTTGATTTAATCCAATTTTTACACCTATGTGCAGGTCACATTTGGCCACTTGGGCCCAATCATCTCTCGGCCCATCCTTCTCTGCCCATCAGGCTGTAGCTACAGGGACCGCGATCCTCTCCTCTCCACTTGATCGTGATCTACCCTAGCAGTAATAGACCCCCGATGGTATCCAACTACCACCATGCAGACCACGATCTACCCTCCTGATCCATCGGCTTCTCCCACGATCGTGATCTTCTACCCTAGCAGTGCGATCATGGTGTCCTCCATCTCTGACCGCGATCAACCTAGCCACTCTAATCTCACCTATAGTCATCCTTCACCACCGCGACCTCCATCGCGACATCACAACATCGCCCATAGAAGGATCTCAACCTGCACTTCCTCCACATGACCAGGGCGCGACCCCTATCGTGACCTTTAGCGCATCCGCTTCCTGTCCGCGGTCACAACATGAAGAACCGTGACCTGTTCCACACACATGGCCATCGTCTCCAGGTTGCGGTATGCTCTGTAATAACCTCTGCGACCTCTCTTCTCTCACGCGGTCTCCTCCCATGCTCCATCCCGCTCCTCTGTGATCAAGCATCAACTCTGCCCTCACCGCGACCATCTCCTGCAACCTGCTCCAGACCACGGTGTCTCATCCATCAACCACTGTGATCGTGGTATCTTTCACTACCAACACCTGTGGTCGAGAGCAAGCAACCACCACGACCTCCATCACTGTTCGCGACCTCTTCTTCTCCAACCTGTTTGCAGCTCTCACCATCACGACCTACCCTCAGTCCTCGAGCATGTGATCACCATCGCGTCTTCACTAGCAACAATCAGTGATGTCCCATTGTCAACAGAAGCCACGGCTCCAATGTCCACCATGACCTGGGGTCCTCTTTGCCTGCACCTCCATGTCCCTCTTCACTTGAACTGTGATGTCACTCCTCCAACCATATCTCTCAGCACCAATAACCAACCTCACCGCGACTTGCGTTTCCCTTCCTCACCGCGATCAGCACCATCGTGGTCTTCTTCTCCACTACTGCCCACCACAATCTCGACCAACACCCCACCACAAGGGACCTCGACTGTAGTTCATCATGACCACAACCACGGTTAGAGTGCAGTCGAATCGTGACCTGGGCATGCGATCAATAATGGCGACCGTAACCAAGTGGTACCACACCTCAACCCAAGAACCGTGCAAGAGGAGGACCATGACCTAGCCTAGTGAATAGACCTCGATCAGTTGCCAAAGAGTCACCACACCCGCAGTCCACAAGACCTCGACTGAGGTCCCTTCCTCCTATTCACTTAACCAAACGTGCAAACAACACCCCCAGCCATCTGTGGCTATAAATAGCCAGCCACCCCCATCATTCAAGGGAGCCCTCTCCAGACACCGTTAGGCTACATGTGTGTCCTCATCCTAAGGGGACAGTCTCCTCCACAGCTAGGTGGTGCCTAAGAAGCATTCGACCCCTGGTGTAAGCCACTCCATCCATCCAAGTCTAGATCCAGATCTAGATCTGTTGCATCCATCTATCTGCTCCATCCACTGCTATCAGGTCCACGAGCTGCTCCTCCTGTTGTGAGTGAGGACTACAAGAAGAGAGAGAAGGTGGAGAGCGAAGATCTGCCCCATCTATTGTGGGGTTCTTCCCTCCTCATCTAGATCTTCCCCGAAGCTTTGTAGAGGACCGTTTCTCCACCAAGCTACGATCATCTTCTTCACCATTCTCATGGCAGAATCTTCTCTCTCTCTCTCTTGTTATTCTTGTTTCTCTCACTATGAGTGAGTAGTCTCTTTTTGATGGGGTGTGGGACTAGCCACATTGCCCATGGTTACCTATTCAAATGTTAAACGTTCCATGGCTTGTATATAACTTTTCATTTCGTCGTTAATTGTCAATGTGTGCTTGTGGATTGATCACCTGCTTGCATTTATGTTGTTCTTTTCCTATGTTGCGAGAATTTCAATATGTAGGATTTGAATGTCAATTAACATGGTTGACTCCCAAAATATAAATAGAATGAGATTCCTTGAGGTCGTAAGTGTATGATCCATGAGGGGATGAGCCATCTAGCCCACGGTGACGCTTATGTGTGCCTAAACATCTCTCAGGGAGGGCCACAGCTTCATTTGGATTTTTGTATCTTCAAAACTGTAAGTGTATGATCTGGATGGCGACGAGACATTTGATGCCTAAGGTGATTCTTATGCGGACCTAAACATCCCTTAGGGAGGGTTCCCAACAGTTCTATTTGTATAGTTATATCTTGCCTGGATGTTTGTGTTTGGATGTGTTTGCATGTGTAGCAGTGGTGAAACCCGAGACCACCTCGGTGATTCCACATCATTAATCTTTAATCCAACTTTTAGTCATTCTCTTTACTTTCTTTGCATTTAGTTTACTTAAACTCAAATCAACCAACCTTGTTCTAAATATTAGTCTTGATTCAACAAGATTCAACTAGTAAAAGTTTCTTAAAAATGTTGTCCCTTAGGACTCGATCCTCAACTATACTACGATAAGACTCGTCTGCTTGCGGTTGGTATTATTGCACAAGTCTTTGGTAAAATCTTAGGGATTTCAACCCTGGGTGAGTTTGTTAGTGCAATAATATTCCACATAAGCTAGTTTAGATGAATTTGGTGTGCATAGAATGGAGCTTTCTCAAGGCTAGAATGTGGGTGATGGGAGGCCTAAAACCTCACTTCCACTCCCATTGCTAACCTCAGCCCCTAATCATCCTAAGATCATCTACTCTAGAAACTTAGACTTGTTTAGACTCTAATTGAACT
This sequence comes from Alisma plantago-aquatica, assembly GCA_963693085.1. Classification (NCBI taxonomy): domain Eukaryota; kingdom Viridiplantae; phylum Streptophyta; class Magnoliopsida; order Alismatales; family Alismataceae; genus Alisma; species Alisma plantago-aquatica. The sequence continues at coordinate 1,762,103,662 of OY856409.1, forward strand.
ACACCTAAGCCCTAACCCAATTGATCCTCACAAGGGTAGTAGTGGTGTTAGGGACTAGTTCTTCTATATACAACCTAGCATATCCATGATCAATTAGTAGTTTAGGATAATTCATTAGACTCTAGCTTGTTGTTTGGTTTGATAATCTAAATGAAATCATTATGTTCACATGTCACCCCCAACCTAATTGATAAGTGCATCCCTCAAACAGCCCTCACATCCCTTTATTGCTTTAAAACCCTAATTGTCTTCTTGCTTGTCTAGTGTTATCTCAGTTAGTTCTTTACTTGAATAGTTAGCTTCTTGCCTTGTTCTTGCTTTGATCTTTGTAGTTTAGGTCTTTAGATTTCTCTTTCTTTCCTTTCCTTCTTTCTTTGTCTTTTCTGGTTCCTTAGAATTAACTGTCTAGGGTTAACTTAGGTATTGATCTTGTTTTCTTTCCTTTACTTACTTATTTTCTCAACCCTTAGTGTAATCAACAAACAACCATCAAATCCTCCAACCCTAGACTCCACAGTAGGAACCTAGCATAAAAACTAACCTAGCTCTAATGCCCCCTTTTCTCCCTGTGGATTGGCCCTATACTTTCTTCCCTCCTATACTACGACACAACCCCATGCGCTTGCGGGTGTAGTGTTTTTAGTAGAAGTAGTTGTGTTGGTTTAGGTCCTTATAAATTGTGAAAGTTATCCTACCATATGTTGTTTTCTCACAGAGTTTCAACTATTCAAATTCCAATTGAGTAGTGCGTGCACCTCTAGTGGGATGCACCGAGAGGGCCACCAACAAAGGAAATAGCACATGTTGCAGGCCGCCTAACCACCTAGGTCAAGGTTGGGAGAGGCAAGAAGGGATGATCTAGGTCTAAAGAGGGTTGAAGATAGGTTGGGTTAGCCCTAGGGTTGGAGGATGAACATGAGAGAGTCACTATCGGTCGACTTTCTGTAGTTGAGAGGGAGAAATGTAGTCCGAGACCATATATAATTCCCCCCAGCAGTGTTGTCGGTCGATTTTAGGTTGTGTGAAAATTGACCGATGTTGTAGTATATAATTTTTTTTCAAGCCTATCATGTATTTTGAACATATTGAGGCACATATCAATCATCATTGGCTACTATTTTGTGATAAAACAAGTGTTTGCAAAAACTAGCCAAAAATAAGTAAAGCAAGGCATGAAAACAAGGAAGTTATAGCACTTTCAAGTAAGAGAAGAGTAAACTAAGAGCAAGAACATATATGTGAATGAACAACTAGCTAGAAGGCATATCAACATCATCAAGAGAAGTTATAAGAATTTTTTATCTAATAAAAGTAAATTGCTCTCTATCTAGAGGTTTTGTAAAAATGTCTACAAGTTGATTCTCTGTGTCCACATTCATGATATAAATATCCTTTTTGGCAATGTGGTCATGAAGGAAGTTGTGGAGGACCTCTATAAGTTTGGATATAGTATGCAACATAGGATTATAAGAGAGATTGATTGCACTAGTATTATCAATGTAGAAAGGAGAAGCATCAAAATTAATGTTAAAGTCTTGGATCATTTGCCTCAACCATAGGACTTGGGCACAACAACTCCCAGCTGCGATGTATTCTGTCTCGGTAGCTGATAGAGTCATTGTGCTTTGTTTCTTAGAGAATTGAGAAACTAATCATGGTCCTAAGAAGAACCAAGTTCCACTTGTACACTTTCTATCAATTAAGCATCATGCATAATATCTATAACTATAGGCGGTAAGAGTAAAGTCCCTTGACTTGGGATACCTTTGTCCAAAATGTTGAGTTTTGTCTAGATACTTCAAAATCCTCTTAATCGCTATGACATGGGATTTCCTAGGGCTTGATTGAAATCAACCACAGAAGCCAACACTAAACATTATATCAAGTCTAGAGGCAGTTAAATAAAGTAAGCTACCAATTATACCACTATAGATATTCTCATCCACTTTCTCACCTTCTTTATCTTTGTCAAGTTTGACGGTGTTTGACATGGGGTTGTCCATTGTCTTGGTGTTCTCCATCCCAAATCACTTCAAGAGTTCACTTGTATACTTGTCTTAGTTGATGAAGTTTCTTTCCTTTATATGTTTGATTTGAAATCCAAGGAAGAAAGTAAGATCCCCCATCATACTCATCCTGATCTCACTCTCCCCTTCACCTAGATAGTAGGTACTCATATCATATACACATATGTGTAAGAAGAATCTTCCTCTATCTTATGGGTTTGGTCCTTGAAAGGACATCTAATGCACACCAAGCCTATGGGAATCATGCATAAAGAAACTCAACTCATTCACCCAGAAGTAGTCTAGTTTAGGAAATATCACAACAAATATTGCTTATAATTTCTCATATCTTGGAGTTTTAGTTTCTAACCTTTTCCCTCTAGGTCTTACTTTCTCTGGAGTTAAACCTATAACACGTCCTAAAATTGTTTACTTCCTAGTAGAAGAGATTGAGGCTCTTGTTGATTCACATCTTATTTAAACTTAGCTTATCTCATCTCAGATAACCACAAACACTTGTACTATCAAATCTAATGTGAAATCCTCAAAACAAGAACCAAATTCTCAAATCTGACCGAGATCATCTAAAACCATATGAACTCATTATATAAAGCTTAGATCATATCATCTATATTTATTTCATTAATTCCATCCATAACATATTCCAAAAAGTCTTTATAGATCTGATATAGAACTAATCCCTCTTCTACCTTGATGTCACTCATTTTCACTTAGGTGCATTACTACCTCCTACTCGTGCATGTGTATGAACACATTTTCCTATCAGTGTGACTAGTAGAAGGAGTTTAGGCTTTCTAGCCACAACCTAACCTCATAGGTTTAGGGTTTTGCAATCCCCATAGGTCTTCTCCCATCCTAGGGTTGACCCATCCCTGGTCAACACTCTAACACTAAAAGTTGAATTGTGGGTTTCATACTTGCATTTTACTTGTATCCATTGATTACTTATTTATTATCATTACATGTTCCAAAACCTCTCACATACACCATGCATGTATTACTCCATGTACCATGCATAGTGATACTAGGGTATCCAAACTCATTGTGTTTTCTGTTTACTCTTTCCATTGCTTAGGGTATATTTTGGGTAGGGTTATAATTCTACTCATGCTTCTCCCATAACCCAAGATAGACTTTAGGGTTAGGGTTAGGGTTAGGGACTACACCCTACATCTTATAGTTTTCATATCCTTTAACCCACATAGGATTTTTCTAAACCAACCCAAGTTCTATTTAGGGTTCACCCGTATAAGGACAAACCCATAAAGCATTTTTCCCTTAACTTTATCATTGTTATCACATTACATGTACATTAATTGGTGGAGGATGCCTTAACCCTAAATCTTGTAAACCTAATATCTCATAAGGGGAGAAGAAAGTAGTTATTGGTTCCCTCCTAGGTTTATGTGATTGAAGCAGGGGGATTAAAGAAGGGATGAACAACAAGATGAGAGGAAAAACCTGGAGGTATTTTATTTTGGACAAAATCTTCCAACTTTGTCCAGGAAAGATTCATAGAGGCTTGGAAGTCCTTTTAAGCCGACTAGCAGTGCGGAGGAAATTTTTACCAGCCCCCAGGTTGTTATCCTTTCTAGACACCATCACCTTAGAAAATGACCCAATAATTCCATTTAGATCAACGAAATTATCTTAAATTACTAATTATTAAAGGTTAAAGGGTAAATTTGAAGTCCAATACCAAACATAACAACCCCCTCCCCTATTATCCCCAGTTAAGGTAGACTGAGAGGGAAGGACCACTATCATAATTCCAGGATCAAGGTTTAGCAAATAACCAATAATAACTGAGTGAAAAAGAAAGTTTGATAACAATATGAAGATAGAATCTCACCATGGAGTTTCATGGAAAAGGAAACTAATGTTGGAAACATAAAGTAAATCCATCTTTAGATCCTCCAGTAGACTTCAATCATATTTTCTTTTGGTGTCATCTTCCCTAGAATTCCATATCTTCAAATAATTTGTAGTTTAACCTAAAATTGCGTGAAACAAAAACACAGTAAGTATATCTCTATACTAAGTATGTAGGGGAAATAAAATGTACGCATGTAAGCATGACAACATAAACAACCATAGCAACAATTATTATTACATTATTGAATATGCATTTTTTGTTATAACTTCTCAACCCTTGTTTTCCCAATCTCTGGGGTATACCCTCTCATGGGTTCGTTCCCTTCATGGACTTGTTCTTCCTTCCCTATTTGGGGCTTGGTGCCATGTCAGCCTTCCCAATCTGGGGCTTAACCTATTGTAACATTTCCTATCTGGGTCTTGATCATAGTCATTTCAATGAATCTCTTTCTAGTTTCCTTTTGGGGTCAACACCCCATATTCAAACTTCTAGATACCATATGTGGGGTTTGCGCAAGTTATGTTTATATAAAGTGATACTAATAGGGCCTTATAGATTGCAAGAAATAAAGACACAACCAAGAAAGTTAATAGCAATTCATTCATGAAACTATGAAAAACCTCATAAGTTGATAAGGGTGAGTACTCGTAGTCGTAACCACATCTCTTGTTTCCATGTAGAAACCATGCAGCATGTACTTCAAGCATATATCCAAACATCCAAGCATTCAAAATAATCTACCCATATTATCTACATACATGTATACTCTAAAGTATCACCATACATATTCAAAAATAATAATCATTATTTATTCTAGGGTTTAGGTTTCCTTAGTATCGAGTTATCATTAGGGTTATCTTCGAAACCCTAATTCCCATGTTCATTGATCCAATGACTCTAGAACCCTAATTCATTTTAAGTGTAATCATCATTATCAAATCTACCATGTTATTGCATTATGAATACTTATATCAAAATTATGTGCATTAAGGTCATAGCAAATTACATCATCGGTGTTCAAAATCCTAATTACACATGTTGATGATTATTGGTGTATAAACCCTAATTATTCATCATAAATTATCATCATCATCTTGGATTCCCATTACATTAAACAATATCAAATTATGACTTAAAATAGAGGGATTCAATAAATTAAACATGTTAATCATGAATTCTAGAGTTTTCATGTATAATCATTAGTAAATCATGTACCCCCTATACTTTTTAAACCATGATTAGAAATCGACATTGAATCCATTTTATTCATATTCTCTCATACTCTTGACCAGTTTTATATGTTTTTTTTTGCCTAAATTAGATATTCGTAATGATTTCTAAGATAATAGCAATATCAATATAAATTATATGGTTTTAACATGATTTTACCTATAGTATTCCACGTGGGCTGCAAAGCAAGCTAAGTCTCTAGCCCATAAAGCATGCAACTAGGCCCACCCGACAGCTATGAGACTCTGCCCCACCTTCTCTCTTACGACTGCAAGAGTGCATTCTCCCACACAATAGTTGCACCAAAGTCCACAACAACCAGAGCTACTAGAAGGAACTCTTCCTTGTACTCCTCCATCACCTTGACTCCTCCTACCTCTGTCACAACAAATAATCTCTTGGAGTGGGGGAGGGAGAAATAGAGTGATCGTTGGAACTACTTCATTGTGTGTTTCCAGATGCAGGTCAATCATGGTCGTCTCCATCCCCAAACACCACATACCTTCTCCACAACATAAATTCCATCTACAAACTCCACGAGAAGGAAGTTGGGAAAGCCCTCAGCCTCAGTCTGGGTCTACTTGCAGACAGTAAGGTTAGAAGGGTGTGTTAGAGTGAGAGGCATCAGAGAGGGAAGCATCAAAGGGAGACTAGGTAACAATGAGAGTAGAACCCTATATATTGTGTTCCTTCGATGGACACATGTTCCATTGTCCCCATACATATATATAGATTGTTAACAGAATGCATGGATAGCATTTAAAATGTTCCCTTCCATACAATAAACCTTAGCTATGTATATACTTCTAAATAACGAGGGGCTCATAGTTTAATATAGAAGGAGATAATCTCTTGCTATTATATATTATTCTATATTTGGTAAAGCATCACATAATGCAAAAATTAATATATTGTAACTCCTATACACTCATTCTTTTATGAATGGTGTTCTCTTTCTTTCCTATTCCTTGGTTTCCAAGGAATTTCCAAAATTGGCAATACATGGTATTGACATAATGACATTTTTATTAGTAATCACACCATTACCTTCTTTTCGTAAGTAACAAAAAGATACTTTTCCTATTTGAAAACTTAACACCAACTAATTTTATTGGAAAGACAAGTCATGATGCAAGGAAATAATTAAATATATTACTCCTACATTCCTTTATATAAAAACCCTTAAGTATGATTCAATAAACCCAAAGGTCATGAAAAAGGAACCACAACTTCCTTATAAAAACTTGGATTTGGAAATTCGTATTGTAAAAGCATGAATCAATTAATACATTTCGTTTACACTTCAAGAAAATCATCTAGTGTAATTATCTTGATCCGAATTAATCATACTTTCCTTTCAAGTTTTAGATTTATTTTTACCAAACAATTATCCCACATTGGTTCAGGAGGTTGGATCCAATAAGGGTAGTTGTCTACTTTAGACTTGATGTTTTTAAGGAAACCAAAATAGAATATGTTAATTCATTAGGACATTTACCAAGAAACCTTATGAAAATATTATAAAATCCATATCTCTTCCATCTTTATTCTAGTGCGCCCCAAATTAGGATACTTTTCTTATAATCCTATAATCTCATATTGAGTTTTGTTTGGTAACAAAGGGATGTTTCTAGATATCTTTTTCTCTAGCTTCAAATTGGGGAATAACATATAATTATTACAAATAGATCCCTCATCCTTCACGGTTTTATATAGGTTTCTAGGAGCATCCATTCACTATGAAATTCGAAGAGGAACTCGGTAATACCTTTGCCACCTTTGCCAATGTATATCCATTTTTTTGAATTTATTGGGAATACTTTTATGTACAAAACTTTCTCTTTAAGGATTTCTTTATAACAATTATCCACATCACATGGAATACCTTTTTTATCTCAAATTCTAGAATTCTCTTGGTTTCCTCATTAACTTTTAGTGTTCTAAAATCCATATTGAAGTATCTTTATTTGATGCCTCAAAACTCGTGTTTCCATTCATAATTAGATAATCATTCCATTAATTCACTAAATTATAAATTATCTTAGAATATTTTGTAAACATGTTTATTATTTTATAATTCCATTTTCTAACAAACCATATGGTCATTATCCTTTATTTATGCACGAATTCATTTTATTTTTTAAACTTGTTCCAAACAGACCTATTTGCAAAGTAAATAGTATCATGGACCTCACTTGGACCATGGGTTAAACCCATGCCTCAAAGGTAACATTATTATTCCATCAATTAGGGAATTAACTTTTTGAATTCAAGCCTTAGATTTATATATTTCAAATTCACCAAATTTGAGGATGTCACACTTATACCAATAGGGTTAAATATGCATCAAGTCCAATTGTTATTTCTCTATCAATACTACTCATGTTTTACGACGCATGTATTGCTTATAAAGGAATTTTTAGGTTAATAATAACTCTAGTTTTTATTTATATCTTCATTATTAATTTAAGATTCCTTAGCACTATGAATAAATTTGTGTTGATTGAATATTCAATTCAACAATAAGCTTGTTTCTTAATAAGTCTAAATATATACTTTGAGCATACTATGAGATCTAAAATTAATTGATATAGTAATAGCCCAGATATATATTTGGAAATATCTTCAAAGATATTTTATGAATTAATTAATAAATAATTTATCATTTGAGAATCTTATCAGACTTTTACTATAAAACAATAGATGATTTAGTATTAAATCTAAAAAATGAATGAATAAAATTAGTGTTAAAATGAGAGAGTTACAATATTTTTAGTAAACACATAGAGTTTCCATTAGTTTTCAACTGAAGGGCCAACAACCAATGGCCCATCAATAGAAAGGCACCTACCGGTAGTGAAAATCATGGGCTTCCTTTCAAAGGACCTACAATCGATGGAAATATCATGCAGTTGTCGTCCAACCCAGTTAATTACAAAATTGGTCATAAATTTATTAGAATTTGACCAAAATTGTTTTCTTGGATTCATATTTCACTTATCTTAACAGTCAGAGCCCGAAACTATAGAAAAGTTGAATAGAAAGGTGATTTATAAGGCTGTATTTGAGAAAGAACATGAAGAACAGGAAAAACCTAAGACCTAACCATATATTGAACAAGGTAAGTTCATGTTATCCATGGATTCCTTCTCTCTTACTCTTTCCTTTGATTAGAGTCTATTGTAAGACTTGTCAAAGATTCACTTGTATCTCTTCTATTCACCTTTGATCTCTAGTAGGCTCTGTTCTAAGCTACATATATAAAGTTAGGTTGTTTGAAGGTGATTTTAGAGCTTTTAGCTTGAATCCAAGCTAATTAGGCTAAATTTTAGGCATATCAAGCCTATACTCAAACTCGGTAACCTAGTATTATATCTAGATGAGTCAAAATTCATATCTTAGCCATGATTTTCATAGAAATTAACCTAAAATGTGTACAACGTGTATTGGATTGAATATTGTTTTACTGTTGTTAGTTCAGTAAGACCTAATGATTTCTAAGGTATGAATGATTGAAATAGCTAGAAAACTTATGGAGTTTTAGTGATTTCAAATAATGTACAAATATGATTTATAAGAATTTCAAACACAACAAAAATCTAGAGGCACTGGTATATCTGAGGTTTCCCTAAATCCTTAGTAATGAAATACATGCTAGTAAGTGTTACTACATAGTTTGTTTTCCTTTCAGTTGTGAATCTAAGATGATAAAATCAATAATAATTTTAGCATTATTTTTTTAATGTTTGCTTTAGCCAGTTCAAGCTATATACAATTCTCAATATTGGTAGTTCAGTATAGATCAGTTAGTTCAGATTTATATACAACATTTTGTATGAAAGATAAATGATATTATAGCACAGACTGCACTTGTATATTCAAATATCACTAGTTAATAACTGCATGTGAAATATTTTTCTTAGTACAAGTGAAATATAGTTCTTAGTGCAAGTGAAATACGTTGCTCAGTGCAAGTGATATATAGTGCCCAGTTCAAGTGAACTAAAATAGTGAAATATAGTAAATTGATTATGATAGTAGCTCAATTTATGTCTTTTTAGAGTACTAGATTTTTCTACATTGGTTAATGTATTATTTCAACAACATAATACAAAATGAAAGATAAATTATCTAATTATAGTATGAAGCTAAGAAAATTTTACTAGATCATTGGACAGTGAAAATAAACAATCAATACACATTTATATGCCTTGAACATTGCAGGATTGCAAGTAGAGGTTTGTACTGTAATGGAGGAAACAACTTACCCACTAGAAGAATCCACGAGAGGAAGTCAGAGCATGCTAGTGGGGCATGAGGGGTTAAGTCTAGTGTGGATGACGTATTGAAATTATGGTAAGGATATCCAACATTAACAAAATATTCTATAGATACCCAATGGTAACTAATAATAATCACATATTTCAGTGGTACCAAGTTTTTAGTAAAGTTACAGGATGGTAACCATCATCAACTGGAGATTTATGGGGGACCTAGTTCAGTTACTACTCAGTAAGCCACCCTTTATGGAACCACTAATGTAAATAGTTTATGCTAGAGTGCTTTGACTCTCTACCTAGGTACCCAGGTTCATATTAGAAGTCTAGTTTCTAATATCACCGCCGAGGCCATATGTGGTAAGGCCAATTGTAGATCAAGTAACTAGTTAGTAGACTTAGAATCACATGTCAACTATAAGTATTGTCATTGATATTGCATCATTCTATGATGCTTCCACATGATGTGGTACACCTCATGTCAGTCCATGGCATTGGTAAAGAGATTAAAATATTTAAGAAGTCAAACTCATGAATATATTATTCAATTATCCTCATTGTTTAGTTTCTTGATGAATTTTGCATTATTCACTACTACATTTTTGGTCAATAACGTCGCTGCCGAAAGCATCACTTCTACTAGCAAAACTGACCTAGAAATTACAAAACAAAAAATTCGGGCACCGCTTAACTCTATTGGGTCGGTTTTTTTTAAAACAACCAACCTAGTAGGGTTGACATTTTGGGTCGGTTTTTAATATAACCGTCCTTGTAAGTCGAAATGAAAAAAATTGGGCATCGACCTCTATTGGGTTGGTTTTTTCCTTTTAACCGACCTTATAGGGCCACTCTCGGTCGACCAAATTCTCAACCGAGAATCCCGCGGCAAACATTGGCTCCATTTTACCTTTGTGCATCTATAAGTACATCTAAGGTCAGTTTTTTTTCTTTTAACCGACCTTGTGGGGCCACTCTCGGTCGACTAAATTGTTGTCCGAGATGACTTTTTGGGTTGGTTTTTTAATATAACCGTCCTTGTAGGTCGGAATGAAAAAAATTGGACATTGGCCTCTATTGGGTCAGTTTTTTCCTTTTAACCAACCTTATAGGGCCCCTCAGTCGACCAAATTCTCGACCGAGAATCCCGCGGCAAAAATTGGCTCCATTTTGTCTTCGTGCATCTATAAGTACCTCTAGGGTCAGTTTTTTCCTTTTAAAAGACCTTGTAGGGCCCCTCGGTCGACGAAATTCTTGACTGAGAATCCAACGGCAAAAATTGGCTCCATTTTGCCTTCGCGCATCTATAAATACCTCAAGGGTCAGTTTTTTTCCTTTTAACTGACCTTATAGGGCCACTCAGTCGATGAAATTCTTGACCGAGAATCCCACGATAAAAATTGGCTCCATTTTGCCTTCGATCATCTATAAGTATCTCTAGGGTTGGATTTTTCCTTTTAACTGACCATGTAGGGCCACTCTCGGTCAACAAAATTCTCGACTGAGAATCTTGGTCGATAAAATGTTCGACTAAGAAAACCTCTGTTGTGTCAGTTTTGTGTAATAATAGACCGTAGAGATCAGGCCTTAATAGCATGCGTGCGCGCCCAGGTTTCTTATAGATTCTCATTATGTTTCTTCTTCTCATTCTATTTCATCATTCTGGCGATTTATCCATTGCCACTGATGCTTCTTGCCATCACTGGAGGCCCCACTATCACTAGAGCTAGCCACCGCTACAAGAGCTTGGGCTGCCGTCGGAGCTTTTGCTTGGGTGAGCAAAGTGCTAGAGACCAAAGCACCCGTTCTCTATCGTCGTGTTTGAGGAGCCCCGATGTCGTGCCCCTTCTGACGAGCCACCACTGCCACGCCTCCAGTCTTCGACTCTGAGATGCCCCGATGTCGTGTTGTGGCCACCACCAACTGAAGGTTAGGTACTTTTATTTGCCCATTTTGTAGCAAAACCCTTGCTAGCCGTTTTGCCCAAATTTGCATTCATCAACATGTTGCTCTTAGATTTGAGATACGGTTTTCATCTAGGGCCTGTTTGGTAGGGTGTTGGACCAAAGAAGCTCATCCGATTTCTAGAAATTAGAACATGTTTTTCATTTGGTAGGGTGAGGTCGGGTGTAGTTTGAGGAGTTGTAATTCCAAGTTTGCTTCCCTGAAAGGCCAACAGTAAGAAGTTGGTATTGTGCCAAGAAAACAAAGGGTTGGGTGCAGTTGGTGCTTTTGTGAGTTGGATAGTTGTACTACATGAGATTCTGAGAATAACACACAAAATTCTAGTGTGTGAACCTACATCATCAACAGGGACAATGGTGTAAAACACGGAGGTTGTTGCTGCTACCAAATGATTACAAATAAAAACAACCAACTCTTATTTCATTGTACCAAATAAAATCTGGAGAGTTCAAAAGACATGATTGTTATTGCCTGACTTTCTTTTTCATCAAACTACACCCAACAACATCCTACCAAAAAGGCCCTACTGCTTATGTTTTTGCCTCAATTCTCCCGTCAATGTCTCTGTGTGGTCAGTTTGAACTAACACAAATCTTGGCAGGTTTCTATTTTCATTAATTTTGCTTTTTCAACCTTCTGATGAGCTTTCCCTTTATTATCCATGGCAAAATTGCTAGCAAGGGGTCCTGTTTGGCTTGCATCCCCTTCTTGGTGTCTTTGGGTCCATCAGAGGATCAGGAAGTGGGTAAGAAGGGTCATTGGTGCTCTGCTAGATGAATCCTTGAGATGGATATATTCCATGTTTCGACGCCCAAAGTGGAGGTATTAGGTGTTCTTCAGGCTTCTCTAATGGAGGAGATGGTCATCTGTGATTGTATATGTTTTCCCCACCATTATTTGATTTTATGTCACACTTCTAGAGATATTTTTGTCCTTTTCATCACTAATGTGAGTTGATATCACAGATTGTTTTGAGTGAATATTTTCCTGGGGGTGCCCTATCACACATCAATTTGATGATGTGTAATGCATGGGTCTTTTAGTCCTTTACATCAGTAATTTTGAAATCAAATTTTGTTTTATTATTTAGTAAATAGTTAGCTTATATAATTCATAACCAATGCAAGTCATCAAAAAATTAAGTAAAAACATGTTCTGGAATTAGAAAAATAAATCATATATGATGGTGTAGGTTTCACAACCTAAATCCAATGTAATAAGAAGTCGGTATTTATAGGGTTTATAATACAACTATTAATTAATTATTTACATCTAATATGTTAATAGGTGAATAAATAACATGTTTGAATCTAAGGTTTGGACCCTAACCCGCGACATGCATCATTGAGGTATCTTTCATCCATCTAAGTCTATATCAAGCAATTGTTCTACTTTCTCTCTCTTTTGACCAAATTTGAAGGATATATCTAAAATCTCTCCTTTGATATTTATTCAAATTCTTTTAAGAGTTTGATATTTAAAATTAGTTATACGTTGACACTTCTTTGTTGATATTGCATATTGGAATCTAGGATTTCTACTCTTGTTCATGCTATCTCTAGTTGAATCCTAATTGGTGCAATTGCTTTGTATTGTGTTAGTTGTGCACTAAAACCCTAATTTGCTCATGATAGATTTCTACAATCTAATGTTTGACTTTTAGTTGAATAATCTTGTTTAATACCATGATTAAACTTTATTTGCCTCTACATTGCATGCTTTTTGATTCAGTAGTACTATGATTTTATAATATGCTTTAGTTTTTGAGGTTATGTGCGTTTATATTATTTTGGGATGGGGATTATGTGCCCACTCACAGGTTTTGTGCCCACTCACAACCTCAGGAGCTTCTATACAAAGTTAGAATAGTTCTATGATGCCAAGAGGAGTGTAGAACTCAGACCTCGGGTTTTTTTACTTTTTGTGATAAGATTATTTCTATGTTCATGATAGCTCTTTGGCATGCCCTTCAGTTTATATTTTTCAAGAGCACCTAATTGATTTTCAATTCAGTACATATAATGCATGTTTATCTATGGAAGTACTCTTGCTTTGCCCAATATTGTTCATGGCGGTCATCCTTTTGCCTGTATAAGCTTGGGCACTCGGCAGTCATCCTCTTTCTCTTTGGCACCTACATGCCTTCCAATGCCTAAGTCTTCTATCATTTTCATCTCAGCGGCTCAGGTTAGTTACATTGTTTTTCCATTTTATATGAATAGTAACCCAACCAATAATAAAAACATATTTTTTCATATCTACATTTTATTATCAGTCACATATGTAATCATTGTATACATTCTAGAAATATGATATTAGACATGTGTACTCCCATACTGACACTTTAGGGTTTATAGATGAGATCATCAATGCATGATGTTTAACTTAATATATATATATAAATATGAAAATAATACATTTATATATTAACTTAGAAACTCATTCAAAATTTACTCATTAGGAGTAAATTTTGAATAGACCCTGGTCTGGGACTATTTTTGGATATTTAATCTCGCTTAGGATATAAGTGTATTTGTATGTTTAGTTTTGAAGAAAATTTCAGTAGGATTTCCTCAGTTGTTCTATGGGTGCATATGGATGTCATGTCATATGAAGGATATGACATAAATGAATTTTTTATACTACACAAAGCGTCAAGATGAAAGTAGTGTAGTCCAAAATACTGGGGTCAATGTTCAAGCTTGTTTGTTGTATTTTGCTAGTGTGAAAGATAAAAGACCACACGAAGCTGAGATGTCATATTACGGCATCATTGAGGACATATAGGAATTGGACTATACACATTTCAGAGTTCCTGTCTTTAGGTGTAATTGGGTTGATAACAACAAAGGAGTTTTAGTGGATGAGTTGGGTTTCACATTGATGAATTTTGAAAAGATTGGTGAGAAAGATGAACCATTCATCATGGCAGACCAAGCAAAACAAGTATTCTATATTGATGACCTAGAAAATAAAAATTGGTTTGTCATTCTTCATGGAAAAAGACAGTTTACTATATATCCTATAAATGAAGAAGAATACTATGAAAAGTATGATGATTCCAGCCCATTCTCAATTGGTTTGCCAAGTGTAAATGTTGAAGTTAACACCGATGAATACTATAAACGTCAAGACTATGTTGAAGCAATTTTACTTGACTAACAACTCAACCAATACTAGAGGCATGTATTCTTTAAATTATATATTTTATTGTCATTCAAGTACGTAATCTTTTAAATATACATCATATCACCACTTGTGCTTTTATTATCACTTATGTTTCTTTTATCATGTATACATGCAAGTTGTTCTAAAATGGCAAGTGAAGATGAACATTCTGAGCATGAGCACCATGAGGATGGTAGTGGTGATGCTAAGAAATGTAGAGGTCCCACACTGATGTGTAGGTTGTAGGAGCTCAGGGTCAAAGGGGAGATATTGCCAATCTAGTTTGATGTCACAAGAGCACATATTGGGGAACATGGTAGTGCTTTCAAGCATTACGTAGGGGCGACCACACGCAGTAAGGTTGCAATAGATATAGCAAATTGGCATGATTTTTCTAATGCCTTAAAAGACCTCCTATGGAAAGATATATATGTGAGTTGAAGTGATATTATTTTAATATGTTTTTTGTTTATTGATTCTCTAATTTAGTTTTCTTGAAAGACATATCCTTGTTAAAATAACATTATTACTTCTTTTGTATGTATAGGGTGTTTTTCATCTAAATGAAAAAGATCACAAGAAAAAAGTGCTACAACGTTGTGGTGTACGATGGAGGGCTTTTAAGACATATCTCAAAATGGAATTTATAGATAATCTTAAACAAAAGAAGAAAGTAACAGATATATATATATAGATCTTGAGGTGTGGGAAAGATTTGTTGCATCTAGGAAATAGGAAGAGTTTTAGGTAATAAAGATTTTGATGTACTATATGAATCTTTTTATACAATTAAGGAGGTGAATCGTTTTATATATGCTTGCCTAGTCTGAATTGCAATATCCTCATTTTAAATGATCAGACTATTCACAATGCCCAAAAGGAAAGACGGGCCAAAAATGTGCATGACCATCACTTGCGGCCCAGTGGTTATGCCTTTCACCGCCAATTACAAGAGAAGCAACTCTCTTCTATAGAAGAGTCTAGTACAATTCAAGTTGAGCGTCCACTCTGACACTTGTAGTGGATTGATGCTAGAAAAAATCGAGCAGGTGAAATTCCCAATCCTGTAACTAAGGAGGTGGCACAAAGGATGATAAGTTCATCCCAACTAAGTAAAGAGTAACTCCCAAAAACTTTTATTTATTTATATCTTATTGATTGTGATTTAATATTTTTATTAACTACGAATAGATTGATCTCCATGAGCAAAGGAAGGAAGGAAAGTTCATCCCAACTGGCCACATGGATGAACTATTAGTTGTTCTTGGTACGAATGAGCATCCTGGCCGTGTTAGGGGATTAGGAGCTGGCATAGGATTCAAGTCTTATTTTGGCCCCTCTCAATCTAAAAGAGGTCGTACAGGATGTCTTACATAAGAGAAAGTTGAAGCATTAGTAGCACATAAAGTAAAAGAAATAATGTCTTCATTTCAGTCTAATCAACCTTCTCAACCTATTCAAAATGTGTGTCTCTCAGATGATGAGGTACAAGCCCATGCTACACTTGTAGACGGTCATGGGAGCACTCCCAATGACCCACCACAACAATCTACAGTAAGTTTGTTCTATATGTTGTATTATTAGTATGATATATATATATATGGGCATTCATTCATTGCCCGCGCGGGTAGCCTAGAATTTCACTACCCGGCAGCCAAAAAAGTAACTCTTCTCGCCACAAAATTAACTCTGCTGTCAAAAAAGTAATTGTGGTGATAAAAAAGTAACTACATGACTAAAAGAGTAACTTTGTACAAAATATACATCAGATATATATAAGGACGGGTTTTTTTATTTTGGTGGCGCAAATGATATTATTTTTGGATGAAATTTTTTGGGGAGCTAGAGAAAATGCTCCTCTGCAATTGCGAAAAAAAATTCAAAAAAAGTGGTCGGAAGGGTGGGCGGGTAGCTACCCACGCGGGCAATAAAGATTGGCCATATATATATATATATATATATATATATATATATATATATATATATATATATATATATATATATATATATATATATATATATATAGTTGTAGTAGGTATCTGGTTTACCGCTTTGTATATAACTTATATATCCAACTCTAGGTTGGTATGAACTATAAACTTGCAGTGGAAGTTCTAGAATATAATGTTGTGGCAGCGGGCAAGGTATACATCCTTAGTGGTACATTGCATTGCCAACCAATTACTGATGACATTTGTCGGGTGTCCATCCATCTTGTATATGACAAAATGGGGGACAAACCACTACCCATTTATAATATTGAATACAATACAGTTGAAAAAGCAGAAAGTGCTATGGTGGGTTGGCCTGGACACTTGGTTATCAATGACAAGGTATAACTAAATTCTACCATGTTTTTCATATTTGACTACATATATGAACTCGTGTAATATAAGTATGTAATTTAATTAATAGGTTTGTAAACTAAAAAGTAAAAATTCTACTAGTCGTCCTCCTATGCTCAAGCCATCTTTTATTCTAGAATCCACATTCGACGAGTTGGGAAGTAAATGTAAATGTTTGTGTCGATACTTAACCAACCAAAGCTCAGGATCACAAATGTTGATCAATTTAACAGAAGATGCAACTGAGAGGGACTTTGAGAATCATATTTTTATTGATGATATTATAGAGTTTTTCTGGTATGATTGGCTAAATACTTCGATATTAGAAGTATGGATAAGGTAAGGATCCATCAATATAGAAAATTCCAATACACATTTTAAACTTATTTCTATATAATGAAATGATTACAAATGTTATACAACCATTTATATACTGAGGTCATAAACTTTGATATAAAGAATGTTGGATTCTTAGTTCCTTCAGTCACTAGTCAAGTGGAGACGCATATTGAGGATGTGAATGAGTACTTCTCTACTGCATTCAAATATTTTACTAGTACGGGAAAGGAAATTATTCTAATTCCTTTTAATGTCCAGTAAGTATTATTATTCAATATAATTTTAATAATGAATATATTTCTTTATTTTAATGTTTCTTTTATTCTTACTCAGATGTAGACATTGGGAATTATCAGTGATTGTCCCAAAATTGATGACTCTTTATTGTCTTGACTCAATGGGAAAAATAACAAGGGGCCACAAACTGAAATTGCCAACTATGGAGTAAGCATAAATTTAGTCATTTGTTATGCTTCAACATGATATTTCTATTTAGAATTTCTATTTTACCAACTATCGTAATTATTTAATTGATAGGGGTATAAAGGCTTTTCATGAAGGTGAGGACAAATACCCATAAAATTAAATGTGTTGACTTTGAAAATGTCAAGGGAGCTACTTTGACAGCTGTTTATATGTCAACTCTTATAGTCTTAACTCTGTTTATAGTAGTTTACTAACATTAAGTATAATTTTTTATTTTGTAGTGTCCTATACAAAATAATGGCTGGGCTTGTGGTTACTATGTAATGAAATATATGCAAACTATTGTCAAATAAGCATCACATGACATTCATATTATAGATCAGGTAATAAAGAATAACATCATAAATTTACAAGTGAGTTGTAGTCATTTTATAAAATATTAGCATGTGCATTTTCTATTGCAGATCTTTACAACTCAGCCTTACACACTTGAGGATTTAAATGAATTTCGAGAAGAGTGGTCAGATGCTTTTCTAAATGAAGTTAATATAGTATTGGATTGAATGTATATGTCAGCTCCATTTATGTATGTGATTCTGGAACTCTTTCAATTTTACTTTTTTATCTGACATGAATTTTAATATCATGTCAGACTTGCAATCTATCATTTTGTGAATGTTATGATGTGATATGTGTATGAAATGTCTCAACTAAATGATATATGAATTATTTTTGTTATGATTGTGTGTGGTTTGTAAATTATCCAATTTGAATAGGATTGGACATAAAAGCTAGCAAATGTGGCTTTGGAATGAATTTCTGGCTTGCATCATTGCATTTACAAGTCTACTTTCTATTGGAAGTTTTGATCTTTGTAAAGCAGATTTTTGTTCTGCAAGTTTTTGTTTTGAAGATTTCTGTTCTGCAGAATTTTTCTTTAAAAAAATTGTAAACTCTAGGTTTGGTTATTTTAAAAAATCGACCTTGTAGATCTATAGGGTTAATTTTTTAAGAATAACCGACCTTATAGGGTCTGGGAAGCTTAAGACAGTAACTTTCTTGGTCGACAATTTTCTCGACCGAAATCCTCTTGATCGAAAAATTTCTCGATCGAGCAAGTTAATGTATTGACCTAAAAGTGATCTTACAGTACCTATGTTTCTTTATAGATTCGGTTTTTTAACCTCTAGGGTTAGTTATTTTAAAAAAACTGACCTTATAAATTTCTTGGGTCGGTTTTTTAGGAATAACTGACCTTATAGGATCTAGGATCAGAAAGCTCATTTTTTATACTTTCTTGGGTCGGTTTTTTAGGAATAATTGACCTTATAGACAATGGGATAAAGCTCATTTTTGTTACACTATTGGGTTGGTTTTTTTAATTAACCGTCCTTATAGGTCCTTTCTAGGGTCGATTTTTTTACAAAAAAATGACCTTATAGGATCTAGGAAGCTTAAGATAGTACTTTCTTGGTCAATAATTTTCTCGACCGAAATCCTCTCGGTCGACGTATTTCTCAACCGAGCAAACCTCTGTTGCTTTATAGGGTCCGTTTTTTAGCAATAACCAACCTTACAGGACCTTTCTAGGGTCAGTTTGTTAGGAATAACTGACCTTATAGCCTCTTCTTTCTCGCTTGGGTCAGGTTTTTTACAGCCTCGTGGATCGGTTTTTACTATATAAGGTCAGTTTTCTTTGGTCAAAAAACTGACCCTATAGAGCAAATTCTATAGCGAGGGCCACTTAGGCGTCGGTTAAAAAGTGACACTACATGCTTTAAAAAACTGACGCTATAGACCATTATTTTAGTAGTGATTATTTGTTTAGTTCAATATTTAATATCTTTCTTATGTTTTCTTATGTTGGAAACTAATTAATAAATTATATATGTAATATCTTGTCTATTTGGTGAATATCCATTCACTAAGCCAGTAGGTCACACTCTACTAAAAAACTTTTTTCGGTAACCTTACTGATTATAGAGATAGCTACATATTCATAAGAGTCCTTCCATACAAGGATGTTAGTAGTGTTTTAAGGTAGAATTAGATAGTCTTGGTCCGTGTCCACTATAGGTCATTGTTAAGAAAATGAAAGAATTGTACTAGTCAAGTATACAGTTTTGTGTCTTCCATCTTTGTAGAATAATTGTACAATAAATGATTCATGTATTTGATCATTGAACCATAAAGTGACGAACAAGAAAAGCTCTTGTGATTTGATTAAAGAATGGATAGTCATATGGGAGGATGTTATCTACATGGCATAACTTGTATATATACAAAAAAGGGTTTGGACATATTTATATTAGCCATTTATTCATCCCAACCTCTAATCTTGTGGACTAAGAGAGATTATACGATTTGTATCCTGACAACCTTGGTATCAAAGTTTAAGTTGAGTCATCATGAACCATTAAGTTATATAACTAGATTCATAAGTGCGTCAGTTAGGAGATGATGCGGTTATAGCTCTGGGAACTCTAATCATTTAAATATCCTAAGTGAGTATTTGAATACCTAGATTGAGAAGTATCAAGCTACTTAGTTTATGCTTCCTTGTATACCCTAGCCAAGTATCTAGAGGGATGATAGGCTATAGAGAAACCCTAGAAGTGCTAGGATTAAAAGTCTAGAAGCAAGAAAAGAATAAAATCATAAAGATAGAATATGATTGTTTCTTATAACTATTGGTTTTGTTTTAGATGAATATAAATCCTCTTATCTATATGAAGCCTAATTTTTTAACTTTTAGAGGTACACAATTTTTTTAATATTGTTGTAATTTAGAAGTTACATGAGATATTGTTTGTTATTCTTGATTATAATGTACACTTAAAGTGATTCTAATATGTGTTCACCTTAGTGAATATCCTTTTCATATATTTGATATAAATAGGAGTTGGTTAATCTTGGGTATCATTTAGCTTCAGCACTACAAGTTTAGGCAAGTTCAGATGATAAGATGAAATATAGGACCTAATGACTCCTATTAATAATGTAATAAGAGCAAGATTTGAATGAAGTAAATACAATATGTAATGAGAATGTGCATACACTAAGATATTGAAACCAAAGAAAATGATCGGAATAATTAAGAATCAATTACAATTTATAATTTTGTGTAAGGTTTGAACATAAAAAGAAACCCTAGTTTAATGCATAAAGGAAGAAAGAATATAACTCCAAGCAATATATGTACATGGATCATATTGAATGATGAAGAGCATATAATAGGGAGAAGAGTCTGGAAGATCGATAACTGATATAATTTGAGAACTACAACTGTAAAGACCTTGAAGTTGAGATAAGATGAGAAAGCCTTAAAAAGGAATAAAATAAGGTAGAATGTAAACTTTGAAAAATAAAATAGAATGAATAACCCTAAATGTGAAATGTTTGATAATCTGAGTAATATACATATAAAAATTGATAAAGAAAGAATAGGTTAAAAGCACTGGATTTTATAATTAATTAAGATATTTTATTTAAAACTTTGAACAAAGAAATGTCAAGGAGAAAACAGTTGAAGATAATCAAAGGATGTATTAAGAAAAAGTATTAAACCAAGTTGTATTGCTTGAACATATGAAGGATGATATCATAATAATAAATCAATAAGAACTAGAGATGGAAAAGGTAAGACTCAACCTTGTTAAAGAAAAAGGTTATGCGACAAGGGTGGGATATAGAGATTTGTGCCTTTGTAAATAATTGTTTTTGTTGTTGTTTGAAACTCATGCTATTTTAGAGTAATTATTTGTTTTTCTTTGATGTAGTTCAATGGATTCCTTGTGACTACATATGATTAGGAAAAATATAGTAGTTCTAAGTCAAATAGTAAAACAACATATAACTTTAGCGTGAAAAGAAAACTTTTATACTTATATGAGTTATACAAATTAGGATATAATATGTGACATGTTCTGAGCTTAATGATGAACTTTCAAACATAATGTTGAATCACAATTTAAATTATGAAAATAGATAATAGATAATAAGACGTATATTATAAAAAGATATATTCATAGAATGCATATAAAACATTTAAATTATACATATAAATAGAATAAAGCAATGATGTTTGATGGAAGAAATAGATTATGCTATGAAGATGGTAAGAAGTACATAATAATTTTATATAGGGTAGGTGATACATGGATGGTATGTTAAAACTAGAACTAGACATAAAAAAAGATGTGAAGAGTTAGTGAATATTATACAATTTAAGATATGTGGTAAAGATTCATCAATTAGACTTAGATGAGAGTAAATGTAGTAAGATAATGCTTGAGGGATAGAATCCTAATTTCATACATATAATCATTTTTGTATGTTCCTTTCTTAATAATAAATAAATATAAATATTCATTGAAGGTGAACCAATGAGAAAATAAGAGGAACATTCAAAGATCTAGCTAAATAGAAAAGTGAAGGCAGGATATGGTGATGTCTAATATAGTCATAAGTCATTTTCATGTTGTTGTGATTATAGCAAGTTTATATCAAAAGGGCCACATGAGAAGTTACAATACAAAGAGTTAAGTTCCCGACAATGACAGTGATATACAAAATCCATATACCTAGATAAGAACAACATATCTTACTCCTTATCTACTAATTCTTGGTATCTGTGCAATCTTGAAAATTCTACAACCTTTGGATAACCTTGAGAATATTACAATCCTTTTTCATTAGCTTTTTGCACTCATTCATATCCAATTTCATGCAAGTGCTAGGTAGGATGCCTCTATAAGATATGTTGGTGCTGGTAGGACTAGCACATCTTGACTATCTTTCATCCCTATTACCCTTAGTTTCTTTGATATTGCTCATCTTCCCATGGATAGATATTTAGTAACAACTACATGTTAACCTATCAATATTATAGTAAGGAAAATATAGTTGAGTATCTAATTTTCCAAACTGGTTGGCAAGTTAAAGTCTCACATCAAAGAAAAGGTCAGATAAAACTTACTTTTACTTTAGCCACCTTTTGATTTAATTTTAAGTAGAGTTTAGAAGGGGCATTCTTTTGTGTACATATCTAGACAAGAGTTATGGAACTCCTATAGAAAGAAGAAGAACATAGGAATGTATTTTTTATTAGTTGAGAGATGATGGAAGTGAGCTTTTTTTTGTTGGGTGAGGACTGACAAGGTTCTTCTATCTTTCTATTGATGTGTGTGTGTTTGGATCTTCATCGGTTGAAGATTGATAGAGTTTTTTTTGCACTCCTATCGGTTGAGATGTGATGGAAGTGATATGGCCACATAATCTTCTGTGTTTTTGTTGTTTATCTGCCAACAAATTACCTAGTTGGTTGAGTAGTGGGTTTACATCTATTAAGTATTGTTAGAAAGAATCCATCGTATATTGATGGTTTCTTGGATACACTCTACCAATAAAGACCTTGGAGAGAGAGTGTTCTGATTATTTTATTAAGAACTTGACTTCAACCTATTACATGTGTGTAATGTTTCCAATAAAAGTAATAACCATTTTTAATTATGTTCTTGATTTATTAGTAGTCCACTAGAGTTTAATTTTGTTAGCTCATGTTTACCATTTATGGAGCTTCAAAGTTAGAAGCCTAGTTTGGTATATCAAAATGAGATATGTTTTCTTTTGTTAAGTGTTGGTGTAGTCAGAAGCATAGTAAAGTGTAGTGTATTAGAGATATAGTAAAGATCAGAATACCAGCTGATGGTGGAACCTTAAGAGAGTATCCTAGTTTAAAACCAAATTAGTTTTTAATAACTTAGCATTATATAGAAACGTTCTTTTTGTTTTTATGATGGTTTCTTACATCATTGTTCTTTGGAAATTAATTATAGAGGATTATATCTGAGCATTTTAGAGTAAGTAAGATATTGTAAGTTGATATACAAATATATAATCCTATTATACAGTTCCTACATACCTATAAGTTTAAAGATGAAACTCCTTAAGAGGAAAAGATTGTTACACCCTACTTATCTAGTAATCTCCATGTTATTGATAACTCTGGTATTAATTTACTGCTTAATTACAAATTATAGCTTTGTTTGCACCATGAATGAAATCTTAGTTGATTAAATATTTAATTTAATGTTCATTGCTAAGTCAAAATTTATATTTTGAGCGTAATATGAGAATTGAAACTTGATATAGTAATAACTGATATATATTTTTGGAAAGAGATATAAAAATAGTCAATGATTAATTAGTAAATAAGTTGCCATTCGAGAAGTTTTATAAACATTTTGTTGTAGAATTGTGAACAATTCAATTATGAATTGGATGCCCAAATAATGAACAAAATCATAGTTTAACCAAGAGAGTTACGGTATTTTTAGTAAACACATAATTTTGCAATAGTTGTCAACCGACGGGCCAATAATCTATGGACCATCAACCAGTGGGCCATCTACTGATGGTGTAAAGTGATGGACCCGCCTTCTGGTAGACCCATAAATTGATGGAAATGAGCTGCAATTGCCGCCCGCCACAACTAATCACAAAATTGGCCATACCTATAGAAATTTATCAAAATGCAATGAAGTTTATGTTGTTGGATTTGTATTTCAATTCTCTATGCACAAAGAATCCTAAAATATAGAAAAGATGAACAAGAAAATGATTTACAAGGTGATTTTTGAGCAAGAGCATGAAGAATAGGTAGAACCAAAATCCTATCCATAGATTGAATTTTTTAGACATAGATTCCTTCATTGTTACTCTTTCCCTTGCTTGGAGTCTACTATAGATTTCATCTCATATTCATTTGTACCTTCCCTCTCCATCTTCTTCCTCTAGTAGGCTTTATTCGGAGATACATACCTATATTTAGGATGTATTTTGGAGATTTTAGCTCAAATCCAAGTTGAGTAGGTCCAAATCTGCACATACCAGGCCTAGACTTCAGATCGAAAACCTAGTATCATATCGCAATAAGTGGAAATTCATTTTTAGCCATGATTTTCATAGA
This sequence comes from Alisma plantago-aquatica, assembly GCA_963693085.1. Taxonomy (NCBI): domain Eukaryota; kingdom Viridiplantae; phylum Streptophyta; class Magnoliopsida; order Alismatales; family Alismataceae; genus Alisma; species Alisma plantago-aquatica. Next base: position 1,762,128,282 of record OY856409.1, read on the forward strand.
ACTTAACTGAAACGTGAAGAACGTATATTGGATTGAACATTGTTTTATTGTTCTTAGTTCAGTAATCCCTATTTCATATTTCTAAGGTATGAAAGATTGAAATAGCTATAAAACGTATGGGACTAAAATGATTTCAATCCTAGAATGGTTGTATATAATTTATAGGAAATTCAAACATGGTCAAAATCTAAAAGCACCGGCACATTTTTCCTAAATCTTAAGTAATCAAATACATGTTAGTCAGTGTTATTACATAGTTTGTTTTCCTTTCAGTTTTGAGTCTGTGATGATAGAGTACATAAATCCTTTTAATAGTATTTATTTGGTGCTTGTTTATCCACTTCAATCTATATACATTTCTTAACATTAGTAGTTATATACATATCTGTTAGATCAAACTAAGTGTCAATTAATATGAAAGATAAATGATATTGTTATAGAATAGATCAAAACTAATATATTCATATATGATCAACTTATTAAGTGCAAGTAAACTATAGTTCTTAGTGAAAATGAAATGTAATGCTAGTGCAAGTGAAATATAATGCTTGGTGAAAGTAATATATAGTGTTAAGTGAAAATTAATTAAAATATTGAAAGATAGTAACTCAGTTATGATAGCAACTTATTTTGTCTTTTAGAATATTGGATTTATCTATATTTGTTCATGTATGATTAGCAGTGTAGATACAGAATAAAATGCAGAATGAAAGAGGAATGATCAAGTTACAAGATAAATAAAAGAAAAGTTTAGTAGATCATTGAACAATGAAAGTAATGAATCATTAGACATTTAGATGCCCTAAATATAGTACATTTCTTATAGAGGTCTGCACCACAATGGAGGAAAGGGCTCACCCAATAGCAGTGTCCGGGAGAGGAAGTCAGGGTGTGATTTTGAGCAACAATGGGTCAAGCCCAATGTGGATGAACTCTTGAATTATTGTAGGCGTATCCCATATTAACAATATATTTTGGTGATACCCATTAGTACCCAAAAATAGCGTAAGACTCTGGTGCTACTGATTTTCAGTACAGTTATAGGAAGGTAACCAACATCAGACAGAGATTTTGGTTGTACCTAATCAAGTCACTATTTAGTGAATCATCCTTTACAGAACCAAAGATGTAGGTAGTTTAAAGAAGAGTGCTTTGACTTTTCACCTAGGTACCTCAGTTTAGAGAGGAGTCCAAATTTATCTTGACAACTAATATAGTTTTTTATGCCATACATTGTGAGGCCCATTATGGACTAGGTAACTAGTTAGTAGGTTTAATCATGGGTCAACTCTAAATGTCATACGATGAGATCATAAGTTTTTGTTATGTTTCCACATGTTGTGGTACACCTCATGTTGGTCCAGGGTATTAATAAAGCAATTCAAAGATTTAAGAAGTCATACTTATTAATTTATTACTGAATTATTCTCAATTATGTTGACAAATTTTATATTATTTCTCATTAGTGTTATATTTAATATCATATCTATGTCGGCTTACTTTGCAAACCACTTAATAAAATATATATGTACTAGATTATCTACTTGGTGAATTTCCATTTACGGATCCAATCAATCACATTCTATTGAAAAAATATAGGTAACCTAGTTAATTATGGAGATAGCTACATATTTAGAAGAATCGTGTCATAGAAGGATGTTAATAGTATTTTAAGGTAGAATTAGATAGTCTTGGTCCCTGTCCACTCTAAGTCCTTCATCCAGACAAAGAAAGAATTCTAATAGTCAAGTGCTAAGTTTTGAATCTCCCTTCTTTGTAGAATGGTTGTAAAATATATGATTCATGTATTTGAGTGTCAAATTGTCAAGCAATAAATAAGAAACGTTCTTGTGATTTGATTATGAGATGGATGTTCATATCAAAGGATGTTACCTATGTGTCATATGGTGTATATATATATATATATATATATATATATATATTAGATGTATTTTTGTTATCCAACCTAAGTACCTCAAGCCCTAATCATGTGGTCTGATATATATATATATATATATATATATATATATATATATACACACACACACACACACATATATATATATATATGTATGTATAGTTCAGACGTATTTTTGTTAGCCAACTTAATTACCTCAAACCCTAATCCTCTAGTCTAAGAGAGGTTATGATATCTGGGGCCTAATACATCTAAGCACCACTCACATTATCATCCTATTAAGGTCCAAAAGGGTATATCTTACACTACGTTTGGCATTTTTTCTTGAACTAATCCAAATGACACTCAAACCATGGAACTTGTTCCAAGGTTATGAGTACAAGTTTGGGTACGTTATAATGTATCTTACTATATTTGCTAAATCATAATGTTTTTGTCTTTATTTGGTGAAGAATGTTGGATAAAATTGCATGGAGAACACCTTATGTGGAAATGCACACTACCTCAACCTTTGTTTACATCCATCTTATTTTGGAATCTCTTACCTCTCTACCTCATCAAATATTCAAAATAGCATCCCCCCTCAAAAAGATTGGGGTAGACAATCCGTCCTCCGCCAATCTTCATCCTACCACCCTATAAGTGTAGCTACACAAAGGGAAAAGATCCAAAAAGAAAATAATGTGCTCCTATATGATAGAATTAGAATAAAATAAGAGTGATCCTATGTAATATCACTTTGAAATCCCTTCCACATCATCCTTCTCTTTACTTACCTATTGATCTGGGGAACATCAAGCCTAATTCCTCATGCCCCCATGCAAAACCCATTTTAACATGTAGGATGGATAGATATATAAGTTCTAATTCTCACAAATGGAGCAACATTCCTAATAGCTTTGGTTGATCTTAGTATGCAATGACTTTACCCAGAGCTTTATGAGTGACACATTGCTTGAATGAGTTGGTTCCCTATATGTAAAGTGTGTTTCCTTTATGCTTCAATTACATTAGGATTGTGAATGTGGACTAGAAGTGGACTATATGTATAAAGTCATGTGTGATGTTATCTAGTTAATCAACATATTCATGGATGAATTTGTAATTTCTTATTGATAAAAAATTAAAATGAAATTTTGTTGGAGCATACTTGAGGAAAATTATGTTTTAAGATTGAGGATGTGATGAAGCCCTATATTGGACCCTCATCTTGTGTCTTTTTTATCATTATATGTGTTAAGATATGTAAAATGCATGATTTTTTCCCAATACAACATAATTCATATCAAATTCACTTATGGAATCTTTGGTGTTGTTTAATTGGTACTTGAATGCTAATTGATGTAAGGAGAAGATGTATGTATCTAAGTGCTTCCCTACATGTGGAGTCTAAAGACTCACTAAGAGCAACACAAACATACCCCAAGTGTTCAAGAACAAAGTCAAAGGAAATTGACTCCATGGTTGATCAAATAATGATGGAAGTGCTATATGAAGATTCCTCAAGATGGTCATCTTCCATGAAACATGGCCATTCCGAGAAGAGTCCAACCTCAACAAACTCATGTATAAATCCATCATGTGTAAAACAATCATTCACTAGATAATAGTCTTCCATAAAATTCCAAAATGGCAGTTATACATCTAGAACTGATCCTGATCACAATCCTCCATCTCCCATAGAACACCTATTTTAGCATACCCATAAAAAAATAATCGTTCTTCACAAAATAACCATTCCACAAACCACCAAAACAACAATTATATCACTAGAATTGAATTTCAACTCGCCCCTAAATCCACCAACTTCCTTGTTCAAAATCCCATCATGACCATTCTCCCCACAATGGTTGTTCTTCTATAAAAGTAAAATAGTCATGCTGGGAGAAGAATGGTCATTTTGGCTCCCAAAACCTAGTACATTCACCTGTTTCACCATTTTACTATTCACTTATGCTAGCAAACCTAGACCCTTATATAACCTTAATGGAAGCTAACGGCGGAAGGTTGTCTACTCCTAAAACTAATTACCACCATCTACTCTAAGCTACCCTCATTTCCACCTCAAAACACTATTTTTCTAGACTTAGGATCCCATTCCACCATACCATTTCATGTCAGGGAGTAAGGTTATCACCCTTATTCTATATGGAGGTGAAGAAGGAAGCCTCTTTGTTGACCTATATGGTTACTTCTTCTATATCCTCTATTTTGTTTCCCTTTTATCATGAGTAGAAAATTCATTCGTGGTTGTTGTTTGGGGGTAAATATGTGTTCTTGATACCATGTAAAGGGGAATATTTGGTAAAATTGTTTTTTTTCATCAATTATATGCCTATGCTTGTTTATCTGGGAACCTACTGATGTGGTGTTAGAACTATGGAACCACCTAAGGTATATGGAAAAGGTGTATTTTGGAGGCTTAGAGAGATATTCCTAGGTCTACTTGACCCTTATTCATCCCTTGCCTCTACTCTTTTACCCCTCTATTCTACTAGACCTAGGGGGATGTAAGTAGCTAAGTGTGTCCCTCCTTGTACACTTGTAAAATAGCTTATAGAGGTTGGATAGGAGGTAATAGAAGGTGAAACCCCCTTCTCCTACACCTTATGCCAACCCTTAACACCAAGTGCACTAGGATAAACACACATACAAACCTAGACTATGGTCGGTCTAGAAATATGTTCATTTATACCCTAGTCAATAGAACCTCATAAGGTTGTACAAAGTATGGTTTAGGGACAAGTTCCCCTAAACACCCTCTATGTCGTCCATGACCAATTAGTAGTATGGAGCTCCTAACCTATCTTTGTTGTTTGTTGTGGTAGCACTACTATAGGACGCGTTATCGAATGTGATCTTAATCCATGGTTGATAGTCGCATATCCCTCGAACAACCAACTTCCCCAATGGATTGCTTAAACCCTTAATTTCTTAGTTTCTTGCTAGCTTAATTTTCTCTTTTTCTCATAGTAGTTTGTTAGGGTTACTTAATTCTTAATTTCTATACCCTAATTCGTTGCCTATTTGATTGATTAGCTTAGTCTACTTTGACTATCTTAGCCAATCCCCTGCTAGTGCTAGTAAAGTGTAGCTTAATTACATGTCTTATAGTATTCACTCTTCTACTTAGCTATATAGCTATAATTGCTAGGTTTAACTTAGATTTCAATCTTTCTCTCTTTATTTACATGATACCTTAGTTTAGTTCAATCAACCTACCCTTATACAATTGATACCCTAATATATGCACTAGGAACCTAAGGAAATACACGAACCTTAGGATCCACTCTATACATTTGGATTTGACCCCTAATTTTCCACTCCTATGTTATATCCTAAGCATGTGCACTTGTAGATTTGTGTATTGAGAGGGTGATAACTAGAATAATATACATACCAAAAGACCTTGTGCCGAAATGGTATATAAATATCCATAAAGCAATCTTTTTGACAAAGAAAGATTCATATCACTTAGCATCAACCTGGTATCGATTGACAGATGGCATCGACCATGGCTCCACATTGAGCAAGTCACCATGATGTGAGCCATCATTCAACACATCTAGAAACATCAAGATGATCAATGTGCCACCTCTACTCTAATGAGCCAATACTAATGTCGTGAAGTGACCACCAATTATGCACCATTGCATCGACCCATGACACATGATGCTTGACATTGCCTGATGGGCACTACCCCCCAATGCAAGTATTGGTAATTCTAGTATCAACCACCTTCAAGATGGACCTTTCTCCAAATATCACTCCTAACTTAGGGAATATGCTCCATTCCATGGGGTTCATGTAAAGTATCTCCACAAGAAGTATCAAAAGGAGCCTCAAACCCCAGTCCACACCATAAGTATATGCCCAATGCCTTAGTTATGAGGCATCAAATTTTCCATGTGAGGCATAAGTGTTGCCACTTCTGACTGAGACCTCCAAGTTTGATAAACCACATCCATCAACCTTGAAAAGGCCAAACCTTAAGAGAGGTGAGGCCCGTGAAATTCCTCCTCCATTGTGATCATCTCCTTTGATGATCCATCAACCACCCAACATCTTAATTAAAAGTTAGGGGCTTGTCTAAGGTCACTTTTACTTCCTTAGCCTCCCTCAACAACCATGTTTGTCCTGCATTGAGGCTTCTCCAACCGAATAAGAGGGAGTTCCATGATTTTTAATGGTATGTCTTACAGGATCTACCACCCCTTGTCTTTTCTCATTCTTTCAGGTCATTCGACCATGTTTCACTAATCAACCTTCACTTTTCATGCTTACGGCCACTACGTACTACAAATTCATGATATTCAACATTATATGTGTGTAGTCCATTTAACTTGCATTAAGAGTATACACCATGCCCTACCAAACATGTATATACTATGAATATGTTAAATATACATATTCTTGGTATCTTTGTCTCATTTCTCTTGTTTATATTGCATGTCTTGTATACTTAGTTACTATCTTGCAATGTCTACTCATAAACAACCTCATGAGGGTGGTTTTTGGTTTAGATCAAGAATACAAAGTATTGTGTGTTGGTATGTATGCCCAGAGATCCAATCATATGATGATTGTAATGGCATATATTGTAAACAATTTGATAAATAATGAAGGCAATGTTTCAATTTATTCTATATTATTTTGTTATGAGATAATGATGTAACAAAATAAATGTCTAAAAATGATATTACTCAATGGTGTATGTCATTGGGTTGAGGACCTACATGATGAGATCATACAGATGTCGAGAGTATATGCATTTTTGTTATGTCCCTAGTCATATGTTATAGTAGAAGGCTAATAGATAACAGTAACACTTAAGACTAGAGTGTGTGTTGGTTGATGATAGAATCTCATAAGTCATGGTATGTGATATCAAACCAAGCACAAGATACATATTAGAGAATAGTGTATAGGACAAGACCACCTTGAGGGTGACACATGGAAAGCATGATTGGTAGTCAAAGTCATCTCTCATAGTGATGGTGGTGATTGTGGTTCTTAGACCTGAAATTACTACACTCATCACACATTTGGTATACTATGACATCATCCACTGAGATCTTGAATAAGGGTAGCCATAAAGGTGGTACTCAGGTGCATTGTGACACAAGGGGATGACTGTGAGTGATGTAAATGGGATTTATCCCTCCTACATGAGTTTTATATCATGGCCACTTGATAAGGGAGACTGAGAAATGCATGGCCTTACTGGTGTGAGTCAATATGTGATATTGAGCTTACACATATCTTAGACAATCTGCTCTACTTCAAGGAGCATGGATTGAATGTTCAATAGGATGATGATTACGTACCTCGAGTTCAATCTAGATATCATAGACAAAGGAATTATATAATCATTGTAACACCAATCTCATATATATTGAAGTTGTTCTCTAATACTTGGGTAGTAGTGAAGTATTCATAGATACCAATCATTGCTAATAAAACCATAATATTATGAATGTCACTGTCAACGTAATTTGGAACCTACTGGGTCACAAGCATAGGATGTATTAGAATAGGATTATAATTATGGACGTGATTGAAAATGTTACGAATCAAATTGGTTACTAAAACGTTTAGGTAATCTACTAGAACAATATTGGAATTAATGTGACTTAACTGGATAAAATGTTTAAGCCAATTAATGAGATTTAAATTGTTAATTTGGGAGGATAATTCTGAGCGATTGACTAGAGTCAGATGAATTTGATTAATTGGTTAATTAGTGGATTCCAGACTATTCTTTTAATAGTCCACGAGCAGCTCTTTTTTAACACAATTGAAGCCTTTTGTTTTCCCAGGGATTTTCGAAAATCCTACTTCCTTTTCTTTGCTATTTATAGGGGCATGGTGGATGGATTTTAAGATATGCTCTTATATGTGAACCCTAACCATCATCATCCCCAAAATAGGGAGAAGGAGAGCAACCTCTATGCTAGCACATCATCAAGAAGAAGGCCACTCCTTCCCACCATCTCAAGAACCATGACGTGGAGTTCTAGTCCATCTACATGGACGAAGTAGTGATGAAGATAGTGAGCACCCATGTTCGAAGGATGCTGACTAGGACCGTCTATGCTCGCGATGGGCAACACATATCACCATGTGAAGGGGCTTCATCGGACTTTCTCTGTGATGAGGTATATCCCACGCACCCTCTTTATAAATATACTATTATCAACGAGATCCTCTAGTAGGATATGTGGAGAATTTTTTTGTTATTTTTGTCGCACTTGTTGCCTCCACAAACCAAACATTGTGAACCTAAGAATGTGATGGATCACTATAGCGATAACCATATGAATGTTCTTGTTTGATTGTCATCTCTAGAGGGGGTTGTCCATCTACTCTCGTATCTAACCTAGTCTTGAGCGAATGAGGTAACAAGAACTAATGATGAACGTCACAAGCTAAACCAAGGATATGAAATAGTTTTTTTAGTGTATCCATGTTTGATGAATGCTCTTGGTAGGTGAAACCTGATACAGGGTCCTTTGTTCATAATCTTTACTCAAAGTGATATTAGTTCTATTTTTCTTTATTAAAATAGACTTTGCTTCTTATTTTAACTCCTATTGTGTTACTTATTTAGTTTGGTGTTTGTGAATGCTTGAATCACACATATTTCTCCTTTTATGATGAACTTGGCTAGTCTAAGACCAAACACCCCAATGGGAAGCAAACCTTGTCCCTACATTTGATCCTTCTTACTAATTTAGATCCCATACTTGTTTTGGGCTTCTCAAAGAGTCTGTTTATAAATTTAGAGTTAGATCTTAGATTCTAGTTCATTTTATATGTACTTTGGACCTACATCTTGAGTAATTCTGGCGAGTCACATATAAACTAGAGTTTAACATTAATTATAATACAATATTAAGTGTGAGCTGAAAAATTGAATAAAACACATTTGTTTAGACTTATTTATGCAAATTCCATAAATTTTAGATTTATATAGCTTATTTTTATGTAAATTAGGAATTTTAACTATATGTAATATCAGAAACACGAAATCATCAAATATATGACTATCCCTTCGATAAATGTGTGTTTATCCTTTTTATTTACATCTTTTAGATTTTTTTGGATTATTTTGTTGTTTATTTCCTTAGTTTTATAATTAATTGTATTAATTTAGATTTTACTATATTTATTTGGAGATTTAATTATATTTTCTTGATTTTTTGTAGTAGAATGGCCTAATCACTCCAGTGAATAAAAACTCTTGGGATATAATTGCACAATTTCTAGCAGTCTTAAAATTTATGTATAGTTGGCACCAAAAGTGTCATAACTCTTGCTTCTGAACTCTATATTGAGTGTACAAGTACTCGTTAGAAAGAAAATTTGATTTTATAAAATAAAATTTTATATTCCTATCCATTTTTTGCATTTAAATGGATTGAAATTCAATCGAAGTTGTTGTTGTGAAAATCTTCATTGAAGAAGTCACATGGTCAAATACTAAAGAGGACAACTTAAACCCCTCAATGTTGTTGTCAAGAAATTAATATCATGAAAGTTATTTCCCTTGACCAGGAGTTGGCTAATTTTATTTATTTTTGTGGTGGAAGAATTAAAATAAAGATCAGTCAAATGTTAAAAATCATCAATGCGGTCAAAGTTTGAATATTACTTTTGGATGAAGCAAGAAATTATTCCAGTCAAAGCGGCCACCACCACAATAAAGCCATATCTTAAGGATTTTTCTCCCTATTCATCTCCCTATAAAAGGAGGGGGGAATTCACAAGAAAAGGAATCCAGTCTTTAGCTAGTTTTACATCCAATTTTAATCTTGTTCTTCGCATCATATTCGAGTAGTCTTTTTCTGGGCTACGAGACTAGCCCCATAACTCATTTCTTTATTTTATATATCAACTCCATTTTTTTAGTGAAGGGATATTTCTTAGTTTGTTTCCTTTTGAGAAAATGATGGATATGTTCATGCAGGAGCACCAAAATCCAGGGCCCCAATCGAATGAAAAGCATGAATTCATGACAAGTTTTTCTGATATTTCATCATTTGATCCTTACTTGATCTTAGATACATAAATTTATTTTGTTATAGGAATGTTGAAACCTTAATTTTAATAGCAGGAATGATTTTTCTCAATCCAATTTCTTATCTGTTATAATCCATAATGACAAGATTCGTTGATCCATGTATTAAAACACCAGATCAAGATTTACATTATTTCTTGATATGACCATGGATAGAAGTATATTAGAAGGTTGGGCCATGATTCGTGAACATTGGGACCAAAGGATTCACAGAAAGCCTGATCCTTGTGAGTTTGTCTGTAAGGACAACCACAAGGTCCTAATTCAGTAATTAAGAAATGGAGTTGAATCAATTAATATAGGAGCATGGCTTTGGCGATAAATCTTCAGACCCCCAGATATTTCTTTTATAATCTAGATGCATTATAATTCAGAAACTTTAAATTATGTTTTTAGTTTTAATTCAAATTCTCTCAAATAGACTTTTACTTCTTTCTGTCACAATCAGATTTTGGAACTCAATCATTCCTTTCTGCCATTTTTGTGGATCGATACGTCTCTATACTTAGTTGACGTGTTGTTCGCAACCAAGTTGACTACTTGATTAGCAGGTTAAACTCTAGGATTCGTCCTAGTGATTGTTGAGTATACAACGACACACATCAATTTGGTTCCATTTTCGGGGACGGCAAGGTTATTTTTCAAATCCGATTGCTTGTATACCTTATATAATCTTTTTCATATTTCTCTAATTTGTACAACTTTTTTCTTATTATTCTTTCTCTTTTAGATTTTTATAATAAAAAAATCTACCGAGTAACATTCTGATAGTGTATATCCTCTTTCTACCGAGTTTCCATTCCGGTAATACTATTTTCTAATTTATTTTTGTAATTTTTAGATCTTTTTCATAATTTCTTACCTTTGTAATTTTTAGTTCTCTTTGTAATTTTTAACTAATCTCCTTGTCTTATAATTCATTATTATCCTTCTTCTCTTGGGTTTTAATTGACATATCTTTTAGGAATTTATTCAAATGGAGCGGGCTTCCCCACTGTGTTATTATTGTGGCCTTTACCACTATTCGTCTATAGGATGCCAAAATCTACCCCACAATTATGGTAGCACTCTTTTTAATCTTGAGCCCTTCATCCTGGTGGGTACAATGTGAATCCTAATTTTTCTAAGAATAATTATGAGGAACCTTGCTATCCATATGAGGGTTATGAATAACAAAACGGTGGGGAGTATTATGACCAACAACACCTTGGGGAAAAAGGACCTATTTATGAACACCACTATAATCCTCAACAAGAAGAGAGACTTTGAACCTTAGAAAAGATAGCAGTAGAAGGAGGGGAGAAACTTGAAACCAGTCAAGCCCTGTTAGCTACCTTACAAGAGTAAAGACGTAGGGCCCTAGAAATGATAGCAGTAGAAGGATAGGAAAAAATTGAAACCAGTCAAGCTCTATTAGCCACCTTACTAGAGGCTCAATCGCATACTCCCCCTGAAGAGCTTGAGCAACCCAAGCTTATTTTTTCCAATGATGATGATGATACCATCCCTATATCATTTACACTGACACAACCTGAAGCTCAACCCAACAAATTTCAGCTTTCATATGAGAAATACCCGACCTCTCTGTATGAGGCTTTAGTACTTCAATACAAAAAGTCACTACAAGAAGGTCATCTCTCTATGATTGCTACCCTTGAAGCTTCACCTTTAGAATAAAGACTTCGTTACTATGACTCCTACACTCCTTCCCAACCAACTTTTATTCTACAACTGGTTGAACCTGATGGGGAGATTATATGTCTACATGAAGTCTATAGATCAACCGACAGTCTAGCTCTTCCCATATCGGCACCACACCATATACATGTAGTTCTAGGTAATGAAGACAATCACATACCAAGCTTCCCACCTGATCTACCAACTTTGGATCCCCACAAAGTGGATTCATCTTCACCCATTTTTTTCTCCACAAAAGAGGATCCACATTGGGTCCTTAAAGAAAGTTCACTCCTATGGACAACTGACCAACACTGCAATGGCCCCTACCCACTCACATCAATGACACGTCCCTTGATACTAAAGGAAGATATGTGGATCCTTATAGAAATCATGTGGGGAAAAAAGCAACATGGAAGCCCCCCTGGGTCTTCAAAGGCCACCCTACTATGAAGATCCACTGATAAAGATCACGGCCCTCATACACAACCCCTTCATTTGGACTTTTTTGAGCTACCAAGGCCACCTGGACGCCCCCTTCATCCCTCCATATTAGATTTGAGTTTTGCTTGGGATGAGTAAAATTTTAATTCTGGGGTGGAGGTGGGTGGTATGTACTCCTTCCACCCACTCTATCTTAAATTTCTACAAATCTTCATTATGTTATATAGTTTAGTTTTAATTTTTCAAAAAATATCAATTTTTTTAGATTGGTGCCTTATCTAGCTGGCCAAGTTAATAGACATTATGATTACACCCCTTCTAAATTTAGTAAATCCTTTGCAAAAACTTTTACAAATTGCCATTTTTGAAACCACTATGTCATCTAGGACACCATAATAGCATCACTCCTTATAAAAGTTGGGAAGTCATATGGAATCAATCAGAACCAAACACAAATTTCTCTATTTTAAACTATGGATTCACTTGATATAAATCTCATATAATGTGATTAATAGAAATATTCTATATGATGTAATGACACTTTCGTAATTAGAAAAAAAAGGGTTGAAGTTATAAGCACAATGACACCTTCCCCCTCCCCTTATTTTCTTTATCAAAAAAGAGAAGCAAAGAATCACCTCCGGACAAAAATCAAGTCTGGGGTGTCATGCTTCCCATATGAAAATTCCATATCCCTCAAAGGGGCGTACCATCAAAAATGTCAAAGAGCACATGCAAAAAAAAATTGTGACCAATGTAGCCACAACTTTATAAATTAAATATATCCCAAGTCGAATAGAGGAGGAATCACCATCTTCCCCACCCCTTCATCTTATTCTTGTACAACAACTCACAAAAAGACAAAAAAATGAGAGTTTCAAGCCAGAAGTAAGATGAAGCATGTTTTTCTATAAATTCTTGATTTTAGAAACAAGATATGATATTTGTTTTTGATAGGAAATATAAAATTTTGTGTTTTGTGGTTTTAGGAGATTGGGTTGCTTGACCAGATTTGGAGATAAGGAATAAAGTGATGTTACAAGGGAGATGATAGACATGGTTTTAGCATAAATTGGAATTATTTGTGATTTTATTTGTTGGAGGACAAACAAAGATTCAAATCAGGGATATTTTGATAAATGTGTATTTATCCTTTTTATTTACTTCATTTATACATCTTTTTAGGATTGTTTTATTGTTTATTTCCTTAGTTTATAATTAATAATATTAGTTTAGAAATTCTATCTTGATTTTGAATTTTAATTATATTTGTTTGATTTTTTTGTACAAAAATGGTATAATCACTCCAATGAATAAAAACTCATGGGATATAATTGCACAATATCCAACAGTCCTAAAATTTATATATAGCTGGCACCAAAAGTGTCATAACTCTTGCTTCCAAACTCCAAATTGAGGGCACAAGTACTCGTTAGAAATGAAATTTAATTTCCTAAAAGCCAATCCTATATAAAGGACTACTTTTAGCAGGAAAATTTTGCTCGAAGTAGCTACTGTGAAAATCTTTATTGAAGAAGTCACATTACTAAAAAGGACAACTCATTAAACCCCTCAATTTTGTGGGAAAGCAATTAATATTCCAAAAGTTCTCTCCCTTTACTAGGAGTTGATTGATTTCATAAATTTTTGGGGTGAAAGAATTTAAATAGAGACCAGTCAAATGTTGAAAATCATCAATGCGGTCAAAGTTTGAATGTTACTTTTGGATGAAGCAAGAAATTATTCCAGTCAAAGCGTCCTCCACCACAATAAAGCCATATCCCAAGGGCTTTTCCCCATCCTAATCTCCCTATAAAAGGAAGGGGCGACTCCATAAGAAAAGGCATCCAGTCCTTAGCTAGTTTTACATGCAGTTTTAATCTTATTCTTTGCATCATGTTCATGTAGTCTTTTTCTGGGCTATGGGGACTAGCCCCATAACCTATTTCTATGTTATTTCTATCAACTCCATTTTCTTAGTGAATGAATATTACTCATTATGTTTCATTTTGAGAAAATGATGGATATGTTCATGCAGGAGCACCTAAGCCCAAGGCCCAAATCAAATGAAATGCATGAATTTCTGACAAGTTTTTATGATGTTTCATCCTTTGATCCTTACTTGATCTTAGATACAGTTATTTTGTTACATGAATGTTGAGACCTCAGATTTTAGTAGCGTGAATAATTTTTCTCTATCTAATTTCATATATGTTATAATCCATAGTGATAAGACCCACTGATCTATGAATTAGAACACCACAACGAGATTTATATTATTTCTTGATATGACCATGGATAGAAGTATGTTGGATGGTTGGGACATGATCCCTAAACACCAGGACCAACAGATTCACAAGAATCCTGACCCTTGTGAGTTTTTCAATAATGACATACAACCACAAGGTCCTAATTCAGTCATTAAGAAATGAAGTTGAATCGATTTATATAGGAGTGTGGCTTTGACGGTGAATCATCGAACCCCCGGGTCTTTCTTTTATAATCTAGATATATTTTAATTTTGCAACTTTAAATTCTATTTTAGTTTTAATTCAAACTCTCTCAAATGGATTTTTACTTCTTTCTCTTGCAATCAGATTTTAGAACTCGACCATTCCTTTCTGCCGTCTTTGTTGATCGATATCTCTCTATACTTAGTTGATTTGTTGTTGGCAACAAGTTGACAACCTGGTTACAAGGTTAAACTCTAGGATTCATCCTAGTGATTGATGCGCGTACACAACACGCATCACCCTTTCAATTATATTTCTTTTTATTGGTGTCCCTAAAGTTAATGATGGATAGAGAGAAATGTGGTAGTGAGGCATGGGAATTTCCAATTAATTGTTTTATAGTGGTTGGGTACTTTGAAGTTGTATAACATATGCAATAGATATAAATGAAAATAGGTTCATTGGCCAAGGCAAAAATAAGTGAAGCTCCTACATCAACAAATGAAGTTGTACTTGTCAAACCTCCTTACAAAGAACATATTATTGATATTACATAATAAGAAAAACAATTTCATGAGCAGCATATATACCACTAAATAATAGAATAATAAGTATATTATAATACTACCAACATATGTATATTAATGATCAATTTCACCTCATGTTGGAATAACTAGCATACCCCAACTACATTTGTTCCATATAACATTCTTTCTTCACCTAAAAAAACTCTCAACCCTAAAAATAGCCTATAAAATAGGATTACAACTCTACCATGTTTGATTGGGTTAAGATACATAAACATCATACATCACATTATACCATGTTTTCCTATGATAAACTTGGGTTGTTATATTGAACTATACTTGTGATGTATCATTGGCAGTGAGTTGAAACTAGAAACATGTGGCCTAATAAAATTGCAACATGCACAATGACACAATAAGCTACACTATAATTAGAGACCTACAATATAAACTTATAAAAAGTGTCATATGCAAATAAAGGAGTAAATATTGAGTCTTAATGTGAAAACTTTACCCCGATAGTAGTGATTTCACCGAACAACATGTTCATGTTCAAAGTAGAAAACCTTCTATTGAAGTTTTTTTCATGTAATGAAGATAATAATACTTAAAATACACAAATTTGATATAGCTTGTATCAGAACATGCACGAGCTACACATTTTTAAACAAAATAATGATATATATAGTTTCCAATGCACAATAGAAAAAAAATAGAGATGAAAATATTGCACATAAACCATTGTTCTTGTTCAAGAAAATTAGCATGCATTTCTAGAAAATTCCACGCATATAAATTTTTTCTTATCAAAATTGTTGAGTTTATTTTTTAATTAATATATTAATTGTCTAAGATAGATTAAAATTGTTCACCATTGCAAATGTAGTCTTGTTAAGGGAGCAATTGATTTTCTAATAGAAAGTTACAAGGCATAGATAGTATATATCAATCACATCTGAAAACAATGCTCATGTTACCTACTATGCATCTTTTTTAGAAAAATAGACACCACAATCCTCTCTAACACAGTGTTGTCTGCCAAAACTTCTCACGAGGGGATTATGCCAACCCGGTTATACATGAAGGGAGATATTATCTTTGTATCTAGATGTAGTGGAAGATTGTCTTCATGTGTGCAATCATATGGAGAGCCATCAATAGATCGATAAATAAAAGTCCAACATTGAGGTATAAAATACTTGCAAGATGAAAGGAAAACCGGAATAGATTGGGAAAAAGTGTCTCACAATTGGAACATGTGTTATTAAAGGAAAAACAACAAAACCTAAAAAATCATCAGGAGAATATAATTACCATAGTAGTCTCTTGGGTATCAAGGAGAACTAGAGTATAAATACCAAGGTAGGAGAAGGCAAAGAATACCCCCCTCCCACATCAAATATAAATTTTTGAACATAAATGTAACTTGATGTTGAGTTCAATCACTTCTTAGTCGATGATTTCCATGCAATCACAATTGTGGTAAGTGTTTTGAATTAAAATATTTGGGGTTGGAAATTGAACGGACATATAATGAGGTTGTAGTAATTGTAATTGTCAAATATAATATATCCAAACCCTCTGGTTTATAACACACGAAATTTTCTTGAAATAGAAACTAAAAATCCTAGTTTCAAAGAATCAGTAAGTTCGGAAATAAACACTACATCATTCAAGTATCAAAATTGCTCCCCAACGGTCTCGTAGAGATAGGAACTTCAATTTAAATGATAACTTTTTTCGTATCAATGATATAAAGTATGTGCTTTAGTTCTCTCTACTGACCGCTAACTCATTACGTGAAACTTGGAATCTTCTAGTCTAAAGTATAAATGTGAAAGTTTGAGAAACAAAGAGGGTCCATTTTGTCCATACAGAACCGACTCGTGAATGGGTCTTTATTACCATTTAGGTCCAACTTTGCGTTTCAAGCTGTCCCAGTAATCCCAGGCTCCCAGCTATACATAAGCCTCAAAAACCCACCCTTGAAAATGATAATTAGGTGTTTTAACTTTTAACGACAGATTCTAAATGGGATACGGCCGGAACATAAACTTGGAAAGAAGATTTGAATCCCTTTATTACAACCTTGATATATTGTCTGATGGTGTGTGCAATACCAAGTACAATACCAGTACTGGACAAGCTACAGTACTACCAGCAGCCTCAGTATACCTGGAAAGCTATACATGACATACCATCGACTCTCGACATGGAAGTGTAAGACTAAAACTTGCCTCTCAGCGCTTTGATAGGCTACTCAAGTGGAGAGAGGTGGTAAAAAGGAGTGGAAGGGAATGATACGATGTGAAAGATATGCTCAGATGTGTCATAGGTTCTCTGAGATTCCAATGAAAGTGTTGACAAAGTCGTGAGGAAAAGATGGGCAAGGAAAAAAGAAAAGCCGAGAGGAATCATTAGGAAGCCAAGTCCTTTATCTACTACTGATGTAAAGGGTCGAGTGGCGTTACCAGAGTGGATGCTTTTGGGTAACTAAAGATGCTGTTGCTGCCTTGCTTGAGCATGGAGACGTGTGCTGCCTAAAGGAGACGATGTTTTACCCCTCGACTTGAAGTTCGTTAAGGGCTTCTGAAACTGCTATTGTGAATATTCAAATTTAGTTCTTAGCATTTGAGAATCCAGTCCGCTGACTATACTAAACTAAATAAAGTAACGAAAAAGCTGAACGAATTCTTTGAATAAGCTCGCAATTTATAAAGCAAGATTCTTAAGCTGTGTTGTAAATAAAGATTTGACTTCCAGCGTAACTGTAGTCCTTCTGAAATTCTGCGTCAACGAAGATCAATTGTAGCTTTTCCCCTTTTTCTCCACTCCAAGTGAATAAAATACAAATTTTCGTCTTTTCAGCATCTATTGTAGTATGAAAGGTATCTCAATCGAATAAATCATAGTTCTGGATCTAACTCGGATACATTCGGTTATGGCGTCAGCATTTAGGCATCCTCTCCCACTGGATTATGATACACTCGGATACATTCGGTTATGGCGTCAGCATTTAGGCATCCTCTCCCACTGGATTATGATACACTCGGATACATTCGGTTATGACGTCAGCATTTAGGCTATGGAAAACAAAGCTTCCGAGCACGCTATGAAAAGGTACAAAGAGCAGAGGCTGAGGGGGAGCGGGACACCGCTTTACGGCGGTCAAATCCCCCTCCCCTTCAGCCTCTTCTCGCCCGTCTTCAGCAGGGTCTCTTCTTCGGGAGGCGTGCGGGCGTGTTGTCTTTGGAGGCAGCAGTCTTCTTCCTCCTTATCGTGGAGCCCGGCTGCGACGAGTTTTCTACCTCCTTTCTCTTTTACTTGCTTTCTATTTAGACCAGGTTGGTCTCTTATTTTGTCTCTCTCGTTGTTAATCAGCGCTTCTGTCTCTTCTCGTAGTAGATTTCTCTTTCTCGGTCAATTTTGTTGTGGTGTTGTATGACATCAAGTGTGGAGACAATATCCTTTTGGAACACCGATCTGGCGCAGATACTCTACCACATATACATACTCAGGTTGAAGGTATTCCTCATAGAAAGTTGTGTTAGCCAGCGAAGGAGAAGAGGGATCTATACATCATTGTTCTTATCAAATTCCGATATGAGTTTTTGTGGTGGTTTGTATGTGCTACTCCATAATAAAATTTGTCTGTTTAACTTCAAAAAAAAAGTACAAAGAGCAAAGATGCCGAAGCCCTACATTACTTCGTGAGCCCACTCAAGCTCAACTCGTAAGAGTGAAGTTAATAAGTAAAACTAATGTCTTAAAAGGAATCTAACAAGACTTTTAACTTAAGACACAATATTAGAGTATAGTGAATCTAAACTGTGAATCTTGAATTGTTCTTAGGCACGTTTGTCAAATAGAATTTCACAAAATTCGACATTTAGCACATCCCGCATTAATCAAATGTTCGAATTGAAAATTCTAGTTTGAATTACGGTATTACATTTTTTTGGCATGACGACTAGTCATAGCTGCATTTTGGCATCTTAAACAATTTAGGAAATGACAAGATTGTGTATTGTGTTTTAATGATCAATTAGATAAATAAAAATAACTTTTATGTATAGATGTTATCTCTAAATATATAACAAAAAGAAAAAGTCTACATAGGATGTTAAAATGTACTTAACAAAATTAGGAAATCCTAATTCAAGAAATTCATATTGTTTTTGTTTTAGAAAATACACACGCAACAGGTTTGAGACATACATATCATGATGCAAAAAACAAGAAACTCAATGTTTTTTTAACTTTGCAATGTTCTAGTTAAACTAGAAAAGTTATACCATTATGCTAGGAGAAACTGAAAATGATCTAGAAGGGTTGTTTAATATAATGAGACTAGTTAGAAGATATAAAAGTTAAACATTTACATCATAAAAAATCATGTTGGGATATACTTTACAAACTCATGTATTGTATAAAGATATGTGTTTCTATTTCAGGTTTAATGATATTGTCTTCTTAATTTTGTTTACAAGCCTAAAACATGTAAAATCAATGAATAGAACAAGTTTAGCCACTTGCTTCGAAGTTGGAAGTTGTTATGTCGTAGACAACTAGTTTGTAGTTTGATTAGAAAGATTGGTGATATAGATTTTGTTGTTGTTGTTTTTATGAAGCTAAAGAATGCACACTGTGACTAATTACACGTACTTGTACGTGTTACTGAATTAAACATTGTCTAGTACTCATTCGGTCAAGGGCGTATCAGGGGCGTTGTCGTGGCTCTACCCCCTCCAAAATGTAATGTATATATTATATATGTATATATCTATAATACTATAAAAAGAGCGAGTTCACACTGCGCTCTCCTTGATTCTCTCTCTTCTCACAATTTTTCTCTAATTTTTTATATTTGTTTAATTTTATATTTTTTTCTTTCATGATAAAATCAGTTGTCACGTCCCTTCGAATGTGCATTGAGGAGTTAATAAACAACACATTTTTAAATTTTCTACGAAACACTTACGAGGATTATCATTATCCTTTTGGGCAGTTATGAAGATTATTATTATCTTTTTGGGAAGTTTTATTTTTTAAATATTTAATGTAAGATAAACATGTTCTATTGACACGATTACCATTATCTTTTTGAAAATTTATTTTTTAAATATTTAAAATAAACATGTTCAATGGGGTACGTGCGTATGTACGTGTGTGTTGCTAGTTTAATAAAAGTGAAAATATAATAATAAGAGTCTGTGTCGCTGTTGGCCATTAAGAAGCTGGTTGCTCGTCTGGTATAAGAGTCCCGCAGTTCGTTTGGTATAAGAGTCCCGCAGTTTTAACAACCGCCCCGGATTCTATTCTCAGTGTCGCAGCATTTAACCACGCTCGCTCACTTAAAGCACAGAGAATATTATATTGATTCGTGAATGGAGTACAGAATTAACTCATAGCTGATTTTGTAGATGGGTCTTGTAGCTAGTTTTTGATCTACACTCCCCAGGGTTCGAGTCTCAATTCTACTTAGATTTTGGTCAACATTTTGAGAAACCATATGACAAATTGAGTCATTTATCTTAGAACATTATCATATTTAAAATTTAATACTTCTATTGCAGTTGACGGTATGTTTTTTCCTTCTATCATTGGATATTTTTTTATCAGATGTTGCTTTTGGATGCAAACTACGTTGAACATATATTGGTTGATTTACATACAAATTTTAGTAGGTATCAGCTCAATATATTATGTATCAGTTTATTATATTCTAAAATCAAAAAGTTATATCGGTGGTGAGTCATCTAACACAGCCCCCCCTATCATAATTTTCTAAATCCGCAACTGCATTCAGTTGAAGTGTTTAATAAAATAATGAAGTACTATATATCTTGTCGTGTTTGTCGACAAAGTTGATTATTTAAAAAATTGATTCTATGTAGAAGAAAGCACACACTTAATATGTCGGAAAACCAATTGGTGGGAAAAGATGCTAGGATGAAGAAAGCAATCACGGTCTTGCACCTTGCCGTGTCCGTAATCTTGATATTTGGATGATGAAAATCCACGTTAGGATAACGAAGATTTTATCTCTGATTTCAGCAAGTATTGAAATATAATTAATCAGTTTCCGCTACAAATAGTTGACGAAGGGAGTTGTTAAAGAGTTGAATAATTCTTAATCAAAAGAGGAATGATTTCTGTCGACTTAGTCAGCGGCTGGCACGAAGTGTTCCGGTTTCGTACCTCAGTAGATGGTGCGAACAGAGAATTCTATTTGTCACCGCAAAAGAGTTTGCCGCCATCCAAGAATTCGGAACACAGGGAGCAAGAAGCAGGCGCCGTCGCAATAATTTTTTGGGAATCGGGGTTGATTTGTGTCAACAGAATTTATACCACTCAATACTTCAGGGGGTACCGAACTCAAAAGTCCTACTCGGACATGACTGTTGTTTCAAAGGGATTACAATTCTTGTGTTATTTTAAGACAACCAAATATGGGATATCGAATTTTAATCGGATTTAAGTCATATCCCACTTATAATACTGCAAACCAAAGATGCCGTAGTATTTAAGAAGATCCTTCTAGTTAGGAAGATTGTCGGAGTACATCTTGAACATGATTTCTATGCCCAATTGACCACAACTTAATGTGATTCGGATGGCCTTTACTATCTTGTTATTAGTAGAAACAACAACTCGAAGAGATACATTGACATTAGCAATATCTTAACCAGCTACACTAACAGTTTCACAAAATATACTTTCTTTCTTTGCTGCAAATTAGATATACTTTCTCTTCAGTTTGAACATCACAAAATTATATGGCTTTTGGGTCCTACATTCACAATTTCTTTGGATTTTAATTTCTATGGTTATATAGCATTTAGCTCGCTCATCTATCATTGATTCTAGAACATAAGTCGTAGGACAAATCTAAGTTTTTGTTGGTATAAAGTGGCACAAAAGAGGCTTCTCGGGACCTCATATTTTCCTTTTTGTCAGCTCTACGGTGAATATGTGGAGCATATACTTGTAGAAATATTCTTGTGATATAGAATCATTTTACAAAATAGTTTTAGTCTTAATGCCGACAATGGCAATGAAAATATGATCATAAACCACTTTTTTCATAAAATGTCTATCAACTCACACTCCTATCTTCATAAAATTAACAAAGTGAGAAATAAATAACAAATATTTAGGCATGAGTATAGCAATCTTAATACTATGATTACAAAAACACAATATACTTCAATTTCTATTTATAAGCTATTATTTTACAAATGATGATGCATCTATTCTTAAAAAGAAAAGGATTAAATGTGTCTTATGTGGTTCATAAAGAGGGCAACATCACTAATGAAGATCTTCTCTCCTTTTAAGACATGGTCATAAACTTTGAATAGTATGAGGTTTGATGACATTGTTGTTTGATAATGATGATGAACCCCTTGGCCCTTCAAAAAGGAGACTAGAAGGAAGTTATATAGACTACTTTAGACAATTTTTATATGCCCATAAAATCACCATATTAATGGCAGCCATTGTACAAACAAATTGTAAAAGAAGGAGTCATAACAAGGATATGACACAAGTACAAATTATTTAACACAGTTTAAAAATCACAAAGAATTATCAATGAACACCTAGTTGTCTTTTTAACCACTGGGCCTGCATGAGGGAATAAATCTTTCTTGAGTTGAAATTGAATAAAACACAAAGTAATGTCTCAAACAACAAAAGTAAATATCAAACTTTCTACTTTCTCCTTTAGATCTTGACCACGGAGAACACTACATGTTATCTTTTCTCAGATGTTGGGAAACCATCTGCTATCTTGTTTGGGAGGTGATCAATGGAAGATTAGCACATATTATCCTCTTTCTTAGGCCGAGGAGAATCAGAAGATTTCTTCTGGATCGGTTTTTACATCACACCTTAAAGAAACTCTAAAATACTTCTTCAACAAATAACATAATAGGAACATTGGAAATTGCATTGTAGTTTGAAGGATTTGTTAAGTGAGCTTCTTGAAATGATTGGAAAATCTTTTTGTATAGGATAAGCACTAACTTGAAAACTAGGCACATAGCTCATGTGAATCTTTTCACAATTTTTGTGTTTCTCAAGTGTGTGCCCCAATGATGAAATATGGTCTATATGCATAGCAAATATCTTTCTCAAGCATATAGGAGTGTCCTTAGAAAATAGATTAGTTTGAGTTAGTCCAAAACAAAACTATGAGGACAACTGTGTATTTTATAGATCATCTCATCCAAACTTGTACTTCAATGGAATTTACTTTGGTCAAGCTGTAATTTTGACCAAATTACAAGAAATACATAATTCAACAACGTAATAGATAGAGAATTAAATAAATCAACCATTTTAACTACCTATAGTCAAACTAGAGTTTGGAAGAGATCATAATTGGTCTAATTATTTATTCATATGAGAAATATACAAGAGAAAAATGTCTTTTCACACCATCTCTATACCATCTACAAGATAGATCGATATCATCTTAGTCAAACTATGAGTTTGACCCAAAAAATTACTGACCTAAAAGTCATTTGAAAATGAATTTTGGCTCTAGACAATAATGTTATAAAAGATAATAACATTGTTAACTTCCTAGGGTCCTAATTAAGACTTAAATGCCTTGTTGCCTCTATTACCTGAGAGAAGATAAAGATGTCTTATTTGTACTAAAGATAGGACTGCTAGCCTTTATATAGGACAATGGTTGGTTTTCAATACCTTTTTACACAATGTCAAACTAATTCTGATATGCAAGAGTATAGATAGACTTATACATTAAGAATCCTCCTCAAATGTGTGTAGATATTGTAAGCATCATGATTGTTACATAAAACCTTGACCCAAAATCCATTTAAGGATTTAGTGAATGGATCTCCAAATTGATCTTTTGAGAAACATTGTGTGAGTTTGATCAACTTGCCTTAAACCTTCTCTTTGATGAAGTGATAGTCGAATTTGACATCTTTTATACATTCATGAAAACCAGGTTGGAATCTATGTGAATTGTAGCTTGACAATCACACTGCAATTTCATGGCTTTATATTGTGGAAATCCTAGTTCTTCCATGAAGTTCATTACCCATAGAAGTTCACTAGTAATGTGAGACACAGCCTGATACTCAAACTTAGCACTTGAGTGAGAGACAAAATTTTGCTTCTTTCTCTTCAAGGAGACCAATTTACCATCTATGAAGACACAATGTCTAGTCACAGATCGTCGATCAATAATGAAACTTATCCGGTCTACATGAAAAAATTCATGAACCTTTAGGTTCCCATGACTCGTGTAGAGGAGACCTTTCATGGGATCTCTTTTGGGATAATGGAGGATGTCGATAATAGCATCCCAGTGACCAGTGTGGCCTATGTCAATTGACTAACCACACTAGTAGAAAACAAGATGTTTTTCGGAGTAACTATCATATAGTTTACTTTCCCAACTAGTCGTTTATATTTTCTAGGATTTCTAAGAGGATCACCCTAATTTTTATATAGTTTAAATTTAGGATCCATAGGTGACTCTACAGGTGTTGATCCAATATTCCAGTTTCTTCTAGGATATCTAGTAAATAGTTGCATTGAAAGATTATAATTCCATCTTTGGACCTTGCCACCTTAATACCAAGGAAGTATTTGATAAGTCAAAATCTTGTATCTAAATTTACCTTAAAGAAACTATTTCAGACGTGCAATTCCTTGGTGATCCTCACATATAATAACAATGTCATAAATGTAAACAAATAGAAAGACATAACCAGAGGACCCATACTGATAAAAGATGGAGTGATCCAAACAATACCATTGTAGGCCAAACACTTTGATAGGTTGACTAACTTCCCAAACCATGCTTGGGGTGACTTATTTAAACCATACATAGATTGATGAAGTGGGAAGAAAAGATGGGAATCCCCTTGAGAAACAAACTGAGGTGGTTGATCCATATATATTTCTTTAGAAAGGTCATCATGAAGTAAGGCATTCTTGATATCTAACTAATGTAATGGCTAGGAGAAATTAGGAGCTAATGAGATGAAAAAATGAACAAATGTCATTTTATCATGGGAGAAAATGTATTTGGGTAATCTTCCCTATAGATTTGGGTATATCCTTTTACGACATGTATTGATTTAAGCTAGCATATAAGTCAGTGATGGGTTGTAATTTCAGACTCTGACATAGTATTTCGTCACATTTCTACAGCCAACATAGATGAATCTATCTCTTGAGATCTCATGGATATGTTTGTGCAATAATTTTGCATGAGGGAAAACAAGAAGAAGGGACTAGCAGGAAGGTGACTTCTATTGATATGGATCTAGGTGGAGGTCAACTTCACAATAGGGACCTCTCCACATATATGAATTCCATGAGAGCTTTACTTCCACCATGGAGAAGAAGTAGTTAATGAGGATGATAGAGAATATAATGTCACCCCTAGAGAACTTGGCTACTTCTTTCTAAGAGATGATAGAGATTCTCTAGTACCATATTACCAGAAAGAAGGTGGAGAATATCGTGTGTGTATTATAGACACTAAGATAGTCTTTATATAGGACAATGGGTGGATGTCAATACCTATCTACACAATGTGGGACTAATCCGAATATACAAGAATATAGATATATTTATACACTTAACATTTTCATCATCTATAGTATTTTTACAAGGTAAAAGAATAAATGGATGACTACAATGTTCACAATGTATTGGGAAATAATTTCATGTAAATATTAATTCTTTTATAATATTTGCTCATTTTGTGTTGTCCAAACTCATATATTTTTGAAACACATAATAACATAGTTATAAGACACAACATGACAAATCTATCATTCATCAAAATAGGTTTAAGTATACCCTTGGGCCAACAATCTCCCCTTTTTTAGGATGACATTCAGTTCCTTGATAAAATTAACTATGATAAAAAATTATTAGTAATTTTTTTTTGGAAACTAATTTCCATTATGAACCTTCCCTAAGGTAAGAGTCTGTAGTCATACAATCATTGGAATATAGAAAATGGGTATGTATTCCATTACAACCAGTATTAGGAATCACATTGCTTAGACCTATTGGTGTAGTCAGCCAAAGAGTCTTAGATTCCTGTCTAATAGCTTGTAACTTAGTAAGAAAATTGGCATCTTCATTGTTGGATCGAGAAGTTTTCATGATGTGAACCGTGCAAAATCTATGCATGAAAGACTTGATGGAAAATGACCATGTCGTAAAGGTTAGGAACTGGTTGTGATCCTCATGAATGACATTGATAGCTTGCTAACTGTCACTTTTGATTATTAGTCGCTCCCATCCTTGCAACCATGCATGTTTAAGGGAAACTAAAATAGTGTGAAGTTTTGAATGAAGGATGGTGAAGAGTCATTGATAAAGGATTCGGACCACCCTTGACACCAAGTACCACAATGCGATCTGGCCACCGCAACAGTTGAAAAGTGAGCATTTCTTGTCGATGCGTCTACATTTATTTTAATCCAGCCCTACGGAGGATGTCTCCAAGATGGAGTGCATGTCTGAGAAGGAGTAGGTTGATTGAAGCTTTGATTCGAAGTATCCAATAGGTCAAATACCTTAGCAGTAACTACAACTTCTTTCTAGATACCGCAAATAGAGGAAGATAGATTGGGTTGTTGAGCCCGAAAAATGAAAGAATTCTTGGTAATCCAGATCACATGGCATGTGATTGTAAAAAGAACATATAGATGTACATTCAAATGAATACCACTGTGCATCCACTCATTGTATGTTGCTGTAAAGAAATCTAGTACGTGATCATTGAAATGTAGAGCCTCCCAAATAGGTTTTGCATACTAATAGTCACGCAAAGCATGAACACTAGTCTCATTAGGATCAATACATATAGGACATGTTGAATCTATAGTGAAATGTCTTTGTAGACTTAGAACATTAGTCATCAGTGCCTCATTCATAGTTAACTATGAAAAGATTCTATATTTAGCAGCAACATGCAACTTCCACATCATCTTCGACAACCCCAATCAAGATCTAGAGGTAGGCGTAATGAGTAAATTGTAAGCAGTCCTAATAGAGAAGTGACCCGAGTTGGCCCTGTTCCAAGACAGCGTATCCAATCTGTTACCCGCTTGTGGAACGAGCATCTTAAATGTTTTTCATGATAGATGACTGTAAGTAATGAAGCAATAAGGCTTCATCCTAGTCACCATACAATGTAATTAAAAAAAATTAACTTTCATGTTTTGAAGATATGTCGGTACAAGATGTATATCAATGTCTTTTAGAAGTGTAGAATTCGATACCCAAGGTTGGGACCATATAGACACATTGTTTCCATTACAAATGCTAATTGTAGAGTTTGATTAAATGATCGGTTTGAGAAATTCAACTTGTTTCCAAAAGGGTTTTGAAGATAATCCCCTTCTTGTAGTAAAATCTTGGTACTTGTGTTGAGGCCACTCAACCAGGATGAAGGTCTATTAGACACAACCTGCCAAGTTGTCTTTAAAAGAAGTGCTTGATTTCATATTCACATTGAAGGAATTCCATTCCACCAGAAAGTTTTGGGGCAATGACTTGTTCCCAAGCAATCAAGGATAAAGGAATTTGAGATCCCATCCACCTCCAAATGAAATATCTTATCAACATATCAATACTATCACTAACCTACAAAGGAATATCCACTATTTGCATAGTGTATGTTGGAATCGTTCCAAGGACATATTTGGCCAAAGTGAATCTGCCTACCAGATTGAGAGTATGGGTTGCCCAACCTGTAATTTGTGTTTGTATATTATCTAGAAGATAATTGTATGTTGTCTTCTTGACTCTTCGATGCAGAATTGGGATTCCAAGGTATTGTCCAATATCATTGACCTTTTTCATAGATGTCTGTGTAGCAATGAATGATGCCAGTTCCTGTGGTACTGCCTTTGAGAGGAAGATGACGCTCTTGTCAAGTGAAATAGATTGACTTGAAGCTTGTTCAAAAGTTGAGAAGTAGTTGAGCATTGTGTCTATACTATGAGTGGATGCCTTTGCAAATAAAATAATGTTGTCGACAAATGCAGCATAGGACACATAGGGTCCTTGAGAAGATATCTTTGCAGGTTTCCAAACCCCTTGAGAAACTGCATCTTCTATTAACTGACTTAGTCGATTTAGGCAGAGAACAAAAAGATAAGGAGATAGGGGATCTCCTTGACGGAGACCCATGTTAGTCTTAAAGCTTTGTAATTTGGAACCATTCCATAAAATGTTGATTCGACCACTAGTTATAGAGTTCATTATATAAGAAACTAAGTTATGAGGTAAACCCATCATGTTAAGGTGTCAAGAGTAAAACCCCAAGACATTTTTTTCATATGTTTTTGAAAAGTCCACTTTAATGGCCATGACTTTGGTAGAATTTCTATGCCTCATATTATGAATAATTTCTCTATCAATGATGATATTACCAGTAATATGTCTCCCCAGAATGAAACTCGATTGATGCCAAGAAACCCATCTGTTCATTAAAGGATTAAGATGTTGGACAAGAACTTTAGATATTGGTTTAAGACCCACATTTGTCAAGGAAATTGTTCGAAGTTGTGAACAATGCCTTACTGGTTTAACTTTCAGAATCAGTACTATAGATGTATTACATATCAAAGAAGGTAAAGTAAGCCCAAAAAAACCTTTCTGAAAGGTGGATATAACAGAAGATCCAACAATACTCAAGTGATGTAATAAGAATTCAACTAAAATTCCATCAAGTCCGACTATTTTGTAAGGTGTCATAGATTTAAGAGTAGACAAGATTTCTGAGGCAGTTGCCAAGGATTTCATTGCTTGTAATTCTATATTAGATAAGCAAAAGAACCGTGTTGGGATTCTATCAGCAACCTATTGAATAAAATTATCAGTAGATTAGAAAATAGCCAGAAATTGCAAATGAATGATCGATTGAAGCAAGTTTTCATTAGTAACCCAGTTACCATAGGAATCCTCCAATCTAATAATCTTATTGGTTTGACGTTGATGTTTAATGAAAGTATGAAAGAACTTGGTATTCATGTCACAAAATTTGAGCCAGTTAGAATGTGATTTTTTTCTGAGATTGTAAACCTCCTGCATAAGGATGAACTCATACTGCTACTGGAACTGATCATGTATAGCTTCTAGCTATGAAGAGTAGTTTGATGTCATTTGATTTTGTAATGATTCATTTCCTTTAGTAAATATGCCTTGCTATCATGTTTTTGTTTGCCACACTCTCTTATCCCACTAGATTAGAATCAATTGAATATGTTGTATAGCATCCACAAGGTCCATATCTGAAGCCTATGAATTTTTCTAGACTTGAGATTCCAAGAGTTTTTTGCTCAAAAAATATATGCAACTCTGGGAGTACGAAGACACTATAAAAAAATTAGGTTATGATCTGAATGTAGATGTGGAAGTTTTGCAACTGAGAAGTTATAGTTATTCAGAATCCATAAGGAATTAGCCAAAAATTGATCAAGTCTCTCATACAAAAACTCATGTTTGTAGGTGAAAGAAGAACTAGCAAAACTGAGATCAGATAAGTCATCATCCAGAAGAGTAGATTTGAAGATCACAGTTTCTCTATACAGTTTCTCTATAATTGTGTCTATTACTCCCCCTCTTCTCATATGCAGAAAGGATAACGTAGAAATCCCCACACACTAACCATGGTCGGGAAATTTTTGTGCTCAATTGAGATATATGACTATAAAACATAGTACGAATTTGAGGATTTGAACTAGAATAGACTACTATAGGATAGTATGAATCATTGAAACTACAATGAAGAAATTGTTGATGTCTCTTCTCAAGTGTAATAGAGCATCTTTCCTACCTTCATAATAACCAAATGCCTCTAGAAAACCTTCATGCTTCAATTCTGTATGATGTGGAGTATCCAAGATGAAGGATAGTTGCATTTGCTGATTGTGCCAATATCTGAGGTTCTAAGATGGCAAAAATATTAGGTCGTAAGCGATGAACATGACCTAGGATCATGTTAACAGTGTTATCTTGGCCAATGCCACGTACATTCTAGCATAATATGCTCAACATTATATAGGATGAGATGAGACAACATGGAACTCCACCTCCTCTGAGATGTTGGCAAGTTTTTTAGCCTGGTTGTGTGTCATATAAGGATGATCCTTCATTGTCACACCCCGATCTCGCATTACCCACAAACCACGAGATTAGGGCGCGACGGAGGGATAACACGCAAGCCAACCCACTTTGAGATTTTAAAACATTTTAAAGACATTAATAGAAAAATATGATTATAAGATGTAAAAATGAAACTAAACAAACTGCGGAAGCATCTTTATTAACTGACTAGCAATACAAACAGAGTCTACAACATATTACATTGTTCGACATAAAATAAAGCATAACAGTTAATTACATCTTTATACACATTCACTCTCTCACTCACACCTTGTCCCAAAGATCGAGGGGAAAGGACTAAGAGACCTCTAACTACTAACTACGAACCTTCTATCGACTAGGCGTAAGGATAAATCGATCCTTCTGATTTCCTGCTGCTGATGATGACCTGAAAATATTTGAGTAGAGTATGAGCCTACTCGCTCAGTGAATAGCATTTCACTTAGCTATCACTAAATAACTCATCAGGTTTATAAAATTGAAATAAACATAAATACAGTTCAAACAGGGCAGTACTATTGACATAGCAGATATACAGATAATAATCACATTTCTATGTATCAACAGGTATTTCAGGTAAATGAACAGATATATAAATTTACTATGATCCTATATGATTACTTATTCATATTATTATTATGCCCTAATCATATGCAGTGTACTCTGCATATGAAGATCCGTAGCAAGTTCATGCTACGATCCCACCGTACAAGACTTAGCGACACACCCGGAAAATGCTAAGTCTGACGCCAGCCCTGTTCTGCTACAGGACCCCAGGCTCCACGGCCTCAATGCACAACCACGTGTGCTGTACAACCACGTGTGCTCCAGACTCCTCCTGACAAACCTGAGTACACAGGCAGAGAGTCTCACCGGGTTACCTCCGTGACACAAGCATGGATGATGTTGAATAACCCCCATTTTCCTCCAGTGCCACCGTGACTCCGCACGCGTTGTTGTTGGACACTGCCTCTCTGTCCTCGTGTCTCCATGACTCCGCACGGATAATGTTGCAACACGAGTTTCACCCCTAAGAAGCAGATCTATCAAAGGGGTTCTACGGTGTTAGGGCACCTAAGTCTATTAACTGATTAACATATAACCATTTAAACAGGAAAATCACATCTACTGATTTCATATCAGATCACAATACACTGTCATTCTAAACTGACAGAGCAATATATTTTAAATCCTTGTAATTTCTGAGAATTTCTCATACCATGCATTCAGACAAATTAGAAATGCATAAATAACCCAACTTATTTCAATTTGGCACATACATAGCGAATTTACGCAATTGAACATCTTATTGCACAAATTAAAGAAATTTACTTCACATACGAGTATCATACTCAACATTTGTCAATTCTCTAAAATTCTCGAAAAACGTGCACATTAACCCTAATCTTGGTTTGTGCATCACTTAACCCAATTAAAAGTTAATTACCTATCACAACACAATTTAATAACAAAACTTGAGAATTTCTGGTAATAATTCAGAGAAATGTGCCATTTCATGTAAATATCAATTTACACATATTAACGTAAAAAGATATATGCAATTAGGGTTTTCATGCATATTTTATTAATTCATATCTACTTTGAAATCGTATATCTGATAATTTATCAGAAATCTTCATTGTTTGGGTTCATACCCAAATTATACCATTTTCAGACATGAATTTCTAATTTCAACATTCAAATGAGCAATTTAGGTTCCAATGAACCATATAAATCTACCGATTCAATCCACACTGATCAATTGCTAAATTTAATCATATAACAGCGTATAGAAGCAATTTATGAAATAAAAAGTCGGGCGACGCCAAACGCTGCCCGACGCCTGATAACGCCTGTTATCAGCGAAATTCGCGCACATAACTGGAAATATTCAAACGCCTGAGTTTATTAATGATAAATAAATGAAATCCTACTCACTTTGATTTGGTCTATCCGGATTCGTCCGGAACTGCGTCCAAGACTGGATTCTGGGCGATTTCGGATCGTCTTCAACCTTTGATTTCAATGTTTACGGTCCTGTAGCATCAGGTTGCTTCACGCACAACAGGGTGGCGGAAGAACTCGGCTAGGATGCTCAAACACGGCTGGGAGCTACAGACCTTTTCTTGGACCTCACGGCCGACCTCCAAGGCACCCTCCCTGGTGCCTGGCGTGCCCTAAATAGCTCCTTAGCTGCTGTCGTATGCAGCCGCAGGTACTATTGTTGATTGCCGACCAAGCAGCTAGGGTGGCTGGGCTGCGAATTTCCACTCTAGGCTCTTGGCCGAGCTTGATGCCGGCGATTCGTGATGTTTGCTCGCCCTAGGCGGTGCCTTGACTGTCGCACGCAGCAGCTAGCTACAGGGCGCTGGCCGCCAAGCTGCTAGGGCAGCCGCTGGTTGCTAGGAGGGTAGGGGAGGAAGGAAAAGAGAAGAAAGAAGGAAGGAAAGGTAGAGGAGGAAGAGGCGGAAATCGATCGCCGGTTGAATCACCCAACAATCGCCCTTGGTCGCCCCAAAATCGTCCTCCTTCCAACTGCTATTCGGGCGCCGCTTTCAAGCGGCGCTTCTGTTCTGTCTACGCGTGAAGAAAAAGAGATAAAGAAGAAAACGGAAGAAAAGGAAAATAAATAGCCACAATTTTGAAAAATTGCATATTAGGTCCAAGGAAAACAAAAGTGTTATAACTTTCACCTCGAGAGTCCAAATCGATTGATTCTTTTTACAATGTTTCAAGCGTGAAATTCTCTACAACCTTAGAGCAAGAAATTATGCAATTTAACATGTCACAACTAGTCAAAGCACTAATTGCAACAGTGAGTACTTAACTCAACTTAATTAACCTAACGATCAACATTGCTATTATCATCAATTACCTCAGATGATTCAATCTCAACTTTTGATTCAC
This sequence comes from Alisma plantago-aquatica, assembly GCA_963693085.1. Classification (NCBI taxonomy): domain Eukaryota; kingdom Viridiplantae; phylum Streptophyta; class Magnoliopsida; order Alismatales; family Alismataceae; genus Alisma; species Alisma plantago-aquatica. The sequence goes on from OY856409.1 coordinate 1,762,161,471, forward strand.
GACATAGCTTATCTTGATTAACCATGATGTTTAACAGGATGATTGGCACTAATCAAGGTGCTTCATGCTAATTGAGGTATTTACTGGTTAACCTCAACGTGGGTCATAACAATCTCCCTCCCTTATAAGAATTTTGTCCCGAAATTCCTAAAAGAGAAAAGGAAACTTGTTACGCATCTCTGACTCAAACTCCCACGTGGTTTCTTCTAGGTTATGATTCCTCCACAAAACTTTTACTAAAGGTATCTCGTGATTCTTAAGCTTCTTGATCCTCGGGTCAACTATCTGTATTGGTCCCTCAACATAGGACACATCAGATCTAATTCCAGATCAACCCACAAAACATTGTCTTGTAGAACTGTTATAACAGTATCTCAAATTATGGTAATTACTGAGAAATTATCATACTATACATGCATACAAACTAAAATTCTTAAATAAACAGAATGTATGTCAATTTGGTACTAAAATAAAATCATGCAATTTAATTGTTAAACATCATCACATCTCATAATGAAAATTGATATCAAAATACTTGATTCATCGTATACCCTATCCTTAGGGTTTCATTTGCCTTATTCATTCATCACATGCCAACACCCTACTCTTAGGGTTATCTCATTCACTAATCACATGGCAACACCCTACTCTTAGGGTTTCCACTATCTCATCTGTTTGATTGCAATTCAAATCACAATACGGTATCATTCTACAACTGGCAGAACAGTATATTTCAAATCATTGTAATTACTAAGTAATGTTTATATCATGCATGTAGACAGATTAGAAATTCATAAATATCCCTAAACTCAAATCAATTTTGGCAGATACATACTGAATTTCATGTAATTGAACATCCTATTACATCAATAAGAGTAATTTACTTCACCTATAAGAAACCATCTGTAATATTTATCGATTATCTGAAATTTCTCGAAGAACATGCATATTAACCAAATTCTTGGTTTATGCATCACATAACTCAATTAAGAGTTATTTTCGTATCATAACACAAATAATTATTAGTACTTGAGAATTTCTGATAATATCTCAGAGAAACGATTCATGTAAATTTTAAGTCATACACATTAACATAACAGGAAACATGCAACCAGGTTTATTTGCATATTTTAATGCTATCTTACTATCTTGAAATCATGCACCTAATGGTTTACCAAATTTTGCATTGCCTGGGTTTATATTCAAATCGAACCATTATCAGTTGTGTATTTCTAAACTCAACATTCACACTAGCAAACTCTATAAGACTTAAATGTTCTTCCCATTTCCACTGAAAAGAAAAACACATGCTCTCAGCATGTCCTCAAGAGTCTGAATGGTTCTCTCAAACTAACCATCCGTCTGCGGATGAAAAGGTTGTATCGAATCTTAACTTTGTGCCCGAAGCACAAAGCAACTGTTTCTACAATCCTAGATGTGAAATTAGGATATCAAAATGACATGATTGAAACTGGATTACCAAACAACCTAATTATTTCATCCATGTATATCTTAGCCAAGTCTCGAGACATCAAAGGTCAACTTAATATGAAGAAAGTGAGCAGACTAAATTAGTCTATCCACATTCATTCATATCAAATCACAACCTCTAGGTGTCCTGGGTAATCTTACCACAAAATTCATTGTGATAAATTCCCATTCCCATTCAGGCATAGAAAAGATTGCAAGGTAGCTATAGATTTCTAGGGTTCAACCTTAACCTACTGGTATACACTACTTTTAACCACATACCTAGCTACATCCTTCTGCATATCTGACCATCCGTTTCAACTACTTGAGATTCATATACATCTTAGTGTTTCCTGCTAGCATAGCATACATCAATACATGCACTTCCATAAAAATCTTTTCTTTCGGCCTTTTCCCCTTAAAAGAATTTACACTATCTCGAGGTACACACAACATGTCATGCTAATACAACACCTTATCATCTAAAAACTTAAACTCTGGTCTCTTTTCCTCCTATCATGTCATGCATGGTCTGGTTTAACTCACTATCACCCTATTGTGGTTTCTTAATGTACTCATAAGAAGTAGGCTTAACTTACATCTGTACCATCAAATCACTCTGTGTTGTCATCCCTAAGCCTAAGTTCAACTTCCACATTTCTACTAACAGGTCTCAATTTGAAACCTGCCATAGAGAACGCATTAACTGTTGAACTTGACTTTCTGCTGGAAGCATCATTCACCACATTCTCTTTACCAGGGTGGTGATCTATTGTCACATCATAAAGATAGTGACGCCATGTCTTAAAAACATGAACTACATCAACCATCTTCAGATCATATCTCGGGTAATACTCCGATTTCTATGTTACTTACTTATTGTTACATTTTAGGTTTATGTCTTACTCTTTCCTCTAAGTCATTTCATGTTGTTCATGTACCAATCAGATTATCTTACTTCAAAACCCTAGGTCACTATCAAAGCCAGTTTACTTTTCATAGAACAAATCTCAAAGTCTTATTTTACAAAGATACTAATATACAAGGTTACATTACTAATGATATCCCTTAAACTACTTCAACTCTAATCATTCTAGGGTTTTGGTCTATATCAGTAACATAGCATTATTGTGTGTATGTGTGATCGATCATATAAATTAATTTGAGTTGCTTGGGTCAATAACATATTAACCCATCACTCAACTTTAATTATTTAGGCTGAAAATTCAGTTTTTTTTTATAATAGTTTCTGTAATTCGTTTATTACACAGCTAACAGAAGTTCCAAAAATTCTGGAAATTTTATATGTTGTTCCTAATGAAGTTTCAGACTTCCAGTAAAAATTTGAGATCATTTCAAGTTATCAATAAATAACTAAAAATCAAACAGTGCACTGCTATATTGCAGTCTGCAGCAGGTTCGGCTGAGTTACAAACTCGGCCGACACCCTTATTGTAGAGGTCAAAAGTCATCCAAAAATTACGCCAAATTAATAGAGTGTCTAAAATTTGTGATTTTCAAACATAGTTAAAATTTGAGATCAATTGGATATTCCAATAAAAAGATAAAATTCAATTACCACACTGCTATATCATTCAGAAAATGTGATCGGTCGAGTTTGAAACTCGGCCGATAAACAAGTCAGAGCATTATTCAAAAATTTTGATATTTTCCCATGTTGTCTACATTTTATATATCCAAAACATATCCCAATTTTAGCCAAACCAGAGTTATACATAAAATACTAAAAATCATTTAGTGAGACATTTTATTTATCAAATTCTGTATTCATATGTCATTAAAATCCTAATTTGGGCCAATTAGGGTCTATGCTTCTCAAACCCTAATTCTCAAGACAAAAGAACATTTATACTTCTATTCTTATTTTACTTGTTAATAAGAGTCATTAGATCTCAGTAACGCATCCTGCCAGCCGGACCAGGCCGAACCTGTAGTCCTGAAGCCAAGAGCTACTCGAGATTAATCAACCCCTATTAACCTTAAACATGTGGAAAGAATATCCACTTAGGGCAACTTACTTATACATGATTTCGGATCTACTTTAATACAAAGGAAACAAACATTAAACAATTCGCTTCATGTCACAATAATATAAAAGAATCATACTTATTGTACAACTGGAAGTCTAAATTCATGCATATAATAGCATTTCTAGTGATCTTTAAATCAGATAAACAATAATAGACAAGAGTTGAATCGCATCTTATATGTAATCTCTTATTCCTTTATTAATTTCTAATCTCTTAACCCTAAGATTTCTAGGGTTTTCTCTCTAGCCTATCCTTCCTCTGCATACCTGGCCAGGGCATCCAGAGAAGAACAGACAGAGTAGCTTGATACTGGTCAATCTAAGTATTCAGACACCTGGCCAGGGTATCTAAACACTCAGACCTTCCAGAGCTAAAACTCATCATTTATTATTCGCCTTGCTTATAACTTTATTCTTTGACCTTAATGATTCTTAACGACTCATCTTAGCTCATTACTTGATTCTCGTGACCACATCCTCTTCCTGCTATCTGCAATAATATAACAGAACACTTCCTGTTAGAAAATTACAGATAGAAGAAAGACACCTAAACCTTAATCCTATTGGTCTCTTATCGTCCCCTGACCTGGACTCTGAGTAACTATGTACTCAACCTTAGCTCTGATACCAAAAATTGTCACACCCCGATCTCGCATTACCCACAAACCACGAGATTAGGGCGCGACGGAGGGATAACACGCAAGCCAACCCACTTTGAGATTTTAAAACATTTTAAAGACATTAATAGAAAAATCTGATTATAAGATGTAAAAATGAAACTAAACAAACTGCGGAAGCATCTTTATTAACTGACTAGCAATACAAACAGAGTCTACAACATATTACATTGTTCGACATAAAATAAAGCATAACAGTTAATTACATCTTTATACACATTCACTCTCTCACTCACACCTTGTCCCAAAGATCGAGGGGAAAGGACTAAGAGACCTCTAACTACTAACTACGAACCTTCTATCGACTAGGCGTAAGGATAAATCGATCCTTCTGATTTCATGCTGCTGATGATGACCTAAAAATGTTTGAGTAGAGGTATGAGCCTACTCGCTCAGTGAATAGCATTTCACTTAGCTATCACTAAATAACTCATCAGGTTTATAAAATTGAAATAAACATAAATACAGTTCAAGCAGGGCAGTACTATTGACATAGCAGATATACAGATAATAATCACATTTCTATGTATCAACAGGTATTTCAGGTAAATGAACAGATATATAAATTTACTATGATCCTATATGATTACTTATTCATATTATTATTATGCCCTAATCATATGCAGTGTACTCTGCATATGAAGATCCGTAGCAAGTTCATGCTACGATCCCACCGTACAAGACTTAGCGCCACACCCGGGAAATGCTAAGTCTGACGCCAGCCCTGTTCTGCTACAGGACCCCAGGCTCCACGGCCTCAATGCACAACCACGTGTGCTGCACAACCATGTGTGCTGCACAACCACGTGTGCTCCAGACTCCTCCTGACAAACCTGAGTACACAGGCGGAGAGTCTCACCGGGTTACCTCCGTGACACAAGCACGGATGATGTTGAATAACCCCCATTTTCCTCCAGTGCCACCGTGACTCCGCACGCGTTGTTGTTGGACACTGCCTCTCTGTCCTCGTGTCTCCATGACTCCGCACGGATAATGTTGCAACACGAGTTTCACCCCTAAGAAGCAGATCTATCAAAGGGGTTCTACGGTGTTAGGGCACCTAAGTCTATTAACTGATTAACATATAACCATTTAAACAGGAAAATCACATCTATTGATTTCATATCAGATCACAATACACTGTCATTCTAAAATGACAGAGCAATATATTTTAAATCCTTGTAATTTCTGAGAATTTCTCATACCATGCATTCAGACAAATTAGAAATGCATAAATAACCCAACTTATTTCAATTTGGCACATACATAGCGAATTTACGCAATTGAACATCTTATTGCACAAATTAAAGAAATTTACTTCACATACGAGTATCATACTCAACATTTGTCAATTCTCTAAAATTCTCGAAAAACGTGCACATTAACCCTAATCTTGGTTTGTGCATCACTTAACCCAATTAAAAGTTAATTACCTATCACAACACAATTTAATAACAAAACTTGAGAATTTTTGGTAATAATTCAGAGAAATGTGCCATTTCATGTAAATATCAATTTACACATATTAACGTAAAAAGATATATGCAATTAGGGTTTTCATGCATATTTTATTAATTCATATCTACTTTGAAATCGTACATCTGATAATTTATCAGAAATCTTCATTGTTTGAGTTCATACCCAAATTATACCATTTTCAGACATGAATTTCTAATTTCAACATTCAAATGAGCAATTTAGGTTCCAATGAACCATATAAATCTACCGATTCAATCCACACTGATCAATTGCTAAATTTAATCATATAACAGCGTCTAGAAGCAATTTATGAAATAAAAAGTCGGGCGACGCCAAACGCTGCCCGACGCCTGATAACGCCTGTTATCAGCGAAATTCGCGCACATAACTGGAAATATTCAAACGCCTGAGTTTATTAATGATAAATAAATGAAATCCTACTCACTTTGATTTGGTCTATCCGGATTCGTCCGGAACTGCGTCCAAGACTGGATTCTGGGCGATTCTTCAACCTTTGATTTCAATGTTTACGGTCATGTAGCATCAGGTTGCTTCACGCACACAACAGGGTGGCGGAAGAACTCGGCTAGGATGCTCAAACACGGCTGGGAGCTACGGACCTTTTCTTGGACCTCACGGCCGACCTCCAAGGCACCCTCCCTGGTGCCTGGCGTGCCCTAAATAGCTCCTTAGCTGCTGCCGTATGCAGCCGCAGGTACTATTGTTGATTGCCGACCAAGCAGCTAGGGTGGCTGGGCTGCGAATTTCCACTCTAGGCTCTTGGCCGAGCTTGATGCCGGCGATTCGTGATGTTTGCTCGCCCTAGGCGGTGCCTTGACTGTCGCACGCAGCAGCTAGCTACAGGGCGCTGGCCGCCAAGCTGCTAGGGCAGCCGCTGGTTGCTAGGCGGGTAGGGGAGGAAGGAAAAGAGAAGAAAGAAGGAAGGAAAGGTAGAGGAGGAAGAGGCGGAAATCGATCGCCGGTTGAATCGCCCAACAATCGCCCTTGGTCGCCCCAAAATCGTCCTCCTTCCAACTGCTATTTGGGCGCCGCTTTCAAGCGGCGCTTCTGTTCTGTCTACGCGTGAAGAAAAAGAGATAAAAGAAGAAAACGGAAGAAAAGGAAAATAAATAGCCACAATTTTGAAAAATTGCATATTAGGTCCAAGGAAAACAAAAGTGTTATAACTTTCACCTCGAGAGTCCAAATCGATTGATTCTTTTTATAATGTTTCAAGCGTGAAATTCTCTACAACCTTAGAGCAAGAAATTATGCAATTTAACATGTCACAACTAGTCAAAGCACTAATTGCAACAGTGAGTACTTAACTCAACTTAATTAACCTAACGATCAACATTGCTATTATCATCAATTACCTCAGATGATTCAATCTCAACTTTTGATTCACGACATAGCTTATCTTGATTAACCATGCTGTTTAACAGGATGATTGGCACTAATCAAGGTGCTTCATGCTAATTGAGGTATTTACTGGTTAACCTCAACGTGGGTCATAACATTCATCCTTCCACTAGATCCTCAAACCCGCCATCCAATCTTCTCTAAGATTATATCAGTTTTTTCATGTGAATGACCTTCGACTGTTGTGGTTTGGTTATCTACTAATACAGAGCAATGTTTTTATAACTTCATTGCCACAAGGATCGACTATCGTGGGTGTCACACCTATAACTTGAAGCTCAAAAGCCATATTTTTATTTGCCCCATAATTGATAGAGATATGCATAGAGGTCTCAAGGATGTTCTATTGATTTTCCACTGATACCACAATTTGGTCAGCACTTTCTTCCTATGCCTCATCTTTAGGAACTACAGTCGATCGAAGGGAAGGATGCTTTCTATTTTTAGTACATACCTTTGAAGATAATAGAGGAATACTACTTGTGTCTGGGATACCTATCTCTGGAGGTGAAACATTAGGATCCTCTTCCATATCATCAACTATTTTTGGAGCTTTGTATTTGTTTGTAGGAAGAGACCCATAAAAAATGATTCTTCAAAACATCTCTATTTCAACTTTGCGATTAATCCTTCTTGAATGAATATTCCTTCCATATGAAATTGTCCACTTATCTTCCTCCTCATTCCATTGTACCCCTACTTCCTCCACATGTTTGGATAGTTGTGCAAGATCATGCACTAAAGTATTAGAAGGGCAATTTGCACATCCATGTCCCATAATGCCACAAGCCAAACAGACTGATGTAATAGATTCATACTCCACTTTGTAAACCATGCCATTAATTATAACTACCACTTTAACATATGTAGAAGTATCTCCTTCAATTTCTAGATGAGAAAACTTGCTCCTTGTGTAGTTGATAGTATGATCATCTACGTTAATAAACTTCCCCAGAACCTGACCAATGCGTTTGAATATGACAGTGTTGTAAAGATGTAAAGGGATATCAATAACCCTAGTCCAAGTCACAACTTTTGCGGGTAAAGAATTATTTGGAGTGAATTCATCTACCCATCTTGTCACAATAAGAGGACATACAAAAATTGTCCAAGGACCACCAGTTAATGCAGAAAGATAATTTGCCTGACATGTTAGTTGTACATCATAGTAATTCATTCTAAGTTCATAAATCCCTTATCGAGCAATGGGCTTCCATAACAATTTAATACGGTCTCGGAGAGTAAGATAGCCAATACTTTTTCCAAGAAGCTTAACCATCACCATCATTTGCCAAGGCTTATGTAAGATTTGTATGCTTATGGTGCAATGTATACCTCGGTAAAACTATGATCACCAACCAACGAGATGTCTTTAGGGTTAACTTCTTCTATAGGGACATCATCTAAGAAAGAGTTTATATGTAGGATGTCCCTATAGCAGTTTCATCATAGAAGGATTTTTTAAACCTAGTAATCGTAGGCGTCGTTTCAAAAGATAAAGACAATTGATCATGGATACGGCCATACTTGACTTTTGTGATTCTAGGCATGGAGGATTCATAGGAAAATTATGCCTCCTTCATGATGTCTCCTTGTCCATCCCACAGTCCACTGTAATGAAAATGAATTCTAACTTTCAATAGAGGATTGAGAGGTTCATTTCCCGTCATTTGCTCAGTGGTAGTTGGCATGTGGTGAGAGTATCTTCACCGCAATGTAGAGTAGTCTCAAGATTTTGGCAATCCATGTCCTCCGCTGGACAACAGTTATCCAGATCATCATCTTCCATACATTAATGCTCACCTCAGCCATGCTGTCAAGGAGTTCCCCAGTCGTAACCTCCATGACCACCCCTACGCGTTGCCGACAGTCATAGAGTGAGTTCCTGAGAAGGCACCTTCCTTTTCCAAAACCAAAAATTATTAGTAATTTAGATGTAGAGATCATACCATATTATTTAAAAATATATATTACATAAAGACGATTGATTAGAAAGATAAAATATAAGTGATGTCAACATAGAGTAAGAAAATGTGGCTTCATCTCTAAGGATTATGCACTTGTATCCTTGGTCTTATCATACAATTATCTTTAAATTTTAGTTTTGAGAACTAAAATCAAAATGATATAAATGGTAATAAACTCAAATATAATCAAAATTATTTTTATCTAGTTTCTTTGTCAAAATAAAAAAGGAAAGTTGGGGAAGTAATTATACTAGTGCATAGACCCCCCCTCAATGTGAGTTTCAACTAACGAAAAGCAGTCAGAGCATTGAGGAAAAATAAATTGTAACTACTCTAATCATAGGTGATAAAAATATGGATTTAGATATATGAAAGTGTGAAGTGCATTTGCCAAAACTGTATAGTATAAAACAATGTGGCAAATTATCTTATCTTATTAAACAAAAATGTTGCTTTTTCACATAGATCATATAAGATACAGATAAACAAATTGACATGAACATAGTTTAGAAACTCAAATTTATAAAAAAAATCCAATATATAAATTAAAATCCAAAAACACATACACTCGTGAGGAATTATAATATATTTTCTTATGAATGCAAACTAGATCAAGATGTAACATGCTCAAGCATAAGGAAATGGGCTACATCACGACCATATGAAAGTTTCAAGTACCCTCATAAAGAATATAATAAGACATCCACATATGAATCCACACCCTAATGTTTTTCTATTCCATAAAGAGTTGGTTCTTTTGTCCCAATTGAATAACCTTGTAGTATATAGCTCATGAGCTCCAATAAGAGTAGGTGCTTTATCAAAGGGAAATAATAAGCTATCTCTTGCATTAGGAGAAATGAAAGTTGAAGATGGTTTGAGATGTCTATTGTGGTATTGGTTGAGTGTAAATGTTAGAAGGATTAAAGGGCTCATTTCTACCAAAGATAATCATGTCTAGGATATCAATATAGTAGAGATCAGTTGTGTTGAATCATGTAAGGGTTAGATATTCCCAATCTTCATGGTTATACTCAATGTGATGATCAATTTGATATCATTTACAATGCATGTATGCAAAGTCATTTGAATATTTTACAAGGACCACAAGTTTTTGGTGGTTTGTCTTTGGAGCTACATCCTCATCTTTCTCATTGGAAACACATATCCACAAGATCTTATATGTCCAAATATTAGACTCATCTTTTAAATGGTAGACTAGCTCATATTTTGTGCATATCTATCACGTTTAGAATTCATCTAAGGAAGAATGATTGTGCATTATGAAATAATAAAGCAAACTAAATTAACATAAAGAGTTTTAGTTGGGAAATTGTTCATGTCATTAAGTACAAGCCTCATAATTTTTATGGGAACTTTCTTGTAAATAGAATATTAGTTGTTATTGGAGTTCAAT